>CAOKZL010000062.1:0-1208207 GCA_948472985.1 Iguana delicatissima
AATGTTCACTTACTTGTCCAAAACATCTTTACATGTTAGTCATTTGCAGCGTAGCCATCCCCTCTCTCCGGTAGTGCATCAATCATGGTGGCTCTCGACCTTCGGCTTCATTGTTTGTTTCCCTTTCTTGTGATTTTTCTGGAAACTATCTGCCTTTTTCAGTCTTTATAGAGCCCCCCAAACCCCCTTACCCAAGAGGATAAGTTGCCCCATTTCTTCTCTCTCAAAACGGGCATATAACCTCATGCACTGATCATCCTTCTTGCAGCTGTGCGAGTAGACGACCGATCGCTACGCCACCTTTCTCCGCCCCCCATTCTGGGAGTTGTAGTCCAAAAAAATTTGGAGGACTACACAATTCTCAGCCTGCCATAGAGTTATATACTGTAATGTATTGTGTATTGTGATGTTCTACTGCAGGAAAATATAGGATGACAATGACCATATGACAGCATCATGCAGATATTTCATAAAAAGTGGGTGAATGAAGTATGGTGATCCCACACAAAATGCATAGTGTGGAGCCAACCTTATATTTGCAGTCCTTTGCAAATGATGGTTTGTAGGCTTCAACAGAGTACATCTATACTATACAGTTAATGGTTTTTGATATCACTTAAATGTCATAGATCTATCCTACACTTCATTTGGGATGCTCAGAATTTTTCACTAGAGAGCTCTAGTATACTCCCCTGAACTACAGCACTTCTCCAGCTGAGAATACCAAGTATCTCACTGATCTAAAAATCCCAGGATTCTATAAGATGGGGCCATGACAGTTAAAGTGGTATCAAACTGCTATAACTGTGTAGTTTATATGGACTTGTAGATTAATATATAACACCAAACCGTACTTTGAAAACCAGACTATAGCTTAGTGTTATGTCTGAATGCAACAAACAGTTTATAGAGATGAACAGGCACAAAATATAGTTGTTAAACTCACTCAACACTACTATTGCATACCAGTCAAGTGTGTTCAACCTACAAAGTTTTAGTTTGTCATCAAGCAACATACGCATTATGCATGACTGCATATTGCCGAATTCTTAAATTTTTTACTTTTTAAATAATCTTTACACACATGAGTTGTATACGGCTCAACAGCAGAGCTTCTCTGATTTCCACATAAAGGTTAACCAAGATCATTTAATAAGAAAGGTATTCAAACATTCAGACAAATATCCACTTGCTACAACAGTTAAATCTAAAGGAAACTTTGAAAGCCAGTAAGGAGTTGAGAGAGTCAGATGAAGCTTGCATGAGAAGAAGGCTGGAGGCAGCTGAATGTTTGCTTTAAGAGGCATCTGTTTATGCAATTCACTTTTTGCTTCAAAGGTTCTGAGATGAAAGCTCTTTTCTCCATCTAACATAGCACATTCCATTGTAACATCACAGATGTGTAAGCCTCTCTAGCTTATCCACTGTAACTCATCACTATAATCAAAGTGTTAGCATGAATGACCAAGAAAGCATGCAGTCTCTCAACATCTACACAAAACTACCTTTGTCAGGACACAAGGGATTACATTCTACAGACCAAGGTGCAGAAGATCCTCTCACTTTTGAATGACAGCTACACTGGCAAGTACAGGTGTTTCAAATGCACATCTTGCAAGTATCAAAATCCTCCCATTATACTATAAATTGTGTGTAAGTAGAAACTCTAGTTCACAATTTTCACCTCACAATCTAGTCTTTCATAGGGTTAGCAAAATGTGGTCTCTCACCAGGACTGTATTTTAAAGTTTTATTTACTCATTTATTTAGTACTGAATTTATATCCCACCTTTTCCCCAAATGGGATCCGTTTGAGAGATGTGTGATAACTTACACATGCTGATCCTATTGTACAGAACAAATTAATATATTCAAATTTTGGCTAGCATTGCACAACCTATTCCACTCTTGCTTTCCACATCCTTTTCAAATATATTAAAAGTCCTGAATGAATGGCTTGAACCAAGGGAAGTAACTACTTCAGTGCCAAACAGTCAGCAGTTTCAAATAAGGCTGGAGGAGGGTTGTAAGAGATAATTTTCTACTTGAAGATTCAGTTTAAACCAAAAAGTAGCCTAGTCTGGATCCAAGATTGCTAAACAGTCTTGGACCCAAGAGTACTAAACATAATTTAACATCAAGAAATTAGTCACAGGATCATTTAGTCGCTCTTCCTGCCACCCCAATTTTCCTCCCTCAAAATGGCAGTTAGCCATTTTCTCCAAAATATGGAATGGGTTCACCACAAATTTTATTGAACCTAAAACTATAACTTAAGATTAGTAAACTAACAACAAATCACAATTCACTGTTGAGAATACCATGGCTAGCTGAACTTTAATTAAAACAGGGTGCAATGAGGAGTTCCCTAAGAAAGGGAAGATCAAAGGTAAGCAAAGGAGGAACACCTGGTATGGTTGCTAGTCTGCAACCATGAATTCCAATTTTGCAAAACTGGGAATTATATATCTGAACATGGCCATCTGAATCATGTTCCACTGATCTAGGCCCACTTGAATATCAGAATTATTATAACAAATTATATACACATCATGCCAATCCCCCTCTCTGTTACACATTTTCACTGTGTTCCCGTAACTGGTGAAGCTCACCCTACTTAGTCTCGCAAGAGATTGTGCAGGATAAGCAAACATCGCCCTATTTCACTTTGCATCACAGGTTTAAAGAAAATTAAAAATGCAATTCTGTGACTTTATCTAGACGCAATGCTCACTGAACAAAATGAGACTTACTTTTGAGTAGGCAAGCATATGATCGTACTGGGCGTCAATGGTATGATTCACAATGTAAAGGCACACTGAATTATCTAGAACAAAGACAAATGCTTACATTTTATCTAGATTGGATGCCACAGTCCTGAAGTCCAGTGTTTGACCCCTGGAACCCATGATGGGCCATTCCAGAAATCCATTTCCACTTTCTAAAAACCACTTGGAGGGGGAGCAAAACAAGTTGCATGAGGCTTACGTCTCATTTTAAAGGAAAACTATTGCTCCTGAAGGTTCTAGGAGTGGCATTTCATAATTTTTGGATGAATTTTCTTTGCCTTGTGGTGGGTGGTACTGGATCATGGGCCAAAAAATTGTCTCTGGCATCTGAATCTGGCTGGCAGGTTGCAAGACTCCCTTCCATGTAGTAGTTTCTTTCAAAGATTCATCAAACTTAAGTGTTACCCATATCACATCACATGATATGAATAAACTTACATTTTGGTCCACAGTATGTTAATCATAGGATCCATTTAAATATTTGTATGAACTTTCTGCTATGTGGGAAGATTGCTTAGAGTGTATGACACACTGTACTTGGTAATATGGAAGTCTGCATTTGATGCATTGATATAAATACAAAACTGGGTATACATAATTGAACTTATTTAAGGTCACTGAGCAGGTGCACTGAGGGAGAAAGCAGACATGATTCAGTGGATTTAAAGTGGACACTAATAGCTCTCTGTCACTCCTATATTTGCATTCATAGTCTAGGCTGAAAAAGAACCATGTAGCTGTCCTTATTTCTCATTTCTCATGTTCTTGAATACAACTAAACATATTTAGACACAGGTCTCTTTTGGAAACATTTGTTCTGTTATCATTAATAGAAAATATCTGCCTGGACAGCTTTACATTTCAACCTCCCATTTTACCTTGAGGCAAGCTTTTGTTTGCTGTCATGGTCAAGGATTATAATGGCGAGAGATTTTCTGTTTCATTATTTAAAGTCTATTTGAAATATTGTTAAGATCCTATTGGTAGTTACTTATCCCATGTAATCTACTGGCAAATTGTCTACAGACCATGTGCATCAGCACAAAAATAAACAGTTCTATAGAAGCAACAGCCTGAACACAATTAGTTGATCAACTCAAGTGATATTAGTCTGTCTAGAGACACAGAGGGAAGGGTAAGAAGCATAATGCTCCTGTAATTAAATTGAAGTCTAATGCTGCTGTGTGCCCAAGCTCCTGCTTTGATTCCCCCTTGAGCAGAGATGCCGTAGAAATCTACAAAAACAGTGGAGAGTGCATTGGGCCATTGTTGTTGTGTGCTCTCAAGTCATTTCTGACTTGCTGTCATGGGGTCTACTTGGAGGTCTTCTATCATGGGGTCTTCTTGGCAGGGTTTGTTCAGAGGTGTTTGCCATTGTCTTCCTCTAAGCCCAAGAGAGTGTAATTGGCCCAACATCACCCAGTGGGGTTCCATGACCATGTGGTGGAGAGTTGAACCCTACTCGACAGAGCCCTATTCCAAAACTCAAACCACCACACCATGCTGGCTCTCAGCACTGGGCTATTAGTCAAATTTATTGGCTCAAATCATCACAAAATGGAAGTACCTTGCTAGAACTAAATGAGGATATGGTTCAGAATGGTAGCAAGCAGCTTTGATAAAATTTATCCACATGAGTGTCTCATTGCTCTCATTGACAGGTTCCACAGGAAATGGAGAGAACTGACCAATGGCATCAACTCTGTCAGTCACGGTAGCAACCCTGATCCACGGGCTGTTCTGTCCTGTAGTACTCCCATACTTTTCTACCTTTTTATCTTAAAGGCTTATGTATTGTATGCATTTTAATTTCTTTGTCATGGCCTTTGGCTAGCACACTACACATATCGGTGGTGGAAATATTATAATGAACTTTAAGAATTGGAGCATTAAAGTATATGGGGCTGATATTATCAAAATACACTGGTAGGTACAATATTTCAAATATCCTGGACTGCTGTGCCAAGGACTAGACACTACTACCAGAGCTTCACTGGCATCTTGGTCATGATGTTCTCCTCAAAATCTTCAGATTACTGCTGAGGGCTAGTGATGATATTTGTCCATGCACACACTTAATCACACAACCCAATCCCATCAGAGGAGTGTCTGAGTATCAAAAATAAAGCCTTCGCACATCTAATGAGTGCCAAGATTCTTTAAGTTCAAACAATTCATCCAAGGGAGCATTGTGCAAGTGAGGAGACAATCTGATTGCTCACATGGAAAAGTATCTAAGACCTCCCTATGCAAGTGCAAGAGCAGCTGCAGAGAAAAATGGTGATGGAAAGCCCCAATCAAGTACTGCATTCACTTGCCACTTGCACAGGAGAAGGTAGCCACTTGGAATTGCCTCTTATCAGAAGCCCATTGTATGTAAGACACTCAGCATTGAAGGGTGCTTAGGGTCCAAAGTAGTTTGGCAAATAGCCAGCCAAAATGGAACAGGTGATTTCCCAAGCCACTCTCTCCTTGACTCTGGGGACCTCTTAGAGCTGCACATTAAAGAGACAGGAAGCTTAGATATATGTGATCTCTGGTGGGAGCTGTGTGTTGGGTGGTCCAGCATTCTGTTCCATTTGAACTAAACAGGATCTTGGACCTGGTCTTTTATTTTTGTCAGTGCAGCTTAGCATAAGAATGCCTCTTCTTTTTTCTTTTTTCTGTCACAAAGTGAAAACAAATAATAACTTTAAAATGTCCCAAATGCTGGCTGGCTGACCATGTGATAAGATGGATATCCTTGAGTTGTAGTTATTTAGTGAAATACTTGAAATGTTTGAAGATATATGGAAACAGGCAGAATGATGGTGAACATAGCTCAACATGCAGCTACATTGTACAGGAAAATGGTTTTCCTCGTGGTTAAAACTGCCAACTAGGGCATATTTAAGCAGTTTGCTGTTTCTGCCTTCAGTTTTCTGCCTACTAACTATCTAAGTCCTTCTATTTGATCAGGAAAGATTTTAATTTCTTTCTTTGTTTCTCCTGCAAATTCTTGAGGCAGCCGGCCACCCCAGGTTAGGATATGTCAAGAACAGCAAATAGCTATGGCTTCTTTTCCACCTCTTAACTCTAATGTAAATAGAAATTAACAAGTACACACAAAGATATATATGTATAAGTATATATCCTACAGGGGCAAGCTGGTTATCTTCAATTAGAGTATCCAATTTGTACTGTTAAACCTCTACAAAGGAGACACTTTCATTATTCTCTGAGCGTCAAGAGAGTTCTTAGGTACTAATGAAGAATTTTCAACTAGAAATAATAGGATTAACTTAACAGACCTGAATGATCAATAGTCATCACTATCAGGAATTATTTCCAAATTAGTACTAAAGGCAATGTGCATTCTTCCTTCACATGTTCCTTATGCAAATTCCTCTTCAGATGTTACAAAGACTTATAACAGCAGGGACTGAGGACTCACTTACATATCTGGCAAAGAGTTTCCCTGTAAGAGTAAAGTTTGAAATGAGCTCACAGCGTCCAGGTAAATGCCTGCATTTCCTTGAGAAGGTCTTGTACCAGTATCAGTGAAACAGATGGTTGTTGTTATCCGCTTTCAGATCAATTCTGACTTATGATGACCCTATCCTAGGGTTTTGTTGGCAAGACTTATTCAGAGGGGGCTTGCCATTGCCTTCCTTTAAGGCTGAGAGTGTATGATTTGCCCAAGGTCAGCCACTGACCTTTTCATGGCTGAGCAGGGATCCAAACCCTGATCTCAAACCACAACACCATACTGGCTCTGAAACAGATGATACATTATACAGAATGGTTAAAGGCCAATTGAAGACAAACAGTCAGAAAATATGGACCAACTTATTAGTTCAAACAAACTACTTATGTCATCAGCTTGTTGATTATAAGGTGCTCATTCTAGTTTGGAATTTGGAGGTAGTAACTGAACTGGTTGTGTAGAGAATTAGGATGGATTTTCCACAGCCTGGAAAAGTTAAACAATAATTCTTGGAATCCCTCCACCAGTGGCCCTGTTGTTCTATGATTCTAGAAGTTATACACCAAAGAAGTAACTTGTCTGAGCTCTGGGCTCTTTCTTGTGTTCTATTCTACCTACTTTCCAGAAGGTGATAAGCAACAATTCCAATAATTTCCTCCATTGAATGTATTTTGTATGTATTTTGAAGGCATATCCTCAAAATGAATGCATTTTGTATCTTTCTATGTGTACATTTGTTTTCTACTGGCCAAAGCACAATTGTATGTATTTTCAAATGAATGCATCTATAGTCAGGTACATCTTTGAGATGCATGTTTGTGCATGCACATTTTCTCCAAAATTCATTGCAAGCCTCAGAAAGGTAAAGAGTCCAAAGGCAAGATGTATTTTGTTCCACATATTTAGGGAGAGAAATGTGAACCCGACAACAACACAAATCATTCATTCAAAAATGCCTACTTTTTATTCCAGCACTACTTTTAAAAAGTATTGCTGTATATACTTCTAAAATCTACATGGTTCAAAAATCACTGGAACAGTGATGGAAAGTGCACAGCTACAGACAGTCAATACAGTCTGTTCTTCAGCAGAAATAAAACACGATGATTAATATTCTTCTGTTAGATTTATGGATTCGTATCTAGGCCATACTACGTCCATATAGTATATGACTGGAGTAGAGGCTGCAAGACAATTATAAAGAAAAGGATGAAGAGGGAAGTCTTTTCTACAAAGAGCAATGACTTCAAGGAAAAGACAACATCCGGAAGGAAAGGTCTGATGGCACTGCAAAGATGAGTCATTCTAGAGACTGATGGATTTAGATATATAGATAAGACAGTACATGCTGAGACAATAGTCCCAAGATAGAAAACACTATACAGACATAAGACAGAGAAGGAAAAGTCATACCTTTCTGCAGTTAACAAGTCTCCTTGCCTGCCTTCCTGCCCTTGTCTAGAACGTAAACTCTCCATGTAAGTGAATGTTAAGAATTTTAATGAAGTGTACACTTTAAATGTATTAAACTGAATTATGCAGGAAAACAGCAGGATAGAAACAGATGTAGAGATCTGAGGTTGACATGCTTAGTTTCACTTGATGAATGTTTGTTTTGTTGTTCTGAAAAATTAATGTAATTAAATATTTAAAGAGAACAAGCAAAGCCTAAATTGACTTGGGATGGATTCCTTTCTTCTAAGAGCACTTAAAAATAAATAAATATGTCAGCTGAATATAAATTATGGGCAAAGATAGGGGCTGTCTGGTCTTGAACTATCCATTGTTTTTTTGCGACATTACTGCACTGTCAGAGAGAGCAGTTTGAAGGTTTGGTGACACTGTTGTCATTTTTAGTTTTAGCAAGGTAACTAGGAGTAGATGAATGTGTACCAATACCTATTTTACAGAAATGCAATCAATCATTATAATCAGCCACTTGGTTTATTAGTTTTTGTTGGTCTAATCTCCATATATATTAAATATGTACTTAATACATGTATCATGGATATATGTCTCATGGATATTTTAAAAGTAATATTGTAAGTATATCAGAAATTAGAGCAAATCTGCATGTGCGTGTGTGTGGGCGTGTGTGTGTTGGGTCTTAATCAGAAAGACTCAGCTTCAAAAAATCCATGCTCAGCCACAATCCTCAGTAGTGATAATGGGAGAACACGTTGGAATTGGACCAGGAATTCTTGGATATAATTCCCTTTCATCCAAGAAGTCTGAATGTCAGTGGCTACATTACTAGATCAGCCTGGATCCTACTATCTACTAAATTAAAGATAATCTCACTGAATCCACTGTTGACTACTGAGTAAACAGTTAGGTAAATCCCATTGGTTCAGTGGGACTACATTAGTTGGAACTAACAATTGGATTCCATCTATTATGTTTCCAGTCTTAAAAACCATTATGTGAAAAGCTGGGGACAAGTCACATTCTTCCCCACTTTCTTATTCCTTTATTCTATTCATTCAGCTTAAAAATTATTTCCAGCCTTGATTTCCAGCCAAACTGGGGAAGTATGACTTGAGTGAGCCCTCCAAATTTCCTGAACACTGAGCCCTTTGGATGTCATGGAGACCTTTTCAGTAGACTTTCCATGCCTCTTTTCCAACTTTAGAAATATGTCCAAGGTGGCTAAAATAACAAAAAGCTCATTTTTTTAATAAAAAAAGTCAATAATCTACTACACTTAAATAATTCAAGCATTTGTAAGTAAATGCCAAAATTTATACACTGGCAAAATAATTAGAAAATGTAAATTTGATCTTGTTGTAATAGTCACAACCAAAATTTAAAGCGCTCCTTTTGGAGAGGAAAAAAAAAAATCTTACAGAGAATTACACACACAAAAAAAAAAAAAGAAAGAAAGAAAAGAAGGAAAAGAAAGAAAAGAAAAGAAAAGAAAAGAAAAGAAAAGAAGAAAAAAATTCAGATGGTATTTATTCATGGTAGCTAACAATATTGTGTAGTGAACAAGACATTGTATATTTATACAATATTACTTGGGAAAGAGGTACAATGTGTCTGGAGATTAGCCCAAAAGGTAAACAAGAGGTTAATCAGGTTAATTAGCTTCTTCTAGTATATTCTGTTAGAACAGTTGTTTGTGGAATTGAAAAGTGTGTCTTTTTAACAGACACATGATGATGGGAAAAATCTGCAGCTGTTTCTAAAGGATATAAAATGCCAGACTCCCAAATAACTAATAAAAGAAACTTGCAGCTAGAGTCAACTATAATGTCTGAGTTCAGCATCTGCCAGTTTCTCTTTCTCTCACGTTCAATTTTTTTTAAAAAAAAAAACCCCAAAAACCTCAAGTTATTTCTTTCCCAGATACAAAGAAAGTGGAAAATCTCCTCGATTTTTAAACTGAACTGAAATAAAATTTTCTCAACCTCCCTCACTGGCCAAATTCAATAAGTACAGTTATTTCCAGTGTGCAGAATACCCTCACTATTCAAAATGCACATTTAAAGACAAAGGGCAGGAAAAACAAAGCTGGTAACTCTAATTTACTGCCAGAAACATGTTTGAATACCTTTGAATTTATACCTAGACTTTCAAAACAAAATTACTTGAAGCCATCCTTCCGGGGTTGGGAAACAAACCCACGTCTGCCATACCTACTCTTAGAGATATAACCTTATACAATGGTATCCTGATGAAGGGGATCACCTTTTCCATATTTATATCTGTACTTTGGGAAATATTAGTGTTTTGTTTGATTGATTGATTTCTGCTCCCTACTTTCCAACGTTTCATAGATCAAAATTCGGACATGTATGGCCAAGTAAGACTGAAGAGTGGTCAAGAAGATAAAAGTTATTAATGAGGAAGAACAGACAACATTACAGACAAACTAGGAGAGATTGCTGGAGTTTGCGTTTGCCTGAGCTTCCTGGAAAGGGCAAGTTTCCAGTTCTTCATTCCCTCTTCCCTCTGCCTGATTTAACTGAGTGGAAACTACTGTTGTGCTCTGAACTCAGTTTCCAGCAACTGAAGTAAACTGAGGAGGAAGGAGGAAAGTAACAGAAGGAGAGAGAAACTGGGGCATTTTTTAAAGGCAGCTGAAAAAGTGGGAGGGCAGAGGATTAATTGGGACTGTCCTTGTTAAATTGGGAGAGTATGCTGCTTTTTGAAACAACGTATCCCACCCTCACTCTAATCCTTTTCTACATATTTATTTCTGGAAGTCTCCTGCAGGTGAATCTAGGTTTTATATAAAATCTATGTTCTTGGCCAGCAAGGATTGTCCATTCCATGGAAAAATAATAAACAAATGAAGAAACATAACTTTGTATTGGACGTAAGTAGGCACTCAAAGGCCATTTCCGCACTACACTGTTATAGTGCTATTATTCCACTTTCAACATCCTACGGAATCCTGGGGTTTGCAGTTTAGGGAGGGGCATTTAGAGTTCTCAGCTAGAGATCTCTTTGGCCTCAATAAACTACAAACCCCAGAATTCCACAGGATGCTGAAAGTGGAATAATAGCACTATGACAGTGTAGGATGGAAATGGCCTAAGACAGCAAACAATCATTCAATAACAGAGAAAGTACTTCCAGCTAAATGCATTCATTTTGCTCTTTAAGTAATCAAGCAGACATTTCACAGGAAGACAGGAAATAAAGCAAGCATAGTAAGAATGAATAGCTTGATGCCCAAGCTCTGAAACACAAATTCTGGGGAAGGAAAAGAAAATATTTTTATGTGCTTTTTAAAAACATCAATGATTTTACTCAGAATGCTTGTAACTATCTGGAACAGAGACTAACAAAGCATCGTGTCGGAAGAACTAGATGACAATTGAGATTAAATCTTAATACTAGTGAGTTAAAATTTATTAATTTGAACTCTCAAACTCAGGTTATCACTTCAAAATATCTAATATTTGTGCATTTCAACAAAGCATAATAAAATACTGAGGTCATCTAAGAAAATTCAAAAGAGAACAAAATGCCAGTAATTGCAAAACTGATAAAAGCCTACAGGAAGAGGGAGATCTGTTAGCAGAAATGTTTTAACCAGCTTCTTTTCTTCAGTGCTCTCCAGTATCACAAACACCTTCCCCCTTCCACAAAGTGCATTGTGCTCAATATTTAATGTAGCTATTAACTTAAAGACAGGTAGGAATTCAGACAATCTAAATTCATGCTGAAGACATGAAAAGTAAAGCATTTCTTCCTGTAGTTTGGTCAGGAGTCACCAGTTTAAAGTGCAATGGAATTCCAAGCTGCCACAAACCACCACGATTTGTTCACATGCGCTTATGTTGTGATGGTGATTTCATTTCAGTCTGAAGCGGAGATATAAAGAAAACACACAAAACTTTGCAATCTCAGTAAGAACAGGTGCCTCAACTCTGTGAAAATATCTATTTTTAAAAAGGGGGCAATTACTGTCTTTGTATTTTGTTTTTGTTCTGGGGTTGGGTTTTTTTGTTTGGTTTTTGCTGAAAAAACAATGGCTTTTGACTAATTGTGCATCAAATGAATTTTAGCAAGTCCTAAAATGCAAATAAAATGAAATATATGCAAAAGGTCTTGCAATCTCATTCAGCAGGAAGAAACCTTTTGAAATCTTTCTTGCATACAATTTGGTCCCTATGTGAAGCTAGTCTTTGCGGTATCTGTGTTGATTTAGTGGTTTTCTGTTGTACAAAATTATATGTTGTGTAAAACTATAAAATCTGTTTTAATGTTAGAGAATCATAGAATCATAGAAATGTAGAGTTGGAAGAGACCACACGGGCCATCCAGTCTAACCCCCTGCCATGCAGGAACACCCTCAAAGCACTCCCGACAGATGGCCATCCAGCCTCTGCTTAAAAACCTCCAAAGAAGGAGACTCCACTATACTCCGAGGCAGCATGTTCCACTGCTGGACAGCCCTGACCATCAGGAAGTCCTTCCTGAAGTTCAGGTGGAATCTCCTGTCCTGCAGCTTGAATCCATTGCTCCTTGTCCTGGTCTCTGGAGCAGCAGAAAACAAGCCCTCTACATGGCATCCCTTCAAATATTTAAACAAGGCTATCATGTCCCCTCTTAACCTTCTCTTCTGCAAACTAAACATGCCCAGCTCTCTAAGTCTATCCTCACAGGGCATGGCTTCCAGGCTCCACACCATTTTGGTTACCCTCCTCTGGACTTGCTCCAGCTTGACCATGTCCTTCTTGAATTGGGGTGCCCAGAACTGGACACAGTATTCAAGATGAGGTCTAACCAAAGCAGAGTAAAGTGGTACCAGTACCTCCCTCGATCTAGACACCATACTCCTGTTGATGCAGCCAAGAATTGCATTGGCTTTCTTGGCTGCCGCATCACACTGCTGACTCATGTTCAGCTTATGGTCTATGAAGACTCCTAGATCCCTTTCACACGTACTGCTATCCAGCCACATGTCCCCCATCCTATATTTCTGTATTCCATTTTTTCTACCTAAGTGTAGGACCTTAAACTTCTCTCTGTTGAATTTCATTTTGTTAGCCTTGGTCCAGCTCTCCAATCTATCCAGGTCATTTTGAATTTTGATCCTGTCCTCTGGTGTATTAGCAACCCCTCCCAATTTGGTGTCATCTGCAAATTTGATGAGCATGCCCTCTATTCTTTCATCCAAGTTGTTGATAAAAATATTGAACAGCACTGGGCCCAGGACAGAACCCTGTGGCACCCCACTAGTCACTTCTTTCCAGGATGAAAAGCAGCCATTCATGATCACTCTTTGGGTTCAGTCGGTCAACCAATTACAAATCCAAATAACATTAGCCCTGTCCAGCCCACATTTTACCAACTTCATTGCAAGAATGTCATGGGGAACTTTGTCAAAGGCCTTACTGAAATCGAGATATGCTACATCCACAGCATTTCCTTCATCTATCAAGCTAGTAACTCTATCATAAAAAGAGATAAGATTAGTCTGGCATGACTTATTTTTGAGAAATCCATGTTGACTTCTTGTGATTACTGCCTTGCTTTCTAAGTGATTAGAAACTGACTGCTTAATGATCTGCTCCAGGATCTTTCCAGGTACTGATGTCAGGTTGACTGGGCGATAATTATTTGGGTCCTCTTTTTTTCCCTTCTTGAAGATGGGGACAACATTCGCTCTCTTCCAGTCTGCTGGAACTTCTCCTGTCCTCCAAGATTTCTCAAAGATTATAGCAGGCAGCTCGGAAATGACCTCTGCCAGCTCTTTTAATATCCTAGAATGCAATTCATCTGGCCCTGGAGACTTGAATTCATCCAGTGCGGCCAGGTATTCCTGTACCACACCTCTACCTATTACATGCCTCATTTCCCCTGCTTCCTCACCTGCTCCCCAACTGCCATGTTGAGTGCTTGTATCCTTCTGGGAAAAAACTGAGGCAAAGAAGGTGTTAAGTAGTTCTGCCTTTTCCCTTCCCCCTGTGAGTAATTCTCCATCTTCTCTGCGTAGCGACCCTATCGTCTCCTTCTTTTTCCTTTTGCTGTGGACGTATTTAAAAAAGCCCTTTTTATTGTTTTTAATGTCTCTGGCCAGCCTAAGTTCGTTCTGTGCTTTAGCCTTTCTGACCTGCTCCCTACATCTCCTGGCTACTTGCTTAAATTCTTCTTTGGTGGTTTCCCCCTTCTTCTATTTCCTATACATGTTTCTCCTAACACTTAGCTCAGCTGAGAGTTTTTTAGTCAACCATTCTGGTTTCTTCAGATGCCTTCCATTTTTCCTCCTTATTGGCACAGTTTTAGACTGTGCCTTCAGTATCACCTTTTTAAGGAACTCCCATGCCTCCTGAACTCCTTTCCCTTTCACTGTTCTTGACCACAGAATTCCAGCCAGCAGCTCCTTAAGTTTACAGAAGTCTGCTTTTTTAAAATCTAAGATGAGCATCTGGCTACATTTATCTTCTCCTTCCCACTGAATGCCAAATTCCCATAGGGCATGATCACTCCTCCCTAAAGATCCAACCACTTCTACCTCATTAACAAGGTCATCCCTGTTGATCAGGATCAGATCTAGAATATTTGATCCCCTTGTGGCCTCTTCCACCTTCTGGACCATGAAGTTGTCTGCAAGACAAGCAAGAAACTTGCTGGACCTTGCTGTCTTGGCAGAGTTTGACTGCCAGCATATATCTGGGTAATTGAAATCTCCTATTATTACTGTATCTCTCCTCCTTGAACATGCAGTCATTTGGTTGAGGAAGGCGTCATCAAAGTCCTCAGCCTGGATTGGAGGTCTGTAGTAAACCCCCACCAGAATATCCCTATTGTTTCTCGCTGCCTTAATTCTTACCCAAATGCTTACCCAAATGCTTACCCAAATAGAGAGTCAGCAAAGATACCTGTCTTGCTGGCAAGAATGAGCAAAACTAGATACCCTTAATCAGAGGTCATTTCCAACTTTGATTTATTTGCACGCATTTACATCAGATGAAAACACTATTTGGGAGGCTATCAGTAATTCCTAACACAAGGTGCATCTTAAATCTGTTTGTTGCATGGATAGTATCATTATATAGTTTAGTCACTAGGTGGTGCTAGACTTTGCACTATCTGAGTTAATTGAGCTGCTTCCTATTACTACTCTGTTTTAATTTTAGAAAGGCATCACAGTGTGCCCTCTGTATATGTGAGGGTTCCATTCCATCTGAAAGAAAAAACACAAAGCACTGTGTCCCATTGTAGTCAATGGATGTGATATGTACCTGCCTGGGGCAGCAGGGGTGGTGCACCTCCTGCATCTGCTGACTATAATGAGATGCAAGACTTTTGCATTTGTACATGCAGAGGTCACGATAAGGGAGGGGCCACTGCAATGTTACTTCTTTAGCTTCCTGACTGCTATGCCCTCTAAATCTTCTATGACATTTTCATTTTAGCATAATTGACTTTGCCAGCAAATACAAGGTTATACTGCTGCTGGTAAAATGTCCAGTTTCACAGAGCAAAACATGATCCCAATTTGGGCAGTCTCTTTCACAATCACAAAAGATAGGGATTCATGCTCTATCCTCATTTCCTCCACTCCTGGCCTCAGCACAAGAGGTCTATAACGTAAGGTTTATAATGGAGACGTAACCACCTTCAAATGAATACCTTTAAAAAGCCCTCTGCAACTGGGAACACTGATAAGGCAGGGTTTCCAGTGGCAGGGACCCTTGTAAACATGTTCATTTGAACCTGGTTACATCTCTCTATTAAGATAGGGAAGCTGAGACTGGAACACATGGAACTGAAACCTATGTCCCTGACTCTTTTTATCCAGTTTTAAAATATAGCACCTGAATAGAGTTTGGATTCTTTTGATGGCCCAAGCAAAAGGAGTTCAGCCAGGGTCTCTTTACACATTATTTCTTCTGTTTAAAAAAAAAAAAAAGAGCTACTTTCTATTTGTTAAAAAAGCAGTTATACTGGAATGAGGGTCTTCTACTACATGATGTAAGTTTTGTTACAGATCACTGGAGTTTCCTGTGCTAGAAATGGCGTGAATTAGATTTGCAGCTGACTATTTGCTGAAGTCTTACAACCACATGATCAGGTGCCCAGTCAACTAGGGCTAAACATCAGCAATTACTAAATGGGCAAACAGCATTTCTAGGGTCCCGTGGGTAATGCCCTATGGGGGGGGGGAACCCTCCCAAATATACATTTGAAGGTTTTTTTGGTTTTTTTATAAATGTTTGCAGCCACTTTGCTTCTTCTCTCTACTACTCGGCTAAAAGTGTCGTTTCACTAAGTGATCTGAGCCAATGAACTACCTTGACAACAGGGATGCTACTGTCTCTGGTTTCATTACAGTGAGGCAAGTGGCAGCCGTCCCGTTGTCTTGACAACATGAATATGTCCCTTCCCCTTCACAACGTGCTAACACCACAGTGCCTTTGTGACCTTCAATAATCACCAGAAGTGGATTGTTGAGGAGAGGACACATAAGGCATACAAGAAAAAGGCAACCTCTTTTAACTAAGCCTTAATTTAAAATCAGAATTCTCAGACTTTCCCGATTTACTGCAAAGTTTCAGTGGTGGCAACAATAATTGAATGAATGGTAGCAACAATAATAAGCGCTTCATTATTAAAATCTGTTGAACATTCCTATCAAAACCTAGCCATTTGGGGATCTCTGATGATCCTTGTTCATTATAATGGGTATAATGTTGGAAAGTGCATTTTGGAATAATAGATTCATTATTTCACACAGTCTTGCTCTCATTAATAATAGTTCTGAAATACATCTCTGGAATAAGATTGCAGAATGTCGTTCAGTCACAGGCTCTAATAGTCATACAATGTGTAGCATTCTTGTAAATTTATCTGATAGTGGCCAAGAAAACTATTATCTCGATATCAAAAGCTGGTAAAAAAAAAAATGTGGAAGAAGATCACAGGTGCCTAGTAAAGGGGCACTGAAACATTTGGCAGAAGTTTCTAAGCATCAAAATGAGACCGTTGTTGATGGCTTAATAAAGGAACAAGCTGTTTTTTTTTTTTCTTTAACAAATCAATTGATGTCACAAAAATTCTTGGCATTGCTCTCAAGGGGCTGAATTTATGACAGACTTGGTAAGTATTTTACAGCAAGCCTTGTATCTTTATACCACATCATCACTATTGGCTTCTAGCTGGACAAATACATGGTCCAGCATGTATCTAATGTATGGGATCTGTAGTATGTTGGACATCCTATGCTTCACAGAAGCAACCAAATTTTAGTGAGACACAATGTTAGCAGCACCTGAGGATCTTGTCATGCATGTCTATCTATTTTATCTATAATAAGGTAGAATATTTTCCCCCTCCATTTGATTTCTTCTTTCCACAAACACATTTAAATGGATGTGGTGTTCTTCCCCTCCCCTTTCATACTTTAAATGTTTTAAATTTGTGCTATTTTAATAGGATAATTCATTTCACCTTTTTAACATTTTTCAACTTTTTACTTTGAACGTTAGCTTTTTTTTTTTTAACCATCAAAAATAGCATCTTTTGTTTTATTCTGTGTTGTGAATTGCCTTGGGTCTCGTGTTCAGAAACAATAGAATATAAACAAAATATATAATAGATTAAACAGAAAAATGCATCTTCATAGGGTTTTTTTTTATTGTACTCTGATGTGGAATTTTTCAGGCATGCCCGGACTGAATATTGAAAAATCCCTATTTCTAAATCATGCTATTTATATGACAGGTGCATGTGGTCCCCCCCCCATTTTGGGGGGAAAAGGGGCACTCTTTATGCAAGGAAAGATAATTAAAATGAACAGTTGGGAAAAGGGTTTGTTTCTTCTTTTTTTTAATTATTCACATTCTTTTGAACGTTCTGTAGAAGTTTCATTTTAATCTGCCAAGAGTTCTAGGCAAATGTTATAATTTAAACAATATTCTTATATGTAGACTTGGGTAGGGTAAGGAGAATTAATAATAACGAAAAAGAAGATGACTCAATATGACGTGGCTGATTTACAGTGTCCAGGGACATTCACTGGGAGCCATTAGGAGCTTTTTGAAAAGAAAATGTAAGTCATGTCTGAACTTCAAAGATCATGCAATCTGGGAAATATCATCCAGTTTCTGACTGTAAATATTTTATGACTAAAGCTCTATTAACTCCTCAGTATTTTAAATTCTAAAATGTTTTAAAATGACTTGAAAGCCTGAGGAAAATATAAGGAAGAAAAGAAGGTAATTTCTTTTAAAAAAGAAAAAGACGGTAACAGAAGCTCCATGTTAAAAGTCAAGTAATTATTTTCAAATACGCATAGGAAACATCGCACAGGTATAACACTTTGATGCTGTTTTAATTGTCATGGCTCCATTCCGTGGGAGGTACTTTGAATTCTCTGACAGAGGGTTTTAGCCCCCTTGAAGCACAGCAATAGCACTCTCTGGTAAAGTATTCCAAGCACCACACTGAACTACAAATCACAAGATTTTATAGGATAGAGCAACAGTAAGAGACTATAACTACTATTTACAGACTGTAACTACTACTAGCAACTAGTAACAGACTGCTGTTACTGTGCAGTGTGGATGTGCTTATTGTCAGATTAGTGTAGACTTTCAGCAGACGCTGACACCATTCCCGCAAGCCAAAGCTGATTGACAGATATTAAGTGGGCATCTCTCCCCACTTCCCCAGGAAGGTTGCCTCATCCTGGCTTGTCACTGATGCTATTATATCATCGAACAGTGCCAGGGCATGTTGCCACTTGTATCAGTGACCAACTAAGATTTACATAGTCCCATACACTTTCAGGAGCATGAAAAGATAGGAAAAGCATGACTGGCTTAGACCAAAAGTCTCATCTAGTCCAGCATTCTCTTCACACAGTAGATAACTGCTGCTTCTGGGAAGACCACAAAAGTACCCTGCCATTCATGTTCTCCAGCAAGTGGTATGCAGAGCCACATCTCCTCTCATACTGTATGTAATAATTTACCATCATGATTAGTAGCCATCAGTGGCAGTCAGTAGCTGTCATGTTGTTAGGGCTCTGTTTTGGATTTTAGCCTGTGTTTCATATGTTGCAGAGAGGATTCACCACCTTGGATATCTCTTTTAATATTCAGATTAAAATCCAAAGGGACTCACTTGCGCACGGCTGTCAGAGCCCGCAGACACCACTGGTGGTTGATAATAGTGCTATCTTCTCTTCTCATGCTAGGTGCAATGGTAAAAGCAAAACAACAACATATAGATGCTGGATCCCAGCTAAAAATCATTCAAGATTTTCTTTTTGCTTGCAATGCTGTCCTATAGTTATGTTTGCCATATATAATGTTTCCAATTATTCATGGAAGATCAGGCCAAACAGCTACATCTGGATAACTGTGGATGTTTAAACACAGAAACAACTGTTTTTGAATCCATTTGTATGTTTTTGACATGGAATTATTCCTCTGCTAACACTGGGAAAACTGCCACTAACTTGTTGTCCTCCACTTCTATAAAAATCACACTGCTGCACATGTCAATCAGCTAAAGTACAGACCCACATGATTGCTCCTATTGGGGGAGAGAACCAGAGATCCATAGTATAGCATATTCTATGCATGGTGAAGGCTCTGGGTTCAGTCCTTACTATCTGGGATTACAAGGATTAAGTGATGGAGAAGATCTCTGTGGAGGATTTGGAGCTGCTCACCCATTCATGGTAGAGTTGAAAGTACACTTAGGTAAATAAACAACCCGAATAAAATGGATGGATAGGTAACCTGAAGCGCTGGGGCCAGTTTGAACCCTTCTCTAGTAAGCTGTGGCTCACCTCCCCACTGGAAAATTTCTAAGCTTAGGTATGTTTTCCCTCTATATTTTTGGTCTCTGTGGCCCTATCTGGGACCATGGTCCCTGAAAACCTCTCTGAAACTGAACTGAACCTGCAGGATGAAAGAGATTGCCCACCTTTTCTTCTGCTTATATGGTACTGACAACTAGTACAACTGTTTCCCATTTGGAGTTATATGGCTATACATATTTTTTTCCGGGGGGGGGGGGTTACTTGTTATAAATGGAGAGAAACACAAGTAGCTCATATATCTTCATGTTTTGTATTTGGATTCCACCCTTCTTCAGTGAAATAGTGGTAAATTTTGAAATGTAAGTGCCCATCGTGACAGTCTCCATAATCACACCCCCATGGAGAAGTCAACAGTACAGGCAGCTTGTTGCTTCATGTCAACAAAGAAGCTCCTTTCCTTTGGAAAGTTAATGAGTCTTAAAGTAATATTTAAAACAAAGCTATCCTAAAAGATATTAGATTATAGCACAAATTGCTCATAGAAATACATTGGTTTGGAAAAAAATCCATTCTCCTTCCCATCCTGACACTGCAGTTAACCTCAAAGAAGACAAAGAAGCCTGAGCCTCCACCCTCATAGGCCATCATGCCTATGGATAATAAAGCCCCATGGCTTTGGTCTTGCAAGCCCTGGCTCCAATATGCCACTTCCATTTTTTAGAATAGGTCTGCCAAAACCAAAAGCATAAATGTAAATTCTGAAGTGCAGCAGTTCATGAAGACAGTCCCTGTAGCCATGCTTCCAAGAAAATTCCAGAAATAACAAAATATTGATGCTTATATGAACAAGACACTCACATACCAAGAAAAAAAAAATCAGGGGTAGTTATGTTGGCTGTGCAGTAAAATACAACAAAATGCAAAATTCACAAGCAGTAACAACTTTTTTGGGCAACTCCAAAGCATAAAATACATTATGCATGCTCACATACCATGATATTGATATTCTGCCTAACAATTATTTACGTACATTTATTTTTAAAATGTTTATTTATATTTAAAGTAGTTAACTCTCCATCATAAAACACAGGCATCAAAAACAATCACTTTTACATTTATGGGGCATGACTACAATCTTATGCACAGCTAGAAGCAGAAACAGCATCAGATAAAAATAAAAGAGGCACCTAGCCTCTGTTCGATTATTGTCCTTATTCTCTATTTTTCTCTTTGCAAACCTGTCACAGTTGAAAAAAAACAACAACCAAACTTGAATGTCTTATTAGCACCCCATACACTTCTGGAGCAAAGTAGGGCCCATAAATTACCCTCATATTCCACAGCATCAGGTGTCTTCTGGAAAAAGCCCTGCAACAGCCCTTACCTATGTTCCTTCTCCACAGGTAAGTGAATTGGGAACCAAGGACCATGAAGAGCAAGGGGAAAAAAACTGTAAATATTTAGATTAAAAAGAAAAAAAAATAAAGATAACATTTTTTCAACATGTCTGAAAGGCTGCCATGTAGCAGACTGAACATGCTTGTTCTCTCCTATTCCAAAGGACAAGATAGAACTGATGACTCAAAACTACAGGCAGAGTTTTGGTTAAAAGTGGTGTAACCAGCAGCAGTAGGAGTCAGGCATGGTGCATGATGCAGCTGCATGGTGCTGCTAAAACATGTCCTCCAAAGAGTTCCTCAGACTTGAAGAACTGGATTTTAGGGTAGAAGGATTGAGTATCAATTCCTGTGTAAACAGTGGGGTCCAACGGAAGCACACAACTGGATTCTGGTCCAGGAGATACTTCCTGTAAGAGCTATCACGACAGCCCCTTCTAATCTAGGACTGTAATCTCAACTAGCATTCTAAGGCCATTTCCACACTACACTGTTACAGTGCTATTATTCCACTTTCAACATCCTCTGGAATCCTTTTGTTTGTAGTCTACTGAGGCCAAGGAGCTCTCTGGCTGAGAATTCTAAATGCCGCTCCCTGAACTGCAAACCCCAGGATTCCATAGGATGGTGAAAGTGGAACAGCAGCACTATAACAGTGTAGTATGGAAATGGCCTGAAAGTGGTATATATGTAGAGAGAGGCATAAAACTTCTTTTATGAAAGAAAGAAGTAAGTATTCTTGTTTTTACGGAGAAGACAAAAAAAAAAAAAATGAACAGATGACTAGTACACAAGTTCCTGGTAAAGTCTGATAGGATATTCAATTTTATTTCCCTAACTCATGCTGAGAAAGATATTGCTCTTAAGTGTGTGTTTTCTTGTTTTGAGACTATTTCTTAGGAAAAAATAATTAAAGAAGTAGAAGGTATTAAGAGGCCCAAGAGAAATTTTCCACCTCATGAAAGAACATGAGGCAAATTTAAATGTCCAAAAAGGGAGGGAATGAATCTTCAATTTCAATAGCAAAAGGTTTTTGTACTGGGGAGATGGATAGAGAAAGTCCATAGGAATTTCCTTTCACTTTAAATGCAAGTGAGAAAGCAGGAGTTGTTTGTGCTGGTTGTTATTATGACCAGTATCAAAATGTACAACTAAACTGACGAATAGCAATTTAAAAAACTTAGCACCTTCTTAAAAGCCCTCCCTTTTTTTAAAAAAAAAAATCAGTTCTAAAATGTCTTTCAGAATAAAAAAGTCTTTTTCTGTTAAGAGAAGGGCAATAAGGAGAGAAACATTCAGCCTTCCTAGGAATGAAGTTCCAGAACCTGGGGCAGCCACTGAGGAAGACCGATCTCACAGCCCCCCAGACATCACTATGAAGGTACCATGAAGAGCAGGAAGTAGGAAGCAGGAAGAGAGAAAGGACTTTCCTGAGGATCTCAGCATCTGCAGGCTCATACAGAGGAACACTGTCTATCAGATGACTTGAACCAAAGCTTAAGTATTTTAATCGTGCCTGGAAATATATCAGTAGCCAATGGAATTGTTACAAAATTTACAGTAGTTTGTTCATGGTCTATTGTTTATTATGTACAATATTTCTTGTCACCAAGATCATTAATTGGCAGCAGGATTTTAGGACTGGTTACAATTAATTTGTCAAACTGCTTCTAAATTTACATTATCATTGGCAACTGTATAATTTCAGCAATGCCGGTGCTATTTCCCCCAGAAAGCCTAGATAAAAATAAAACAAGCAAACAAATATCTCTCTGTCCTCTTCCCCATTTTTCATTCTGAAAGCAATCAAAAGTCCAGAAGTCCAGAAGTCCAGAAGCAACAATCTGGGGAAGTAGTCTGTCTGAGGAGAAGTTCAATGTCCTTCTGGGAAGCATCTATGCTTTCACAAAAAACTTCATTAACAAGTATGAGACAAAATCTAGAATAAATTAGACCTCTCCATAAACACAAGAAATTCCCTCCATTCTACACTGATTTCAGTGGTATAGTGATCAATTTTGAAGTCCAAACGCTCATCATAATAGTTGCTACAGTGATGCTCTGAAGGACAATCGAAAAATGGAAGTGCTATGTTGATCCATATCATATCAACTGTTCTACATGTTTTTCTATCTGCCAGGAGGATGTCATTCAGCCATTCAAGACCAGCCACTCCATAATATTTTGTACTAAAACACTGATAGCTCACATGATATTTTCCCGGAAAAAACAACTATACACCCCCTGCTGTAAGGATTGCAGATGCTGTATTTGCTAGCATATAAGACTCACTTTTTTCCCTGAAAAATACTGTTTGAAAATGAGGTGAGTCTTAAACACCTGTGTATCTCATACACTAGCAAACAGTATTTGCCAATGTATAAACGGAGTGCGTCTTACACATGGGTGTGTCTTATACACCAGCAAATATGGTACATGCAGAGAAGATAGAGAAGCTGGGTAGTAGGTGCTACAATGTGTCCTTGTCCCTGCTAATCAAAAAATCCTAATATTCCAACCCTGTGAGCTCTCACTCTCACTCCCCTACACCACTGGCTGTTTCCGCTAAGAGTCTGCTAGGAATTCAGGGGGAAAGTGTGAAACAACTGAGTTTAACCTTTGACTGATCAATAAATCTTTTCTAACAGCCAGGCAACTGGTCAGTCTTTCATTCAATATAAAAACACTGCGGTGTCTACCCCTTTGCCTCATGCTCTCAGGTTTCTCAATTTCCAACTTAAATTCATAAAGAGGTCACAGCAATAACTACAGCCCATTTTCCCTTTCATGCCAATTATTGCTGTACTGGGAGGATAATTTTCAGACTCTGATTGTGCCTTTCCAAATACACCGGGAGACTTGATTCTCTTTGCCTCACCATGCAGGAAGATCAGTAATTGCCTGGAGGTGGATAAAGCTTCTATCTTTGCTGAGAAGCATAAATCCAGGTTTATTACAAAGATGTATAAATTGAGTAGAAGCTGTGAGGGGAAACTACATGAATATAAAGAAACTTCTACTTAACCTCCCTCCCTCCTCATCTTGGAGAAAGTAAAGGACAAGCTAATCCCACCAGTAGGGAAGGAAGAAATGTATAGTTTTCAGTGTATCTAAAATAACATTTTTGCTGTGTGAACTCTTAAGGAATATAATAACCAATCCAGCACAAACATCTCAAAGATGTATTTTGACAGCACCCTGCTAAGATAATTACATCAAATGCTCACTCTATACAGATCAATGAAAAGGTGATAATTTCCAATCAATCATGTTTACAGAACTGCAGTTCTGTTTTGCAAGGCTGGGGTGGGTTGAGTGAATTAATTTCCATAGGATTTTTCAAATAAAACCTCTCAGTAAGTGGATATGGAACACAGTATAGAAATTATCATCATCGTCATCATCATCTGAAGTTTGGAGAAATGAAAATTCAAATGAAGTTTGATCTTCACCATTTTCATATGGTGAGAATCAGTACATCGTGTGGTCAATAAAATCAGATTTCAGTAGATGCAATATATAAAAATACCATATAATCTAACTGTAATGTTCTGATTCTGATTACTGCGTTTCTTAATTATGGAAAAACCACCCATATTCTTGTCCTTCATGGTATCTCTAGAGATTCTGAAAGGATGAAAAAGGAAGGATTTCATTCTACTCCTATTTCTCCAAGAGGGAAAATAACTGACTACCCCCCTGCCTTTTGAAACTGCACAAGGAGAGCAAGGAGGAGGAAAATGTGCCATTCGATTTCATCCTTGCCCTCTAAGTTTTAGAAGACAGGAGGGATCTCAACCTTTGCCCTTACAGTTCTCAGAGAAGGAAACCCCAATTCCTCCTCCTAAAAGGTTTTTGGAATACATTGGTTCTTGTAAAATAATTGTGTCCATTTCATTTATCTCCTAGAGCTAAAAGTTTTGTACTTGACCCCCACCTTTATCGTCACAGCAGTCCTGGGAAGTAGCTTAACAGAATGTGTGAACTTCCTGGGGAAGCTTGATTTGAGCTTGATATGAACTGTGAAGTAGATATGAAGAGAAGAATACAGAGATCGAGCAGTGATCCTTGATCTGAGAGAAGGCTGTCCAGTTTTTGGCAAGGTCTCATACCTTCCAATTGACTTGATTTGGCAGGGACAGTCCCAATTAATTTTCTAGCATCTCCCCTTTTCAGCTGCTTTTAAAATGTCCCAGAGTCTTTGTCTTTGTCCCACTTTCATCCTTTGTCCTCAGCTAACTTCAATTGCTGCACATTGAATTCAAAGTGCAAAAATAGTCTATACACAATTATTTCAGCAGGGAGGAGAGGAGTGGGCAGAATCTTGCCCTTACTCTGGGCTCAGCCAAATGCAAACTAAGGCACCCTCTCCTAGCTATTGTCTTCGTCCTCATTAATAACTTCTGTCGTTTTGGCCACACTCTGATGTTCATTGGCCACATGTGTCCAAATTATCTTCTGTGAAATGTCAGAAGTTATGGGATCCAATAAAGGCATGTTGTTTTTTGTCCCCTAAAATGCATATGAGTGTGACGCTGTTATTACACAAACAAAAGGACATAAAAATGTGTGCAAGGTTTGGAGAGCTCCACATTATTTCAAGTTACAAGGCAACTAGAAAGAGAAAGGTACATCATTTCTGAGTGGGTAATGTGTATTAATTTTTGAGAGCACTACGATGAGTCCTAGCACAAGAAACATTTTCAGGACTAGCTGTTCTTTTGACAGAGAATAAGTGAGTGTGTTAGCCGGATATTTAAAAAAAATCACTGATCTCAAAAGAGTTTTAAAAAACCCATGTTTTAATTGAACTTGAGCTTTAAAAAAAGCACTGATCAGAAAATTTTTAACGAGATATTGGAGAGATCCAAAAATGTATTTTGTTCAAGGTCACACAGCAAACCTTGGCTAGTACGATTACCAGTCACTATTGTTACCACTGAAGAACTATCTCAAATCACATTTATGTTCTCTGACAATGAATTTAATCACACAACAGGTTTAGAAGAGGAGTTTTGGCCTTTAGAATTAGTGAGAAGACTTAATACTTCATCTCATTTGGTCATACACACAATCCAACATTTACTATGAGCTGAAGTTCTCATGCTATTTCCATTTCCAATTGACAGTAAGACAATAATGTGTAAGTACCAGTTACACACATACGTGATGCACATTGTATAGAAATACACGGTATCCATTTACTCTTTACACACCATTTCAGTTATTTTAAAAAAAACAAATTAAAATGTGTAGAGTAATAATTGTGATAGACAAAGAGGAAATATTACAACAAATCTAATCCGATCCAAAGTGAAACGCTGTCACAGAAAGGACAGTAAATACATCAGTGGGAAGGAAGAACTTATGAGAATGGGAAATAGGTTCAGTGACCTTTCTATGTAATAAGATTCAATAGGCTGAGTTAAATCTGTTTTTCCTTTATCTTCCTCCTTTTCTTGTCCCCCGTCTCCATCCCCACTGATGATATTTGGCTTGTTTCTTAATATATTTAGAGTGGAGGTGGGGATGCCTGATGGCAAAGATTTATGATATACAACAGAACAGAGTTAGTATGCTCTGGAGAGAAACAGTTGTGTATGAAAAGACAGAAAGAGAATCACTTTGCATCACTTCTGATTCTCATGAAGAAAGGTCCAGCACAAATGCCATCCTAGAGGTGGAGATGAACTAGAGATATGGGCAGATTACACATGCTCCATTTCTGGATTGCATAACTAGATGGAATGAACTGTGTATATGCACCCTCATGTCATCTGCTGGCTTATGACAATGCCATGACTTCCATAGGGTTTTCTTAGGCAAGGAATTCTCAAAGGTGGTTTGCCATTACCTTCCTCTAAATATAGCCTATAGTACCTCGTATTCCTATCCAAGTACTAGCCATATCTGATCCGGCTTAGTTCCCAAGATCTGAGAGAAACTAGTGCCTTCAGAGTATTTAAGCTGTACAGAAGCAACTAGCACACAGCTAAAGGAGACCTGTTATTTTGAAGGCTGAACCATCACATAAGTAACTATCTAGTATCTGTAAGTCCCAAATGCTCGCTTGCTAAGAAACTGTTTCTCTGTTTTCCTTTGTTCCCACTAACCACTCTTCCAGCTTATCTTGGACTGCAGTACCATCCTTTGTTATATATGGGACTTGAAGTATATTTGAGTTCTCTTGTTTCGGACAATTAATTTCTTCAGATGGAACCATTAATACATACAGGGCCTTGCAGAGTAATATAAGAAGAAAGACTGGAGGTTACAAACTCCAAGGAATTAACCATTACAATTTTTAGAAAGAGTACAAAACAGAAGAATGAGATAAGACAGCATAGACAAGTATAACTGGACACAAACACAGTTTCACAACGTAAAGATTAACAGGAGGTGATCACTCACCATCCTTTAACTAATTGGTGGAAGGTTTGATGATAACATGTTACAAGCAATATTATCCATAAAAAAACTATGGGTGGACAAGGCATAACTGTGTTCTTTTTATCATATAATGCAACACCACAACATCCAGAGGAAGGAAATGTAATGAGTAATATACATTTGTTATCTCCAAAAAAGGGAGGATGCAGGGATTTAGGATTATTCTTCTGTGTTTGGCCCAAGGTTTACGGACATGGAAGGTTCCACAATATACCAGCCTGCAGTGAATCATTAATACACAAAGCATATGTTCTAGCTTAAAATATATGAGCATTTATTCAGAACAGTAAGCACTTTAAAATACAAAAATTAGTGTAGAAAGTGGCCAGTGATGCTGAATTTTACTTTGGCATGTTCATAAGCATTTTTCATTGGGATTTCCTATATTTCATAGGTCTGAAACAACATTTTATCTATCATTTTGTCTGCAGTTTTATACATCTGTGCATTCTTAGCACAAGCTCGATGAGGCTTTGCAATTGTAAATGTTCTTGGCTTCAGAGTTCCCCTTAATTATCAAAACTCCTGTTCAATCACAATCCTAATAGCACAGAATTACATAGGTGCTCCACTTTCCTCCCACTTTAAACCTGTAAGAAACATTTTCCCATAAAAGCTGAAACAACCCCCCACAGTTTTCATATTTTCATCTTTCAGAAGTGATTACTGAGTATACCATTCATTCATTCTTCCAGTGATTTCAAGTCAGCTTACATAGCTCACTTCCTCTCTATATTATCCTTACAGCAATCCTGTGAGATAGGTCAAAGTGTGAGAGAGTGACTGGCCCAAGGTAATCAAGGAAATTTCATGGTTTTAATCACCATTTCTTCTATCCCTGCTCTCTTGGTTCAAATTACCTCATTGACCAGTGTCTTCTTAGGTGTCAACAATCCCCCTCCCCTTTGGGAGACTTTTGTACTAGAAAAATAAAGGTTTTCAGACTACTCTGTCCTTTGATTATGATCTTGGGGGGATAATCCCATTGACTTCCCTGAAGATGTGATTTTTGCTCAAATTATGTCAGAAAACTAACCCACTACAGTATTCTACGCTGCTGCCTCATGATGACATGAAGCTGAGCACAAGCTCTTAAAGGCTGTGCCGGTGAAGTAAATATTCTGACAAGTTGTACACAGCTAGCGAGGTTTCAAGTACAGCCTCAATGGCAGACTGAATGTCTGCCATTCAAGGACAAGCCCAGTTATGTACAGCGAGACTCATCACCAGAAAGTTGGCCAACAGCTGACAAACTGGCCACATCAACTGCAACAATAGTATAAAATAGCTGAAACTTGCACCAAAGGAATGACAACTCACGCCAATAAAATGAAAAATCTTCATCATCTGACTTTTTCAATGAATTGTATTAAACATGTGACTGTTGGTTCAGTGTGGAGACACAAACACATTTCAAAGCATCAGAATTTCTGCATTTCATCTTCTCAGCTTTGTTGATCTTTAATTGGATGAAAAATGAAGGGCAGTGCTTACCTGGCACACCAGGGGGTGTTTTCAGGTACTTCCCATTAAAATGCTGAATAACTACTTCACATTTTTCAGTAGATTCCATCCTGGGGAAGAATAAAGAAAATTATTATTACTGACCCTCTGAAACTTCACAGTGATCAGGAAAAAGCTACTTGATTAAGGAAGAAAACCCTCAGAAACAAATTTTGCAGAACTTCATAGCAGAAGCAGACAGAACATTTTATTAGCATATTGAATTAGTTAGCATGGTTCTGTTCTCTTTCTCAATGTATTTACATGACAGCAGTAACATGTGGTCTAATTCCCATTTGCTACTAAGCCAATGTTACACTTTCACATGATGTTTGTCCAAAGTCTGATGATTTCATAGAGATGTAGAACTGAGCATCCTCAAATACAACAAGAACAGTGCAGAACAGAAAGCAAAATCAGTGTGGGTAAAATGAGGAGAGCATTCTGTGTAGTATGCATTTTTTGTTTAAAAATAAGTAAGACATCAAAAGAAATATTCACATCATAGATTACAAACACAAGGATTCAATATAATATTTTAAAAACATAGGAACTGTTATTTTAACATGCTTCTGCTGACGGATGTAACTTTCCCATCTAGAAATCTTCTCTAAGGGATTGAAAGACCATTAATTGATCACCTGATTGAATGTTAACACAATACCTACTGTAGATTTCTAATTTTTGAGATCAAAATGACTACAGTATTCCAGTTTGAAAGAAAAGTCTATTTCAGAGGTCTAATCTTCCAAAGGAAATTATCACCGGTAGCTGAATCTATATAACTGTAGCAATCTCTACATTACACACTATTGCTTCAGTTATACAGTATAAAATGGAGGTATTAACATGAATCAACGGAGTATAGTTATCATTTTGAGAACCACCATAGTGTAATGGTTTGAACTACAACCCTGGAGATTAGGATTCAATTCCCTGCCCATCTGGTGACCTTGGGTATGTCACACACTCTCAGCCCCCAGAAAACCCCATGGTAGGGTCACCTAAGTCAGAAATGACTTGAAGACACAACAACAATAATTATCATTATATATAGTCTTGATTCTGCCCCTTTGATAGCCAAAACTACAGACTGCAGTAGAATCCCAGCTCAGAATCCCAGTTTCATTTCAGGTGACTAGATTTTATTTTTTTTAAAAATAAAAGCATTTCCATTATTAAATGGACTAGGTATAAGTAGGTACAAATATTATAACAAGCTAAATATTGCTGCCATTCTGAATTTTTTTTTTTTCAAGTATGGAATACAAAGGTTAGCTTCTAAGAAGCTATTCGTTTTAGGAATTACTAACTCTAATAGGACTGGTGATTCTCCAGTCTCAGGAAGATAATACATTTAAACCCAAACTTCAAAACAAGCTAAAAATATATAACAACAGATAATATGCTGATCTAAACAGAGTGTTTGGGAATGAATATTGGAAGGCACTGATTTCAATTCATATCAACTAGGGATGGGCCAACCAAATCCTCAAATCCTGGGCAAAGATTTGAGATTTGCAAATCTGAATCCCTGTGCAAAAATAGGCAAACCGAATCTTTCAAACCCACCAACCTAATAGTTTATTGGAGACCAGAACGCCTGAAAATCTGGGAGACCAGACACACAAGGGCAGATGGCAAGCAGGTGAATTTTTCCCTTGGAGTAATAATGGCCTTTGCTAACAATTTCAGAAATTACATCTGGGGTTGTATTCTAATATATTTAAATTGAACATTTAATATTTAAATTCAGCACTTGACTGGAAGGTACAGGCTTGAGATTTCAAGGACAGCTGAAAGATTCCCTTGCAAAGCTCTTTCATAGACAATTCTGGGGTTTGTAGTTTTACAAGGGGTCACAGCCTTCTCTGCCAAAGTGTGCTGGTGCATCATCAAACTACAAACTACAAACTCATGCCAGAAAAGCTGTGCCAAGAAAATCCAGCTTTGACCTGGATTATTATCTCTGTACTGTAGTATGTGGCCCTGTTAACACAGTCAGGAAAATGTGGGATTAATCCACATTTTCCTGCCTGCGTAGGAAGGGCCTTCATGTCATTTTCAATCTGGGGAGATCCTGAGGCAAAACTATGACAATTGTCCCGGCCAGATTTCTTCAGAGTGAGGTTTGCCTTTGCCTAGAGTTTTGCTGAGGCTGAGAGAGTATGTCTTGCCCAAGATTATCCTTCTTTCCCTGGCTTTTTAAACTCCTTTTAAAAAAAGATTCAAAAGATTCGAGATTCATGGATATCCAGAACCTTCCAGGGATTCGGATCTGGGTTTGGATTCTGGATTCGTCCCATCCCTAATATCAACCAAAGAATTCCAATGTGTGACCTTGGATACTTTACTATGGGCAAAAAGGACAGAGCATAAACAAGGCATGAATCCTAAAGCACTTTGTGCGGAATTTCCACAACAGAAGGAATGTACCTTAACAAAAATATAAATTAAGGTAACCTTCACCTGAAGCAGACACCTCACAGAAGTTTTAAAATTCTGGCCCACAAATCCTCTCACTCAGCCTTAAAAGTGACTTAATCCCTGAAGGCCCATCACACAATCGGAGAGAGTTTATATAACCTAATTGGCTTATAACCCATTTTCCCATTGGACTGCAGTCATGTCAACCACTGAAAATCAAACTGTCATCTCAGACAACAGGAGAAGATCTAATAAAAATCTCACACGAGAACTAAGGTGGGCAGTTGCCATAACCTCCAACTGCCCCAATTTGGCAGGGATAATCCCAAGTGTTTCTTTGTTTCCCACTTCTTTGGCTGCTTTTAAAATGTGCCGTTTTCCTCTCTCCTTCTCCCAATTTTCTCCTTTGTTCTCACTTACTTCAATTGCTGTAAACTGACTTAAAAGTACAAAATTAGTTTTCACCCACTTAACTCAACAGTGAGGAAAGGAGAGGATTGTGTGGAATCTTGCCCTGCCCAGTAGAAACAGGCAAAAGTAAACTATTGTATCCTCCTTTATTGTATCCTTATTGTATCCTCTTTTCTTCCTCCTTATTAATAATTTTTGCCATCTTGACCATGCTTTGATATTGGTTGGCCACATGTTTTGCAGTATTCATCTGTGAAATGCTGGAGGATATGAGTTGCATCCATATGCAAATAGATTGGTATATGTAATTTAATGTGAATTCTTGCTTTCTTTTACCTTTCTTTTTGATGATAGGTATGTCCTCTTTTTTTTCCGTGGTGTGATAAGTGCCCACTCGAAGCAGAATAGAAAGATCTCCCCTTGCAATTTGTCCCAGACTTTTTTCTTTTTAAATTCTCCTCACCACACAATTTTTTTATTCCTATCTTGATATCCCTCCAGCAAGGAGACTGTAAGAACTGCAACCTTGTTTCACACTCCTACCTCAACTTCCTTTCACAATAGATTAATATAAAGCCAACCCCCCCACAAAATAACTCCTCTGTAGTTAAAACTCAGAGTGATAATGTATTCTTCTGGAGTGCAAAGCTGTTCTACAGAATCGAAACCCAGGGGTATGTAGGCCGATTTGCATTGACTGCTGAATTTTTCAGAGTGAGTTTTGGAAAATCTGAACAGGAAATGATTAACAGGATCAAAATTTATGTTACTTTGTTTCAGGAGGAGGCACTAAAACTGTCCCTTTTGGCTTGCAATCACGGCAATCTTTTGTAGCCCTGTCTTTTTTCCCTGCTGCTAGGAACATGTGGGATGGGCCATTTCTACAAACAAAAAAGACCGAAGTCGGGATTGTTCACTTTGGCTTCATTCAGATTTAACTAAGCGTATGTCAGCAGTGAGTCTTTAGAGACTCTTGTCTCTGAAAGAATAAATGCAATAAAAGTCTGTTTTCTGTAGCTGCAGGCATGGAGTGTCAAACTACGTTACACTGTACCACACAGCAGTGACAATTTCATTTTAAAACACGGGGGCACCTCTTCAGAACCCAAAGTATTCCCAGCCCTCCCCAAAAAATTGCAATAGAGAGGCTGCCAAGGGAAGGAGCTTCTGTACACTTTGTACATTTTATGTGAGAAAAGAATAAAAGTGAAACCCACAGTGCTTTGCAATAACAAAGGGGGGGCACCTCTTGAATAGCCAGCCTTTTTAGAAAGAGCTTCCATAGTCCATTTGCTTCTCAAGTTTCATAACTAACAGCTCTCAAATGGAAGGGCTAGCTATCTGCAATCAGGCTTGCATACTTCACTTGAAACAGACACTAGCATTATCAACTCCATCTGAAAACGAAGGGTAAGAGACAAAGCAGGAGCAACATGCTCCTTTCAAATGTATTTCTGAATAACTATCATTGTGCCCATTCTTCATCTCTACTACCTGAATCCTTTAGAGCCACTTACGTCAATGTACAGTAGGCAGCTCATGGTATATTTCCTGATCCTCACATTAGAGTATGAAAAGTCACACTTCTGATGGTTCAACTGTGTACCTGAGAGGTGCAGTAGCAATGCAGTTGCCTTCAACAGAATACAAGTTGCTGGCATACTTTATATTCATTCAAACAATAAATAAAAATGAAAGACATTGCATTTCCAATAGACTTAACTAATCTGCACAATGAGCAGGGCATACTGGGAAAATATCTGAACATACACAGTGAATGTATTGAGAAGAGTTCCCATTATTCTTCACCTGTATCAACATTCGAAGAGTTTAGAAGTAACATATTGCAAGTAAGAACACTACAAATAAAACATTTCTAGCAAAGGTACGAAAGACATAACAACCATTATCAAATGAATGTAACATCATTACTTTTCTGTGTAATGGACAATGTTGATTCGTTACATCTTTATTTACTTTGGATGGCTATTGGTGTTTTCTTGGGTCATTTAAAAAAAGGGTTATTTCTTAAAAAAAGGGGAGATTTTGTTACCTTGTTTGATCTTTTTTACCAAAATGTAATGTAGAATTCTGTTGTTATCTTATAACGTTAACAAGAATGTGTTATTCTGGTGTGTGTGTGTGTGCGTGTGCGTGTGTCCGTCCATGTCCTTTTCAACAGGTTATATTAATTTTTAAAAGTAATTTTCCAAGCTCTGATCATAGGAGGATCCAGGCCTGAAGCAAGCCTTGAAAAATCTTTTGTCTAAGCTGATGGGAACCTGCTGCTAAGCAAGCAGAGAACAGACCATGTGACCCTTCAAATGGTTTTGAATCCCAGCTGCTACCAGCTCCCACCAGAACAGGATGGGAATGATGCAAGATGCATTCCAGTAACATCTAGAGGGCCAAAGTTTCCCTATCCCTTAGTACAGTGGTTCTCAACCTGTGGTCCCCAGATGTTTGTGGACTTCAGCTCCCAGAAGCCCCAGCCACTATGGTCAATGCTCAGGGCTTCTGGGAGCTGAAGTCCACAAACATCTGGGGACCCACAGGTTGAGAACCACTGCCTTAGTAGATTGGAATGCTCTTATATAGGGAACAACTGGGGTAGCAGCTTCACTTAATTTTTAGCTTGCTAGAATCAAGGGCCATTTTTGCACTAGGCTATTATAGTGCTATTATTCCATTTTCAACATCCTATGGGATCTTGAGGTTTGCAGTTCAGGGAGGGGCCTCAAGGAATAACAGCACTATAATGGTCTAGTGTGGAGATGGCCAAGGAAAGAACAAGAATCTCCATGGAACTATTCACTACTTTGGTTAAAAACTTTTCATTCTGCATACTCATAATGTTTCTAAAATATCAGCATCAAGAATTAGAAGCTTGAGTTGATAATTTAAGCCAAATGTCAGTCATGACCAAAGCAACCCAAGTTCATCCTTCTAGCAGACATGTATTTATATTATTTTTAGAGTTGATATTGCTTCCTCTGGGAACCATAAATGCCCCAACATGGTTATTAGAATTCCAAAAGTAATGGGGAGCCGTCACAATGATGACAAAAATAAATATTGCATGCAGAGACCTTATGGAACTAAGTCAACAGTACATGCTCATTATGCCAATTAATACAACCATACACAAAAAAGACAAAATATGTATTAGAATAAGTAACAAGATGATTAACTAGCAGTTCCTAGCTAAACTCTGGCAGCCTAAAATAATAGGTTAGTGGCACAACACAGTAATTTTCCGTTAGTGCTACACTGAAGATGTGGTTTCATCGTCATAAACTGACAAGGGAAGTTACAGTCACGAAACATCTGGAGGACCACAGGTTCCTAATCCCTGCTATACATGATTTGTGAAATGCAGTCTAGTAAGGAAATACAATTTCACTGAAGGACCTCCTCCCCTGAAAAAAGCCACTGGCAAAACTATTTTCAGTAGACCTTCAATCCTAACAGTATACTATAAAACTGAAGATGATTTAATAAAATTGAATCAAATTATTGAAAACACTAAATGTTTGGGCTTCTGGCTTTCTCAGTGGTATGCTTTGAATGGTGAAGAGAAACAACAATCAGTGGAAGTTTAACAACCACCAATGTCTAAGAATGGAATTCAAGTGGGTGGTGTTGAAAGCAAGAGTGGTCTCTAAGTTAAGGCTATACAGTGCTAAGGTTGTCAAGTTTGTAGATCCAGACCTTTCTTTTCTTCTCAAGAATGATTGGAACATGGGATGGCTCTATAAGAAATATGGCTATATTGGAAAGGCTGTGTCCCCCAGAATTAAGATATTTACGAATAGTTGGGGGTTTTTTGAGTTTTTTGGTGATTGCTGACTATAGTTCATGGATGTTATGCAAAGATCAATGCTGTTGCTCCTCAAATACTGCAGGTTGTACTTGGGCTGCTGACACTCAAGGCCTTTCCACATTACACTCTTACAGTGTTATTATACCACTTTCAACATCCTGTAGAATTCTGGGGTTTGTAGTTTACTGAGGTCAAAGAGCTCTCTGGCTGAGAATTCTAAATGCCTCTCCCTAACCTGCAAACCCCAGGATTCCATAGGATGTTGAAAGCACTATATAATAGCACGATAACAGTGTAAGTGTGGAAAAGGTCTCAATCATGTATAATACATTGGTAGAATTGTAAGTCATGTTTAACACCATTAGCAAGTCCTTTTTTATTTAATGTGATCAATTTTGCCCTCCTTCTGCTTTTAAAAGTTGTTTTGTGCAGATAAGCAGAAGTGATGCAACACTTGGACGCACAGTGATGTTATCCAGGATTTTTAGTTGGTATTCTTATTGTATAGCTAGTTGGGTGTGGTGGTTTGAGTGTTGGACTGTGACTCTGAGACCAGGGTTTGAATCCTTGCTCAGCCATAGAAACCCACTGCCTGACCTTGAGCAAATCATACTCCCTCGGCCTCAGAGGAAGGCAATAGCAAACCTCTTCTGAACAAATCTTGCCAAGAACACCCCATGATAGTTTTGCCTCAGAGTCTCCATAAGTTAGAAATTACTAGAAGGTACACAACAACAACTACTACAACTTTTATCGTAGCTCTCACCAGTAGTATGTGGCTGTTGAAAAGCAATGATAGCAGTCTTATTAATAACTTTAGCAAGACATGGAGAATTAGTTATCAAGATGTACATTTCTTTGCATGCTAAGTGATAATTGGCAGATGTTCAGTGGAAATCAACCCCCAAAGGCCCATGACTGGCCCCATTTTCTTTTCTTTTCTTTTCTTTTCTTTTCTTTTCTTTTCTTTTCTTTTCTGTAGAGAAGATATTCACTAGTAAATATAGCAACCTGCTGGATATTGCACTCAATGATAAAAGCTAGATATCCTCTCTGAAGCAGGTAGTGTTTGAACTTTCTCCATACTTTGTTGGTAGATAGTATCGTTGACACATATACATTTATTTTGTGTGCCAAATTATATGTGCTATAATTTTTTTTATATGTTTGGAATGGCAGGAATTCCAGATCAAACACAAGTGAGCATCAATAGGTTTACAAAACATGTCTGTAACAATCATGTTATGTCTGGTGGTTAGAAGAACACTCAGAAAAGAGATTTGTGGATTTCCAAAGATGCTCTGGTAAGTCAGTTTGATAATAGGATGTTGACGTAGGTTGGAAAGAAACTTCTTCTGCCTCTAGTCCATATTTCAACGAAGTCATGGTATATTTCCACCATATAAATGGTTTATATTTGGGTTCTTTAAAGATACTTTGCTCTAGTTTACCCATAAATAAATTAGCATATGAGGGAGCCTGTGGGTACCAATTGTCGCCCTGCTGTTTGAAGGTAACGTTTTGGATTAAACATAAAATTATTGCATTTGAGTAACAATGTACTTAAGATAGTAATGATTTCTTCACAAGGCGCTTTGCTGGTTCTGAATTTTAGGAATTCAGTTAAAGGCTGAATTCATTATGACATATGTTGGCATCAGGAGATAGGATTTCAAAATGTCAGGACTATGATATCGTTACTGAGTTGATGCTGTTTGTTCAAGGCTCCTATTTTTATTTTTAAAATAATTAGTATTCCTAATAGATGGTGGAAGGCTGTACCAAAGGCTGTAGTTGTAGATCAATACAAATCGAGCACCTCTAGTCAGGAAATTTGAAATCCAAAAACCTCCAAGACCTGAAACTTTTTGCTTCCTTCAAGGCGGCTGTGGCATTCCTCCTGACTTGCCTCTCAGATCCTCAGTTTCTCTCCAGTCTCACGTCTCATATACAAGTAGTGAATGACATGAGAGATACACAAGACTAGACAGAGATGCAAGGATCTGTAAAATGGTAGGGGCCCAAGTGTAGATTTGCAGTTCCTGCCATTTCATAGATCTTTGTGGCTCTCTCCAGCATCTTGTTCATTCACCACTTGTGTTGTGCATGAGACATGAGGCTGGAGAGAGACTGAGAATATAATGCACCAAATACCTGTATTTGGGGGAAAAAATTACAGTACTGTACAGGAGATTTCTAGGAAGCCCACCAGCCAACAACTTCCACCTTCAAGGAGGCGGTTATAGCAGCCATGCTTGTTTGTTCCAGGAGTTCCCTAGAGATCTCCTGTATGGTACTGTATCTTATGTATATACAAATACAGGTATTTCAAAATCAAATCAATAAATAAATAGTTTAAAAAATTAGAAATAAAAAAATCCCACATGTGTAGCACTTTTGGTCCCAAGCATTTTGGATAGAGGATACTCAGCCTGTATACAGCGATACCCTCTTTGTGATTATAGTGTTACTAGAAACAATGGAATGCCCATATCCACTAGATGAAATATTATATATGCCTTATGCAACTGAAATCCTAAAGGAGAGGTGAGTAGCCACAGTGGATGTGTGGTTCATTTTCAACTCTTCTTCTAAACAGACCCACTGTAGCCCATACTAGCAACTTCCAGTGTCTTGAAAATTGTTTGGGCTACAAAATTTGTGCGTGTACCTATTCTAGGAGAGCCTGCATGATGTAGTAGTCTGACTCTGGAGACTGGGTTTGGATCCCTGCTCAACCCCGGAAATCCACTGTCTGACCTTGGAGAAGTCATATTCTCTCAGCTGCAGAGGAAGGTAAAGGCAAACTCACTAAGGAATACTCAAAGTTTTTTCTCATCCTTCGAAAAAGAGAGCAAAAGGGAGGGGGAGAGGACGAGTGTATCCTGATACAGAGAGATGCCACATTAAGAAATGGAGAATGAGGTTTTTTGCACTTTGGGATTTGTTATCGAGAAAATTGCTTTGCACTTAAAAATGTCCATTTTGCAAACAGTGCTTTTTGTCATTTGCACAAAAAAGTTTTCTGTACAAAGCCTATTTTTTTCTATGAAAAAATTGTTTCTGCACAAATCATTTTTTGAGAAGAAGTGAAAATAGTCACTGGAAATAGTCACTGCACAAAACTGCTCACAATCTCAGAAAGCAAACAGAAAACTATTGTAATTAACTCACAATGTTAAAAGGGACTGTTCTTGCACCATCATTCACTTTAGTACTTTGCTTATAAATAAATACTGGAAACTGGTCAGTAATTATCCAATATAGTGGGAAGCACAGAGGATTTTTTTCAAACAAGGGCTTACAATTGCCTTCTCTAGACATGCTGGGACCCTGTGCTACTGCAAAAAAGTATTGACTGTTCTCTTTCATTTAGAGTGTATGTGTACGTGTGTATATGTGTGTGCATACATGGAGGCAAATGGATGCACAATATATTTGTGGAAGTATCTGTTGGCCTTAAAGCTACATCATGACCCTCTACTGGAAAGTGCAGAGAAAAGTAAATCCCATTAGAAGACATGAGTGTGTAGTCTTTTGATTTGAAATTGTTTGAAAGCTGTATCATGTTCTCGGCTGGGAAAAACATCCCTAAGCAGTACACACTCTATTACAGGACATGGATACATGTTATTCTGCAGTTGCAGAATGAACTGTGTTTCTTGATAAATGACAGTCACAGAAAACTAACTTTCATTTTCTGAAGACATTTTTTTTAATGATAAAAGTTCACTGAAGTAGTAGATACTCTAAGGTTTTACTTTATTTTATTTGCCTGGTATCTTGTAACTTAAATTGACCTTCCAAGATTCACCCCCAAGTGACATTTTATAGAAGACTCATAAAACTCTGAAAAAAACAACAACAACAAGAAAGAGGGAAATGCTGACAGTCAGGCATTAAACTATTGGAATGCTGGTGGGTATATAATATTTAATGTGAAAGTGAGGATAAATCAATCAGTGCCTCGCTATGCTTTATGCTATCTATTTTCCTGTTGTGGAGATGCCAGTAAATTTGTACAACATCAATTGCCTTAGAAGAATATGGCCTTCTGGTACACATAAGTATGTCAAAGATACCGGTGGATCTTTAAAAAACCCCAAAAAGCCAGCAAGCATAGAATGTGTTTTAAAAACTATCCATATAAACCAGGGGTGGGTAAACTTTTTGGAATGAAGGGCTACATTATCTTGAAGGACAGTGACTGGGGAAACATACAGTAGGGATAAGCCAAAAATTAGCAGAGTCAGTCTCTGCTCGTTTTCCCCTTCTGTCCTTTGTTCATCCATAATCCATTCATTCTCTTATCCATTTATTCTGTCTCACACAAACTTTGATGCAGGCAGATTATACTCAGATTTCTCACAAGAAGCTGTTTCATTTTTAAACCACTATTTTACTACTACTAATACCATTATTATTATTATTATTATTATTATTATTATTAATCTTGCCTACCTCTTCCCCTGGATCAACAGAGTAAAATACAACAGAGTAAAATACGACAGATACCAACTAAAAACCTAGAATGCTAATTAAAATACATAACCAGTTAAAAGAGCATAACATCAATTAAAAGAGCATGCATATTAAAACAATCAATTCATAATTTAAAAATAATCTGGATAGGCCTGATGGAAGAGATTAGTCTTTAGTGCTGGTTTAAATCCAAACGGGGTACCCAGCTGTTGAATCTATTCTGGTAGGCCATTCCACAATTTGGAGTCAGCTGAATAAAAAGCCCTCTGGGCTGTCTGTCTGAAATAAATGCCACCCAGGGGACCTGAGTGTATAGGGTGGATTATATGGGAGAAAGCGATCCCATAGGTAACCCGGGCCCAAACTATGTAGGGCTTTAAACGGTAACAATCACTCTCAGATTTCTGTATGTAGGGCTGTATGTAAGTGCTAAAACACTTCAATTGCATTCACACTTGGACATGTGTTTTATTTGGTGGTGGGAGAGAGGGGGCCATGTTCCACCACTGCTGTGTGGAAGGAATAAGCCTTTAACTTCAGGGGAGCAATGTGAGATTGAGGCATGCTTTATCTGTTACTCTGCTAAAAGAAGGATGATTCCTAACAGTTTTAGATTTCATAATTTTTCCCAAAAAAGGGCTAACACTCTGGAAAACTCTTAATTCTCAACAAGCTGATCCTGCACGATATTGCTCCCCTTTCTTGCTCCTTTCCAGGTTCAGCACAACTAAATAGGTTCTAGTTTTTAAAAATGGCCCTGATTCAACCCCATTCCCTGTGTCTGACAGTCTATATTCCATGGTTGGTCAGCAATCCTCTACGTTGCTTGTCTTTATTCCTCAGTAGAATGCCCCTTATGATACCAGGTCCTTTTATAAGTCTTATTCTACTTTGCCATTTTTGTTCTTTTGTTCTTTCAAAGGCTCCACTTAGTATGCCAGCAGAAATATCAATCTTCCACATGTAAGTTAATATTTTAGATATGTCTTTCCTGTTATCAAATTTATAATAAGGCAAAATTAATGAAGTTACTAAGAAGAAGCAATAGTGTTTCATCATCCCTCATTCCTTAACATTTTCTTGAGAGCATTGTTCCTTTGTATTAAGGACAAAAGGTGAAATTGCAATGCCTATTAACTTGTGTCACCTTATTAGCACAGAGGAAACTCACATTACTCACAGTGAACTAAAATATGTTGCTTTGGGCAGGAATGTATGAAATAGCTGTTACCATTTTATTTTCTCATTGTTCTATGTGTTCCTTATCATGTAGAGTTTATTAAAGGTTTTTGCTTTGCTAACACCAAAACCACAGTCCATGAAAAAACAGTTTTGGAAAAAAGAACAACAGTCTCAGAAATTCTGAGACACTTGTATCTTTCCTAGAAACAAACCTACTCTATCTTTCCTACATGATACAAGATGAATGGGAAGGACATTCAGAACCTTTTCAGGAAACTAGTATTTTTCAGTCGCTCTCTGACTATGCTATATAATAGTTACAGAGTGCCCATGATATGAAACAGTGCCCCTGCCTTGTTTTGTGGGTGAAGATAGGATTGAAAGCATTCATTAATTACAACCCACCACATTTCAGCCCATTCCTCCAATATGAGTTCCAAACCATTTCCGCACTAGCCTGTTATAGCATGATGATTCCACTTTCAACATCCTCTGGAATCCTGAGGTTTGCAGTTTCAGGAGGGGCCAGCCAGCCCCTCCCGAGACTGCAAACCCCAGGATTCCAGAGGATGTTGAAAGTGGAATCACTGTACTATAACAGGCTAGTGAGGAAATGTGACCACACTTGTGTGCATAACACTGCTAATTCATATTGTACAAGCCTGATAATTCCAAGATCAAGAGTGTACAACTACATTGTGGGGGTTTTTTTTTTTTTGAAAGACAGGTTTCTTTTAAACCTTGATGTTAAAAAAAAAAACATTTTCTTTCCTGATACACTGTAATACTAACAGCACAATCCCGTACAAATTTACTCAGATGAAAATCCTAGTATAGTCCATGGAGATTACTTAGGAAGTATAGTGAGGATTTCAGCCAAAGGCTGTTCTTTTCACACATGATGCAAAAGATGCCTTTTATACTCTAGGATGTTGTGTTTCTGCAATGTAAAAACTATTTATTTATTTATTTACTTCCTTCCTTCCTTACCGCACCCCCACCACAGTGGGACTCAAGGCTGCTTACAATGTTACAACAGATACAGCTAAAACATTTTCATTTTACAAAAGTTAAAAATATAATTAAACTATCAATAAAATGTAACGGCATTAAAAACAAAACCATCAAAAAGAATAATGAATATGACTAACACAGGACATAAAAGACTCCCCGCCCCGCCAAGTCCTCAGAGCCCTCCCAAAACAAAAACAACAACTAAAAGGTCTTTGCCTCTCTACAAAACTATAGCAAAGACGAGTGCCAGTGTAAGCTTTCTAGAAAGGGAGTTTCTGAGTCTGGGAGCAGTCATTGAGAAGGCCTTCTCCCGTGTTCTCACCAGATATACCTGTGAGAGTGGTGGGACAGAGAGAAGGGCCTCAACATGGGCAAGCTCTTATGGGGACATATTGTCCTTCTGATAACCTGATCTGTAGAGGGCTTTGAGGGTCATAACCAGCATTTTGAGTTGTGCCCGGAAACTGACTGGCACCTAGCCTGTGGAAGAGTCCTTTTACAATCACCTCTTCATTCTATCCAGTTCAGATGCTGTGTTCCAGTTCCAAATACACGATGCCTCATTCCTTCCGTGCTTTTCCAACAACAATAACAAGAAAAACAACAGCAATAATATCATCATCATCAACAACAGCATCAGTCTTATCACAACCACTACCATTATAACAAGAGCTGCAGCAATACTGGCACAGTAAATGTAAATGTGTGTGTATGCGTCTGAAAACAATCCATTCCCAAGTTTCTGTCTTCTGAAATGAAATCTGGAGGATTGACACCAGTAACTTCTCCTATTAAACTCTTAAGGTGAACCTTCTTGGTCTGTCACCAACAAAGTACTTGTGGCATAAGCCATGTAAAGCCTATGCTAATATTCCTTGATGAAGCATAACTTTGCAGTACAGTACTATACTCCTGCAGAAAAAAAAAAAGCAATTATTTCTGGGAAAGGGACTATCAGGGACTGGATAATTTCCCCTCCTTTGTAGGAGATATCTGTTCAGCAGATACTCTGCTCCACTTAAGCTTTGGCACAGAGTTTCAAGTGCCCTATAGAGACATTGTGGATCCTGTATATTTCAGAATTACTCCCTCTCTCTTCACTTTTGCTCTTCCCAGTGGCAGAATTAAGAAACAACCAGCACAAACATTTATAGGCTTTTTGACAGAATGACATATATACTTACTAAAGTTGAAAGTGAGCTGCTACCTAATTATCCCTGATTATTTTCCTGTCATCATGCTAAATAAAATCTAACTGCTCATATGATGGCTCTTCAACAGAGGAAGCCTCCTCCTCCTTCAGTGCTCTGCATATTATACACCCACCAGACCTCAGAGCAACAACTAAGATGACTTTTGAAAGAAGTTCAGAGTACAGAACAAAGAGAGAAATATTTTCAGCACACAAAGCAGAAAGAACAAGGTTCTCACCTGGCAAAGCCAACTCCTCTACTGACACCATTTGCATCTCTTAATATTCTGGTGGAAATGACATGTCCAAAGGGTTTCAGCATATTTTCCAGCTCCTGCTCATCCATAGAAACGGGTAAGTTTGAGATGTAAAGATTTGTAGGGTCTTGTTCTTGTTGCTGAAATAACAGAAATCACCTGATTAGATTCAACACTAAAGGAACAGCCTTTAGCTATATTATGTCCCAGATGACATAAAGCAACAAATGTAAACCTTCGAGACCATGAAGGTCAGGTTACATGAACATTATATATCTTTATTTCCTGGGGAATTCTAATAATGCTCTTAGCAGTCCCAACCATGGCAACCATTTAACTCAGTGTAAAGCACTCTTAAGACCTCCTCTGATCAATGACTCTTAAGCAGTTAATTCTGTCCCATGATTTAGAATATTGCAGATTATTTTTCGAGCAGCTTTTCACAAAGGGTTATTCTGAAAATTAACACAAAGTATAACTGCAAGTGAAGCTACCAAGAAAAGGAAATAGTGTGCATAAAGCAGCACAACATCAATGAACCTCTTTTTAAAGCCTTTTCAGAATGGTGAAGGAAAAAACATTTGGCAAATTTGGTGAAGAAACTATCATAAATTTTAAGTAAAAAAACCCCTACTGTACAAACAAAGATAATACATATTAGAGATGTGTGCATTTATAAGCCTGGAGCAATAGATCCCTTCTTTTTCCAGCTCCTTATCTAGTCAATTGTTATGGTTTTAAACAGGAGTAATTCTGTTCCCTTCTTTATTTTTTTCCCAAATGTGCCTATTTTTGCATGTTTTAAACTGTGTGCATTATTTGAATGTATTCCCCCTATTGATTAGAACAAGTTTAAGCAGTGTTTTCTCCACATTTGAAACATTCTTTATGCAGTTTTCAACTGTGTCCTTTTTTTCAGATGCATTCCCAAATATTCACCAGCATATGGATTCCATAATGCAACCATTCCATAAACAGCTTAGGAAGCACAAACTGAAGCAAGTTCACTGAACCTTAGACTGACATTTGATATATTTCCAAGAAATTTTATTAAATGTTTTCCAATACGTAGAAAACAAGATAAATACAAGGAAAGAAAGAAAAAATCAAAGATCAAAAAACAAGAAAGAACAAACAGTAAAGAAAAAACAGATACAGTGAAGAATAATGAGAAAAAGAACTTATATTTGATTTTTAGCTTTCCTAACAATAATTATAAAATAACTTCTCCAATTGTAAATATCAACTATATATGTCTACTGCTTATTTTTCCAGCTATACTAATTATCAAAATCTGCAGCTAACATATGATTCTCATTTTCCTGCCAAAAGCCTATTGAGGGTTCCCAGTCATTCAATAAAGTCACCAATGATTTTTCTCTGATCAATGGTCATTTCCAAAGAACACTGTTATAGTGCTATTATTCCACTTTCAACATCCTGTGGAATTCTGGGGTTTGTAGTATCCTAAGGCAGAAGAGTTCTCTAGCTGAGAATTCTAAATGCCCTCCCTAAACTGCAAACCCTAAGATTCCATAGGACGTTGAAAGTGGAATAATAGCACTGTAACAGTGTAGTGCACAAATGGCCAATGTCTGTAATTTGTTCACTTCAACTAAATCCATCAATTTCATTAGCCAGTCCTCACATTTTAGTATTGCTGTATTTTTACATTTCTGCATATAGGTACACATTCCTGAGAAAATCCCAATCTCATTGTGGGAGGAAAAGCAGGATTTAGACAGAGAATATACATTCCACTTAATCTGTAATTTGACACTAAGTAAAGGATCAAAGCTTGCTGTCTTTAAAAGGTTTGGGGGAAGATCAAGAATGAACCCAGGCCATACCAGATGGAAAACAAATGCTTAATATTTGATAGGTGTTTCACTAATACTTTATAAGTGTTTTCATTTGGAATGTGTATATGTGGAAGATAAATACTGATAAAAGTACTATGTAGAATCAAACACTGAAATTGAAAAGATGACATTAAAAAACTAGACTATCCTTTGATTCGTCTAGACTAAAATAATTGATTTTATTTTCTGTATCTTCATATTCTATAAATTTTCTCCCCATTTTTTCCAGTTACCAAGATGTCTTCCTTTAGTACTATAATTCAGAATAGATATACAAGTGAATGTTGAGGTTATTGAAATATATCACATATAGAAATGGGATGGGAAATAAAAAAATAGGGGATTCAGATTTTAAGCTCTTTCAACATTCTTTTATTATTCTAATTTAGCACAATTTGATTGTTGCAGCTCCCTCATCTTCCATACCCTTTTGAGGGGGATAGGATGTAGGTTAAAAAGTAGAAAATCAGCCATGTTTTCTACTAGGAAACATTGTGGGAATTTTAAGTGCTGGAGTCAACTGAAGCAATGAAGTATTAGAAAAGACTATCACAGCTCAAGTCTAATTCCACAATTTATTAATTCAAAACAATAATTCTATTAGGCAAATCTTGATGCTTTGATTAGTTAGCAGTTTTGATTATCAGCCAATCAAAGTACAAGGGTTGACATGCTGGATAAATACAAGAAATCACTGCAGAGAAATAGGAACATAAGATAAGAAATTACAAGAGCACTAAAGGAATGAGACTCAGACATAAGGGGAAAAAAGAGGACCCAAATAATTATCGCCCAGTCAGCCTGACATCAGTACCTGGAAAGATCCTGGAGCGGATCATCAAATAGTCAGTTTCTAATTACTTAGAAAACAATGCCGTAATTACGAAAAGTCAACATGGATTTTTCAAAAATAGGTCACGCCAGACTAATCTTATCTCTTTTTATGATAGAGTTACTTGCTTGATAGATGAAGGGAATGCTGTGGACATAGTATATCTTGATTTCAGTAAGGCCTTTGACAAAGTTCCCCATGACATTCTTGCAAAGAAGCTAGTAAGATGTGGACTGGACAGGGCTACTGTTAGGTGGATTTGTAACTGGTTGACTGACCGTACCCAAAGGGTGGTCACCAATGGCAGATTCTCATCCTGGAGAGAAGTGACTAGTGGGGTGCCACAGGGTTCTGTCCTGGGCCCGGTGCTGTTCAATATCTTCATTAATGACTTGGATAAGGAATAGAGGGCACGCTGATCAAATTTGCAGATGACACCAAATTGGGAGGGGTTGCTAATACGCCTGATGATAGGATCAAAATTCAAAAGGACCTGGACAGATTGGAGAGCTGGGCCAAGGCTAACAAAATGAATTTCAACAGAGAGAAATGTAAGGTTCTACACTTAGGCAGAAAAAATGGTATGCAGAAATATAGGATGGGGGACACGTGGCTGGCTAACAGTACGTGTGAAAGGGATTTAGGAGTCTTCATAGACCACAAGCTGAACATGAGTCAGCAGTGTGATGCGGCAGCCAAGAAGGCCAACGCAATTCTTGGTTGCATCAATAGGAGTATGGTGTCTAGATCGAGGGAGGTATTGGTACCACTTTATTCTGCATTGGTTAGACCTCATCTTGAATACTGTGTCCAGTTCTGGGCACCCCAATTCAAGAAGGATATGGATAAGCTGGAGCAGGTCCAGAGGAGGGCAACCAAAATGGTGAGGGGCCTGGAAGCCATGCCCTATGAGGACAGACTTAGAGAGCTGGGTATGTTTAGTCTGCAGAAGAGAAGGTTGAGAGGGGACATGACAGCCATGTTTAAATATTTGAAGGGGTGTCATGTCGAGGAGGGAGTGGGCTTGTTTTCTCCTGCTCTTGAGACCAGGACAAGGAGCAATGGATGCAAGCTGCAGGAGGGGAGATTCCGCCTGAACCTCAGGAGGAATTTCCTGACAGTAGGGCTGTCCGACAGTGGAATGTGCTGCCACAGAGTGTGGTGGAGTCTCCTTCTTTGGAGGTTTTTAAGCGGAGGCTGGATGGCCACTTGTCGGGAGTGCTTTGAGGGTTTTCCTGCATGGCAGGGGGTTGGACTGGATGGCCCTTGTGGTCTCTTCCAACTCTACATTTCTATGATTCTATGATTCTATAACAAAATTTCTTTGTAATATGAATCTGATTTCCATAGTAGACTATCAGGGAAATTCTACTCTAGAAATGACAGCAAAACATACATGCAATTCAGTAAAGTTAATTTTTCCCCATTTTTAATCTCTGTAAATATTAAAATCCTCTTAGATACAGTACAAATTACACATTTTCAACATCCATAAATAATTTCAGCTCAATTTGAAAGATGCTTGACTTTTTTCTCACAGGTTTTGAGTTCATGAACTTAATTAACTTTCTATTTTTCTAACATTCAAAGGATATAATCAAATTTAAGATTATTGTGTGACTTAAATGTAATGGATGACAACACGGCTTAAATTACATACAAAATCTTATTTAACTATGGAGTAAGGGCTGAGAATTACTCACTGAGAATATCTCTTTCTCTCAGTCCCTCCTTCTTTCTCCCCTTCCTCTCCCCCGCAATTCCATTGCCTATCTACCAATGCACCAGGCCTAGGGTGTAAATATCCACTTATTTCATACTCACATGCAAGAACTCCTCCTCCCCTCCAAAACTAAAGTTTTCTCCCAACTAAATAAGATTATTAAAGTATTTCTAATTGTTTTGATAATTTTTCACATTTTCTGACAGTTTTGTGAAAATTTCACAAATAGGGGTTTTTTGGCACAAAGAAAAATATTTTACATGATTTTAACACAAAATATAATGATTTTGTGCAAGAAAAATACTTTTTTCAAATAGCTAACCACACACGCACCCAAGATTATAGCAGTTAATATCTGTAAAGCTGTATTAAGGTTACCTGTTCATGTTGAATATGAAAAAAAGAGGTTGTTTTGTTTTTTTACATCCTTATCCTGTACAACCAAGAAGCATTCTTTGACATTTCATGCTTCAGCACAGCTGCTGAATGCAATGGAATATAGCTAGGCTGTGAGTTGGGCCACTAGGCAATAAGCCAAATATGTTCACATGCACTATAGATCTAACAGAGAATGCTCTGTCTTTTCCCTTGTCCTCTGTGGATGTTAGTTCAATATTAATTCTCAAACTTCATTGTTTAAAGCAAATAACTGTTCATATAACAGTCCTTTCAGAAGCAAGGGCAGAATCTGAATATGCTTCCTTGTGGCTTAAACCTCCCATCCTTGAAACATAAAGAAAAATCTTTATGCAGAGAATCCTCCATTGGCATAGAACAAGCATGGGAAATCATCTTAAGATGTTCTCAGGTTCCAAGTCATACTAGCCCAACTGATATGAGGAAGAATAATGGGAGCTAGAGTCCAGAATCTGGTTCTCCATCCCTGCAAATTATCTCCTTTAAGCCACATCCTCAGCTTCTTTCCTCATAGTAGGCTGCATTCAAACAACCCATGGCTCAGAAGTTAGCTCTCTCTATATAGGTCATGTATAGAGAAGTCTTGAGTTTGCTCCCAATATAGTGTGTGTTGCACATCATGCTGATTTTCAGAATGGAGTCAATGAGATGGAAATGATGGCACTTGTGAAATATATCTACATAATGGTATTTTTGTGCTGGCCCCAGCTAAACAGAGAAATGTGTAAAGAGGCAAGTTTAAATGCATTGCTTATAACTGTACATCGTTATAATTCAATATTTTTTTTAAAAAAGAAAGAAAACCGAATACTACATTACAGAGTAAATAGAATATTCAAATAAACAAAGAATAATTTGGCTAGAATAATGGAAATAAGATGTTATACCAAGTAAATTAAAATAAAATAGTTTAATGAGTGATCACCAGTGCAGGCATCAGAAATGGACTGCACAGATTTATGTTGAATTTAATGAGCTATAACAGTAAATAAATCTGTTCTTGAGAGGACACATTTATCTTAATCTGATTGCAGGAAACAAATCTTAACAAAATCTGAAAATTCAGAAAAGGGCTCTAACAAGCAAGATATTAAACTAATTACATTGTAATAAAATGGAAGCATAACAACTAAGGAGCCAGCATGGTGTAGTGATTTGAACTCTGGGGGACCAAAGTCTGAATCCCTGCTCAGTCACAGAGGGTCACTGGATGAGCTTGTGCAAGTCATGCCTCAGAGGAAGGCAATGTCAAACTTCCCCTGAATTAATCTTACCAAGAAAACCCTAGGATAGGGTCTCCGTAAGTCACTTGACGCAAAGGCACACAACAACAACAGGTAATGCATAACATCCTCATCCCTCCCTTGATTAGATATTCACAAACATTTTCATGTATGTGTGTGAAAAAAAAATGGCATCAAGAAAAGTAGATGTTGATATCTAAAAATATAACTTTGTGAAAACTGCCATTACAGGATGAAGTGTTGATCTGACATAAGCCATTCCGCATGAGACGCAAGAAGCGATTCACAGCATCTCATGGTGGGTTTAAATAGCATGGTTTACCTTTGTTGCATTCTGCACACCTCCCAATTTCAAGCAATGTCATGAGGAGGAACATGATTTCATGCATCCATACTACCTCGTTGCTAGTCACTCCCCTGGTTCCCCCTTACCCCACCCTAGTGGCCCTGATTGGCTGAACTTCCAGCGTTACAGGAAGACGTTAAGCAGAGCGACAGGAGTGTATGTGCACTGATACGGTTTTATGTTTCTGCATCACTGAGAAAAACCATTGTTGATTCAATGTCAGAATGTGAATTGGTTTTTTTTCCAGTTTTTAAATACTGTGCTTCTCAACGCATGGCAGCGCGCTAACAGCTGGTTCCACTCAGAACCACAGAAAATAATGTGATACTACTTCGCTCCCATGTGCAGAACTATGCAATGTTATAACACAGTAATCCATGGTAATGACCCCATGAGGAAATGGTCATAGTCAACCTTACTTCAACAATGTGGGTGTGTAGTGCTTTCAAGTTACCTGTCAATTATGCTGACCCCATTAATTTCATAGACCTTTCTTAGACAAGGAATACTCAGAGGTGGTTTTGCTAGTTCCTTCTTCTGAAACATAGCCTACAACACCTGGTATTGTGGGTAGTCTACCATACAAGTAATAACCAGAGTTGACTCTGCTTAGCTTCCAAGATCAGATGGATCTGGTGCCTTTTGGGTATTTAGGCCCTAAGGTAACAATGACATTCTGCCTTTCTCCAAGACCAGGACTCAAAGTAGCTTAGCAGATTAAAAATGTGCAAATAAAAAGAGGCAAAAGCAAGTATAGTCAGCCCTTCACATTCATGAGGGTTAGGAGCATAGGACCCTTACAAAAGTGGAAAAAACGCAAATATCAAAAATGTGTGTGTATCTGTGTGAAGGGGGCTGAGCCATGGTGAGGAGCACGGGCACCCGGGGTCCAAACCAGGATGGGGAAAGAAGAGGGAAAGGGGGTGGGTTGGCATGGTGGCCCTATACTTCCTTTCTCTTGTCCATCTCCTTTCTTGAGTATGCGGGGGCATCAGGAGAGGGTTTGTGGTGCTGAGAAATTAGGCTATCATCCATCCTTAGCTGTTTTGGCAGCAGCTGGTGCTGGTGGTAGAGGAAGAAGAAGAAGAGGAGGCAGAGGAACACCAGATATGGGTTTTTAAAGGGCTGCATGGCCTGATTGGAACCGCTGGGAGGGAAGGTCCCCCCAGAAAAGAAGTGCCTGAGGTGTGGGGAAAGGGGTTGGAGAAGCTCACAAATAATCAAATATATGAAAGTGAAACCCACAAAGGTGGAGGGCCAACTCTATAGGTCAAAACAAATAAAAAAGTTATAATGCCAACACTCAAACAAGTCACAATATTAAAACACTACTGAGTTTAAACAATTTAGAGGTACATTAAAAATACAGTTTAAATATGTTAAAGGCCCTTCTCTCAACAGTCAGACAATTGCTGAAACTTGGACTGAATAATAAAGGCTTTTGCTTACTCCTAACAGAAGGAGATACAGAGAGAGGGCAGCATAACATCCTTTGGCAGGGAGTTCCACAGCCTGGGAAGAAACCAACCTGAAAGCCTGAGTGCAAATATTGAGAGGCTATGCTTAATTCTCTGTAAAAATATTTCAGATGCTCTAAGGATCAGGATTGGCAGTAAAAATAGATAAAAGTGGCTGAAACCCAATGACTTCCTCACTCATTAGAGCTGGCTAATGCCTGTGGTCCATGAAGTGCCCATTCACAAAACACAGCTATGGTGGTATGATTCCACTTTAACTGCCATATCAACATTCTGTGGAAACCTGGGATTGGTAGTTTAGGGAAGATGTTTAAAATTGGCAGCCAGAGAGCTCTACTCAAACCCCATGATTCTACAAGAAGCAGCCATGGCTATTAAAGGGAATCACAGTACTCTAATTGTACAGTGTGAAAGAGCCTATGGCAACAATTTAATTACAATCCTATTTGAATCCCACCCAGAGAAGAGGGGCCTTCTCATGTTCCTTCCATGTTATTTGTCCTTCTCTCTCTGTGAAAGGGGGTGGGGGAGGGAAAGAGAGATAGGGGGTCAAGTGAAATTGAGAATGAATAAAAATGAGTACATGTCAAGACAGGTGTGCAGAAATCTCATGCCAGATTAGGGTTGGCTGGTTGAAAACAGAGTCCAGCAAATTAATGGTATGTTAAAAACAATATTTACACTAACTGCAATGTGAGAGCATTTTAAGCACTTGGCACCAAGCACCTTGCTGTGAGAGCCGAGCTTGAGAAACTGTTAGGAACATTTGTGTAGGGGATGCAGCCAGAAATGCTGTCACTGCTGCCAGTGGGGAAGATCTGAGTCAAACCTCCAGAGCTGTGCCAAGGAACTCTTCTGGGAGCAATCAAAACTGATTCAGCCTGAAATACTCCACATGGCTGAGACTAAGACACTTTGAAACACAAGAGGAGGGGCATGGAGACTTTAGCATCCAGTTATATTGTGTGCTGGAGGATAAAATGAGTTGTTGAACAAAGTGTTATGTGCTTCATTTGAGGTGGTCTTTAGGAGCATTCATTTCCAGTATATTAGCAACACTGATCAAGAAAAAACAGATCACTCACACTGTAAATATATGTTTAAGAGCCTCTTTCATCTCCCAGGGCACCTTTAATGCAATACGCTTCTTCTGGTAATTGAAAAACACCAGAGGAGACTATAATCCTTTCAATGGGAATCAAAGGAATAGATCCTAAGAAGAGTTTTGGGATATATGGATACACACATATATGGACTTTGACCTATCTGAGATACAGAGTCTGGTAAACAGGAAGTGTGAGGCTTAGTAGTCTGAATACTGGGTTTGAACTATGGCAGACTTTTGTTTGAATCCCCGCTCAGCTATGGAAGCGAGACGTCCCACCCTCTCAGCCTAGGAGAAAGGCAAGTTGGAGTCAACTAGAAGGCATGTAGCACCACCATCTATCTGTCTATACATACATCTTCTATTTGTATTCCACCTTTTCCCTAACCTGGGGCCCTTTCAGCATGACGTTGCTGCCTTGTTTCTGCCACAGGATGGCAGCAGCTGGCAGGTTGTGCTTCCGCATGACATCATCGCCATCCCGCTGCCATCCTGTCATGGAGTGTCGTGCTCATGCAGTTTTTGCAAAATGGAAAAAATCCGTTTTGCACCTGTGATTGTGCTGTGCTCCTGTCACTTCTGGCCACGCAGAAGCTGTGGAAGCACATTGGTGACGCTTCCTTCCATAGCACAGCAATGGAAAAAGCCCGGTTGTGTTGCGGAAGGAAGATGTGGTGCCATTGCGTTCTCTTCCGCATGGACTGAGTGGATGCAGAGGGGAGCACTGCTGACACGGTCCCTTCTGGAGCCGGGACGGCAGCGAGACAATGCAGAAGAGCGTCGTCGTGCAGAAATGGCCTGGGACTCAATGGCACTTACAAGATAAAGAGAATTACAATTCAAACATGCAAGGTTAGAAACATACAAAAATAGAGGTTAAAACAGTGTTAAACTAACAACAAAATTAAACCTATTTAAAATAGTAGTTTAGAACAAAGCATAAAAGCAGTACAGCACCATAAGAGAACACTTCTCTTGTAAAACAAGACACTTCCCAAAGCTTGCAACAATAACTTTTCACCTGCTGCCTAAAGGACAGCAAAGAAGGATCCCAGTTAGCCTCCCCAGGAGGGGAAGTCCAAAGTCTGGGAGCACCCACAGAGAAGGTCCTCTTTTGCATTCTCACCACAAATGCCTGTGTGGGTGGTGAGACTAAGAGAAATGATGGGATTGACAGAGGACAACAACATAGTTACCATCTAGTTTGCATCTAGCTCTAGGAAAGGAGTGGGCTACCAGTGGCCCTCCAGATATTCTTGGCTGTAATTCTCATCCGCATTCCCCAGCACAGCTGAGAGTGAGAGGTGATGAGAGTTGCAATACAAAAAGCACAAAGGACCTTTGAGGCAAGTTAATTTCAGCCCTCCCAAAAGTTTTGGGGTTGAGGCATGGGAAAAAGGGCACAAACATGGTCTTGAGGAGTAACACGGTCTCGGGAGGGGCCATACGAGGTCACAGACCATGCTTTGCCTGCTCCAAATGTAAAAAGAAAAAAAAGCTCGGGCAAGTTTTAGGAACTTCTGCATTCTTCAATCAGATTGTCCACATTTCCTGGGATAGCCATAAGAGGAGGTAATGTAGGCAGAAAGACAGCAGTGACGCCAGAGTTCTTGTGCTGGTACAAGTTTTATAAACCCTTTCTTTAAAGTTAAAAATGAAGAAAACCTTTGTATTACCTTCTATAGTTAAGATAAATAAAACCTCACATAGTTTTTTGTTTGCTTGCTTTAATGGAAGAGGTCATTTATTCAGTTTAGAGGTTAATGCCATCCCTCAGCATTATCTCACACACTTAATGTAAAAAAAAAAGGCTACTCCCCTGAAGATTTCACAGACATTCTCTCACCCTTCTCCCTAAAACTACATAAAATCAGCCTCTAAGAGGCAAAGATTTTTGCAAAAGTGGACCCATGTAGAGGCAGATTCAGCACAGCATGCACATATATTGATATAAACAAACTTCTTTAATGTGGAAATAGTAGTCACTTGTTACATCTCACCTTCAATTAAAAGAAATCATAAACTGTAACTTGGGGAATGATGATGATGGTGATGATGATGATTTGTTAGCTTTAAAGGAAGAGATCACTTGTTCACTCAAGAGGTTAGTATTTCTAACAACCAACTATTTTTAGGGTCCTTTCAGACAACAGAACTGTAGCACTGTGATTCCTCTTTAACTGACACAGATGCATCCTCTGGAATCCTAAGATGTGTTGTTTGTGGAGGGGCATTTAGAGGCTTTAGGGCAGTGGTTCTCAACCTGTGGGTCCCCAGATATTTTTGGACTTCAGCTCCCAGAAGCCCTGAGCATTGACCATAGTGGCTGGGGCTTCTGGGAGCTGAAGTCCACAAACATCTGGGGACCCACAGGTTGAGAACCACTGTTTTAGGGCCTCATCAAACTACAGACCCCAGGATTCCACAGGATGCACCCATGGCAGTTAAAGTGGAGTCATAGTGCTATAACTAAGTAGTCTGAAAGGGCCCCAAGAATACTGACTGTAAATAGAAAACTCAAATGAAAGAAAAAACTATTTGGAGGCCTTATCATACCATACTTTAATGCCGCATTGTTCTGTTAGAACCCCAACAGTGCCATTTCCATGATGGTATCGGGTTCTGAACGGTCTCTCCCATAGCCTTTCGACTTCAGCAGATGAGTAGAGTTATTCACACTATTCTTCCCTCCACATTACAGTATCATTGGTGAGTCCTTTTCCCCATCCCACACCTCATGATTGGGGTTTTTTTGTCCATTTTAACGCTGTACTAGCACAGTAATTTGTAACATCATGACATTTTTCAAGTGACGTCCCTTCAATGCAACATTCCCGTGCTGCAACACTAGTGCTCTTTTGTGCTATAACACTAAAAAATGTATTAAAAAAAGAAATGGAAATTGAAATAAAAAATTAAAAAGGTGAGGGGGTAGATTTCAAACTTGCCACGCCAGGTGATCTTCTCCCCGCTTTTCCTTCTATGTTCACTCCTGGAGCACCAGAAGTGATCTAGAGTGATCTAGAGATTATTGGGCAGAGGTCATCATAGGAGTAGCTGAAGGAGGAACAATCTGAGAACACCTGCATCACACACACTACTGGATTGGCTACGGAAGGAAGAAAGTGCTATCAAAAATTGCACTACCACAGCTAACAGGATTGTTGCAGGAAAGGGAGTCATTAATGGATTATTTTTAGCATGGAAAAAGGGATGATTTCAAATGGATTGCAATCCAATAGTTGCTTGTTAGCAATGACATCCTGCGATAGGACTGATCCTGAACCAGCAATAATGTGTTGCTCTGGCGGTATGACACCTTCATACGATAAGTCTTCTTCTTCTCCTTCTTATTACTAAATTTAATATTTAGTCAGTGTTTGCCCAAGCTGGAAAACTTTCTTAACTGAACTAATGGACAATTCTGTTAAGTAATTTTTTTATGCCACACATCTAAAAGTAAATATTGCTTAAAGCTGAGTTATAACTGGTCTGTTCACTGTATTTGTTGCAAAGCTCTCCATCGTACATATTATCTGCCAATACTGATTGGATTTTCTTTTCATTCATGGTTGCAAGTTACCTGCAGTGGGCTGTGCTTTCCAATGTAGTATCAGATCTGTGTTTGGCATTTCTTTTTATTGAACACACAATATCGATACTCAAACCCCATTCAACTGGAACTATTCATAAATTAATGCAGAATCTGGTCAACTAGTTTTTATGGCCTTTTATTTCTCAGTCAGACTATTAACCCTTACTTTGATAGCCTCTACAGATGGATTTACAGATGCTTTCTAGTCCATGCAAAGCCTTAACTTCAACAGAAAAATCCATGCTCATCCCAAAACACAGCCGTGAACAGAGGCTTCCACACAAAAGCAGGAAGACACGTTGTTGTCTGAGGCAAAAGATGAGACTACTCAACAATCTTGGGAAGGTGACTTTTTAGACTTTGTCTCCCAAAATGCTCTAGCCAGTATGCCTTCCACATGTTGCCACTCTTTTGCATGTGCACGCATGCACATACACACACACACAGAGCATATGCTTCTAGGGGAAGCCCAATGGCATGGTCAGCCCTGCATCCGTATTCTCCTATGGAAATAAAGTTCTTCAGTTATACTGAAAAGTATACATATAGCTGCACCCTTCTACTGAAATTAACACAAGATCCCTTGAGTATTCAGACATTCTCTCTCTAATTCATATTGTCAACATATGAATTGGACAGGCTGTAACTCCAAACAACAATCAGGCAGGGTTGATGGCAATCTGGCATATATGCTTAGAGGTCCATCAGGATAATTTTTTAATGCATCCAATAATTTTAGTCTACTTGAATCTGTCTGTTCCTTGCAGTGCCATCTCCAGTCATTAGATGGCAAATTTTCCTAATCACAATACAACTATTATTCAAGATAATGACTCCTATTAAATTAAAGCATTGTAAAAGAAGCCAGGTTGCCACAAAACAAACACTTCCACTAAGAGCAGTTGTCCATGCAGTTCAGCAAACTGCAGATAACCTAACAGTCACAGTGGAAATACTACATCCGGAGCAACAGACAGAGCAGAAATCAATATGTTCAAGATGGATATGTTCAAGATGGAAAATCCTAGGGTTCAGTCAGTGGATGTATGAGGGAAGAATAATAGGTACTTAGGTATATAGTAGACCACAAGCTAAACATGGGTCAGTAGTGTGATGCATCCGGTGAAAAATGTCCATGCAATTCTGGGCTGCATCAACAGGAATATGGTGGCAAGGCTGAGGGAAGTAGTGGTGCCACTCTATTTTGCTTTGGTCAGTATTCTTTACCTAGTATACTGTGACCAGTTCTGGGCACCAGAGTTCAAGAAGCATGTTGACAACCTGAAGTATGTCCACAGAATGGCAACCAAGATGATCAAAGTTGTGGTAATTAACCCTTATAAGGAACAACTCAGGAAGTTAGCCACGTTTAGCTTGGAGAAGAGAATAGTGAGAGATGACATGAGAGCTGTCTTTACAGATCTGAAGGGATATCATATAGAAGATGGAACAAAGACTCCAAAGACTGCTGCTCCAAAGACTTCTATATGAGCCAATGAATTTAGATTACAAGAAGAAAAAAAAGACTCTACCTAAACATTAGAAAGAACTTTCTTATTGTAAGAGCTGTTCAACAGTGGAACAGATTGCCTTACAGCATAGTGGACTCTCCAGCTTTGGAGATCTTTAAACAGAGGCTGGACGAGCATCTTTCAGGAGTAATTTAGTTGTGCCTTCCAGATGGACCTTGTGGTCCCTTCTAAGTAAAATCCTACGATTCACTATGGAAGGGGAACAGCACTAGGGTGGGATGGGGTTTAAGAGACTTCTAAGCCATGTGAAGTTGGGCACTTCTGCTTGTTTTCTTTAAAGTAATTCCTTCTGCAAGAAAAACATTCAGGCAATATTCTACCAAATTGTTTATAAAACATACATTTAAGTAATGCTAAATATATTAGAGTTTCTGTATTCATAAACTCACTACTCTGTGATGATCTCAACTCCACCACCAACCCAGGCCTTCTCAACCAGCAAAAAACAACCATTTCTAACTAGAGAGCTCAGGTGAATGACAAGTATACACAATTATCACTGTTGGGAGAGCAGCAGAAGTTTTGAAAGATTTTGTAGGGTTGTATTACTGTGTGACCTTTTGACCAGACGCAAATACAAACTACAGTTATATCCCCAGTGACTGCTTGCAAAGACAGGCGAATACCTCCTTTTGCTGTGTTTAACTCAAATTCTTATAAGTAATAAATGATGCTGAGATCTTCTTGTCTGGGAATTCCTATTGGAATACAGCTTGTGTGAATTTAGCCAGATTTCAGATTACATAGTTTACCTGTGACTGCATTATTCACTTTTGAGCTGGTAGGTTTCCTGAAATGGAAACCTACCAGCCTTTAGGGATATATTATTATGCCATAAATCTTGCTCAGTTTTAAAGTAAAACTTGGGAAAGGAGGATCTGCACAAGTACTCCCTAAGCAAAATGAAAAATGATGGTGATTGTCTTGTTTGGGAAAACACACCCATAGGTTATTGTTTTAATTTTTGGATGAATCACAGCACTGTGACAAATTTATAACCCCATGTATGTAAAAGAAAGTGGAAGAACTGGATTTTCTAGTGTTGCAGTTATGCATTTTAATAAACCATGGATACCCCTAAGTTCCAAAGGTAGGTTAAAAAGGATTCTCAAGGTTAAGAAAAAGAGTCTTGAGATGAACAGTGTTTCAAGAAAAGAAGGTTCAGTTACGACACTACTTGAATTTTTTTTAAAGAAGCTAATTAGTAATTATTATTCTTATAACCCTACTGGTCACACTTGTTAGAGTAATTGTAATTCAAAAAGGTAACTCATCAAGTTAATTGGTACTAGCAGATTGTTGACACCTGTATTATTGCACCATTGGAGAATATAAGGAAATGCTGTTTGGTTCATCCAAGTGGCCAGTTTAATTATTGTACCTTGAAAATTTTGAGAAAAATGCCCAAAGCATTGCAAAACACTCCTTCTTGGATGCAGCACAAGATAATCTTTTTTTGTAGGTTTCTTTTTCAGGCCCTGTTGTTCTGAGGTCCAAGAAGGAAGACTGAAGTATTCTGCAACTAGTTTTTGTCTATTCCCATTCCTAATGTCCAATTTATGTCTGTTTAGGCTCTGGCTAGTGTCTGGCCTGTTTGTCCAGCCTAGAGTGCTGAAGGGCATTGTTGATAGAGGATGGCATATATTACATAAGAGGACGATCAAGTGAAAGTACTTCTAATATTTTGTGGTACGTGATTAGGTCCTGTGAATACCTTGCCACAAACCCAGATGCCAACTCTGCCCACACATCTACTTGGGAAATGTTATCACAGGACCTAATCATACCATTCACAATATAGACTTTGGCATTACAAGGATTCCTATTTAGCTCTGAGACAAATAACAACACTTAAATGATGGGGGAATGACCTACACTCAATTTAAAGAATTTGTTAAGCCACTGCAGAAGGAAGGCCACTTGTTGCTTTGATGTGGTACTTCTTCAGATATGTTTTTTTGAAAAAAAAAAATCTTCTTTGGCCAAAGTCTATGGGTTTTTTTGAAATAAAATTAAAAGGGGCCATCTCCCATTAACTCAAGAGTCAATACTTCAAAATGAAACTATTATGAGGGGGAAAGTCTGCGTGTACTGAAATCAATGGGGCTGCTATTGCCTTGACTCAAGATTTCACCCCAGGCCTGCAAGGCAATCTTAGAGGGGTTGGGGAACATAACAAACCTTCCCGCCCCCAAACACTATTCATATAATTTATGAGCCAAAAAGATTAATGATTTATTACTAGGCTCATTAATCAAAGGAGACGGAGAGAACAGGAATGAGTGTGTGTTTTAAAGGACCAATTCCACTGTTCAAGTCAATTAGGCCCTGTAAAGCTATTACACTGAGAAGAAGCTGCAATATTATCAAGCCTTCCCCGAGTGTATTCAGAGAATAAAATAAATGCTATTATTCAGGAGATACTGAATTGCTAAGCTTCTTAAATTTGTACAATTGGGAACCTGCAGTACATTAAAATGCTGGAGCTTATTAAGACCCTTTTCCACAGCCTTCAAATCATTGGCATTCACAGCAGTATTTAGAACAATAAAGCATTCCCCACACCTCAGAAAAGAGTGACTTCCCTTCCTTCTGCTCTGTTTTAATGAATCACCGAGGCAGAACTTGTACCCAACCTTTTCAGGCAACTTCTGTCTCCAGAAACAAGAAAAGAATATCTAAAAAGAAAATGCTAATAACCAGACCTGAATGAACAAAATTTGCCAACACCGCCATACTGAAAGAGACCCAACAATTTAGTTAACATTGATCTCTTGGTTAGAGTGTGTAATTTAATTTTCTCCCTCTGCCAATAATAAGTAAATCACCTTCAAAGTTACAAAACAACCTGTTCTGCTTGATGAGCACTGAAATGTAACACCCCCCAAGAGAGGCTGCTTCCTTTGCTGTCATCCTTTGGTGTGAAGGGCAAGGACTCTGTTGCCTCAGTGCTTGTTATCATTAATGTGAAGAGTGCTTCATCTTTCAGTGGGCTCCAAGTGAAAACCTTTGGTACTCTCCTGACTACAGGAGCCTTGGGAGCAGGTGGATAGTGAATGCTTCCTGTTCAGTTTTGTTGCTTTCACCATGCAGCCATTATAAGGACAAAAATTCCTATCCCTGATAACATCAAGATATTTTTACTAACATTATGAATTTGTGTATGAAAAACTACTTTCTTAAGAATGCAACATGACACAACTGTCAGCCAAATCCAGTGATGAACAGATAAGTAAAGAAGTTTGCTGTAGTGAGTAAGAATGCTGTTTGCAACATCCCCCTTCTTTCTCCAAAACCAGACCTTAAGTGGCACTTCTTGGTGGTTTAGAAAAGGCCACACTTCTTGGTCGTTGCAGAATTTTCCCATTCTGGGATTAGGTGAATATCTGCCATATATTTTTTTTAAATTGCAAGTTTCAAAGTTCCTGTGTTCATTAATGGGAGGTGAAGAGAGAGAAAGTCATGTTGCACCTGCTGGTTCAACAGACTGAAGCCCAGAATCTCCTCCAAACTAAAAAGACTGCTACCAAGCTAAGGAAGTAGATGGCAGCAGCATGTGTCTGTGTCCGTCTATGTATTTACACATGTATTTGAGAGAGGGTATACAGATCCGCAGAGCTGGAGTAAAATAGGATTTAGATGCATGAGTAGTGTGAACTGTGTACTCCATGCCACTCTGCTATAGAACTTGCTGGATCACCTTGGGCCATTCCTCTCTTTCATCCTAACCTCATCCTTATGTAAGGATAAATGGAAGAAATTATGTATGTCATCTTGAATTTATTGGAAAAAAGGGCAGTATAGAAAAGGAACAAATAATAACTGGACCACACCTAACCTAGGGATGAAAATCCTTGATTATTTCATCTTTGTACATAAGGAAGAATACAATATTTTTCTCATACTGTGGAAGAAAATGAATATTCCTCCACAATATTATCCCATTTTCAAACATCCCAAAGTGCTGGAGAGGAATTATGCAGCAGAGAAAAACACGTTGAAAAACTCCAAAGAGAAAACAGATTCCTTGAGTGAGAAACAATGTTCTCTGTGCAGGAAACCTATTTTCTTACATAGTGAGTGTTCCCAAGAAATAAGATATTTTTCTCCACAGAATAATTTCTCTGCATCACTTTGGGACATTCAAATACCAGGAGAAGACTGTACAAACTTCTCACCGACATACTATTTGTCCAGACAGAGTTTCTGAACTGTTGAGAATCCTGTTTGTCAAAGTAGAAACAAGTAACTATTTATATTCTTTCCATCCCTCGTCTAGCTTCATAGGAACAGTGACATCTCACGGAAATGGATACTTTCTGAGACACAGGTCAAAATCAGATGCTTTCTAAGTTTTCACCTCATCCCCAAGGGTTTGAGTACGCAGTATAAGCCTCTATATTGTATTCCAATTATCTGGTCAATGGCCTTTAGCTTCTTTTAACTTGTACTTTCCAGTTGAGGAAATGGTGACCCAGACAACAGAGAGGCCAAAGGATCGCTCTAATGAGCTCTGCTAAATAATCTGAAGGAAATAACTTTTTAATGACCAACAGTAAATGCTTTCATGTCGGAGACCATATCAGTTTTCATAAAATAAAACAAAATAGTCAGAAGGATCTGAAATTAACAAAATAAGAGATGTATCTCCCATAATGAGTAATCAGAGCATAATAAGAGAGAAAAAAATTATGTCTCTGGACTTTTGTCAAGGGGGAATGCCTCTAAACTTTTATTCCCTCCCTAAAACCACAGTTTAAACAAACTTCTAAGCATAAAAATGCAAAACTACTGCAAATGAAAATTCCAGGACTAGATATGTCAAGGCCAAGGAAAAAAGGAGATAAATTAAAAACAAAAACAGAATTTCCCCTTATGGAAAATTAAAAAGCGGGAGGGGGGAATGGGATAAATAGAATTAGATTTTGGAAAATTCTTTTAGAATAATGAATAAAATGTTTCAGACAGGGTGTTCATATATTTACCCCCCCCCCACAGTTATTTCTAAAACTTATGCAAGATAATGTGCACTAACTAACTGTTTTCTCAGTTGTTTTTATGAGATTGAATGCTTTTTGTAGAACCTAAACACCCTAAAGACACCAGAACCTGTCTGATCTTGGATGCTTAGTGGGATCATCCCTGCTTAGTAATTTGATGGGAGAATACCAATGAATATCAGCTTCTATAGGCCAGAGCATTCCAAACTTTTCATGTTGGTGACACACTTTTTTAGACATTCATCATTTAGCGACACAGTAATTCAAGTTTTACTAACAAACCGGAGGTTAAACTAACCTCCTATAAGAGATACAGACACATGCATCAATTGTAATAACAAAATGTATGGGGACACAACATATCTCATGAAAACCTTTCACATATTTTTTAAAATATATGATTTATAAATAACAACTTACATCTTAAGATAATAGGCGACACACCTACACACTTCAGATGACACACTAACGTGTCGCACCACAACGTTTGGAAAGCCCTGCTATAGGCTATATCTCAGAGGAAGGAACTGGCAAAACCACCTCTAAGTATTCCTTGCCTAAGAAAACCCTATGAAGTTCATGGGGTTGCCATATGTCAACAGGTGACTTGAAAGCAATAGTAACAGCAATAGCATGTGTATTTCTATACCGCTTACCAGCTAAGTGCTCTCTAAGCTGTCTACAATGTTTTTAGCTAATTGCTTTTCACGTGGTTGACACTATAGAAGAAGAGAAAAGACAATATAATTTGCTCTATTTTACTAATGTTGATTTTTTTCACATTTATTTATTTATGCATGCCTGCTCTTAACGAAGTGGCAAAGTGAAAGAATTTTCTTACCATTCAGGACCTTTTAGCTCCATAAAAATTAAACATTTTTAAAAGGAGTTCAGTTTGCAACTATTGTATGACTGGATTGTACTTTTAAAATATCAAAGAAGGTTATGTTATGCCAAACAAAAAATATAATTGGATAATTGTATACAATATATAATACATATACTTAATGTACATGCAATGCATACATTTTATAACACATTTCATTCTTGTGCTATATAATTGTAAGTATGTCATACATTTTATGTTATTAAAGTGATTTTTCAATCTTCAAAGAATGCTGGTATATTGCTTTCCCCCATTTTTTCTGAAAATTGTCATCTTTCTTCCACAAAAAGAATGGACCCCACTCCATTTCTCCTATGGCTTCCAGCCAGGACTTTCTAGCCAGGACTTTCAAAAGCTTCTGAAAATGTAGCAAAGGTCTCAACTACGTACTGCTTTGTATTTTGGTGGATTTCAAGTCAAAGCGGCCATTATTTTTGTAGGTAGTGTTTCTTGACGGATCTGAAGTGCCCTCACAATTATTATTTGTGTGGCTAATGGATGGCATATGTATGCATTATTGCCTTAGGTTAGTATTTTCAGCATGTGTAATTAACATTTAAAATGAAACAAACACTTCAGAAATACTATTTTGCCATTAATTATAAAACTATTTGTGCTATCGTTGTGCAGCTTCAAGTCATGTCTGACCTGTGGCAACCCTAACACTAGCCTATCATAGGGCTTTCTGGGACTGAAAGTATGTGACATGGTCAAAGTCACCCAGTGGTTTCCATGGCCAAGCAGGGAATCAAACCCTGTTCTCCAGGGTCTCAAACCATGCTGTTTGTCATAAGATTGTTTACTCATTGCTAACATTTCGACAATTTGACCTTTCCTTCTATCTCCCATTACAATGTCCACACAAAACTCTAAGTTAAAACATGACAGGTCTTCTGTAGTTTTCTCTGCCCATTACTAACTATAAGAACTAGGAATTACAGTTTAGGTCATCATCTCTTGAGGGTTTCTAATGTGTGAATGTCCTCATCCTGAGAATTATCTATTGATTGACTGCTGTTCTCCTACACAAGGGTTAAGCTGAAGTGACTGAAGAGTGAACTAGCTGTGATAGTAAGAACAGAACGCACTCAGTAAAATGTTGGGCTTAATGGACAAAGTCTATGCCTATATCCTTAACATGCAAATTGTATGGCCCAATAGAGCAATTGAGTGGCAAAGTAAGGGCATAGCCAAGCAGAAGTTGAAACCAATGCTTGCTGCCTGAGGACGTGGAACTACAGAGCAGGCTCTTTCAAACAACATGCACAGAACAGAGTGCATGTGCATCATTAACAGGAAGCTGGTCATATACTCCTTCCTCTATCTCTGATACACACAATCCCCAACCTCTTTCTTTCTCACATGCACACAGGTACACAAACACACACAACCTCAACCTCCTTGTTATATGCATGCATAACTGCTCACATCATACACATGTGCACACAGAAAGAAAGACAGATGACCACACACAACTCCAGCCTCTGTCTTCCTCTCCAACAACAAAAATCTCTGGATCATCTTTGGCAGCTGAAGATCTGAGCTGCTAGCTCCTCCAAGAGACCACACTTGCTTGCTTTTACAACTTGGCTTCATCTTTTCAGAAAAGGCCCACATCCCAAAATTTGGGAGTTGGGGTGTCTTCTTCAGTGTGTATACAGGACAAGCTTTTTGACCCGCAAATATAGGAAATCCCTTAAAATACAGGATTCCTGGCAATACTGATGGGAGTGTTTTATGTGTGGGTAATAAGGTTCTATATTTACAGAAAGAGGTGGGTTTTTTCCTGCATTGTTCCCATGATGTGTATATTTCTTTTAAAAGGATCTTATTCCTTTTCAGAAGGTGTATGGTGAGAAATGAGGTTTTCAAGATTTCGTGGAGGTTTTGTTTTTCTTTCATACTCAAAAGAGGGAGGGCAGATATATGGATAGATTTTTCACCTTCATTCCAGTAACTTTTTAATGCAATAACGTAATATAAAATTAAACACTAAGTTAGAATAAACATAAAGGAAAGCAAATGTATTTTTTTTCTTTTTATCTTTCTAGTGTCAGTGTCTCAAACTGCCAGTTTTTTGCTTATATTCCAATCTCTGGTTCTACATACTTGAAAGACAAATGGAAGTTTAAAAATATGCACAGCTAAAAATGTACATATATCCTCAGTATTGCTGCCCAGCTGGACCAAGTGTTCTGAAGATCTAAAGCTCAAGGCACACATTATTTTAAATAGATAAGGCAACTACATTTAGTCATAACCAGAGTTCAGACCTAACATAAGTTGGGGATTTCATGCAATGTATTGTTGTGGTTTTTTGTTTTAATGCCTTTATCTCTGATTGTATATGTCATTGTTCCACCTTTTAGTGTAAAGAGCATTATAAATAAATGTTGTTTTGTTGTTGTTGTTGTTGTTATATTATTATTATTATTACTACTACTACTACTACTATATAAATCCATAGTAAGGAGGCACACCTTAACACTGTAGTAACCTATACCAAAGTGGCTCCCTCCACTAATTTTACACTACAAATAAGGGAGAGCAAATTTTGGACTGTATTATTCTTGACAATGGCCATGGTGGCTGCAACTAAATCTAAAACATTTGTAGAACTTCACATCAGGAAAGAATGTACTATCAATGATGACACATAGGAAAATTCAGGTTCAGTTTCAACAGCTACTTCACATTTATCATGCTGAATTTTGTTCCAAAATAATTTTTCTATAATACACTTTAAGAGTGGGGGGGGACACAATATGGTAAATTAAGGTTGTAGGGACAATGTTGGTGGGCTAATCCTAGGAATCATGAATTGGAGCAAGAATTGTCCCCAAATTGCCTGCTTTGGCGAAGGCCAAGACAAAGACTATCTCCTCGCTTGAAAAACTGGGGTGTTTGCACAGAGGAATTGGAATTTCACATCTAAGAATTAGTTTGCAGTCTATACACTTGACCACAAGCTACAAATGACCCTTTGGGCATATTAGTTACTGAAAGTATAAAGCAACTGATCTAATGAGGTTCCACATATTAAATGTCCAATGACTGACAGAAATAATGGCTTGGGTCATACATTAAGCAAATTTGTGGAAGGATAGAAAACATGTCTGAAATACGTAACAATAAGGCATTCCAGTCAACAGATCTTTGCAGCATCAAGAACTGCAGCAAGGAAGCATATTTTACTGACATTGGCTTGAACGTTCAAAAACTGACACGAGGAAATCTATGGAAGGAAAAGTTTCCGATCCTGTAATCTTCAAAGATATTGTCTGGGAGACCAAAAGACTGCTGGTGGGGGGGGGCGGGAGTCCATCTGAGGTGATTTCCTTCTCATCTAGTGTCACATTACCTCAGGCGTGATTTTTCTGAAGTGGGTTCTTAGGAGGCGCAGATGACAGCAAGAGAAGGAGGAATCCTATTCTCCTTATGGACCATGTTCTCTGAAGTACTGACACTCTAAGCACACACTTGTAATTGCATAAAGATAATGCTGACATGTAGCTTTTCCCTCATGCATATCAACTTCATCCCCTTTCTTAGGGTTAAAAACTAGACAGTAGTTGTGTCCCTGTCTGATAGCCATCACTGCAGTGGCAGTCTTATGCACTTTGACTTGGTTGCTGCACTGAGCAAGTGAACTTACTTCCTATGCTAGTGTTGTTTAGGATTCCACTGTGTGAAAATGAAAGAAATAAAGCTACTAATACATCACACATGAACCAGAAGGAGGAGAAGAGAGATAATCCCATACCAAGACATTATGCTTAATTGTGTACACTTCGTAGGGAATGAAAATTGTTTGAATTTAAGGATAAAGATAGCAAAATTAAATTTGTGCTCCTTCTAACACTTAGTAAGGGAAATTACGCATTTCCCACACAGCCCAATGCCAACTCCACAGGGATTATATTACTATTTATTGTTTTCTTTGCTCAAATAAAACACCTGTCAGGGTCATCTATTTGAAGAATTTTTAATATAGCAGCTCACACTAAGGGTGAGTGACGAATGTTTATTCTGGTTAGATTGCCAGCTTCCCCCTCTCTTCCACCCCCGAGGTTGGTGCATAATGATTTAATAACAGAAACAGCATGCCCGCACACCTCTGCACCCCACATTTAAATAAAAACCTAATATATTTGAGATCTGAGTGTCAGTCTGTACTGTTACTTGAAGGTTTCTGGGTTATGAATAGAGCGGTATCCCTAGGATACAGCATCTTTCTTTTATCAAGCCTTGTCTTAAAGTGTCAGAAGTCAAAGAATTAAAAACAAAAGCAGCATAAATTGCTGTCAATCATTAAGCCCTTTCATCTGCTCTTGACTTCAAAAGGCATTCTGCTTCCTAAATGGAGGGATCAATCACCCCACATTACATCTGCTGTTAGGAACAATACCGCCACACTGTCAGCTCTAGGGACGGCTAGTTTAGACACATGTAATTTAACATTCAAGACAAACCAAACAAACATATGCAAGCAGGAAAACTGTTGAATGTACTGCACTGTTCTCATACACTATCCAGTCTCTTTATTTCTCTAATTATGCAATATTTTCCAAGCTGACAAAATACATTACCACCCCTATCTCTCACCCTGGGTCTCACTATGGCCCTTTTTGCACAGCATTTCCGATGTGAAAGGGCCCCTTGAGCATCGTGCACATGTGAGGAGCGGGCCACAGGACGCACTCACATTTCCGTGATGCTCCAGGGCCTGGCAGGGACTGCTCATGCATTTTTTCATTTTCGGCTTGAAGTTGAAAATGCTGCGCGGTCGCGCATCACTCCAGGGCTCCATGCGCACTTACCTTGCATGCGGAGCTCGGGAGCCAGGCTGGTCGTGCTTCCTGTCCAGTGCAGCCTGGGAAGGTCCCAGGCTGCACTGCAAAAGGAAGAGGCAGGGCTCTCGCGCAAGGAGGAAGCTTGTGCAGAGCTGAAGAAGCAGGGAAATGAGAGCCTCTCTCCAGAGGCTGTTTGTATGAGCCCCGCACCCCAGCACCACGAAAAGGTAAGGTGCAAAAAGGGTATGTGAACATGCTGTAAGTATGTTCCAATCCCATGCACACTTACTACAATGGAGATAAAGCCTTAACCGTCCATTTTTTAATTTTTTTCTCACAGATTTTTTTTTTACATTCTCAAGTTCTTCCATCCTCTTATAATGAAGTTCATATACCCTTCCATAGAGTAGGCAACATTTTCAATCAGTGGCACTGGTCAAATTCAACAGGTATAGCTATTCCTAAGATGGAGAGGGACCATGTTGTAATTATCTGATGTGCAACTGTTGAAATGAGAAGCCTGTCAGCCTCCTAACAGGCTTCTACCCTGATTCAGTATCACAAGCATGGTTGAATTCAGAGATTCAATGCCAGATTTCCAAGAACTAAACACCAGTCAGTTTTATCATCTCCCATACTTGGATTTCTCTCTCTCCTTTTCTTTTTTCCCCTTCCCTCTTTCCATTTTTTTTTTTGTATCTTCAGTTCTTCCCATTAGTTCACTAAAGAAAATGGTAGATAGTAGATAGATAGATAGATAGATAGATAGATAGATAGATAGATAGATAGATAGATAGATGGTTGATCTTTGCTGTTCTGGACACCATGACTCGCAAAGCACTGAACAAGAATGTTGGTAACAATATTATTCAAAACAGATATAAAATTGTAAGAGTTAATTTCAAAGACCAACATTTTGAAAAACTGCATATACAGAGTTTAACCAAATGAAATTCTCACCCATCTTTAGTTGGCAGTAATTCCTTTTGCAGTCATTGGGACTGGCTTCTGGATAAAAATATTTATGGGAATGCAATAAACTAATAGGTTGCCCAGTCTTTAAGATAGGGAGCTAGTTTCAAAAGCTTTTAAAGAAATCTAATATATTCTGTTAAAAGCCCATAAAAATTGAAGTTTTAGAAGAAGAAGCTAATGCCAATTCTCTTCTAGACCAAAAGACAGATCAAGTATCTTTGGAACTCTTCTGAAAGGTGATCTGCCTAGGGCTGGGGGCAGTAAATTTCTCCTGGGGAGTAAGCATCTACACATGCCCTATTGTCCTGATGAATGGTATTGCCAATCCAATCCAATATGTTTATTGTACTAGTCAAAGGCCATGACAAAGAAGTTAAAATACATACAATATATAAGTCTTTATGGTAAAAAAAAAAGTACTGAAGTACAAAAAGACAAAAAGTACCCCATAATTGTATGCCATGGTGAATGGTATTGATGTTGGTCCGTGTTAGACGCCATTAAGGGACACGGCAGCAGAGACAGTCTTGTAGGCGAGTTATTATTTCTGTTTGACTAGCAGCAACATATGAAGGATAAAGTTCTTCCCATGAAAGAATTCAGGAAAAGTGTGTGCCAATTGCAACCATCACCAAACACCGTCCCTTAATTGTTCCCAATATTATTAATCATTTCTGGCCTACGGACAGGACATTCTCACACTAGACTGTTATAGTGGTCAAAGGCTCCATCTTTAACTGCAAACCCCAAGATTCCATAGGATGTTGAAAGTGAAATAATAGCACTATAACAGTCTAGTGTGGAAATGGCCTCAATGATTGTTGTTTTAATTATTCAGAACATGACTTTTTTCAGACATCTTGCTGTTGTTGTTGTTGTTGTTGTTGTTGTGTGCCTTCAAGTCATTTCCACCCTATGACGAATCTATCAGCGCATTTTCTGAGGCTGAGAGTATGTCACACACAAAGTTACCCAGTGGTTTGGCATTCTTCAGACACCTTATTATCAGTAAATAATTTCTTTTTTTATATTCTTCCACTAACATAACGATTTAAGAGACAATACAAAAATAATTAAAAATCAAAAAATAACAAAAAATGCAGACAAAAAGTCTAAAATTCTAAAAGTCTAAAAGAACAACAATACAAGAAAAACATGGGAGAAAACATCAGTCTGCACATTCTCCAGATGCTTCCTGAATAATGCTTTCACTTAGAATTAAGGAGATGGAAGAATGTGAAATTCTCTAAATCTGAGGGCCAATACTGAAAAGGCACCAATCCTCTAATTTACATAACTCAGATGGCTGATTTGGAATAAGGGCCTTGACAAGGAGGAAATATAGGGAAAGTTGGCCCTTTAAATAGCCTCTCCACAGATGTTATACCCCTTGAAGTCAAATTGCTCAGGAAATAATTCTCCAGGAAACAGATTCAAAGCTGGTATAAATCACTGGGGTATTTTGCTCAAACTGACAAGTTCCAGTCAAAACTTTCATTCTAAACCAACTGTTGTTTCTAAAGCTTTTTGAAAGACAGTCCCATGTACATTAGCTGTTAAGTGAGGCAAAGCAAGCAAGAAAAAACAAAACACCTCACCCATATTTAATGAGGAAACAACTATATCTGTCTTGAGAAATGTGATATTTAATTCTATCCTGATCAGCTACATATTATGTGGGTCCATTCCTAGTGCATTAATTAGACACCATTCATCTGCTCTTTCCCATAGCAAATACTACTTGTTAAGAATGGCACCATTAGGCAGACGGTTCAGACGTGTCACATTCTCTGAAATAATTCATTGCTTCTATACACTGAATGACTACTGTTGTAAACAATTAATAAGCCTAGATAAATATATATATGTCAAACACACTAACCTCTACTCTATTTTATGTGACTATCTGACTTTGTTGGTAATATATCCGTAGTGCTATAAAGATATTTCAAAAAGTGAGCACACCAAATGCTGTTAAGAGTAAGGATGCGAAAAATACTTATTTCCAGTTTCAGTTGTTCCAATTCTTTGCTTAGATCCGGTTGCAAGACTTTGTTTTTTATTCCTGCATAGAAATTGGTATGTTCTGTATTCATTTTTTATTATGCTTGCATTCATTTACCTGTCTTTCCTAACACCTTTTGGTGCATTTTTTATCCACTGTCAAAAGCCTATAGGTCTGCAATTGTGTTCACTGTTGACCACTCATATTAGCAAGAGGAAAACTCAAGAAATGGCCACCATAGTTTTCCTACAAGAAAATTCAAATTTTCAGGTCCCTCACCAAGCCAAACAAATGACCACTTCCCAGCAAATTTGTTATTACATTAATCAAAGTTGATATTATGTTTCAAATGTCTTCTGTATGTTAACATATAATTGTTATATTATTATATTATTAGCAGTTTTCAATTAGCTGTAGCAGAAATGGTTTGAGACATTGAGTGTGTGTATGTGCCTTCAAATCATCTGTTGATGTATGGAGGCGCCATGAATATCATAGGGTTTTCTTAGAGGTGGTTTGCCAAATCCTTCCTCTGTACATTTGCTATATAATTACTACCGTCATGCCGCTGCCCCAGGACTCAGACAGGACTCTCTCAATAGCCACACCCTAGGGACATGAGAGGGACAGTACTTACAGCAGGCAGGAAAGGTGGAAGAGAGAGACCCCAGCCTTCTGGCACTGTTTATATAGAAAGAGCTTGTTAATTAGGCCACAGCTGGGTAGGATGCTGAAACTATATAAACCAGAGGCCAGGAAGGCAGAAAGCTGCTGGAGCCTACTGATTCCTTTGGTGGTGACAGCCTTGCTGATGCTTGTGTACTTTGCTCCTGGTCTTTAGACCTTCCACCTTTGCCCGGACTACAGATTCTGCTCTTCAACACTCTCTTCCCTTGACTTTTGGTAAATTTGGACTTGGTTGCTCTAAGCTTGCTACGAACCTGGACTAGCTAGAAAACAAACACTGTTGCTAGCTTCTGCAATCTGCCTGATCACACAGCTGGGAAGCCTTGGCAGGCTGTCGGCAGAGGGCAACTGCTAAATAGTTCTGATATGCTTTTTAAAAATATTTTCTATGCATTGCTGCTCTGATAGGTTTAAAACTAAACTAAACACCGAATCAACGAAAGCTTGGTAAGTCAACAATTATGTAAATAGACAGTATATCTAATCCAGGAAAGACTATACTTGGACTGAGAGTGCTGTTGTTTTCCAATAATAATAATAATGCTTATTTATAATGCTTGTTCCACCATAGGGTAGAACATTAAACATCTACAATCAAAGACAAAGACGATAAAACACAACACTATAAATGTGACACTAAATGGCGTTAAAGTTCACTGGTAAATAAAATATGTAAAATACAATAAATAAAATGGAATAGGAAAGAAAAGCAAGCGGGATAAAGTAAATCTCTCTCATACTGAATACATTTGGGTCATGGTTCCTAAATATTAGTCAAATATCATTGATGAATATAATAAAGTTGGAGAGAATGTAGAAAGCAGTACCAAAAATGATCAAGAGGACAGAGCAATTACCTTATGAGAAAATGTTACAATGTCTGGAGTATTTTTTTTTCTTTTCCCTTAGAAAGAAGTGAGGTATGGGATGAAATGATAGAGGTCTATAAAATTTGAGCATATCATGGGAAGTGTAGCTAAAAGTGGATAACGATAATTTTTTCACTCACAGTCATGGTAAAACAGACACATGTTCATAGACATGGTACAGGGGAAAACTATTGACAACCACCTGCTCAATGAAGGGAAGTCACAAGATAGTATTGTGTTTTCCAGATGTTAATGTCAGAATTTGATTTGTCTTGTACATGTAGCAGATGTATGTTCACAAACTATATTAGCATTAATTGAACCAACCACATGTGTCCCATGCTGTTGCTCTTTCACTTCATTCTTATTTTATCCCTGACCTGGAATGGAGGTCTTGAGAAATCATTAAGATTTACTGAAACCTGAACTGCTGGATCTCTTTATTCTTCTTATTTATGTGCCATTTTAAAATATAATACTATCTCTCTCTCCATTCATTCACCGTGATCCAGCAATCATTTGTAAACCCAAGGGTCTAAGGCACACAGTGTTTTCTAATCTAGAAAGGCTACATGTTATTATTGAATGGAGAGATCCAAATTTGTTGGAGAGAATGAACAAAGAAGACTGACACGTACACACACTTACACATGCACACACACACATACACAAAAAGAGAGGGGGACAAGAGGGACATGTCACAGATGCAAAAATTAAGTGTACATGTCCACGCTATTATGAGTGTGGTATTATGGTGGGCTTTAAGACAATGACACTTGTTTTTGGCCAATGATATATTGTTTAAGCATGCTGTGCTTTGTTACTGAGCATAAGTTGCCTTGAGTGATTTATTTGGTGATGTAAAAAAAACGAGGGGGGCAATGAAGGAGTAGAGTCTGATTAAGACTTTTCCCACAGAGAAGGAAAGACTGCACCACCTGTCCCTCATATGCCCTTGGACACACTGTGGGTAAAATGGATGATGAAGACAAAGCCCATGTGCTTAGGGAATTTCAGGTTATCTAATTTATCTTTGTGTTACACTGACAGCATTGTGAAATAAAGCTGCAAATGGCTGTATTCCAGTTTTCCCACTAGGATGTCTTTTGTGACATTTCCTTAACCTGTCTTCCACTGTCAAAATGATTACATCAACAAACAAGGAAGTGGGATACATTAGGCTCCCTAAGTACAGCTGCTCAAGCCTCCCAAACTTGATTATGTGTCACCGTTGATTGATGTCATTGCAGTACCTTATAAGGCTCCTAGGGGTATGGAGTCTTTTTTTTTTTAAGCATGACAACTATAGCATATATGAATCACTTATTTCAAACGGAATCAATTATCTTTGTGCCCTGTCTTACCAAGGGAGGAGAAGATCTGTAGTCCATAATTGCATATCTTGGGAATAGAGTGCTTTCTCACAAAGTTTAAATTTCTCCAAATTTTAAATCATTCATTCACAATCACTTCCATCAGTACGGGAGATTTTATTGCAGCCCGTAAATGCTACTCCCAATATTAAGTGATGGAATTTATAGAGGTAATGCCATATGCTGGGTAGTTTGGTCTGTATACCAGTTGTGCTTGGCAATGAAATCAAAACCATTCACTTCCATGTCCCCAGCCTGCCAGAAAAAGAAAATGTAGCAAGTAGTTTGCATTGCTGCAATTGGCCCCATCACTGTTGTGGCTCTTGCCCTGCTACTTAGGGGTCAAAGCAATGTTGACAGCTCTGAAGGGCTTCTAATGAGCTTCCCCAAGATTACTGCCAGGAACTGAATAATATTCTTCCTTAGCTCATGCTTCACTTTGTTCTACTTTCTTTTCCTCTTCTTCTTCTTCTTCTTTTTTTTAGCCTTCTGTGGGGAAGAATGATGTGCAAACCCTCCCTTGGCTTGATTTGAAATCAGCTTGGTAATTATGAGTTTTCTATGCAAGTATGTGAATGCCTATGTGTACATAATCATAAGGTTTTCAAGAGTAGTTCCTTGGTGTGTAATATGTTGGCTGTGCAACTTAGCTGGTGTCATGTGCTTTATTATACTGCCCCCTGGGAACTGCAGTTCTTTAGCACCAGCAATGACTCACAACTGCTTAGAAATTCAAGGGAAATTGGAGAAAAGTAAATTGTCATAACAGCTCTCCAAAACTAGGGATGTTTGGTATACAACAGATCCTTAAACTCTGAAAAGAATATTGTGATCATACGAACAACGTCCTGGACTGTCTTTTCGGACATGAGTGTGCAATGCCTTGAATCCAGAAAAGCAGTTTTCCAATCTCTACTGTCAAACTATATAGGATATACTAATGTAACAACTATTAATTTAATTATCTACAACCGTGTATGGATTTATGGATGCACATAGGAAGTATATTTACAGTGTTTAGGTTAAATTGGCAATGAACATGTCAAAAACATAAAATCTTAAGTGGTCCAACAAGAAAGATGAAGAAAGAGGATACAGCATATGTTTCAAGGGAATTAAAGCTGATGCAAAGAGAAAAAGAGACAGAAATAATGATATTGGAAGGGAGCAGAGAAAGAAGCTATTCAAGAGGAAAGCTAAAATGAGTTGAAGGAAGAAACCAGACTGACCACACTTTCCGCAGGAACACACAAGTAAAAAAGAAAAGGAGATATATATATATGTAGATAGAAATATGTGCACCGTAATTAACATATCTCTATATCCACATATGTTCATTTTCTTTTTGCAGTCTGGTCTCTTCTTTCAGCCCAGTCTGGTTTCTCCCTTGACTATCTAACTGTCTTTTTCACATTTACAACTATCTAACTGTAGTCTCATTTCTTCCACTCATACCTTCTTAGCAGTAACACAGTCAAGTACTGTTGAAGGAGGAGATAGCGCTCTGTCCATTATATTCGCCAGGTGCAGAAGCTGGAACTGGAGTCAGAGGTAGACCTAGATCAGAGAGTTTCTGTATACAGGGATGTGGAATGTGAAATTTAGAATTATGGCTCTAAAGGAAAGTGGAGTCGTTATATACACACTGCCATTTCCTCCATCTCCTTGTTCCTTCCCATTTTGGTGCTCCCAGCTGGTCTTTCCCCTCATGTTTGGTAGACCTGAGTAGCTCTCTCCTCCAGAACCTTGGAAGCAGAGCCTTCAAATATTATCTCTCTAATGATTACGAGTTTCCCTCTGGGTCAATTCTTAGTTTTACTCCAGAATAATTTGTGAGGCATCCCTGAGACTGAACTCTTCAGGCAGCCTTTGGTTTGTGGCAGGTACACCCAGATCATTGAAGGAAAGGAGTTTTCTGAGAATCCTATTCATCTTCCTTTAAAGGAGTCATTTCAGGGTCCTAGGACACAGTCCTGCTGCACTCCGAGGCTATATACCAACCATGTTGAGGTAGGCCTGAAGTTTATTGGTTGGTGGAAGAAGAAGTGGAGGATGGCTCCTGGTGGGAATAAAGGAGGAGAATTTTTATGTTTATCAAGGGTCAATCTGAGTCAAATTTGGATGAAGTGAATTTGCTTTGTTCCAATACAGTCTACATTTCTTTATGAATCATCTGCATCAGAATCTGCGAAAATATCCCCTAAGGATGCAGGATCCTCTTCTTCCCATGTCTATATGTAGCCAAAGTTGTCACCATTTTCCAGTGTTTTGCACAACATTAAACTTAACCTCTTTAACTGTTCTGCATGATGACATTAAGTCCATCGTAATTCAGATGAAACCAAAGGCATCTTCTGTTAAAAAGAGTCTATAATCTATCCTTATCATACATGGGCATTTCCTTCTGTCAGTCATGTTTAAGTTTTAGGCATGTACTTAAGTGTACTAGGACAATACAAACTGTCAAATATATTGCTGCATATCAAGGGATTTGTACTGTCTGTTTCAGAAAGCCAGATCAACATAAAACTACTGCTGAGAATCTTTTCTTTCTCCCAAAGCAGCATGCATTCTTAGTCTCAAGCAAGTAATTTTTTACTTGCTTGAGTAAAAGGGGCGAGGTCGCAGAATACTTTTCCAGAAGAATAAAAGATATGCCTGAAGGAGAAGATTTACATTTCAACTCCAAAAAGAAATACAAATTTGTCATTCTATGAGCCAAAATACCACTGAGAAATAGAAGTGCTTAAAAAAATTTTCTTTTAAAAAATAGTGCTATTTTCAGTTCAACACCATCTCTTTGTTCTAAAATACACACATATCACAGCCTTTATTCTTCAGGAAACATCTATACATCTAAAACCTCTCCCAAGCATTCTGCCCAGACAGAACTGCACATGGGAACAGGGCTAAATAAGTAACATATGCCCATGTAAAAGTAAAAAGTGGGAAAGACAGTCTAAGACAAAACTAGCGTAAGCATAATGTAAGGTTGCTGTTTGTTCCCTGAGAAAGACTGCAGAGACCCCGAGATAACCCAGAATTTGAGAAGGCAGAAGTAATCCATGGAAATCTCCAGTTTAAGAAAATCAAACAAAAACATCTGGAACATTTTTTCAAGATAAACGAAAGGTGATTTAAGCTTTGCACAATCAGGTGCCATTGTTTGCCAACTAAAATACCTAATGGCTCCAAGAGGAGTTCTCTAAAAGACCGTACTAGGTGGCTGATCCTCTGTGTAAATTGAGTTTCTGGAAACAATTTGAATCAATGGACATAAAGCCTTTTAACTCTAGCTTTTCAGAGTTTGGAAGGTTAAACTGGATCAAAGTTCAAAAATTCCACCCAGAACCCACCGGTGGTCTCCATACATCTTTCAGTTTAAAAACTGACTAAACAATCACTGTAACTGCCACACTGAAATTCTTTTCATAATCTGAACAGGAAGCAAACACCCTTACAAGCTGTATTACTCTGCACTACTGTTTTAGAATGCAAGCATTTTTCTCCAGCTGTAATTAAGAGTGATACGCATCAAGTATAAGGACTAGTTATAAATTCATACATACACACCTCACACAGGCTTATGCTCCTGTCAGTTTACATTTCTGTTTGTGTAACATGATGGGGGATTTTTTTCTGAAAACATATGGCTCTCAAATACCACCAGCTCTTACACTTGAAAAACTCTCTCTTTTAAAAAGGAAGGAAGAAAAATTGGCAGACAGACAGACAGCTGTGGCAGTAGCATTTAAAAAGCCCCAACAAAAGGGAAAGTGCACAACAGTGTTTAAAACACGGTTGCTGTATTTCTTAGGCCATTTCCGCCCGATGCTGTTACAGTGCTATTATTCCACTTTCAACACCCTATGGAATCCTGGGGTTTGCAGTCAAAGGCCCCTCTGTAAACTGCAAACCCCAGGATTCCATAGGATGTTGAAAGTGGAATAATAGCACTGTAAGAGCCTAGTGCGGGAATGGCCTTAGTACTTTCTAGCAGGTCTTCAAAGAAAAGAAAAATAAGGGAGAAATGTATGGAGCCAGGACATCTTCTCTTATGATGAGTAAGTTCAAATCTTTTTTTAAAAAAAAATAAAGACAAAGAGTGAGTGCTTTCCATAAATGTTGATTAAGAGTATTCACTCAGGGAAATTATCTTTCTTATGGAATATCAGTAAAAGTAAAATTATTCTATTCATGACCATTACCTTTTACAATAACAGGAAATACCACTTAACGTTTTGTAGAACTGGAGTGGATTACAAATACCAGCAGAGCAGCTGAGTCCCGATACACAGAGTTTAATGGACAACCAGAATGGGGTAATGGTTAGAATACTGGACTGGAACTTGGGAGATCCTGATTTAAGATCTCACTCAGCCATGGAACTTGTTAAGTGACCTTGGGCACATCACATTCTTTCTCAGCCTAAACTACTTCATAAGGCTGTAAAGATAAAAGTAGGACAGACAAGTATGTTGCCATGAATTAATTAGAGGAAATTTCATTAGAGGTGCTCATCAGAAGAAAGGATATAATAAAAAACACACTGGAAAAACACTTTGCACACAAAAAAACAGTTGTTTAGAGACAGGAAGAGGGGATCAGATAGGCTAACACCAAGGTTCCCACTCTCCCTCTCAAATTGATGACTGGCATTTATTTATTCACATATTTCATTAATTACATTTGTAGCCTGTCTTTCTTTCAGTGAGCTTAAGGAGAGCACATGGTTTTCTTCCTGAACCTGGGTCTCCTTCTCAAGTCAACATACACAGCTCTCCTCCAATGGACTGGTAATGCAAAAGTTTTGATTCCATGTATCTGAGTTGTCTTTCATACTTTGATATTCTAACGATGTCAAAGTCGCTTGATTATTAATATTGCACTAATATTGCACTCATCACCAGTTTAACTGGTGATGAGATTTAGGATTTAAAGGTTGCCAGAACAATATTCCTGGAAGACTGTTGTACTTCTAAGAGCCTTATTATGGTGCTAACTGATAGTAGTGCAATGGAGGGAATATAAATCATTGCTTATTTCGTTCATGCATGGAAGGATAAATGTTGATAAATGTTTTCTCTCTGCTTTGTGAGAGGTTTTGTATATTTTTAATTACCATTTCACATTTCACATTTGGTGACTTTTGGGGGGGAGGAGACATTAATTTTGCAAACGTAGGTTTTGTGCAAAAAGCTATGCTTTTACACTGAAAACTGTATTTTGCACAAAATACCCCCTTTTCTGTGCAAAATCATAACTTTGTGCATACAGAAAACCTCACACACTATTGGGGCCAATAAACATCTCTAAAGCAGAATTCTTGGCTGTGCCTCCATTAATAGACCATGGAGACTGCGGGGTTATGATGTCCCACCCAACAGTGGTATTTTATCTTCATGGCAGTTTTAAAATGTATAACAGACTTTCAGATTTTCACCAGGCAATAGTAAATACATACAAACCCCATCCTATTATTTCATCAATTTACATTGTGAGGACATTGTTCTGATTGTAAGAATTCACTATACTGCTAATAAGTTTGTAGATATTTTCCCCAGCTTATTCTTTAAGCAGTTTCCTTCCTATTTGAGGTTTTCATTTGGCCTAGAGAATTGCTGGCTGACACTATTGTAACCACGCAGTTTACTAGAAACATTTATTCATCACTTTTAAAAAAGAAAAGAGTAACACTTTATAAGTACCATCATTTTTTCTAATGTTTTACATCTGAGTTCCACAAGACTACAGTTATCATATCATTGTTCCACTTAACCTTTCTAGTCTTCTGTTTCCACATGTTCTTCTCCAAATTCTCATCAGCCTTGTTCTACTTCTTCCCCCACAGTATTCCATTCTAAAGTATCTGCCACCTCATCTGTTGCCATTCAATATACATGACCCAGAATCTCCTTCTTGGCTTTTCACTTTTGACTGCCCACCAAACTTTCTGTTTAATTCTTCATTTATGATCTCCTTCAGGACAGAAAACCTTCCACCAACTTGAATGTCATCACATTTGTATCCTGAAATTCTTTTCTATAGAATAGTCTGTTATGATTCTGCTTTCATGTTTCTATAAAGGGCCTAAATACCCTAAAGGCAACAGATGCTGTCTGATTTTGGAAGCTAAGCAGGGTCAGCCCTGGTTAGTACTTGGATGGGAGACTACCAGGTGCTGTAGGCTATATTTCACACGACAGAAACCACAACCACTTCTGAGGATTTCTAAAACCCTATGGAATTCATGGGTATCAAGAGAGTTCACAAAATATATAAAGGAAAAATAAAAATATGATTCCCTGGTTGCAAATATTTTTTTTGCTCATGTCAGTGGATACATAACTCAGTACAAATGGCAGCTGGTGCTCATACAGGTGCATCCACTGTAATATACAATAATGAAAGGTCTCTGACATTATCTACTCACATAGCACACTACAAACTTCTGCTCTTATCCAGGTATTTGTCAACAATTCCAAAATTTTCTTTACCCAGTATGGACTCCATTCAATCTTGTGCTGACTTGACTGAGATTCTACCAATCAAACTAGAAAATAGAACAGTATGTCAACCACTGCACATTGAGCCACAGATATAGCAGATTATCATGCTTTTTTCCCCTTCAGATATGCACAATAATACTGCTAGTAATGTATATCTGCTTTTGAATGAACATCACACACTTTGTGTCTAACCCAATACTACACTTGCTGTCTTTACTTTGTGATTTCTTTTATTCTCTCATGGGACATATTATAGAATGGCTTGTTACACAGAGGCCATTTCCACACTAGACTGGCTATTATTCCACTTTCAACATCCTATGGAATCCTAGGGTTTGCAGTTTAGGGAGGGGCCTCTGAGGGCCATTTTTAGGGGGAAACAGAACAAGACAGCTTTGCTCATTTGAAGTAGAGATCTGCACATGATAATAAAATTTTCTTCCTTTAACTTCCTTTAAATATTAATGTCTTTCCTGAAACATATTCTTGAAGAATCATGTCGTTTACCTTTTCAATAACAAACTCTGCTTTTAAACATAAACTCTTTACAGAATATTAAGTTTGCCTTCTAAAAAGGACTGTTATGAGACAGGCAGACAATAGAGTTTTAGAAGGGGTGCAAAACTGAGTTCCTAGTTGATGCTCCATTTGATAATGTTTCTCCATTGCCTTTTACAGGACAGAGATAAGACAATTGCCTATGGTATGGATATGCAATAATAAACACATATTTGCCAGGCAATTCATCAAGGTGCCCTGTGTCACTAAGATCTGTCGGAGAGGCTCTCCTCTGCATCCTATCAGTGGGAGTTATACACTGGTCTTCTTTTCAGTAGAGCCCCCATGGCTATGGGATAGCTGTCTCTTGGGGAATTAAGAGACATAAGTCTCAGTTTGTCACCAACTTTGTTTTTCACCAAACATTTTGGGGGCAGTAACAGATTGACTGGGTGATGGCTTTCATTTTAGAATACATTGTTATACATCGTTTTAAATTGTTCTGTACTGTTTTATACTGCTCTTTGTTGTTAACTGCTTGCAAATCAATTTCGACTTATGGTGATCCTGAGAAACTTCTCATCAACAGCTCTGCCCATGTGCAGCCTCAGGACCACGGCTTCCTTGATCAATTATATCTATTTGTAATGCAGTCTTTCTCTTTTCCTACTGTCTTCTACATTACCAAGCATTACTGTCTTTTCTAGTAAGTCACAATTTCTCAGGATGTGAGAATAGCGTATAACAGTTTAGGCATTTTGGCTTCTAGGAAGAGTTCATGCTTGATTTACTTCTGGACCCATTTATTTGTCTTTTAGGCAGTCCACAGTATCCATAGGACTCCTCCCCAACATTACATTTCAAATGAGTTGATTTTCTTCCTATCAACTTTCTTCACTGTCCAGTTTTCACAACCATACATAGAAGCTGGAAATATGATGGCATGGACAATCCCAACTTTAGGCATTCAATGATAGATCTTTACACTTTGGGATCTTGTCTAGTTCCTTCATATCTGGCCTTCCAAGGCCTACTCTTCTTCTGATTTCCTGATTGCAGTCTCCATTCTGATTGACGACTGAATCTAAGTATGAAAAAATCTCTATTTCAATATCTTCATTATCTACTAAAAAGTAATATAAATCATTTCTAGCTTGCTTTAAGTTGCCTAATGTGGCTTTACTGCTGTATCACCCCCTGGGATCTCTGGATATACACCAAGATATAAACATTTGAATAATAATTTACAAATACATAAAAAGCCTTTAAGGAATTTCTAAAAGTGTTGCATGGCCAGATTTGTAAAATCACAGTCACATATACCATAGCAATCATAGAAGAAACAAAGGTGCTAAAAATGAGGTTGTAGCAGTCACGCTAGGGTTGCAAAGTCAAGAACATCCCAAACCTTGAGATTTCAGGGCTCAAACTTAAATCTAAGATTCCTTCTGGCAATATCACACAGGTCAGTCACTGGTGATATCAGAAGGGACAGACTCCACTGATGTTGTGGAGATGGGCTCTGCTGATATGACTAGTATAGCTAGTTTGAAGTAGCACAAGTCCTGAGATTCTAGGGCCAAAATTTGAGCCTTAGACATCTCCAGGTAACATTACAAAGAGGTCCCCTAGTGATACATTACATGGGCCACTCAAATAACAAACCACAAATGAATGAGGCCATTTCCACACTAGCCTGTTATAACGCTATTATTCCACTTCCAACCTCCTATGGAATTTTGGGGTTTGCAGTTTAAGGAGGGACTGGCTGGCCCCTCCCTAAACTGCAAACCCCAAGATTCCATAGGAGGGTGAAAGTGGAATAATAGCGCTATAACAGGCTGGTGTGGAAATGGCCAAACAAATAAGGAATACACACACAAACACACTTTTTAAGCCTTGAGATTCTTCACACCTTTCACGAGAACTAGAGGAGAAGACCCAGGCCCTGAGATCTGGAAACCCTAGATTTCAGTAGATGATATATTAAGAATCAATCACACTTATTGAGGATATATCTGAGAATTTTTTAAAAAATCTCTGCTTCCCCCACTCCAATTTTCCAAACTTTACTTTAAAGGGAGAGAAAAAAATACCCAAATGTCATCTGGCTTTACATGTTATATTTTTATGGCTTCTGCTTTTAACATCATAAAGAACATTTTCCAAATTCTGTTTTGGGGAAAAAAAATCTCCATCCTGTTTTTAAATACATTTTCCAAGTACTCAACACATGGCAGTTGTACCCCAACCAAAGACAGATTTCAAAGATCTGCTCTGAATAGTCAAATAAATAAATCACTCAATCAATCCCCAGCAGTTTTTAACACCTTTGCAAACACTGTATTTAACACACATGAGTTGTTGCCAAGCAAAGAATCTTTTCCAAGCAAAAAGTCTTCTAAACTCTGTTTCTAATGGGAGTTTCCCATTATTCAATGCCTTCCACTGGACACTCACCCTCCCTAGCTCCCTCCCTTCTTTCCTTCCTTCCTTTCTGGCAGAGTTGTGGAATTGTTCCTCACCCACAAATAATAATTGTCATAATACTGTAGTAATCACTAAATGTGCGTGAGGGCGTGCGTAGCTTCATGATGATGAATATCAAGACTCTGTATTTAAAACAAACAAACAAACAAACAACACTGAAAGCACTGTCTTTTTAAGGGAATGTTGTTGCCCTGAGTTTTCCCCTTTTTCCTGGAACCCTTAAGAAGCAGGGAATGGCTCTCAGACTCTGGACCAGTACTGGCATCTGGATACCCTTGTTGTGTCCAATTTGTAGACTTCCCATAGAAAATAGTAGATTGGCTGTTGTGTGAACAGCATATTGGATTAGGTAACCCTTTATTTGTGTATGGCACCTTTATTTATACTGACATACTGCTTTTCAGGTAGAGTTGTCAAATGATTCTAGTTGTTTCCAGCCCAGCATGCTCTCCAGTACCGCCTCACTGTCCCCAGAAAGCTGAAGTAAGCCAGAGCTATAGGCTACAATCTTAGTGCTTCATACTTTTAAGATAACCACTGGGAATTATCTATACAAGATTACAAGCTCAATCTCCAACAAGTTAAATCTGCAACAAGCTCGCGTTACAACATTACCAGCTAAATCTCCAGCAGTTTTTAAGGAAACCACATAAAAGGCAATTTATAGGAAATGTGTAAGATATAGTCTGAACTGTCATTTTGTAACAGTTTAAAATATTTAAATAAATATTAAAATATTAAAACATTAACTTTAAAATTATTTAGGGGGCAAACTTTGCCTGATACACAGTTGGAATCTGGAGATTCCAAATCCCAATTTAAAATGCACTGCTTTATTGTTATAAGGTTGTTTTTCCTTTAAAGTGCTACAAAAGAGATAAAGTGCCTTTTTCATTGCTCAAAGCATTCTAAAACATTATCATTACTCTTCAGTTTATATTTTCAGTAGTTGTAAAGAGCCACCATTTCAATAATAACAACATAGTGATAACACGAGTTCGTGAAGACTTCTTATACGTGGGCACAGTACTTGAAAATGATTCCTTTTAGCAATATTGTCATCCATGGCAAAAATGGTGAGTTCAGTTCTAATGGTATTAAAGAAAAGCAAGAACTCAGAACTCAAATATAAGAGGACTTGATGAGTTTCATGGTCATTCAGCAGCTGTTACACACACTTACTTGCATTTCTTAGAGGTTAACTGTCTCATCTCCATACCTCCATTTTCTGTAAACATTTGCATGGTAATCTGCAGGATACAATGCCATTTAAACTGGCAGCTGTGTGATTAAGTGCAAGATGTCATAAATTCAGTTCTTTTCCACATGACACTCCTGTTCCTCAGTGCTAAACCATACATTGTGGCTCTCCTGGGCAAACTATTCTATACAATCCTATATGTGCCAGTATGACCTTATGTCTCATTTAGCTACAATATTTCTTTGCAAAGAGGTGTTGTGGGAAAGATATGAAAGCCTGTGTTTCATAGAATACAGAATCACACAATCTTAGAATTGGATGGGACCATAAGGGCCATCAATTTCAACCTCCTGCCATGATGGAATATGTAATGCATACATGGGAGGCCAAGATGGCCCTATCCTTGCTCTTCTTCTATCAGCAAGTTAAAATATTTCTACACTGTCAGACTTTTAGAAATTGACTGTGAAAGGCTTGTAATGCCATGTGATGCTGCTTTTAAGTCTGTAGTCTTTTAAGTTTGTAGTCTTTGGCCCTTTTCACATGGCATTTTCAATGCGAAAGGGCCCCTCGAGCATCGCGCACATGTGAGGAGTGGTCCACAGGACGCACTCACATTTATGCGACGCTCCAGGGCCTGGCAGGGACCGTTCATGCATTTTTTCATTTTTGGCTTGAAGCCGAAAAAGCTGCATGGTCGCACATCGCTCTGGAGCCCCGCATGCACTTACCTTGCGTGTGGAGCCTCGGGAGCCAGGCCGGTCACGCTTCCTATCCAGTGCAGCCTGGGAAGGTCCCAGACTGCACTGCAAAAGGAAGAGGTGGGGCTCTCGCGCAAGCAGGAAGCTCATGAGGAGCCGAAGGACCCCGGATGCGAGAGCCTCTCTCTGGAGGCTGCTCACGTGAGCACCGTACCCCAGCGCCAAGAAAAGGTGAGTTGCGGAAAGGGCCTTTGAAAAAATTTAGATGTTTAATATTTTTAACTTGATAAATCATTTAATTTTTTAAAAGTAACTTTTATATGTATACTTTTATAGAAAGTTTTGCATAGTCTTAATCAGCATTCTCTTAAATATGCTGTTAGCCACTCTGAGTCTCATTACTGAGAGAAAAGTGGGACATAAATGAGTAAAATTAATAATAATAATAATAATAATAATAATAATAATAATAATAATAATAACAGCAGCAGCAGCTGCATCACACCTGAGAGACGTCAATCCAATCTCTGTTTGAAGACCTGTAAAGAAGAGAATTCCACAGTCTCCAAGACACTCTATTCAACCCTTAAACAGCTCTGGCAGTAAAGAAGTTCTTCTTAACATTCAAGTGGAATCTTTTTTCTTGCAATCTGAATCCACTGGTTTGTTCTCAAGTCTCTGGAGCAGCAGAAAACAAGCTTGCTCTATCTTCTGTATGATATCCCTTTAGATATTTTAAGATGGCTATCATGTTACCTCTCGCTCTTCTCTTCTCTAGATGTACCCAATTCCCTAAGTTGTTCCTCATAAAGCTTGGTTTTCTGATCTTTGGTCATCTTGGTTGCCTTTCTCTGGACACATTCCATCTTCTCAAGGCCTTTCTAGAACTGTAGCGCCTAGAACTGGTTACAGTTTTCCAGGTGAGGTTTGACCAAACCAGAATAGAATGGCAGTACTACTCAATCTGGACACTATTCTCCTGTTGGTGAAACTCAGGCCATTTCTGCCCTACACTGTTATAGTGCTATCATTCCACTTTCAACGTCCTATGGAATTCTGGGGTTTGCAGTTTAGAGAGGAGAATTTAGAATTCTCCGTCAGAGAATTCTTTGGCCTCAGTAAACAGCAAACCCAGAATTCCACAGGATGTTGAAAGTGGAATAATAGCACTATGACAGTATATTGCAGAAATGGCCTCAGAATTGCACTGGGTTTTTTTTTTGTGTGTTTTGTTTTTTGGCTGCTTCATCACACTGTCGACTCCTATTAAACTTCAGGTCTAGTAGGAGCCCTAGATCCTTGTCACATATGCTGTTTTCATGCCAGGTATCACCCACCCTATAATTGTACATTTCCTTTTTCTTGCCTAGTTGTATTACTTCACATTTATCCCTGTTGCCATTCATTTTGTTAGTTTTGGCCCCACTCTCTAATCTGTTGAGGTGATTTTTAATTCTGATCCTATCCTCTGGGGTATTCATCATCTACAAATTTGATAAGCATGACATCTAAAGATGTTGAACAACGCTGGGCAACCCTGAGGCACTCCACTAGTTATTAAGAAGTAGTCCATGCATGTATCACACCTTTCCACACATAATACCCAAGGGGATAACTTTAATCCATCCAAATACATACAGAGAGAGAGAGAGAGAGCGCAAAATAAAAACTAAAGTCCTATTTAAATATTCTTTCCAACATGAGAATAATCAGATGATATTTAATAGGGTAGAAATTCAACAACTGAATCATCCACATCCAAAGCAGCAAAAATGATGATGATGATGATGATAATGATGATGATAAAAGACAGAGAAGGCTAAACAGGTTTTGTCAGGAAAGGAACTCCAGAGCCTGAAAAAGCTCCCTCTTTATCTGCAGCAATTGCAATTCACCAGTTACTTGAGACCCAGAGGAAAGCCTGTCCCCAAAACCTCAGTAAATACTCAACATTGCAGCACTGATTGACACCATCCACCTTTGAATGGATCACATAATACATAATACTACCAACAAAACTTTCATAATACACAATAAAGGTTATACACAACACTTTTCAAGCAAGTCAGCTTGCACACTGAAATATTAGAAAATCAACAGTTTAATAAGCAAGTCTGCAATTTTGGGAGGGAGATCATGCAGGTTATAGAATTTTGTACCTCTTCCTCCCCAATGCCAGAGAAAGAAACTGCCCACAAAGATGTGCCACTCGTGATCCTGCACCTTCAGCCTTCCAAACATGGAGGAACAAAAACAAGGGCATTCTTGATCATGTGAGGAGCAGGCTAGGGTGGCTGTAGATCAGTCTAGAAGATATGTTTGAGAATCAGTGTGGTATAGTGATTTGAGTGTTGGACTACAATTCTGGAGGCTAGGGTTATAATCTTCAGTCAGCCATGGAACCCCAGTGGGTGACCTTGGACAAATTACTCTCTAAACTTCAGAGGATGGCAAAGGCAAGCCTCTCTGAACACATCTTGCCAAGAAAACCCATTGATAGATTCACCTTAGGGTTATCATAGGTCAGAAACAACTTGAAGGCACATAACAACCAAAACTGTATGTTTAGCACACACTCAGGAGATGTGTTTGTTCAACTGATAATGATGCCTATTGGTCACTACATCTGACTTTTCTCACTTAAGTATCTTATCTTTAGTATTATGTTTTATGATGGCATGTTGGAAGATAAACAGAGATTCATATCCCTGAGGAAACCACTTTGTCAGAGAAAAATGTATTACCGTAATCATAAGGAAGACTTCTCCTCCTTTACCTAATTTAGTTTGACTCTTAGATTAAAAGCTCTCCTATTTATCAACACATGCACACACAGACACACACACACACACACACACATATATATATATATAGAGAGAGAGAGAGATTGATTGAGAGAAGTGCTTCATTGAAATTGGGTCTTGTACACTTATCTGCTATTTGAAACAATGGGAGTTAAAACCTTTTCAAAAAGGAAAAAAAAGCAGCAACAAAAGGGGGACAAAAATTGGGTAATACAGCCTTCCTTTCTGCTCTGCTGATGCAAGTCCAGAAGGATTTGACGGTTCATCTGACACAAATGCTACCTTTTCCAGTGGATTGTTCTGCCCATGATGCATGCAGCCTTCATTTATAGAAATATGCCCAATCTATATTGCCTTCACCGCCATGCCTGCATTTTGGCATTAATGACAAGGTATCCCTTCTATCTTCATTTTAGATTAAAACTTCCTGTTTAAAAAAACTGAGCCCATGGACATAAAATCAAACACACTTAACTCTTGGTCATTTGCTTTGATCAAACTGAGAAGGATCAGTAAATGATGACTAAGGTAGTTCAAAAGCTTTCAGGTTATGCAGGCTGCTCCTGTTCCAATACCCAGCAAAAGATCAGAGTTTCACATTACCTAAAGACTGCACTAATTTAATTATTTGTTTAAAATATTTTCCTAATTCACCACACAGTGTAGATGTAAATAAATGTTAATAATAAATTACAGTCAAGTATAAATTACAACATCAGAACATTAGAAGTTTATCAATAGCTATTAGCCATGACAGCCACATAGAATGTCCTTTGTTCAGCAGGGCCAGAAAGTTATAGGTGGAGGCGGGAGCTTTCCTCTTGAATTTTGAGTGCCTAACCAATTTGGGTTGGTTGCCTAACCAATTGGGGGTGTGGACATGTGAAACTTTTTCAAGAGTTTCCTCACAGGCTGACAGCCACAATCTTTCCCTCAAAGTGTCTTATCTTAGGGGCATTTTTGGAAAAGAGAGGACCACAAAAAGGGCAGTCCCCTCTCTCGGTTTCTTGGCTGAACCCAGTAACATGTTCCTCCTAAATGAACAACAGTTGAATAGAGGGAATCCCTTCCAAATAAAACTACATGTGCAAAAGGGATAGTTCTTCTGGCTCAAGGCTCTTTACCCATAATGTTGTGTGTTGCTGTTTGTTAGTTGCCATCAAGCCAACTTTGACTTAGGGTAACCCCATGAATGAGAGACCTCTAGCAGGTCTGGTTATTGATAATGCTTGACAGAGTCTCCCAAACTCTGGGCTGTGGCTTTCTTTATTGAACCAATCCATATAGTCTTTTTTCCCCTATTGCCTTCAATTCTGTTATACGATATCATCCCTTTCCAGTGAGTCATGTTGTCTCAGATTATGTCCAAATATACATAGTGAGTCTCCCATAAAAATGTAAAATAACTACTACATTCCAAATATTTTTAAAATAAGTCAAGAACCAATTCTGATCTGAGGTATAATAATAGAACTCCAACCCTTTGGAGAAGATTGGTCTCATAAAAGACTTAAGATTGCTTCACATATTTCACAGCAACCAAGAAGTATCTTGTACCAGAGATACAGGTGGCATGGGCAAATCAGGGTCCCTTAGCTTGTTGATCTTTCAGGGCTGAAAATGCAACAGTTTACATGTGTACATAAACTGTTTTAGACAATCACTTTAAAGTATGGCAGTTATTTAGCAGCCACCCAAGCCTGTTTTCCATTCTTTCTGGAAAAAATACAGTATACGGATGCCCAGTTAATATCAATCTGTCTCAAACATTGCAACTGGTCAAAGGGGATGAAGTAGTCTAAGCCCATTTCTGCCCTATCCTGTTAAAATAGTGCTATTATTTCACTTTCAGCATCCCGTAGAATCCTGGAGTTTGTAGTTTAGGGAGGGGCATTTAGAATTCTCAGCCAGAGAGCTCTTTGGCCTCAGTAAACTACAAACCCCAGAATTCCACAGGATGTTGAAAGTGGAATAATAGCACCATAACAATGTAGGGCAGAAATGGCTTAAGACAGGTGTGTTTTGCATTGTTTTGTTTTCCATTTCAGGATTCCATTTTTGCTCACTATCGAAAGCCTTGTTTATTTCATATTTCATTCATCAAAATTCAATCTGTCTTTCACTTATTTGTTAGTGATTATTGTGATATGGAACTGTCACATGAATTTTTGGGTTGCCCTCCTCTTCTTCTTTTGGTGGTAAGAAGCAAAACTACCATTTTGCTTCTTACCACCATTCATGAGACAACAATTTGTTGCAGAGGTAATACTGGCCTGGGACAGTGTAGAAAAACAGAAGCATAGCCATAGAAGCCAGCTTCTCCTGCCATCATTGCCAGTGACTAAATTTAGATGTGTTTGTTTTAGAGGGGGGGATATTAAAGACAACTCTTGCTGCCACTCTGTGCTATTTCATCTCCTACTTGCCATGAAATGAATGGGAACAAGACTATGTATTTATTCCCTTTCTACAACTGTTTGGGGGCAATTTTCCAAATTGGTTCAGTTTTCCATTCTTGAATTCCATTTTCTATTCATCTCAAATGAAATTGCATCCCTAGCCTGTATGTAAACACTGGCTGTTTTCAAGTGAAATAATCTGAAAACATAGATGTTCTTGCATTATTATGGAATGATTAAGCTATAATCCCAACTTTCTGCCTCGATTTTAGAGCCAAATGTGAAACTCACTTTGACAGTCCCTCTTCAATTACAGCCTTTAATAAGAATGCAGAAAATGCACTTCAAGTAAGTACTGAATATTCAGAGCAATTTCAGACAGGGATACTGAGAAAGCGATTTCTAATAGTCATGTTGCGTTCTCCCTCTTGCTTCAGTGTTTCAGCAATAAAATACATGTGCAATTCTCTTTCACAATGGACGTATCCAACAGAATCAGTACTTGTAAACGAGCTCTATTGAGGGTTTATTTTGCCAGTTTAAGACAAATCATTTTGTGCATTTAACTCTGCTTGCCTGGTTAAAAGGAAAAAAGAAAAAATCCCTAATGGAATGTAGTAAAACTCACAAACCATCACATCAACACACACAAGCAAAATTAAACCCGAGAGAATATGTTGCTTTATTATTAGTAGTATAGTTTTAAATATTCAAAATGTGTGGGTCATAAAAATATGCTTAGGGCAATGTTTTCTCATAAGTTCATTTGTGAATTTTTTATAGAATTTAAAGACTCAACAATATTTATCCTGAATCAAAGAGCAATAATAACGATGGGAAAAGATTTAGATCATCCCTTCTGAAGAGGGCTCATTGGAATGTATGTTAGAGCCAAAAGACTGCCTCAGGGCTAAAATGAAAGCATTTAGAAGCCTGAAGCAATCCAGATAATGCTCCAGATAATTCTATATTAATTCCCGCCAAGAAATGCACAAACACACACACAGACTGTGAACAAGAAATAAATAACGTTCCTTGGTTTGTCTTTTACACTGAAGCCTAGTGCCTAAAAATATTCCTAATTCATGAAAGAAGGCAATGACAGCATGATTTAATTTACGTAAGAAATGATGGGATATTACAAGACCATAATGAGAGATCATTAGTAAGTACAGCATATCTAAGAGTAATTTCATGTGAGCCAACAGCTCCTGTACTTTCTGCTAGCAAAGACAACCCACTACCATCTCGTAGCAGGAATGTGAAAAAAAACTTTCACAAAATTGCTTGTTTTCAGTGAGGCAGGAAGTCAGAGACACATGCAGCCTCTTGAGGAATCACGGAAACCCAAGAGATTGGTCAACTCCAGAAGAATAATGAGACAAGAAACTTTTTTTTCCCACTAAGGTTTCTGCAACCCCTTTCTTCAGATCACCACAACTCGGGTAAAAGGTCTCTGTGGAAAATCAGGCATTTGTTTCCTATTGTGAAACAAAGCACAGACACACTAAGCACTGCCTTTCAACATTCCATAGATGAAAACTGGGACACATGTGGGCAAGCAACTTCAGAGTGTGGCCAAGACAGCAAGAGTTATTAATGAGGAAAAGAACATAGACAGGAGTGGCTGCAGCAGTTTGCTTTTGCCTGATGCTACAGAGAAGGGGAAGATTCCACCTCCTTCTCTGCTCTCCTCCCATTTAGTTCACTGAGTGCAAAGAGCTTTTGCACTTGGAACAGTCTGCAGCAATTGAAGTAAGCTGAGAGAAAGTGGGGAAGTAAAGAAGGAGGACAGAGAAACTGAGACATTTTTAAAGTAAGTGAAAAAGTGGAATGATAGAGGATTAACTGAGACTGTTCCTGCCAAATCGGGACAGTTGGATGGTATGTAAGCACAGAAGGAATGGCTGATTGATTAAAAAGATGCAAACAACCCATCTGTTGTTTCTGTTTTTAAACGTCCCTACAACAAGGCCGTGGCCATCAAAGATGTAAGCAACTTCTGCAATTTATTCCAAAATTGTTCTCACAAATATACACATAATCATTGATATTGACATGAAAAAATATTGCCATCTCATTTGGATAGCAAAAAGAAACAATGAATTATATGAGAATAATTATAAAAGAACCTGGAAAGAGGTAAAAAAATTATTAGATAATTGGAGTTTGTTAAGATTGTCTCTATTGGGTAGAATTTCTGCTATAAAGATGAATGTGCTGCCCAGTTTAATTTTTCTATTTCAAAATCTTCCTATTATAAATAATGAAAAACCATTTAAAGAATGGCAAAGGGATTTGATAAAATTCATATGGGAAAAGAAAAGACCAAGAATTAAGTGGAAATTGCTAATAGAGAGAAAAGATAGAGGAGGTTTTAGTTTACCAGACATGAAATTGTATTACAACGCATGTGGCCTCTCATGGATTAAAGAATGGATTATGTTACAAGATGAAGAAACATTAAATCTGGAAGGTGTAGGAAAGCGGATGGGATGGCATGCTTATATGTGGTATGAGAAATATAAAATTGATAAAGATTTTTTAAACCACTATATAAGGAGAGCATTGTTAAGGATATGGTTAGACTTTAAGAGGAAATATTACACAAGAAAACCTCAACGGCTATCCCCGCACAAAGCACTGTATGGGAGATGGAGGGATCCCCAAGAAAAATGGATGCGATACAAAGATATAATAACAGAGAAATTAGAAGAATGTCAGTTAAAATCAAGGATAGAAATTGAAGCAGAGGGTTTTAAGTGTCATTGGTTTCTATACAGACAATTGAGGGAGCGATTTATAATGGATAAAAATGTAGAGGGGATGGATTCGAAAAAACAAGAAGACCGATTCATGAAAATAATACTAGATTCAAAGAAGCAAATGATATCTAAGATATACAAACTACTGCTGGAACGAGTATTGGAAACAGAAACAATAAAAGAGACAATGTTAAAATGGAGTAAAAATATTGGACGGGAAATAGATTTGGAACAATGGGAGGGTAGTTGGAGAGACACAAATAAATTTATGGCAGCACAAAATTTAAAAGAAAATTATCTGAAAATATTTTATAAGTGGCATTTAGATCCGGCAAAACTGAATAAGATACAGAAAACAATAGAGGATAAATGCTGGAAGTGTGGTAAGGATAATGGCACATTCTTCCATATGTGGTGGACATGTGATGTAGCAAAGAATTTTTGGGAAAAATTCATGAGAGGATGACAGGAATATTACAAATTAAGATACCATTAACACCAGAATTATTCTTGTTAAATATGATTCAGAAGACAGAGAAAACAGCAAAAAGAAAGTATTGGAGAGTAATATTATATTTAGTGACAGCAGCAAGACTGCTATATGCATAGAAATGGAAAAATGAATTCACACCATAAATGGAAGAATGGATGGTGAAAGTGAGAGAAATGCAAGAGATGGACAGACTAACTGGGATGGTTCAGGGAAGAATGCAAAGACAACAGGAGGAGTGCTGAGGTATGGTGGGAAAATATATAGCAAATGTGTAGAGTCTTAAATGGAATTCCTAAAAGAAGATCGATGAGTAGGGGAGGAAGAAGATTTAAAAGAAGCTCCCCTGGAGGGAAGGGGAGAAGAGATAAATAAAGGACAAAGTGATCGTACAAAAATCAAGAATAAAGACACGAACGTAAATAACAGAATGTTAAATATGGATAATAAGGACATGTCCCGAATCGGGAAGGTTGAAGGTAAAACACATCAATATTAAATTCTGGGGAAAGAATACAAGTGAAATAGAAGGAAGGAAGAAATGTGAATGGAAGTATGGAATGGATAAATGTGAGGGGAGAGGGGAGGGAAGAAAAGGGATATTTTAAATGAGATGGTTGTAAGTGTGTTTTTTTTTTTACGGATTGTTTGTATTATATTGAGGAAACGGAATAAAGATTATAATAAAAAAAAGAAAAAATATTGCCATCTCACAAGTGAGGAAGAAAAAGGTGTCTTCCTTTTCTTATGCATGAGAATGAAACAAGTTAGAATTTATAGGGTGTGTTTGCACAAGTGCACTGATTCATATACATGCATGCCAACAGGTATTATTGAGAGTAGATACTGCTTTATATACAGACTGTAAAACTCAAGTAGATTAGGATTGGAGAGGAAGAGCTGTGTGCCTGATTCTAAATATAGAAAAGGTAAAGCCTCTCTTCTGTAATAAACTGTATTATGCTATATGGAATGCTCTTTGCATAGATTACTAATATGACACATCTGAAGGGCTTTTGAAACTTCTGAATTTGATCCTGGTAGCTATCTGAGTTGAACAGTGCTCTTACCTCAGATCTAATCTCTGAAATCAAGCAGGATTATTTCCTCATGGAAATATCCCTTTCCAATTTCTCACAACATTCCTTCTTTCAGGGAGCCCACAGACAATACAAAGGAGTATGAAGGGAAGAGATTGGCTAGGTTATTCTGCTGAGCTATCACTTTTTCCTGGTAATAGTGTATCAAAAATTCCATATATAGGAGTTTTGGCACATTTGTGGTTATAGGGAAGAAAAAAAATTGCCAGATTCTGTCAACAAGGAAACATCCCTCAAAAAACATGGAGGGGGGGCAGCAGGGATCAGCCATGTTCCCCTCATGACAACCTTCAAAATTTAAGGATTACTCTTAACTAAAACTAACTAAAATGAACAAAATTCCAACAGGTAAAGTGCTGGGTAATGTCTTGTCCACTGACTTGTATTGATTTGTATTGATGATGATATGGGAGACCCATGAAACAGAAAAGAGAAACACAGCTCACTTTAGTCACAGTCAATATTAACTGTGTAAGGCAGTTTACTAACAACTGTCATACTCAATCTTGGTTTTCAGAACCAGGTCCAGGAACTACTAGTACCAAACAATGAGCGTGTTGCGTGCCGCCAAGTTATTTCTGACTTACCGCAACCCTAAGATGACTCTATAATGGGGTTTTCTGCAGCTGAGAGTATGTGAAATGCCCAAGGTCACTCTGTGGGTTTCCACGGCTGAACCGGGAATCCAACCCTGGTCTACCAGGGCTGTAGTCCAATGCTCAAGCTACTAAACCATGTTGGCTCTCACTCTTAATTTAACTGACCAGAAACAATGGCATAACTCATCTACATTACAATCCTAACTTGATATGGGGTGGCTTAGCTTCTTTTCCATTGAATCTACAACTTTATTTTTACATATATATGGTTTGAGGGTATGGCTTCACTAAATAGAGGAGTGAGAATTTCACGTTTTGAGTTCTGATTCTGTCTAGAACTGTGTCATGTCTGCTGATTCAGCAGTGAGGAAAAAGGCGGAGAGCACAGGCCAGTGACTCGTAGCATTTGAAGGAAAAGGGGAGAGTAGAGCAGAGAGAATAAACAGAGGAGAAAGATCAGGAGGTAAAGACAAAAGGACCTTACAGTCTAGCCTGAGCATTTAATAAAGAGTCAGCAGTATAGCATTCACATTCATTTTTAAATACAAACTTTAAAAACAATTCAATCACTTTTGAGAAACAAAAAGCTAGATTTATTTTTCAACTCTATGTGATTGTAATGGCAACAAGCTATTTTCAGGAGCTTTGGAACTATAAGGATAATTATTTTTTAAAATAACTTTCTGAGCTCTGAACAGAATGAATTTGTGTTGCTTACCATATGATCTCATAGCTAAACAGATCTTCTCAAAAACTTTGTGAAAAGCATAATTCAGAAACAATGAGATCTGCTGCAGCTAAGTCTCCAGGGAGGACCCAGAATCTCATGCACTATAAGATCCAGAATCTCATGTAATCCATGGTTTGCCCTGCATTCCAGTGTGAAAAATTGACAGCTGGGGCAATCTACCACCCAGGAGCATGACAGACACCATGGAAGCCTGGAAGCTTTTCTTTAAAAAAAATATTATCTTAGAATTCATTACTTGTGTTCACCTTGACATTAACCTGAAATGCTCCCACATCTAATTCCTCATTTCATGCTACCTCTCCAATATTTCTACTCAGATGTGTTTGCCATCATCTGAAACTCAATATATCCAATACCCTTGCAATTCTTCTTGGCTATTCATGCTTCTCCAAATTTTTTCATATAATTTTCTGATCTAGAAGTGTGTATGAAAGTAGAGGGAAGTGCACATGCAAAAGAGAAAACAAGTACCAAAATGCCAAATACCAAAATTTGTTTGCACAATTGTATATTATTAGGAAAGCATTATTAGGAAAAACTGTGCACCAGTGTGTATGATTTTCTTAAATGAAGAAATTGCAAATGGATGTGGAAACAGGATGGGAAAAATAATGAGAAACTGAAATAGAGAAATTTCAATCGACAGACAGCTTTCAGCACCAAGTAAGGAGTGTACTATTATGCTTATTTCCCTGGGGGTTATTCAGTTCCTTCCTGGGATTTTATTTTGATTATATGCCACCTTTCTCCAAAATGGGACCCAACGCATCTCACACATTAGTTAAAACAAGGCAGATGGATTAAAAAATTATACTAAAACACCGGAAAGCAGGTTAGACTTGAAGAAAGCACAGATAAAAGGATAGTAGGTAGAGGGAAAGGGGATAGAAAGGGGGGATGAGGTGAGAAGAAGAAAGGAGAGAAGATAAATTTTGACATAAAAGACAATAGTTTAAAGGATGGGAGAGAGTTTGGAGGTAGGGGAATAGAGGTTTTATATATTCAAAATGTTTGATAAGATTTAAATCTCAATAATTGCATTAACTGTATGTAAACAATTTGTATATTTTTGATAGATGAAACTAATTGTAAACAATGTAATATTGAGATATATGTGACTAAATGTTTGGAATAAAAATTAATTAAAAATAATACTAAAAAGTTAGAACACAATTAAATACGATAACATACTAAAGCATCCAGTACTTTGAAACAATATAAAATAATTTGAAACTATGGCAATCGAAAAAAACAACAATACAGCACTTGCTCCCCATTAAGGACCTTTCAATGTAGCCACTAAAGGCTTGTTCATTTTCACTTGCCGGTTGTAAGAGAGCAGGGAGGAGACCAACCTGGTTTCCTGTGGCAATGGGTTCCACAGCCTGGCAACAGCCATCAAGATGGCTCTTTTATATGTCCTCACCAAAGGTACCTGCAAATGTGATAGAACTGAGAGAATGTCATCTCCTGAGGACCTTAAAGCTCAGGCATTTTCCCATGGGGAGCTACAGTCTTTCAGATAGTTTGGACCCAAGCTGGGATGTCAATTCAAGGTCATTACACAGAGTCTGGAATGTAACTCATTATTAATCTGAATTCTTACTTTGAAACACAAACTCTGAAAGTTTTTTCGTCTTCTTCTCACAATTACAGTACTAACTCAGTGGCAATATTGGCTACAGACTGTCTTTTCTAGCAGAAGATAGACTTGAGAGCTTGGCAACATTACTTTTTTTTTTTTTAGTGTAACCCCCAGAATTTCCCAAATCTGGGAGAGATTTGCTCTAGAGACTGAAGTGGCTTCTGTTGTTATGTAGATACAAGATGCTGCCCCTCCAAAAAATTTAGCTAAGCTGCCTCATAGTAGCAGCATTTTAGTTCCCCCTCCCCATGCCATATTCATGTCCTCATTTGACACAGTTTATAGGAGATGCCATAAGGAACTAATCAGGCCAGAATAAGCATCTGACACAGAGAAAAGCTATGCTGAAATAAAATTCTCACACAGTGATGTTCTTTCAAAAACCCATTACCTCACTCTCCTACTACTAGCCAGAGAGGAAACCAAACCAAACCAAACATGCTGTGGGATGGAATACACAAACAGCATCAGAGAACAATGGCAACAGCGCAAATACACCACAGACAATAGCTTCTTACAATTTATGGGGGCGGAGGAGGATGAACCATCCCTCTTTCCAGAAATCCAAAAGAGGAATTAATTTTTTCCAAAATGCCCAGAAAATAGCTGCTCCATAAAACTGAACTTCGATTAAATTCTGGTAACCAGGATCCCTGCAGTAACAACATTTGCTGCTGTCACAATAACTTTCTCAAGCAAGTTGCTGGTCTGCTGACATCAGCTACATGGTGCCCTGTGACAGATCATGAGCTGTTGTCAACAGCTGTTGTCACTCATGAGTGAAACCAAACTCTCGCTGATGTGATACATTAAAGGCAGAAAGATCCCAAGACTATTCTTGTTTATGTAATATATCCCACCTTCTTCATCATTTTAATTATATAAGCTGAGAATGATCCCTTGAAACTCTTATCCATGGACCAAATTCACCATCTGAGTTATCTGGCTGGGGAATTCTAGGAGTCATAGTCCAAAAAAGTAACCTTTTGAAGCTCTGGAAAACTACCTTCTTTATTTTGGTGCCCAGGCCATGGAACCCCATGCTTTGGGAAATTCATCTTGCCAACTCCACCACTGCATATTGAAGCCAGCTAAGAAAAAGTCACTCAGCAAGTCTCTTCCCCTAGAACTGATTTCCTTTGCTGCTCCAGTGTTTTAACTGTTTTTGTGGTCTGACCATTTCAATTATTTCGTTAATGTTATTTACTTCCATAGCTGATGAAAGCTAAAGATTTTTTTTTTAATTTCTTAAAAAAAATTGTGAAGATCAGAGTCTTTCTAAGTGACTTTCTCTGAATAACAGGTCATTTCCACACCTTACCCATCTACATTGGTGTCCCATTGCGATCCTGGCAGGAAGCGTGACCTGAATGCTCCCTTCTGCACCTGGCCAGCTGCCTGAAGGGTAGTGTGAGTGACATGAGCCTTCCTTCTGCAGTGCAGCCAGCCACTTCCCGTGCTGCACTGGGGAAGGAAGCACCTAAATTGCACTTCCTGGTGTGATTGGGGGCCATTACCAGATTTTATCCGGTAATGGACTGTCCCATAATTGTGATAGGTAGGGAAGCATTAGCTGTGGGACCACAATGTTGTTGTGTGAAAGCACAACTCATGGACCAGCAGTAAGGTGTCCCCCTCATAGGACAGTGATGTTAAGTGGAAATGGCCACAGAGTTTCTCCTACCTTGAATATGTGTGTTTTTTCATTGATTTTTGCAGCTTTGATCAATGTAATAATATTCCTCATGGTGTTCCTTTCTACAAGAGGGCAACCATAACTATCTGACCATTGATTGTTGTTGTGTGCCTTCAGGTAGTTTCCAACTTCAGGTGACAACCCTCAGGTGAATCTATCATGGGGTTTTCTTGGCAAGATCCGTTCTTACCTTTGCTTTCCCCAAGGCTGCAAAACTGTGATTTGCCCAAGTCCCCCAATTGTTTCCATGGCTGAACAAAGATTTGATCCCTGTTCTCCAGAGGTGCAGCACAATGCTCTAACTACTACACCATACTGGTTCTCTCCCTGATGATTGATACCGACAAGAATATCTTCAGTAACGTATGACGTAACAGGCTATTGTGGAAAAGCAATACAAGAATTATTGGGTTTTTTTAATTGCTTGTTTCCTTCTCTCACAAGCAGAGGAATTATACCTAAGCATATATGAATTTGTAAACACAAGATTAGCAGGACAACCAAATATCCACTCAAGTAGATACGTGAGGAGAAAATAGAAGACAATCTTTGAGACAGCAAACATACTGTACCTGTAATGTGTGTCAGTGTAAATAATTTCTTGGCTGCTGGCTAGAATATATCCTGCAGTTCATTTTGTTTTATCACATTATTCATACTTCTTTTTCCCTGGAACAAGCCACCCTCTTCTAATATGACTACAGTGTAGTGGAACGAATGAGCTCAAGCTTATGATTGATTCTCTAACATAACTGAGGTATTATTGGTTATATTCATTTTTGAAACACACACTCACACACTCACATACTCCTGTGTTATACATTTCCTATCTTAGCACACCTCCAAAGTGTCTGCTGCTGCATAACTACCTTGTGACATGTTAATTCTCTCTCAAGGAGACAAACTTTCCAGCTGCCAATTTCATGATAAGGAATAGAAGCAGACAACTATGGCAAAATGCAGCTGTTCATCAATTCAGAAAGCAAATTCCCAGAAATATTTGCTGGAAGTACGTTGCCCCAAGCATTTCAGGTCTACTGTGTTGCCCTAGTGCAGCATTTTCAGATGCCACTGAGAGCAAAGAAAGCCTCCACACTTTTGTATATTTTCACCATGTTTGATTTGATAAGAATAATAGCTTTTGCTTTGCTCTCATACAAAAAACAAGAAAAGAACCAGACTAAATGATGTGGAAGCCCAACACTGAGACATTGACCAATTCTTTCATGTGTCTACCTGATATAAGATGGACAACATGGACACAAGCTCTTAGCCTCATTTTTAATAGAAATGGGAAACAACTTATTTTCTGGCATATGAGACGCACTATTTCCCCCCGAGAAATACTGTTTGAAAACGGGGTGTGTTTTAAACACCAGTGCATCTTACATGCTGGCAAACAGTATTTGCCAGTGTATAAATGGGGAACGTCTCATATGCCGGCAAATACAGTAACTAATTTCTGAAAAGAGCTTACTTATTTCTACTCCCGGTTATCAGCCCTTTTCTGGATCTCATTGCATTCTTGATGACATCAATTAGCAGGTCAATAGAAAGCAAATCAACTTCCTGTCTCTCCATCAACTCTCTTACCTAGCTGCTGTCCCCCAAACAACATTCAAGAGACCTGCAGGGGGCTTCTATAAAGCATTTCAAAGTGCTTCCCCAGCAGAATTTTTTTTGGAGAGGTATCAGGGCCTTTGGGAGGTAAATAGTGGTCTCAAGGGCCATAGTGGATCCCCTAAAGGGCCACCATGGCCCACAAAGCACATGATTCCCAGCTGTACTGTAGGAGATTACTGAACTGGAAGTGGGTTTCTGGGAGCCACTGGGTTCTGATCAGTTGCCAAACATTGTGGGTCATCACACTATAAAGGAAGAATAAACATATTTTGGATCTATAGGATCAAAGGATGCCCTGGTGGCGCAGTGGTTAAATGCCAGTACTGCAACCACAAGGTTGTGAGTTCGATCCTGCCAGGCTCCAAGGTTGACTCAGCCTTCCATCCTTTCGCAGGTCGGTAAAACGAGTACCCAGCTTGTTGGGGGCAATTAGCTAAAATACATTGTAAACCGCTTAGATAACACTAGTTGATAGGCGGTATAGAAATAAATGCTATTGCTATTGCTATAAATCTCACCCAACTTGTCATTTCTCAAATAATAAGGCCATGATTCTGCAACAGAAAGGTCTTCATAAAAGGCCCTGGTTGGCTAACTTCTGAAACGTCTGAATGTCAGAATGCATCAGCCTTCAACTCATTCACAAAATCAGTATTACATATTACATTGGTGCTTATGATCCCATGTTCAACGCTTCAGAACAAAGCTGAAGTCCCAGAATATCACTTGATGCTTGTTTCAGCCTACAGTTGGTTTTACAATACTTATATGCCAGTTGATACAATCAAGCCTCTAAGCAGTTTAAATTAAAATCCATATACAACCAAATGTAGAAAAACATTCAGGACAAAATGTTTCTGTTTTGTGAAAACAATTTGGAGCAACAGAAATGCCATTTGCATTTCTTAAAAAAACACAGAGAGAGAGAGAACTACAGCAACAAATACCTTAATCTACCAACACATTTGCTTCATCTGGAGGAGCCCTGAGGTATGTGCAGTTCAAGTCTATTGAAGCATAAGCTGACAATTCTTTTATTCAATTTTTTTTATAGCTAAATAGCAGGAGACAAGTCTAAGAGGAACAGTGGAGAGTCTGTATGGAAACAGTGTACCAAACGAAGATATAAACGATATAAGAATAATTTTTCTCCAAAAATGCTATCAAGAGAAAATGGAGATGAATTCAGTCTCTCAGTGCTCTCCCTTCTTATTTCTGAAACACTAACCTGAACATCTAGATTAAGTTAAATTCCCAAAGTGCAATGAAGCCAAAATTTCCATCATTTTATTTGTTTACCTGAATACATCGAAGTACCTGAAATGAAAGACATGGGAATGGGGATGGCATTGTATTAGAGATTTGAATACAAGTCTGTCCACAAGCTTTAAAATATTTGTGTGTGCATGTGTGCGTGCGTGTGTGCAGGCAGAAATAAGACTCACAGGTGCTGTGTATAGGAAGCCCCCACCTTTTGATGCCCCATTATCTGATTCACTCTTTTGACACATCCAAATCAAGGATGAATTCCATTACTTTGGTGGGGATTCTGCTCTTTCATCAGTTCTTCTTGCCTATGAAGGCTTGTTTGGAACCACTCACACAGGCACACTGCCTGCAAAGTGAGATGAGGGTGGAGGGAAGGCGCTAAGCTGGCTGAGATACTTTGCAAGCAGTATGCGCACGATCGGTACCAAGTGAGCTTCCATAAGTCCCTCATGCTCCCGACAGTACAGTACATGGGTTCTACTTTTCAAGCAATTCTGGCAGTTGGGGAAGCCTGAATCCTATTTTACAGAGGACAGTTTTAAGATCTGCGTTAGAGGGCTTTCTTTTGGTCCTACCATCATTACAGACAGGTTTGGGGAGGATATATGCGATAGTCTTCTCAGTGGCTGCTCCCAAGCCGTGGAACTTTCTTCCATAGGATGTCAGGCTTGCCCCTCCCTGCTCTCTATCTGCTGACAGGCCAAGATATTTACCTAGACACACTTTTGGATATTAAATAGTTGCCATGGGAGGCTCTTGTAAAGCTGAGGGCTCTACTTTTATTCCCATTGTTATATTTTAAATGCCTTTCAACTGCTTTAAATTAGCATTGTGTATAACAGAAGAGTCTATTCGTTTTTTAACTGGTTTTGGTATAACTACTGCAGGGTGGTAGTATATTTTGTTTTAATCTATATGAGTCCTCATACTGGAAGGTAGGATATAATGATATGGTATGGTATGGTATGATATGAATATTTGAAAGGGTATCTATCAGAGAACAGTGTTCTATCTGAAAGTATCCTCTGTTTAAAAATAATGCAGTCCAATGGAAAGACAAAGAAAAGTCAAAAAAGAGAGCAGGAATCAGCCTAATATGCATCACAGCATTGTTGTTGTAAGGATAAACTGACAAAAAGGAGAGCCATGTATACTATCTAGAACTCATTGAGGAAATGTGGGATGTTGTTGCTATTGCTGCCTGCCTTTATGTCATTTCTGACTTATGGCGACCTTAAGCTGAGTCTATCAGGAAATTTTCTTCGCATGATTTATTCAGAGGAGATTTGCCTAAGCTCTAAAAAATGTGGGATATAAACATAGTGATGTATCTTCTTTAGAGGAGACCCAGCATGGTGTAGTGGTTTGAGCACTGGACTACAGCCGTAGAGACCAGGGGTCCCATTCCCCATTCAGCCATGGAGACCCATTGGGTGACCTTGGGCACATCACACACTCTCGGCCCCAAAAAACCCTGTGATAAGTTTACCTCAGGGTCACCATAAGATAGAAATGACTTGAAGGCACACAACAACAATCTTCTTTTGAGACATGCTGAGGGGTAAAATGCAGCTACCATAGCGGAGAGGAAATTCAGGCCCAGAAAGAAACTAATTCTGTGAGGACAATTTTCTCCATTCTGAATCTTTAATACATCCTCCCTTTTTCAAATTACACTGCTGGTGGGAAGCAACACTGCTGCATCTCCAATAGTTAACATTTCTTATAGGCATCTATCTCAGCACAGTACTTTAGATACAGCATAATGAGCCATGTATGTATTTTCTCTGTGGTAAATGGAATGGAATTTTTTTTTCCATTTCAAAAGAGGAGAGCCCCTTAGTCTCTCAAGTTATTACAGTTTAGCTAAAGATGACATGTAGAGATGAGGGCATTTATTACTAAGTGGCATTAAGAAAGGGGATACTTAACCCACCATTGAAGTGCTTATAGCAATGCATGGAGAAATCATCTAATATGTGCTGGCAATAATTTATGATGTTGGAGGGAAAATGCTATCATCTCTTTTTCCACCCGCCTGTGGTCTGGCTTTGCACACTGCAAGCCCTGAGGAGCAAGTTTGATATAATACAGCTAATGAGAATAAGTGAGCATGCTGCAGTGCTCTTCGAGGGTTATGCTGCTGAGTGTTTGACTCTTTATACTTTTTAATTTCCTTGTACAAACAGTACAGTGAAAATGGCAAAATCCATTTGGCTGGTCTGTCGTACAAATTAAATCCTTGATTAAATTTTGGTGATTACTACTTCGGGTCTTTCTTTTTCTTTTTTTCATTTAAACATTTTTAATGCATTTGAATAAGCTCCTTAATCATGATTCTGGCAATCTATTGTATATGAAAACAGGCTCTAATAAATGCTAGGAAGTAACCTCATAGACAAACAGAAACGGAAAGACAGAGAGTTGCTGTAAAGGCCAGTTAATAATCCAAACAAGCCTTACACCTCTAGAGAAAAGGTTTTGCCACAAATATTTTTTTTTTTTTAATAAAAAAAATTGTTCACCTGTTCCTCTTCTTTCCTCCTGCTAGGCCTGAAAGGGCTTTACAAATGCATTCTTCTTTATTCTAGTAATAAATTTAAATTATATCATTTAGATAAAATGTTTGCATAGTAACTGAGTTATTCTTTTACAAAAATCTTAGCAGGATTAGAATTATTTCTATTTACTTTTGGAGAAAGGGAGGGTGAATCTGATGTTTGTGCATATACAAAGTACCTAGGGGCTCACAGGTTCATCATCCACTGACAAATAATACAGACAGATAACTCAAATGATGTCCTCTGTTCATTTCTCTATAACAGTAAGGTTAAAAGCTGGACTTTCAAAAAAACTTCCATGGCAGTTGCTATGATATTTAAACAAACAAATCCAAGTGAGCCAATCAAATGTATAGCTCTTTAAAGAGGGAAAAAAAGAGGTAGAATCCAAAGTAGGGACTGGAAAATTGATTTTTCTGGACTACAACTTCCAGAATCCCCCAGCTACTATGCAACATTTCCAAGGTCTGATTAAAGGAGGGGAGGCAGAACTACAGAGAAAAGAGATATGCTTTAATTGCAAAAGCAAAGCAAAGCAAAAAAAAAAAAAAAAATTTTTTTGTGCCTTCAAACCGTTTCTGAGTTACGGCAACTTAAGACGAACATATCACAGGATTTTGAGGGCTGAGAGTGTGTGATGTGCCCAAGATCATCCATTTTTCCACAAATGGGAAATCAAACCCTGTTCTCTGGGTTTATAAAGCCAGTGCTCAAATAACTACATCACACTAACTAGACAATGAACAGTTAACTGTGCTGTAGTGAACTGGTATGCTTTGTTGATGGACTCTATCAGACTTATTATTGGACTTCCTTTAGTGGCATGATTGGGAAGGAGGAAACACAATATTAGATATCTCACTAATTCCTAGCCTAGTAGAGGTCCCTGCCTTTATCGCTCTTTCTAGGTGCCTACATGCTGTAAGAGTAATATTCCAGGTGCACGGAATCCTGGGAAATATTATTCTCCATGATTTTTGAGTGTATGCATATGTGTTGGGACAGTGGCGGAGCTTGGAGTATGTGGAGGCGGGGGGTGGGAGGGGGCAGGGCCATGGCGCAAGGGTGTAGCCACAGTGCACAGAGGCATGGCCACAGTGTGTGGGGGCATGGCTGAGGTGCGCAGGGCATGGCCACACTGCGTGGGGGCATGCCTATGAGCCGGGATGCCCTAAAAATGTTGCCGCCAGGGACGAGCTGCCCCCATAGCCCCCCATCCCTACATGACTGTGTTGGGAACATGGAGTAGAGAAGGAAGGAGGTGCTAAATATCTGGCTGCAGGTACTGACAAACCCTAGGCCCAAATGTGGAAGGATCAGGGTTTGCCTCATGGTCACATTAGGCATTTTGAGTTAGAGAAGTTCATATTCCAAGTGTCCCTGATTCAAATTTTACCTCCATCCCTAGCTTTTTTCTTTTCTTTTTTTTTGAGTGTAAGATCCTGAAAAGTCCAGCATACTAAAATCTTTATCCATCTCTCTCCTGAAGATAAATCCAAATCACTCCCATGGGCATTCCCCCTTGTTCAACTCTCTTCGAGACCAATATTTTGGACAGACAGTTTGAGACAGTATCCATTGAACTCTTATTAGCATCCCAAATATTACACAGGGACTAGCGGTGAAGCACAAATGACAGTTTGGCTGGGTTTTCTCCCATGTGCCCTGGTAGTGTCAAAGTCTATTGACCTCTCAAACATGTTGCCAGGCTTGTTTGATTAGTATGGCCATTTTTGGCAGAGACAGGCTGAGCAGATGGTTGATGGCTCAGGTAAACTTAGGGAACTTAGATATTAGCCGTATTGGCTCTTTATTATCACCTCTTTGTAAGTCCATCCAGTTTTATATCTTTTACATCTAGTAAAGAAAGGAACAGGTGTTTTGTAAGTTTTATGAAGCACAAACATGATCATATTGCTCTTAAACAACTAGATCACTGGGAAGTAATAGCTTCTTGATTTCCAAATGATACTGGGTTATCACAGCATCATTCCTGAGCACTTGACAATAAAGAGTGGCTCCACTGGCCAATATAATCTAGTTCATTATTATAGTGAAAGCCAACATATCTCTCCATCCTTGTCATTTGCTAAAAGGGTGTGTCACCTTTATATATTTAGAGCACTACTAGGGAGAAATGCTTCTATCTGTTTCAATATTTCTCATACTTCAATTTGCTCAAGTTCTTTCCATACTACTTGTGAAGAATTTTGGAACTGTTTGCCTTTCCAAAGGTGCAGGCGGGGGGGGGGATCCAAACCAAATGAACACAGAATTCAAAACCAGACTTTTAAGAATTAAATATTCAAAACCCAGGATTTGGACAGACAAATTTGTCATCTTCACTTTCACTCACGTTTGACTTGTTTTAAATACTCAAGTTCTTTTTGTCTTGTTTAGGAAGCAATTTGTCAATTTGTCAATTTTTCTGGTATGTTCTTGTAAAAAAAATTAAAGAGAATGAAACTATTGCATGCCCCCTCCACTCTGTCATGATATTGCTTGTCATTTCTGTGAATCAGCTGCAAAAAGGGAAGATGAGGAGATAGATGAAATGTCAGAAAATAAAATTACGTAAATTAGGACATGCAAACTAGGAGTTAGTGGGAAAAAATGAAGATACTATAGATTTCCACTTTAAACTATCTTACCTATAACATTCATGGAATTTATTAACTATTTTCTTTGCGATACCATCAAATCACTCACATCTATATAGAAGAACATCCTCTGGTTTTAGTCTAAATTTCTAAAGTGCTGAACCTAATTTTGGGGTTGGATTCAGCACCTTAGAAAGTAAAGTTCAAACTAAATCCTAGACCAGATTCCCCAACCCACTGACATGGAAATCACAAGCTCCCACTGTTCACCAAGAGGAAGTGACACAAAGGTAAATCTTTCTGTTCTCCTGCCAATCCAAGTCTGCAATAACATGCGCCCAGGATTATTGTTTTCCTTATCTGTAGTAGATCAGACTTAATTTCTTCACAGGAGAATCACAACTATCTGTTCCAGTCATTCTATTTTGTCTAGTTCTTACAGATCCTTTCTTCCCCTTCTGCCTTTATTTCCCCATCTTTATAGCCAATACATATCTTCAAAAGGATGGATAACTGTCAAAGAAAAGTATTATAAATATAACTCCCATTTTAACAGTAACAGACAGCTAATGTCACAGCTAGTGCCATATTTTCATTCTTCATACTGTTGCTTGCCTCATTTATTGATTTTTAATACACGCTTAGCTTATCCAGTAACAAAATTTCAGGGGAGAAAACAAAGCACCTTTCAAAGAAAAGAAAACTGTCTTTTTATCCAAATTATATCTGGCAGGGTCAACTGATATCTTCTTTCTCATAGCACACAAATCATAGTTGATGGTCTTCTTCCTTTTCACTCGTAGATCTAACATTCCTCAACCCTCCTTATTTGACTACACACCCCATTAGCCATGGGATTCCAGCCATCCCTCCAGCCATCCTCTCATGGGAGTTGTAGCCAGGCTATTAGGTGACCTAAGCTCACTTTCATTATGACCATTGTACTATTTTAATGGTCCAAGTACAAGGTGACAGCTGAACCTAAACATCTGGGAGGTCACCAGCGTGTCTGTATGTGCCTTCAAGTTGCCTGTCAACTTATGGTGACCCCATGGATTTCTTAGGGTTTTCTTAAGGAAGGAATACTCAGAGGTGGTTTTGCTAGTTCCTTCCTCTGAAATACAGCCTACAGTCACCTGGTGTTCATTGGTGGTCTCCCATCCAGGACTGATCCTGCATAGCTTCCAAGATCAGATGGTATCTGATGCCTTTACGGTATTTAGGCTGCCAAAGGTTTCCAGACTATGCCATTAAATTGTATGCTACCTAACAAATGCTTTGGCCAAGCAAAGTTTAACTGTATAGCCAAAGTTACCATTTATTAAACTGATTAGCTACACTTATCTCCTCCAGTGATTTCAAGGTGGGAAACATGGCTCTCTCCAACATGGCTTTGCTCCACTTTATCCTTACAAGAATTCTGGTCCAAGAACCACTTAGAGTTCCATGGCTGAGAAAGGATTTTAATTTGCATCTCACAAGTCTTAGTCCATCCCACTAATTACTATTATGTTTATTAACTTTATACCTCTACCTTTTTCCCCAAGTATGTGACTCAAGCCAGTATCATATTGTCACCCTTTTTTAAATTCATTGTGTGAAATGTTATATACGTTCTCTTACACTCTTCTTCAGCCATCCATTGTTTCAGTAGGTCAGATAACTTTCATACATTTGCCTTTCTACCACCACAACCACCCCTAAATCATGCTGAATAGCCCTAAAGCCAAAGAGAGAACAAGTATTACAGAAAGGAGACAGATGTGCAAATATCCAGATTGTGTCATCCAGTATTTAAAAAAAAAAGTCATTACAATGCAAGCCAACATGTTATTCCTTCCCAGTCATTCCCTAAAGGAACAGTGTTTGACAAAGCTGAACAGATGCTACGTATTTACTGATGTAAATGTATTAAAATTTTTAATAAACAGTGTCACTTTTAATAAAATTATTATTAAAAATCCAAACATTTCAGATTTCTGTGTGGACTTCTAAGATATATCTGTAATATTTTTTGAATTCCAAATTCCAACCAGTCACAATTTGCCACTTTACCAGCTATTAGGAAAACAGGAAAGAAATGTTTTTGGCATTTCCAAAAGGAAGGAAGTACTTATGCTTATCTCTGGATAAAAGCAGAATTCATCCTCCTTCCCACCCATTTCCTATGTCCTTTTCTGCCTTTTCATGTTTCATGCCAGGCTGGATTAGTGGCACTCTGAAGGCAGAGAATGGAAGAAGATCTCTTATGTTGCCAGTAAACAGCATCTTCCACTACAGCAATAGCCCCTGGGAATGCAGTTTGCCCAATGGAATAAAGAAGAAACAGGAACTTCTCACCCAACCAAAATCCAATGAGCTGGCACAAGGAATTGAGATCCAGAACACAAAAAACTACAGGTCAATGAACTGGATGTGTTCCTAGGTATTACTTCTCTAGAGAAAAGTTGGTACCAAAGGCTGATAAGACTCTTCTGAGGGTCACTGGATGTCAAACAAATGCTTAGTTTGTGCTACCAGTGCTACAGAGTATGTGAAAGCCAATACATGCTGATGGCTGCCACAGAATAGTAACAGCATGTGTCCTAAAGTCTCAAGTACAGGCTAACATAGTTGGGAAAACAGCCTCCCACTCAATGCATAGCTGTCAAACGACTTCATTACTTCACATATATTTGTGTGTGAACAGGTGAAATAATTTTTTTCCCAAGGTAGTCTTTTTTCTTTGGGTGCCTTTTTGATGTAATCCTGACACCGCAACCTGGAATAAAACGAGGACTTTTGGCAATTTCAACTGCATTACATACATTAATATGTGCTATGCATTATTTATTTAGTGCTTTTGCATCCTACAAATTGCTACATTTTTGGTGGGTTTTTGCTATTTTATGAACAAATGCTACAGAAGAATAGATAGTGAGTGAGGCTGCTGAAAAGTCAGAATAGATTAACCAAGGCCTAGATGGATTTAGACCAGTGTTTTTCAACCTTTTTCCGGCTGTAGTCCCCTTCCAGCCTTGTTTCTTCCTGTGGTCCCCAGTCCTACTGGTAGAAAGGTAGCTATTTAAATGTTTTGTTTGTAAATAGAACATGTTTCATGTATAATTTTTATAATTTATACAAAATGCAATTACATAAAAATTTATACTTCAAGTATTTCTTGATCAATGCGACCCTTGTGCTTGATGACCAGAGACAAGCTTTTTCATATTTGGTTCTATTGCTTTGAGGGATAACCGAAGATCACCTCTGTCCACTATGTTAAGGTGATTCCCTGTTTGGCTGAGTAAATAATTCACATGACTGAAACCTGATTCTGCCAGATACAAAGTAGGAAATGCTATGAAAAACAATTTTGCTTTATCCCAAAGCTGTGGAAACTTTTTAGATATTGTACTATTTCTCCAAAAATGGTGTTACTTTGGCTGCTATGTCACTCTGTTTTCTTCACTTCTGTGGCCCCCTAGTCTTGTGCCGTGACCCTCCATTTATGCAATTTTCACCTGTGGGCCCCCTTGGAATATCCTACTGTGAAAAAGTTGCTTCTGCTGAGAAATCTAGAACTTCAGTATTCCATACTACCTTTTGTTCAAAATGTGGTGAGAAAAAAAGAAAATATTTTATTGCTTCTGATAGTTAGCATTTTAAGATACATTTAGTCCAGAAAGTATGCTTGATTGATAAGGAAAGTATGCTTTCTCTATACAGCGGGCCAGAAGTGCTCTATGCTTAATTATTATTTGAACTAACCACAAATACCAGAAATCACAATTTGGTATAAGAAGTGCAGTTGAAGTCCGTAACTTTAAGCCTAGAATTAATCTTGACATGAGCATCACAACAAACAAGAAACACACATAGACACACCCCAAATAGGGTTGCCAGATCTCAGGGACTGGACCCACTTCTATGGTCCTCAGTGCAAGTGGGGAGGCAAATCTCAGGACGAAAGTAGGGCTGTATATTTGTCTGTGCATATCTCATTTGTTAGACTTGGTGTTTTTTAGTCTGACTTACTTTATGCAACTGTGGTCAATGCTCAATGCATCATGCTTAATGATATCACCAGGGTTTCCCCTTTTAATATCATCCTTGTAACATCACCAAGGCTCACCTTCTGTAATATGAACAGGAAGCATCCCTAGGTCTCAAGCTTTGACCCTGGAATCTCAGGGCCTGTGATAGTCTTGACCTGATTGTTACTACAGTATACACCTCCACTCTGTGGGATGTGCTATTTTCATAATAGGACATATTTTATGGCTGGAACACATGTTTGAAAGTGCACCATCTGTAAGCATGTGCCAGCTTGGGACAACCTCAGACATGACCAGATTATAAATGCAGAGAGGGATTATGCAGGAAAACCCAATGCTAATAAGCTTGAGATAATCCTTTCAAGAACTGTAAATCACAAGCAATCTTGAAAACAATAGCAAGCAAAATTGCCCAGATGGAGCAATCAGGGACCTCTAGTGTAAGCATCTCCTACAGAGAGTTTCTCTATTCACTTTACCTGGCCAAAACATTAAGAGATTGTCAGGACTCCCATCAACGTCTTGTCACCTAGAATTAAGACAATCAGCCCATTCTGGACTCCTTTGTCTCATGGGATCATGAGAAAGCCATTACCACTTTATCTCCGTGCTGTTGTTCAGCCCAGGAAATAAGGTATAAAAACCGTAGCTCCATCCCCAGTAAAATTGTAGTACTTGGACATAATACATGGTGCCTAGACCTCTGTTTGTTTGTGTTACCCTCAGATGTGCTATCTGAGCCACTTTGCTTCAGGATTGCTAACTACCACCCTTTTCACCCAATTTCTCTCTATCCAACCTTTCTTGCCTCATTTTCTGACAGCGTTGTATGGTTCTTGAGAGGGTCCCCCACCTCTTAGGGTAACAAGATCACTTTAATACAAAATAATAAAAGGTCCTGAGGATTCTGTGTGTGGCATGATGGGTGGCAGAAGGAGAACAAAACTATGGTATATTCTTGATCTCCAAACTAAAACTAGGAGTTGTATGAACTGAGCCACTAAACAGTTCTGCTTCTTTCAACCAGCAATGTTGAAAGAAGCAGAATTGCTGTAATTGAAAAATACATCCTATAATAAAATACGGATAAGCTAAGTCATTATAAGAGACAGAAATAAGACTGATTTCTGAGCTATTTAGAATGCATTTGTTATTAAAGCCTCAAGAATACTAGCCAATGATCTAAGAAATTGTTGAAGACATTTAAATTATTCACTCCCCCTGCATCTCTCCCAATACCTCTAAGCACAAACAACTAATGCTTATTTACAAGAATTGCTTATGCATTCTCAGTTATTGAGCACATTTCCATTAGCACTTGGGGAAAATAGTGCATGATTTATACTGACAAGCTCCTAGTTGTACTTAACTTGAATGTAGACAGTGACCTATCTGTGTGATTTATCTGTTTGCATGAAACACAATTACCATAAGAACATTTCTGAAATAATCCCACTTTCATATGTTGATATCAGGTTTTATGAAGCAGATGTCAATACAGGGACTTGCATGACATACTATATTCTAGTTGAGTTTTTCATCTTGTAAATCACTAGAAGCTTAAATAGGAAACAATAGATATAATTTATTCAATCAAAATAGATGAGCTGAATAAAACTTGCTATAATTTTATATTTTCATGGTTATCAGAACCAAGGTATACAATAACCATAAAACTCTGCTTTACACAAAGGAATAAATGTAATTCTTTTGTAGCCTGCAGAATATTAAGTTATAATGAATACATTTGATATCAACACCAGGTACCTGAACAATTCTGTCTAGATCTAGCAATTGTTGAAATGTCCATCCTGTACAAAAGACTCAGTCTTATAAAATGAAGACCACACAAACTTGGCACAGAATTTCCTGTTCATTTCCTGCTATTTTATACACAGAGTGTTTGTCCATAATTTTGGGGCCAGGAGGCAGTGACAAAAACACTGCAAAAAATCTCAGGCTATAGAAGGAAATAAGCCACATCCCTAGTAGATTCATCTCAGACAACATGTACAACTATAGTGCCAAACAAGCTGAACATTCCAGTGCTGGACCACATCCTGACAATGCAGAGGCTGATTCTTCCCAGTTTCAAATAATAGGAGTATTGTAACTAAAGTAACTTGCAGAGGTAATTAAACAAGGGGAATCTGGTTCAGACAGGAACAATGGCAAGAGCATAATCCCTCCCCCACTGAACTGGATTACTTCTGAGTCGCTTTCTCATAGGCCAGTTATCAAATATACACACACATGAAAGGCAGAAACATGAATGACAAAATGTTTGTGTGGCCCTAAATCAGTACATTTTGTTCCCACTGTTTAGCATGGGGCTTAACCATGTCTGACTTGTCACTGGATCTTAAGTGCAACTGCCTTCAAGCACAGTGATCCTTTATTCAAGTAACTGTGTACGGCATGGGTGAGGAACCTCATCCCAAAGGTGAAAAAGTGGTACCAAAAAGCCAGTCTATTTTAGTTTAAAACCCTTATTGCATGTCACCAAGCTTCTCAAACGAAGTGATTTGGCCTTCAGGAACACCTAGAGAGCTGGGTTGAAACCCAGGGTGTCCACATTTCACTTTATAACCTAAGACCTTCCATCTCAGTGAATAAGTGTTCAACTTCAAACTGGATGCAACCAACCATTTTTGTAAACAGTTGTTGTGTTCAGTGTTTAGTATGTGATGTTTCAAAATAGGGAATCAATATTTCTATACAGATATAAATGTGACTAATAATACACTGTACACTTATTTGTCTGCAACACATCAAATGCTTAGAACCAAAGTAACTTTTTTAGCATTTATTTATCCTGGAATAAAACAGAGGTGAACCAAGATCTCCTCATCTTGTCAGGGGTTCTTCACAGTTATCTTGCAAACAGAGTCTAGGTACAGCTGCAGCTCAAATTTGTTGTTGTTGTCATTGTTGCTGTGTGCCTTTGTTTCTGACTTATGACAACCCTAAGGTTAACTTATCATGGGGTTTTCTGGGACTGAGAGTGTGTGATATACCCAAAGTCACCCAGTGAGATTCCACAGTTGGTCTCCAGGGCTCTGTTCCGGCATTCAAAGCAATACACCACAGTGACTCTCTGTAGCTCAAATTACAGAGGAGTAATTCTGTGATTTTGGACTGGAATGTGTCCTTGGTGGCAATGTTCAGTTCATTTCCCAGGTAAAAATTATACCTTTGTAACAACAAATAGATCTGAATACGGAATACAGCTAATCACATTGACTTAGGATGTGTGAGAATTTTGTTTCCATTCTAAATTAGGCAAATGTCTTCATATTTGGGATGGAAACTACCTGAGATTAAAAATGGACAGGTATACTACTTTGACTGCTTAACCCTTGAAGGTCTGCATCTGAATCCTTGGGTATTTAGACATGCTGCAAATGAATTAGTGTTACCACCCCAATAAGCTCCTCACTTTTAAGAAAGACAGGAACAACATAGTCTTGTCCCTGCTGCCCAGAAAAAGCTACACATATTGAATCTGGCTGAGAATTTTCAGTTATTTGATGAAAAATTTACTAATATTCATAAATTCTTTCAGGTTTGGGACAGAAAGAACTTTGGGTTGTTTTTAAAAAAGCAGAACATGGAAGAAAGAATGCCTAATTGATTTTCCTCTCCTCAGCATTGATTATTATGCCTGTACGGCATTTTCATTTAATATGCTGAAAATAAATGACAGATAAGAAGACAATAAACTTTCAGACATCTTTCAGTACCTCAGTATTATTTCTTTAATAAAACCATGGTCACTGGCAACTCTGAAAAGAGGCATATTCATTCAAGATTACATACCTTGCAATCCTAATTTCTTTCTATTAAAGACTGCCTCATGTAAAAGTCTGTCTCCTCTCACTGGAGGAAAATTTCTTGAGTATATAACATGACTGTTTCTAGTTACTTTGCCTCCACCTACCATAACTAAATCAGCCAGATCATCACTTTGAAAGTGAGAGTAATTAAACACTTGTACTAGAACTTCATCCCATTAGATCTCCTCCACAGGTACATCTTCCTAAACGAGATCTGCAGGAAAAGACATCTGTTAGGAAAGCTGGGCGGTAAATTACTATTTGAATGCTGACAGAGCTTGGAAAAAATAACCAGCAGTTTTAAGTGTTATACCCAGAGAGGTGTGTTTTTAATTAGTTGCAAGAGCTGACAAGGCTTGAATCAAAATATTTTTTTTTCAATTGCTGAACCTGCAAAAGCCAGACTTCGTTGTTCATTAACTTTGTGTGTAGTATTCAGATTTAACATGTGGTCCCTCGTTTCTGCCCTTGGAAACTGGAAAACAGAATGAGAAAAGGCTTAAAATTCTTAACAAGTATAAAGAAATTATTTCTGTTTGGAGAATGAGCCTGGCAATGGAACAGGAGAAGATAAATATTTGCATACACTCCACCATAATTACACGTTTTCTAATATTATGTTTCCCCACCACACACACAACAGTTAGGTATTTCCAGTACTCATTAAATCAATTTGTTCTGCAGGAATTCATCTTCAGGCACACCATTGTCCCTTTGCCATACTGAAGGTCCTCAAAGAGGCAATCTGACACTGTGAACAGTCATTTCGATGGATAAGAACAGGTATGTCCAGAGCTAGAGGACACCCTTGATAGAGGCAAAGAAGTGATTATAGATTAGTTGCAACTGATGAATTTTGAAAAGTGGGTAGGTAGAGAGTTCTTGCCTAAACATCACTCTTATTGAGGTCCATGGCCTTGATCTAATATTTATTATTGAATCCATAAATTTAGGAATATAAACATGTTAAATGGAAAGTGTCCATTACTCTTTCTCTCTGTATCTTTCACTCTGTCTCTGTCTCTAAACATGTGAAACACACTGTATAGAAAACTTCTTCCTTTTGCCACTTTTTGTGACCAGAGAACCATGATAAGCTGTGTTTTGCCCCCTAACTGTTGTGCTTACTAGAAAAGAAAAAATGCATCACCAAAAAACGGACAGAAGAAGAAAGTAATATGCATATTCTGATGTTTCTGCACCTAGAGATGAGATTTTAAAAGGTAATAAATGCAACACTTCTCACTAACACGCTGAATTCTATGAACAGGTGACCTACATGTCTTCTTCTCTGGTTGCTGTCCAGGTGCTAACTGCTGATAGGAAACTTCTAGACCTGAAGCATATTTCAATAACACAGCTTCTGACTTATCTGAAGAACACATACAGCACATTGCAGTAGTCTAATCATAATGTTATCAGAACACGAACTTCTATGGCTACGTTATCCCTGGCCAGGAAATGCTGTTCTTGGTGAAGCTGGCCCAAGGCACTCCACTAACAAAGAGATGGACCTAAGAGTACTCTCAAGCTAAGGACCTGCCCCTCCAGGGGGCATGCAATCCCATCCAGTTCTCATATCTAGAAAACCCCAACCTACAAAGTTTCTGTGTTATCAGGATTCAGTTTCAGCATACTGTCCCATATCCACCTCATTTTAACATGCAGGCACTGATCCAGCACCTGCACAGTTCCAGCCAATTCCAATGACAACAAGAAGCAGCACCGGCACCCAGACTCAGATAACTCACCCAGATCACAAATGAAGGCGTCTCATTAACATACTCTGGCTGAAACCAGTCTCAAGTCAAACTAGACAGTTTGTTTTCTTCAGTAGAGGCTACACAAACTCTTTCAGAGCACCATGGGAAAAATTTACTGCCCCTTGAACTTATTCAATCAATCTACTACTGTTAGATCTTATCTCAAAAGAAGGATGAAACTTCCATGCAGTGGGACAGGTTGATTCAAGCATCAATCTAAATTGTTCCCAAGAAACCTCATCACATGGAATACTGGACATTTCACTCCAATAACAGTGTCATCAAATTCTGAGAGAAAGTAAGATATTGAGGTTCCATAGCCTCCAGATTCTTCAGAAAAAATCTGCTGGGTATCACGTTGATCATGAAATAGCAGAGGTAAAGTAACACATTTTGCCAACCTCACTGAGACCCATTGGGCCCAACAACTGGTTGCTCATCTTCAGCTGAATTTACTTTGTGACCTGTACCATTTGTACTCTAGCCATTGTTCAACCTGTTTCATCTCCCCTACATTTCTCCAGAGTAGCCACCAAGTTCTTGGCTAGACAAAGCTAGGAAAGGTCTATCACAACCAAGTTTTGGTAACGCATACCATGGAAACCTCTTAATCCACAACAAAATCATGGGTGATGGTTGTTTTACTCAGAGGCAGCACTAACAGTACAGAAGATGAGCTGACAGGGCAACCAAGATCTCATAACCACATCATAGGATAGATTTCAAGTATTTACCCTACCTTTCCCTTAACTATTATGTCAAACCCCTCTATTTGGCAAAGGTTACAATAAATGGAGTGCCCCACCTTCCCTGGGCTTCACTCAAAACATCCTAGAACCAACTGTTGAGAAGATACTAATGAAGAGAACTAAACTAGGGATGTAATTCAGTAAGGCATTCCACCACTACCACCACACACACCAATCACATTTGTGATGGTATTCACCTCTCACCTAAGCAACTGACATCTCTCTTTAGGATCTCTGCCTCTTACTGAGGGGCTCTGGAGATGGCCTCCAACAGATTCAACTCACATTATTTCACTCTCACTCAAAGTCTGTGATCCCACTCTCCAATCACTAAGAAAAGGGAGCTGCCTCCACTCTTCTCACTCCCTGAAGTGTGGAGTGAACATTGAAGGAGCGAACACTGAAGGAGTAAACAGTGGGGAGGGGTATCTGCAATGAGAGAAACAGCTGGTTTCACATACCATAGTCCCAATTCAGGGCAGAAGGAAGTAGTTCTGCGAAAATAAAGGCCTGATGTAAATAGTTTCCTTGAGTTTCCACTTTTGCTGATCCAGCTGCAAACACATATTATTCATGAGTTGTTCCTTTCTTAAATTATATTGATCTTTCATTAAAGTTACATTTATTCATCAGTTTTACACTGACCTATACTGACCTGACTAGGGATGTAAATCCTCAACTATTTTATCTTTGTATAGGGAGATGAATAGTTACTGTAGTTGTTTCCCTACTGCAGGATAAAACAACCTTTCCTACACAATAGTCTCCCCATCTTCAAAAGTCTCAAAGTGTCATGGAGGAATTATTCTAGAGAAACACATTATTACTATTGTTGCTGCTGTTGCGCAAAAACCTGTTTTCTGTGCAGAAAAATTTTACTATTTTTACTATTACTAAAATTTTACTGTGTTTTACTATACAGAATAATTCCTCCATAACACTTGTGAATATTCAAATATGGGGAGAAAAACGTGAAAGATTCTTGCTTGTCTTGCTATTCCATCTGATAGAGTTTCCCAGCTGTTGAGAGCCCTGACTGTCAACCTGGACATTAATACAATCAAGTATTCTTTCCAGCCCTCATCCGGACAACATACAGTACCTAGGTCATTTCTGCACTAGACTGTTATAGTGCTATTATTCCACTTGCAACATCCTATGTAATCCTGGAGTTTGCAGTTTCGGAAGGGGCTGGCCAGCCCTTCCCGAAACTGCAAACCCCAGGATTCAGTAGGATGTTGCAAGTAGAATAATAGTGCTAGTCTATTGCAGAAATGGCCCTAGAGTGTGGGTATTAAAGTTATTGTTATGAATATTAGTGGTGATGCTGGACCAAACATATATAGAGAATATGTGATTGCAAAAGGAACCACAGTATAACTTATAACAACTCAAAACCACAGAGCACATATCTACAGGTAATTACTATTATTGTATATTTTCAATTAGTATCTGAAAATGGGTCTAGCAATATTAAAGGTAGTTATTTAATTCTTTACTAAGTTTCTTCTTGAAAGTAACAAGTAATTTTCTCCCCACTGTAAGAAAGTATTTGAAAACTATGCAGGTTCTGCTCATGGTTATTTTGCACAGAGAGCAGCGTTTTCTGCATGAAAAAGAGTATTTCAGTATTAATTTATGCACAGATAATACTTTTCTCCATGCAAATTAACCAGGTGAGAATTTTATGCAAAACAAATTCCCAATTACAGTGTTTTTGACCACTTTTCAAATATTTTTGAATATTCTTTCCACTCCTAATAAAAAAAATATTTAGAAAAAATGAAATCACAAGAAAGGTTTTGAATTAAGTCAGTCTACATGATTGAGGTTGTATTTCAGAACAAATTAAGGAAAGTCACATTTAATACTTTTCCTCATCTTTAAAAAGAATAACTACTCAGTTTTACCAAAGTCGTGCTGAAAATGATATCTGAAATTATTTCAAAGAAGTAATTATTCATTCTCAGTGCTATGTGCTTTCAAATATTAGTGAGTTCTGTATATGATCAGATAGAGACTAACATCTCAAAAGTTGTTACTTTAGAAAATGGAAGTATCAGAAAAGGCAAAGCCCTGCACCCTAATATATTGCTGAAGTAGCTTTTGACACAAGAATAGCATGCCAAGCCAAACTGGTATTTTGATACACAGGCAGATATGCAGATATATTTAACCCTGAAACAAGTGTCTCTTTTCTTTACTCAAGCCAGGGTGAAGTGGGGCTTTTTTGGTTTCCCTGATTAACTGAGGAAATGCCTTGATCACAGTCCCCATTTTTTTTCCAAGAAATGTATGTACAAACCCACAAAAAACATTCCTCATGGGAAAGCTACACTTGAATGATCCCACAGGTTTGTTACAGCTTGAAAAACTGTACTTTTAGAGATGAAAGCAGCCAGCAGTTAACAAGACACAGGACCTGCTTTCTTCTTTGAGTTTGCAGGCTCACTCAGGCCCTGAGGCTAAACCAAGGGACAGTAGTCTTTGGCTTGAGCAAACATGACATGATAATTGTGAAAATACTCTCTAAATCAGTGGTTCTCAACCTGTGGGTCCCCAGATGTTTGTGGACTTCAGCTCCCAGAAGCCCCAGCCACTATGGTCAATGCTCAGGGCTTCTGGGAGCTGAAGTCCACGAACATCTGGGGACCCACAGGTTGAGAACCACTGCTCTAAATATATTGCCATTCCAACATGTTAAATGAAAGCTTTTGAAAAAGACTAAATAAAACAGCTAAATCTGCACAAAAAGTAATGAAAATATTTTAAGATTATGCTTTTCTTGTAGCACTTCCTGTTCTTCAATATCACTCAGACATCCGCCCTGGAAATATATATTGGTTACATGTTTGTCCTCTTCTCCCGCTAAGGAAATAAATGTGAATGAGGAGGCGGCAGAGGAAGGCAACAAAAAGGAGAAAATATGCAAATTAAGCTAAGTAGATTCAAAAAATAAAAATAGGAGACAAGTGTTCAATAATTGAATAACCTACAATACAACAGTGATTCAGAGACCTAACTAATAACATGCAAGCTCAAATGCAGCTATAGGTCTTTGTTCCAATTATTTTATCCTCTCTTCCAGATTCCGTAACTGCCCATGCACATGAAGGAGATATGTATCTGTAGAAGTATTTCCTTCCCCAACACCAAAAAAATCTTTATGAGAAAAAAGCCAATGGTGAGAACTATTACCACGGCATTCTGGTCTGGTTTTTGGTGAACTAAGATATCATTTTGATATCATAATTTGCCCCCCCCCCGTCAGTTGAGTGTTTGTTAGGCCCCGCCGGACAAGCGCGATGCTAGGCATGGGCGATAGTTGTAAAGTACCAGATATACCCAGTTCCGCTTCAGGGGGTAGTCACTCGAAACAGACACCTTGATTGTAAAGCGAAAGGACTCTTTGCCTGTGAAAGCACCCTGGCAAACCAGGCACTTAATGGCCGAGCTAGCCACATCTGCATACCATTGTTAATTCGGTTCATAACTCAATCATGCAAATTCTGAGCCTTTGTCCTCAGACCAAAACTCATTGTTCTCTTGCAAAAACCAGACTAGCCTGCGGTCGTTCTTTCCCTGTAAAAGTTGCCCCACTCTGAGAGCTCTTCGGAACTCTCGTCGGACCAAGCTGAGCTGAAATCACTAAGCTGAAATCACTCGAAGCTCCTCTTGGATCTTCGCCCTTGCCTTGCTGCCGCTTGGCTCCACAGATTCCCCTCGGTCTCTACACCGGGTTTCCTTCCTTCTCTCCAATTGGTGTCTCCAGGACTTCGGACAGGTGGTGTATTGTTTATTTCTCCAAAATTCTCTTTCTTTCCCCTCTAGTTAGGTGTGTTTGAGTTTTATTATTTTCTTTGCTTGATAAAAACTGTTAGCATTTTAAACTGCTTGACTCCTCACTGACCTGAACCGGTATACATAGGATAAAAGATTTCGCTGCGTTGCCTTGCCTCTTGTTAGCCAAGAGAGTGCTCCAGCTAATTTTCCCCATTTTTGCTTGTTTGGTTTGGTTATTTGGGCGCCCCTCCCGGGACCCCCAGTTTACAGGGTAACAGAACCATCCCCCCAACTTCTCAGAAAGAATGATTCAGTCTCATATGGCAGTTCCTATGTGCAATCCCTTTATATGGATACATTCAATTATGGCTCAAATGTACAGTATAAAAATTCATATATATTTACAGAAATGATAGCTAAAATCTGCATCCTTAAAATTGACATTTGGTTATCTAAAAGACAGAACAATGTGTTCAGAATGCTGCTATTGATGATCTCAAAGTTAGGACTTCGAAAAAAAGACTTCCAGTGTGTCTTTGTGTCTGTTTGTTTAAAACACACTCCAAAATGCTTGCAGAAATTAACATCTGATGAAAGACAAATAGTTTAGAACCCAAGCTCAGTCATTTGTATCTGCCAGGAAAAAAGACAGATAATACTTTCTAAAGAAATATGGAGCTTTATGTATCACTGTTCAAACTCTGTTTTAAAAAGGGACCCAGAATAAACTGAACGTGTGATAACAGGGGGAAAATGGGAGGCTGTCTATATGAACACCATATTATCATCTTTTTCCCAAAGTTCAAAACACATGGCTCTTTCTTTGAACTAAGAGGAACTCTGATAATTCATATGAATCTGTTAAATCCCCTTATCCTACCTCCTCTACAAAGGCTTGCTTGTCATCAGAAAAATTTCTTTGCCATCACTAGCAAAGAATCAGCAAGGTAGAAGCTTAGCATCTATAATACACAGTTCATTCAGCAGATATTAATTTTAACAGTCAAATCACACAGTAATGTAACATATCCAGATCACTTTTAAAAAAATGCAAAAGCGCTGGGCCAAACCAAGGAAAGAGTGTTCAGAATGTTAAAAGTATGCATTTGGCAGTCCCTGCCTGTTCAAGAAGAGTTCTCACAAAAGTGAGGTTACCTTGGCTCTTGGGATGACACACTGACTTCAGAAATGTGCTTGCATTGCCAAGCCTTTTAGAGGCCCTGTCCCCCTCTGTCTTTAACAGTTGGCTGGCGTGCAAGAATTATGAAGATGAAATAATTCCCGATAGAAAAAGGGAGAGGAAATTTCAGTAGCAGTTTTTACTTGGGCTGGAAGTCCATAGGCAAGCCAGTAGCAACCAGTACTGAAGTAATCAAGCCAGGAAGCAAACAGTCAGGCAACAGGGCCAGTCCTACCAAAAGGCAGAGTGGGAAGCCTGTTTCATGTGGGAGACACTGGAAGTTCTCTGAGCCCCTGAGCCACTTTCTTATGTTGAAGAATCCCCCCTGTCTTCACCAGCTTGACACTCCCTAGAAATAACCTGTTGCCTTTGCTGTGGATGATGCAGTTCTGATCATCAGTGATGAAGTACAGTTCCACCAGCAGTCCTCTTGGCTTCTGTATTTAGAATGCAAATAGGGGAAGAAACTTGTCCTTTATCTTAGGCAGTTCCTGGCAGTCAAATCAAGCAGGAAAATCAGTGGAGATGGACAGCTTCAGAATAGTTCAGTGTTGAGATGAGCACTGTTGAGACTGAGAAGATAGGCCAGAACTCATGGCTTCATGGGACAAAAGCCTCTTTCAGATGAAAAGAGTATGTGTACGTGTGTTTTACAGGGAGGGCTCATATCAAACATAAATACGTTAGCAGAACCCTGACCAATCTTACCACCTGAGGCAGAAGAAGAAATTCTGCTGTTGTGCCCCTCCATTATCATTGCCACATCCCCTATCCATTCATGGTTCTTCTTTTTCTGAGGAGTATGAAAATGTAGCAGTTAAAATAACAACCATAAGGTGCAGTTTATATCAGCAATGTAGGTTAGATTATGTGCCACACAGCCAATTTGGCACTCCCTTGAGCTAGCCTTGCTATGGAGGATTAAGACTGTCTTGGATGGGTTTACTCTTCCCCTAAAGATGCAAGTCTGCAGCTTGGGAGTGTTCCTAGACCTGACTCTGAACCTGGAAACTCAGGTTTCAGCAGTGGCTAGGAGTGCATTTGTACAGTATAAGCTTGTGCACCAGTTGCACTCATTTTTGGAGACTCAGATCTAGCTACAGTGACACATGCCTCTTAGTTATACCCCATCTGGATTACTGTAACACACACTATATGGGGCTGCCTGTGAAGAGTGTTCAGAAACTTCAACTGATCCAAAGAACTGCCCCTGCTTTGAGATCTGCTGGGGAGACTCTTCTCTCTGTCCCATCACCCTCACAGTTACATGTGGTGACAAGTGAGGAGACGGTCTTCTCAGTGGCTGCCCCCAAGCTCTAGGACTCTTTTCCAAGAGAAGTTACACTGGCAGCCTCCCATTATTTTTTAGGCAAGACTTTTCTGTTTTGACAAGTATTTGACGACTGATTGTATAAGGTCCATTCCACCTAAACAATGTGCTGGATTTTTGTAATTATTATGCTGATGTGTGTTTAACAGCTTATATTTTAACTGATTTTAATTTTTTTTGTCAATTTAATCTCTTTTTAATTTTTGTATTTGTAGATTTTTTAAAATATATTTATTAAAGCACATTTTGGATATATAAAACAACACTCAGGGGATTATAAAGACAAACAGTAAACAATGAACAAATAAACAAACTGTAATAACTAAATTACAGGGCCTTCCCAGTCTTCAATTTTTTAAAGGCATCAATCACTTCTGCCACAGTTATAGTCACATATCTCTGAATTTCTGAAATCATTGGTAAATCCTGTAAGTCCAAATAATTTTCTCTTTGGATATATCTTGTTTTTTAAATAAAACATTGAAAAAAGTTTTTTAAAAAAACAAAAACAAAACCTTCTTAATCATGTCATTATCAGATCTCAATTCCTTTATAATCTTTTAAATTAGTTTCTTCTATCTTGCTTTTCTTAGTTTATAAGCAAGTCATTTTCTTGGTTTATTTACTGTTTCAAAGTATTATTGTGCAGAATATCTCATCTTTCTCTCTATACCACACATCATGTTCATAAATATTTGTTTGTGTAAAATCCTTATTTCCTCCAGGGTCGATAATTTCATTGCATTGTTCTTCCTTCTCTTTTTGAAAGTCAACAAAACTGGATCATGATCTGAAAAGGTCTTTGGCAATATCTCCATATCCTTTTCAATGTTACAGTGTTACAACGTCCATATCCTTTACAATGTTTAGATGTTAAAAAGATATCAATTTTTGAAAAAAGTTCTATGTCTTTCGGGAAAAAAATTGTATAATTTCATGCTTCTCCATACATCAGTCTCTAAGTATCCAAAAGTTCCAAGTTGTCCATCAAATTAAAGAAAACAAAACAAATACCTTGACAGTTTTCTTGATTTTATGTTCTTTTTCTGCCAATCTGTCAATTTTAGGGTTAAATATAGCATTTTAATTTCCCCCCAAAATCCAAAGCTCATAAGAAAGTTCTAAATTTTTTTCCAGTAATTTCTAAATAAATGGGGTTTTCCTCTCTGTAAGAGCACAGAGTTTTTTCCCATGAATTTGTATCTCTATTCCAACATAGCATCCACTTGTGTTATCCAAAATTTTTCTGTATTTAATTTTGAGTCTACATATCGTACCACTCCTCTTTTCTTCTTGTGATAAGATGGGGTAAATTCTCTGCCCAATCTTGGATATATTGAATACTTGTTATCTTTTTTCCTTATATGTATTCTTGTAGACAAATAAAATCTAGTTTTTACTTTTCCAAACTGTGAAAGGCTTTTCTGCTAGCCTCTGTTATATTCTAAGGGAGAATTTTTTAAACCATTTTTAGATCTCATCATCACCAAAGTGCATATCCACATTCACCTGAGAGCTATCCTCTTCTTCTCCATTACTTTCTTCCTTCAAGCTATGATCCTGAGTTTTTTCTTCCTCCCTCTTTTGCAGGGTTGATCCTTCAAATTCCTTTCCATATTTCTCTAAGCATGCTTTAACATTTAAATCTGTGTTATGATTCAATCTTCTCTGTAAAGATGCAGCAGGACATGATGACAGTCTGATCCCTTCTAATCATACACACTTCCAGAGACTCCTTAATGGAATCCCCTAGGTGCCTGGATTGGGAACAATGGGTTATCCCAGCAATCCTCTGAGTTTCCCATACCTGGCACACAGTTTCAGCTGGTTTCTTAGTCCCAAACTGGCTCCTGCTAAGTCCAGCACAATGCCCCATAGTGGGACTTGCTAAGGGATACATGTGTGTGTTTTTAAAATCTGTTCAAAACCGCTTTGAGTCCTAAACTGGGGAGAAAGTGGGATCATGATGATGATGATGATGATGATGTGCCTTCAAGTCATTTCCAACTTATGGTGGCCCTAAGGCAACTCTATAATGTCATTTTCTGGGGCTGAGGGTATATGTAACACACCCAAGATCATGCAGTGTGTTTCCATGGCCAAGTGGGGAATCGAACCCCAGTCCTTAGGGTCATAGTCCAGTGTTCAAATCACAACACCATGCTGGCTCTCTAATAATAATGACACAGTTAGAGTTAATTGTAAATGCATTTACTAAAATGCATATCTGTAGCACACACCATGGCATGTCTATAGCAAAAGAAGGTTTTCTTTTCATTTTTTAATTTTTAGGCAAATCTAAAATTGTGATTCACTGCATGTGGTAATGATTGCCCCAAGGGTTTTACAAAAGTACCTGCATTAAAAATGCTAATTCTTACACTGCTTTAGCAACTAAATTAATTTACTTTCCCAGCTGAAGCAACAACCATAAAATTAATAAGTATAAAAAAGATCCCCATATGGCTACACTTTTTTAAGATCAACCAAAATGGCATCAATCAGTTTTCCAGCTTCGGGGAGGAAGACTGGTGTGGTCACCCAGGGAGATGGATCACCAGTTGTGTTTTGGGCCTTTATAACATTTTCAAAAAAGGGTTTTAAGTTAGTAGTTGAATATGATAAGTTAAGATTTATGTTTTCTGTTTTTCTTAAGCAGTTCCAACATTTTTTTTCAATGGACCCCCTTTAAATATTTTTGTTGTTGTGGAGCGCCAACTTAACTAAGTTTAAAAACCCCAAAAAGGGAATTTTTTAAGAAACCCTTAAACATTTTGGCATATTGCAAAGAAAATTTGTGAAACAAGTCATCACTTGCTCTTTAGATCAATATCTGTCTAGGTAGGTGTCTGTCTGTCCATCTTCTTTTTTTTTTTTTTTTTTTTAATTTAAAAAGTCATAATATTTCTTTAAGTCTTTGAAAGTTCTTGAGGTCATCATAGCCTCTGGGGGTTGTCTTATGGCAAAATCTTAATTCTGTTTTAAGCACAACCCAGTTAAAGATGTTCTGGCTGGGTTTAGGGATGGCTAAAGGGTTTTTTTCCCAATAACTGGCCTTTGTGGTTGAACTGTCCTTAAGGGATTGACAAGTTCTTACTGCAGTAAGCCAAAAAGAAGGGTTTGGGGGGAAGGAGCTTTAATTATGCCACCCCAAAACCTCCTTCACCCCAAAGAAGATACACTATTTGGGACAAATTTAAAAGGGTCCTCAGAGATTAAGACCTTCAATCTTCTAGGCCAGGAGGAGGCTGCATTCAGATTTTTAAAGAGGTCTAATGCTGGATGAGTGGCTCCCCATACCTTTTTGAGGGAGGATTGCATAATTTTATGGCAGGAATCCTGTTAATATACAGGGATAAAATTTGTACAGAAATGGTTGGACATTTTTTTCCCAAAGTGTAATCCCTCTCTTTGGTCAAAAATAGAAGAGGATTTGTAATGTGGAAACAAACACAATCTTGTAGAATCAAACTGAAAAAAAAAAAAAATTTCACCACTGTAATAGATTATGGAGGTCAAGGATACCAGAGATTTTATGCAGGAAGAAAGGTTCTTATAGCCAACCAAAAACCAGCATAAAGCCCTTTAGAGATTCTTTCTTTACACAGGCTGCAGTTTTACTTATACACCAAATCCATAGAGGACTACTAACAACCAAAAAGGAGGCATAGGCCTATCCAACTAATCTCCTGGAACATTGCTGGATGGAGGAATAAAATGGCAGATGAGACTTTATTCATTATCTTCAGAAGTTTGACATAATCTGATTCCAAAAAAATGGTTATGGGGGGGAACTCTTTCAACTTTAGGTTTCCCTTATGGGAATTGCCTGCTCAGAAATAATCTATTTCAGGCCGTGGTAGTGGAGGTGGCCCTCTTGATTTCCCCATCTATAGAGATGGGTGAAATTTAGCCTTGGATTCAGAGACAAATTTTGCCAGGCTTAAAAATCCCCTTGTTGTGTATAAATGTGTACTCCCCCAAACCATCCAAAGCTACAAGATATGTGGATAAATTTTTGAGTGCATTAATAGGGTATTTTCTCTTGAATCATTGGCCCAGTATGTGGAGATTTTAATGTCAGAATGGGGGGTGATTCTTACTATGGGGGGAAAATTTTGGATTTATTTGGGGGCATTAAAAACACCTAGATATTCACAAGATAAGATAATTAAAAAAAAGGGACAGGCTCTTATATTACTAGCTTGCAAATTTCATCTTTCCTGCCTAAATGGCACTAATTTAGATAGCTCTAAAGGATTCCTCACATATATATCTGATAAACGTTCAAGTGTGGTGGATTATATTCTAGGGGCAGATTCTATTATGCCCTATATTCAATTTTTTACAAGTGAGAATAGAGCTGAAAGTGACCATCTCCCTCTTAGACTGTCTTTAAATTTGCAAGAGGATCATTTTGGAGTCCTGACAGATCTTAAAATGATCAGTCATCTGGAGGGCGAAAAACAACTCAAAGGGTCTCACACAGTTGATACAAATATTAGGCAGATGTTGGCCTCAGAGAAACTCCAAGGACTACGCTTACAAGCCCTTGAGAACTCTCAGGTTATTAGTGAAATCTATCAGGATATAATTGCTACCCTTCGGCCATGTGTGGTTGCTCCATCTAAAAGAACCTCCACTGTGGGTCCCCAGAACTGGTACGACAAAGAATGTAAGGCCATGAAACAGGCATTGTGTAAATTGATAAAGAAGGTGAAATATAATGGCACTACTGAAACCATGTCTAATTTAAAACAAAAACAGAAAGAATATAAGGTTATGCTCAAGGGGAAAAAAGGGCTTATATTGATAGCAACTGGAAAGCCTTGGGCTTAGTCCTTATGGAAGGTAACAACACCAAATTTTGGGGCTTATTACAGAGAGGTCTTAATAGGAAAAGCTACGGGTCTGCTTCCTAAATTCCTCCAGAGGTCTGGGTTAATCACTTTAAACACATCTTTGCAAGAAGCCCAGCTATTTATCATATAGAAATTCATACTCCCAATAAATACCCTGAGTGGTCCCCTGTTACCCCCGCTGAAATAAAAAAATTGATTTCCAATTTGAAAAGTGCGAAGGCCTCTGGAGAAGATATGATTCCACCTGAGGTGTTTATCATTGACTCAGATTGGTGGTCTCCTATTCTTGCAAATTTATTTACATACATTAATACCACAGGCAATATTCCTACAGGATGGAAATCAAGTATTGTAGTGCCTATTTTTAAGAAAGGGGACACAACAAATCCCTCTAACTACAAACCTATTAGTCTTCTTGATGTAGCCTCTAAACTATATACTCGGTATCTCTCAAATAAACTCTTAGATTGGGATGATAAACACTCTATTATTTGTGAAGAACAAGCAGGCTTTAGGAGAGGAAAGAGCACTTTGGACCAGGCTTTCACTCTACACCATCTCATACACAAATACTCTGGGGGTTCAAATAGATTTATTTATGCAGCTTTCATAGATTTTTCATCAGCATTTGACTTAATAGAAAGGCAGCGCCTTTGTATAAACTGGAGAAAACAAGTATTGATAAAAGACTGCTATGGCTTATCCAACTATTGCATCAAGATAATTATTTACAGGTGAGAACAGGTTTAAATGGCCTGCTTATCCAACCTGTCAATATATCCCAGGGTGTAAGACAGGGGTGTATCCTGGCACCCTTTCTATTCAATTTCTATATTAACAATTTGATCCCAGAAATGACTGACTCCTCATTCTTCCCTCCGGCCATCGGCAACTACAAGATTTCAATTTTGTTATATGCCGATGACCTTGTCCTACTATCACAAAATAAAATAGGCCTTTAAAAGGATGCTAGTCAAATTTGGGAAGTGGTGCCAAGAAGAAAAAATGTTAGTTAATTATTCTAAAACCAAAATTGTGGTTTTTGGGAAAAACCCCAGGAAGAGTATATGGTCCTTGGATATGGGAATGGCTTCCTGCAAAAGGGAGTATGATGGCCCCGCCTCTTCCTTCCGCAGTGCAGCCAAACATTTCTCAGGCTGCAATGGGGAACAAAGCATCACAATTGCAGACACTAAACAGATTGTATCTGTTTAGCGACTACTCCATGAGCGCAACACATGGGGATGGGATCGCAGCGGGCCAGAGACAACACTGTGCAGAATCATGACCAGCCAACTGCTGCCATCCTGTCCTCATTGTGATAACTGAAGCTCCTGTCAGAGCTGCTGATGACAAGCAGCAGCTGCTGGTCCCTGTGGCTCTGGATGGAGATGAGTCTTGCAGCTCAAGAGCTCCCCCTGCTGCCAGGGACCAAGCAGGCTTGGATGTTCCTCTGCCTGCTCCTTTAGGGCAACAGGGATCCGATTCTGAAGATTGTTTAGAGCCTGTGCCAATCAGCCCACAAACAAGGCAGAGACTCAAGAGAGCTGAGCAAAGGGAGGCTTCCTTGATTAAGTTCAAGAAGCGGTGACTGCCACACCTGTGCCTGAGCTATATAACTGCCTGCCTGGAAGCTTTCCTTTGCTTGTGGCAAACTTCTTTCAAGTTCTTCTCTTGCCTGTTCCTTGCTCACAGCACCTGGTTCCTGCTACCTTGAATTGATCTCTTGACCCTTGGCTTTTGGAACTCTGACTATGGCTTTCGCTTGATGTTCTGGTAAATGAACTCCCTTGTGTAAAGTGCTTGCTTGTCTCCTCTCAGCTGGACTTTGCTGGCTCTCACACTCCCTTCTCTGGGCTGGCCCACCGCCCAGGTCTCTGACCTTGACACCCATAGTAGGACAGCCCTATCATGCAGAAACGGCCTAAGTTGTACACATTCAGTGCAAGGGTCACAAAGCCCAATAAATACATAACTCTACATGTGAAGACTTACACTACACACCCCTGATGCAGGATCTTGACTTATACACATAGGCTTTCCCATTGTAGAGATCTGTGCAGAATAAGGGGTAAGGTAGAAGTGTGTTCCCACCACACCTTCCATGCATGGATCCATTTTCACATTAGTAATATGTGATGATGGTAAGGTAAGCACTGCCATTGAAAAGAAGGGGGAAATACAGCAGCAGAAGAGGCAACTGCTGCTGCTACTTCCTTCTTCTCCCCTCCTCCTCCTCCCCATGTGCCTTCAAGTCAACTTCAACTTATGCAATCCTATTATATGGTTTTCTTCACAAGATTCCTTTAGAAAAAGTTTGTCATTAACTTATCCTAAAGATGAGAGGGTGTGGCTTGCCTAGGCTCATTCAGTGGGCTTCCATGGTTGAGCAGTTATTCAATACTTGGTCTCCTGGAATCCTGAAATGACCATATCTCACTGTCTCTTGAAGGAGATAGCCTACCCCGTATAGCCAAACTGTCTTACTACCCACAAGCATGGCGGAGGAAACTTTTAATCAGTATTAAAATGAGATTCAACTATCAGTCGCCATCTATATATGGAATGGATGGAAGTGTTAACTTCTTCTTCACCTCAGACATTAAAACGTCTTGGGCGAGTCCAACCAAGGGTCACAGTTGGTACCTGATCTACATTTCACTCAATTCTGGAAACAAGAAACCATGCTATCTGAAAATCAGACATTGCAAATCAACTTTGGCATTGATTGCTTGTACTGTATTTCAATGCTAGGACATGATACCTCAGTGTGCCATGACAGACAAAGATGATAAATAAGAATAATTTTTAAAAAGCTCTCTTTTAAAAACATTTTTAACTGCCCTTTTTTAAAAGAAAAAAGAAAAAATGATCAATGATATTATAATATACTTTCTTTTTAGTTCTGGAATTAAAAATGGAAAAATTACTGTTTCTACGTAAATTGCAACAGATGCTGAGGGTAGTTTTCTTTTTTAATGGGGACATTGTGGGGAGGGTGGCTTCTTCTACTTTTTTTAAAAAAATAATGATCAGTCCTTTTTGCTATCCCAGCACAAATACTGTTAGACACCCAAGATCAGCATTTCTTTTCTCCCACAATAACACAAACTGGGTATTTCAGAATGAAATCACTTCAGCAACTTATATATTTGAGAGTAGAATTATAAAATAATTTCCCTCATGGCCTGACAACAAAATTTGTGGCGTGGGGGAGGAATGACAAGCAGTATAAATGTGGCCGTCACACTGCCAGCCCATAGCAGAGTCATGCCCTGAGCAGTGTTTTAAAAAGAAAATAATAAATTGGAGTTTTATTGCAACACTAAATGCTTTTACCCAACACATCAGCATTGGCACTGTACAATAAATCTGTCACACTTCTTAAAAATTAGCCTGAAGACAATATGGCAGTTTTGCACTTAAGAGTGCTTGTTTCCAACAGGGTATTTACTTTACCCCCTTACATGCATGGGCAATGTTTCAGTCTAAAGAACGATGAAGGTTGGACTAGAGATGCTTACTTAATGTAAAGTTGTTTGCCCTCATCAAAACAGGAACATTTGAAGCTACATTATACAGTCACTCCACTGGTTCACCTTCTAAGCCAGAGATAGGGAACCTTGTCCTTCAGATGTTTTAGGCTACAATTCTCATATTCCCTTACCATTAGCTATGCTGGGTGCTGAAGTCCAAAACACTGGAGAGACAGAAAGTTCCCAACCCCTAATCTAGATAGTACTGTCCCTTCTCACTCACTGGCAGTGGTTTTCCAAAGTTAGAAGCTCCGATGTTTTCTACTCTTGTAAGCTAGGAATGCTTTTGGGAGGAAATGTTAAGAAATAAATCTGGAATCATTTAAATTTTGCTAAAATTTGCTAATAAGCTGGGACTGATCCATTCCTTCCACAAAAAACTTCCTAAGATATGAATCAACATTGAACTGGGAAGATATCTTGTGAACATATTAATCCTAACATTGAAATCCAACCCTCTGATAGTGTTGGAAGTGGGGGACCTGTCCTCTGCCCCTGCAGCCCCTTCCTATACTGAAAACCTGCTGAAGAGGGTTTTCTGGAGTATATTTTGGAGCTGTCTTCCAAATATCTACATTTGCAGATATATTTTCATGGTGAATCTATGGAGATTGGCACTTTGATCTGTGGCTTTTGAAATTATATTTGGAAATTACACTTATATCTTAACACCGATGACGGCAAGCTGAAACAACTCCTCAGTCCTAGGAATAGTCATCTCAATTCTCTTGTGGTAAACAGTCTTTTGGATATTTCTATTTTGCTTGCATCTCCAGCTCATATGGATATGAATGGATTTGGATATTAGTATGGTTCTAAGCCCAATCATGGGATTCCATGTGTGGCTTAAGGACTATCTACAGTCCTCTCTCCACATTTGCTAGGGTTAGGGGCACAGGATCTTTGTGAAAGTGAAAAAACTGTGAATTACTCTAAGCCCTCTCAAACCATATCTAACACACAAAAAAGTGTGATCACCAAATTCAACCCACTGTGGAATCCTTTGAGGCATCAGGGTTCCTTCATAAGGCAGAAGTGGATAACTGGTGGGGCTTCTCCGCTGCTGCCCCACACCATTTTTAAGAGGGACTTACAAGCCTCGTTCTCAGTTTCTCATAGTCTCACGAGGTTTGTAGTCCCAATTAAAAATGCCATAGGGCAACAGCAGAGCTGGTAGCAAATAATCTGTGAATAATCAAATCTGCAAAAGTGAAACCTGCAAATGTGGAGGGCGGACTGTATTAGAGTCTGAAGTTGCTCCTCTTACACAGTTGTTGTCTGTTTGAACATATCCCTAAAAGTTGTTATACACTGTATCATTGTACTGCCTGCATGCTTTTGTTATTTCCTAATGGGTTTCTAAAAAGCAAATGGTTGGTTCTTAGAGCAAATCAAGCCTGCACTCTGCTTAGAAGCCAAGATGATTAAACAAAAAACATTGTACGTGGGACAAATAATGAGAAGTGTGACTCATTAGAAAAGACAACAATGCTTATTAAGGTGGAAGGAAGTAGGAAAAGAGAAGGACTGCAGGTGGTTAGGATCAATCAGGGAAGCCACAGCTCTGAACATACAAGTCCTGGGAAGGGCTGTGGATAACAGAGTGATTTGAAGATCTTGCATTCGTTGGGTCACCATACATCAAAGTAAATTTGATGGAAATTAACAACAAATTCCCTTATGTTCTTTATAGTATTACTTTCTGATTCATTAATGCTCTGCTGGTAAATTTGGAGGATTTTTTTTCTTGTTTTCTTTTGGTTCTTTTTTGGGCTACCCTTCATTGCAGAGTGGCCAGAGTCCATACACTGGGTGTTATCTTATCCCTTCAGTTCAATGTTTCATAAGCTAGTAAGACTTCGGAGTCCATATTTTACATATTAATGTTTTACTACAATTATAATTATACATATTTACTTGACAACAGAATCAGTTTCTTCACATTTCATGGTTGATGCATATAAGGTATGGTTTCTGTGGTCACCTTTTCCCTCTACTTATAGGCACATAAAAAATGCTCAGTTTTCTCCCCCTCAGTGGAAAAGGATTCCATCAATCATTGTGAGTTTTTTGTTTTACATTTGGAGATTTTTTTTTGTGAGGAAAATATGGAAAATGTGTTACTGTACAAAAAACTCATTTTTGCACAGAAAACATATATGTGCATAAAAGTTTCCTGCACAAAACACTGCTATAAACAAAACAAATGATTTTCTTTAATTTTTGCAAGCCCATGTTTTTCTCAGAAGCATGAAAAAAAATGTAAAATCAGATTGCAAAAACTCCTATAAATCTCACCCAGTGTGAGAAAAGAATAAGTGAAATATTGAATATACCTATAAAAGCATAAAAATAAATAATTATAAAAATGTTTGGGTTTGGTGTGGAATTTGGAAAATTTATTTTAAGTAGTATTTCAAACCTATCTCAAAAATTGTTAATTATGAATATCTCCTTTAAGTAACTCTTAAGACCTCTTTATTTCAACAGGTCTTTGAGAGCTAACTGCTTAAGGGGAAAAGGCACTTCAAGTGCTCTGATTCATTGTTCACCTTTTTAATGGATTGCTTGTAACTACTTTTAACTTTATTGATAGTTTAATTATGGGCCATTTCCACACTAGAGTGGAGGAGTGTTTCACTGTGTGTCATGAGCAGTGTTTTTTACTCCAACTTACCCCAATTCCTATCTGCACATCCCCTGGTTTCTATCAAAGTAAAGCAGACAAAATCATTTGTAGCTTCTGCACCATCAATTCTCGTGGAACTCCTATTCCTCTCCCCTGCTCCACCCTGCTGCCACTGATTGGTCAATTTCAAAAAAACAAAACAAAACAAAACCCTGTAGAAACCATTGCTACGCTTTAGTGCAAGTGTGTGAATTGATATAACGCTTCTGCATGCAGGAAAAAAACACAGCAGAAACGGTTTGGGTTGTTTACATTGGAGTTTTTCCGTTTTTACAATACATCGGTTTAACGTCAATGTTAATCACGCTAAGACCTCAACTCATGCGGAACCACGGAGACAGAATGACATCAAAACAGTTTAACATGCAGATGTAAAAGAGGCAATATGCTACTAGATGTATCAGCCTTGCGTGGAAAGGGCCTTATTCTCAACTTTTGTATGACGTAATTGTTTTATCTGTGTCTGTTTCAACTTTCATAAGCTGCTTTGTATCCCAAACTGGGAAATAGGTGCAATATAAATAAATAAATAAATAAATCAGCAGCTACAACACAATATTTTTAAAAAGTTATTGCCAAGTTTTGTATTGGTGAATTAATCTTTTACAACCCAGTAACCAGCAATGTTGAAAAAGTATGGTTTCCAGTCACATGGTGCTCCACAACCAGGTTCACTTGAGCTTTTCAGATCAAGCCCTGGAGGCCTGAGGAGCTAGGGCATACAGGGAAGAAGAGCTCATGCCTCTGGCTCTTTCTACTCACATCCACAAATGAGTGCCTGAATGGCAGAAGATCTGCTTGTTCCCAATATAGGATCACTACAGGTTGAAGAAATGAGCAGAATATGGCAGTCAGGTGAGCAATCTCTTTGATTATGCAAATAACACTTGAAGAAAACCAACAAAAGTCTATGAGGTTTTCTGTACTGTGAACAAATGATCATACACTAGTTGTATTTGAGACAACCAATAATAACTTTTATTGTGTAGTCAGGTGGACAAGAAGACGAGGTGGCAGCACATGATGATGCATGGCAGCAAGGAAAAGAAAACGTTGGTGGCACAGGCATTTTCCCAAGTTAACCCTTCCATAATATCATGACCCAGATGACATCTAAGCCAGGATTTCAAGAGACAGGCAGCTTCAAACCAGATTGTGGAGGGTGGTATGTAACTATTCCTTTCTCCCAGTGCCAGCACTGCTGCTCTTCCACTTGCACATGAAGGGTTTTGGATACCTCTCTGTGTGAGTGCCAAGGCTGTCAAACTTCTTAGTTAACTGCCCAATACATGACCTGTTCACTACTATCGATCTACTATGATCTCCTACTATGAATTTTCATTCCATCTATAAGAATGTATGGTAAGTGTGCATTTTTTAAAAAAACCACACCTGCAAATGTTAATGAGCTCTTAAACTACTTTCTGATTGTGAAGTTGTTTAACCTAATTTGTTTTAAATGATTTTGAGCAGGTGCATTTGTGAGAGATTTCTATGAGACTATTTCCATTACAAATCAAATGGTCAAAGAGCAAGAAAGGCTAAATTTTTCATCAAAAGCACATCTCAGATGACATTAAATCATCCATACTAGAATATTCTGTGGATATAAAGAAACAATTAACAAGGTCTATCAACCATGAGCTCGAATAAACTGAATTAAACTGCATAGAACACATGACCGTAATAATTTCCCTTCTCATCATAGGATTGGTTCCCAAGAGTGGCTCTCAACCTTCCCGAGAGAGAAACGATTCCTACTACGATCTCTCCATGCACATCGAGATCAGGAGACACTCTTAAGCATGGCATATGGGCTTTACCAAGAATGGTAGTGTTAAGCTATCTCTGAACACACAGAGGCCTAATAATAATAATAATAATAATAATAATAATAGAAGCCAATTCAGATTTATGAAACTGTAACCGAATTACATTTTCTCATCTTTAAAGTCAACATGATACTCTTAGCCTGCTTTTCTCTCTGAAGCAAGATTGGAGTTTCTAGTCACTCGAAGGCAGCTCCTTTCACGCCAGAAGGATCAGTTAAGATACTACAAGATCCTCTAAAATAAGTGGGAAAAAGGCCTTTATCACTAATGACTAGAGGAGAGCTAGGAAGATATTGCTGATGAAGGGATGAGTGGAAAAACAAAGAAGTTCTAGCAGATATGCTTTATCATCTCCAGAGGGGAGAGAAAAAAATGTTTCTTTTGTGTTTACCTGAGACCACTCTGGCCTAAAAGCTCATCCCTAAAAGCTCAGCATGTGTGGCTCCTAATGCACAGGAAATGTGATTAGCAGCCTGAGAAAGGCCTAGAATTACTCCCATTCTGACTAGATTACTGGATAATTAGATTGGTGGCACTCTTCCCCGACTGGGCTGTCAGATTAAATCCTGCTGTTTTTCTTCAGATAACTGTCATGTTCTACAATAACAAACAAGGACTGACAGAGAGTGAGGTGGTGGTAGTGCATTTCTTTTTTTTAATGTTCAAAGGATACAATTCCCTTTTCTTTATCCAGTGAGCCAACATAAAAAATGTCCACAGCACTTACCAGTTCATTCAAAATGTCATTATCTATGATTAGAGCGTACCTGCTTGACAAACTTGATCAAGAAGGTTTAATGGGAATTGATAAATGGACAACACATGGTTTTGTGTACTTGGCCTCATGCTCACTTACTCAGGGCAGAATTACATAATTCATTTTAAAGCAAGAAAGTTTTGCTTATACATTGCTTCCATCTGGCTCAGTACCAGAGAAAACTGCAAGATATACCTTCCTTCTTCTGAACATATGAGGTTTACTTCCTTATTTCTTAGAACTCTAATATCAATGTACTATATCTATATGGAAAGCACAGACTCAAAAGAGAAGGGACCATCTCTGAATGAGGCTTTTTCATGCTCAAGGCCGAGGAGACCGCAGAAAGAAAGAACTACACACACAACAAGACTGGGGGGGGGGGAGGCCACAGCTTTATTGGCTACAGATGTGACAGAGTTGGCATGCCCATGGGTCTGGATCAGGGCTTCGGCCAATCCGCCTATTGACCAATGAGCCCGATCCGCTGAAACTGTTGCAAAGTCCATCAGACAACAGATGGATGCAGAGACAGGATGTCCTACTTCCCAGTGCACACCCGCTTCCTGCCCTGCACCCCTGGAATGCCTGTAAGTCACCAAGCTCAAAAGGCCTTGGTAATTGTGATCCTGGATTGTGGACCCATGCCATCACCTAAAGTTGTGGTGAGAAAAAGCAAGCCCTGCCAGCAGAGGGAAGTGGATGGGAAGACCTTCCGAACCAAAGGGAGCTTTGGCCAAAGGGAGCTCCCTTAAATACCCCTGCCTGCACCAGAGAGAAGACTGCAGTCATCCCTGGGCTGGGCAGAGGCAGGCAATCAATTCAAAGTAGGCAGTTTAAACTGATTGGCTGCCGGTAGCCTGGAAGCCTTTCCAGTTCTGCCCGGCAGTGTGCAGGCTGCTGGGAAGGCAGAAGGAGCAGGCAAACATTAGAGAAGCCGCACAGATCCCCTAGCACCACCAGCCCAAGTCACAAATCCACCACCCGGTGAGTCAGGCAGGAAGAATTCTCACACCAACATTTAAATCTATTTCTACTTTTCCCAAAGGCCTTTCTTTCCAACAACCAAATGTGAAGAAAATTGTTGCTATAGTTTAACAATAAAAACATCTACTACTCCTAGTCTACCTTTTGCCCATGTCTGTAGCTAGTTGTCCATCCCTAAGTTAGAAGATAAAGTAAAGAGTCTCTACCGTTAAGAAAAGACAACAGGAAGCTAGAATGACAAATAACCTGAGGTTGGTAAAAAAATAGCTTCCTACAGTCTTACTCAGAATGGTTGCACACTGCACTTCGTATCTGCCCACAAATGAATTCTGATAGAATAAGTGCAGCTCCCCACAGTACCCATGCTTAAGTCCCATTAAATTAAATCCAGCTGCCTTCTGAGTAGAATATGCATAGAATGACACTGCCAGTCCTTTTAATTAGGTATAGAGAGAGCTGAATTTTTTATTAAGCTATTTGTATAGGGTTATATATTATAATCAGGGGTCAGAGCTAAGTGTGTGTGCACACAGAGTAGTGATGGAAATATAACTGTCCATCCTGTTCTTCCAAACTTTGTATGGTCAAAGACAACCTCCAGGTTGTTTTAAAATAAAAAACATGGCAAAAGGGCTTTAAAAGGACTTCATGTGCTTTAGACTCAGGGCTGGCAAATGCCCATGAGAATGCATATTATAGCTTTACCCTTTCTAAAATTAGTCCTGTGCCACTGATAAAGAGTTCTTTATACGAATGAGGTCATTTGAGGCCACACAATGCAGATACATGTTCAAGCCCTGTATTAAATAAGATGCTCAAAAAAGAGTTAAGAATGGTAAGTGCCATGGAAAAAAAGATTAAAGAGCTGATCAACTTTATGTTTGGAGCCCCTACTAAAGCAAACAGCATGCAACATAAATGTGTAATAGACAGTGAGTACCTGGCACTAGCACATGCTTTATGAGTGTACTCACTGTGTTCTTTATCTACCAGTTAATATGTTACTTGATGCATTGCCAGAAAAAAACAGTTTTAAACAACTGTGGAACAAACTCTAATGGTTTTAAAGAAAAACTAGTTGTCATTCCTGTTGCCACCCTAACCCCTAACTGAGACATGTCCTGCATTTTACACTTCGCATATATAAACTATTTATAAGGTACATAAGATTTAGTTAGAGGTGTAAGGTGAAACAAAAATCTAGTGGAACTTCAGAGGCTACATTAGCAAAGATAAAAATAAAAGCTAGTAGATTATTCATACAAATCAGATTAAAATATGTACCTCCCCAATAATGTGGTTTTCTTCCAATTTGTCAAATATAGTCAAATTTTCATATCACACAAAGTTTTGCTAATTGCAAATATTCTGCTAGTTTGCCAGAAGAAATGTCTCTCTTCCTGAGTTGGCAGAATTGGTCTTAGCAGTGGAGTTGGAGTTCCTTTGGTTTGTGGCACTGGGAAAATTCAACATTCATGCAGAGACTCGTCAGGAGCAGCTCAGGACTTCATGTCTACTATGACAACCATGGGTCGGTCCCAAATAATATCTGATGCCACTCATGCTGCAAGACACTCTCTGGACTTGGTTTTCTGTTCTGGCTGGGATGAGTGTGATCTGGGTGTGAAGGAACTTTCTGTAGTTCTGTTGTGATGGGCTGATCACTACCTGGTGTGGTTTAGACTCATTGGGACTCAGAGCCTCTGCAGGGCTGCAGGACTGATTAAGATGGTCTGCCCCAGGAGACTTATGGATCCAGATGAATTCTTGACAGCTCTTGGAATTTCCTGTTGTCTTGGCAGGTGATTCTGTCAAAGGCCTGGCTGATCTCTGGAATGGGGAAATCATCAGGGCAGTGAACATGATTGCCTCTAAGTGTCCCCTCTCACAAAGTGGAGCCAAGTGAGCTCCCTGGCTTAGTAGGGAGCTGGCAGTGATTAAACAAATGGGATGGAGACTATAGCTATAGTTGAGACAGGTCCAGTAGATAAAATTTTGGCACCTGTACTGTTTGTCCTGGACTGTTGGATATATTTCAGTTTGTGCAACCTGAGGATGTGGATAAGATCATTGGAGAAATGAGAGCTGCCACATGTATACTGGATAGTTGCCCCTCCTGGCTTCTGAAAGCTGCTAGTGGAGGATTGGCCAAGTGGATAAGGGGAGTGGTGAATGCCTCACTGCAACAAGGAAAGTTTCCATCCTGTCTAAAAGAGGCTGTGGTGAGGCCATTACTAGAAAAAAGTCTGCTGGATCACACCATTCTGAATAATTATTGGCCAGTCTCTAACATTTCCATTTTGGGGCAAGGTTCTGGTGGCTTCCCAGCTTCAGTGTTTCTGGATGAAATGGACTATCTAGATCCATTTCAATCTGGCTTCAGGCTTCATTATGGAATGAAGACAGCTCTAGTTGCCTTAGTGGATGACCTATGCAGGGAAATGGACAGGGGGATGTGTCCCTCTGCTAGACTTGTCAGGGACTTTTGATACCATTGACAATGGTATCTTTCTAGGCTACTCTCTGGGATGGGACCTGGGGAACTGTTGAGACATTCCTGGTCTTTCTTGGAGGGGCAAACTCAAAAGATGGTGTGGGGGACTCCTGTTTGCCACCCAGGCCATTGGTCTGTGTGGTCCCTCAGGGTACTGATTTGTCCCCCATGCTGTTTAATATTTACATGAAACTTCTGGGAAAGATAATCTAGGGTTTGGGGGTATGGTGCTAATAATATGCTGATGACATCCAGCTCTACATCTCCTTCCCATCTGATTCCAGTGAAGCTGTTTTGGTACTGAACCAATGCTTCTTGTCAGTAATGAACTGAATGAGGGCAAACAAACTGAAGCATAATCCAGAAAGGACAGAGGTGCTCCTGCTCAGTGGAAAGGCAGATCAGGGAAAAGGGACAATGTCTGTGCTGGATGGGGTTACCCAGCACCTGAAGTCTCATGCTTGCAAGCAAGTTCCTGGACTCAGCTTTGAGCCTGGATGCTCAGGTTTCATCAGTGGCCACAAATGCATTTGCACAACTAAAACTTGTGCACCAGCTGTGTCCATTCCTTGAGATGTCAGATCTGACTACAGTGACATATGGTTTGATGACATCTCAGTTGTTACTGTAATGCTCTCTATATGGGGCTGCCTTTGGAATCAGTTCAGAAAACTTCAGTGGCTTCAAAATGCTGCAGCCAGAATGCTGACTAGGGCCAGTTATAGGATATGTTATCTTGTTAAATCAGCTTCACCGACTATTGGTTCATTACCTATAAAGCCCTATAAGGCTTAGGGCCTGACTATCTGAAAGACTGTATTTTCCCATACAAATCTGACAGAGCTTTAAGATTAGCCAGGGAAGGTTTTCTCTTGTTCCTGCTACCATCACAGGTTTGCCTGGTGAGGAAAGTGGAGAAAGCCTTCTCAGTAGTTGCTCTCACCTTCTGGAACTCCCTTCCATGGCTAGGTTGGCTCCTTCCTTCCTTTCCTTTTGCCAGAAGGCAAAGACCATTTTTTAAAGCAGGCTGTTAATATATAAGTAGAGAAGCTTTCATTGGTCTATTTGATCTGTCTTTTTAAAAAACTTTTGTATGTATTTTTTAAATGACTGTATGGTGTCTTATGCTGTGATTTGATTGTTTTTACAATTTCCTTGTTTAGAGTTTTCGAAGCCACCTTGGGTTCCATGTGACCAAGTTGTACACCTCCACACCATAATATGGTTTAACTGGAAAATATTAATTGGTATGGAACACAAATTATACCCTGTTATGGCTGAGAAGCTTGCTAGCAAAGAGCAACTGCCTACACATGTGCATTGCAAAACTAGGTCAGATCATTACCTCAGGGCATGGCTAGGTTATAATCAGGGAAGCTCTGGTGACAATGGACTTGCAAATGTCCCCCAATGACTCGACCTTTAGAAAGAATAGTGCCCAGAACTTCCTCTGTGGAATGACTGTCTTTGACCCTCCTTCCTTGTCCACTCCCCTTTTGTCCCCTCACCTGTCCTGCCATTACAGAGCTCTCGCAATTCAGTTCTTTGTCACCTAATGCTAAGGCCATTAGCTCATTCTGGACCCCACTGTCTACTCTGGCAAAGAAGCCATTAACACCTTCCCCTCAGGGCAAAAAAAGAGTACAACTTCTACTACAGTACTCTGGACATAGGCCATCACTCTGGTGCTCTAATTCTCATTTTTGTATTACCTGCAGATTCTAAGTCTGGGCCACATCACTTTGTCTCTTCTCTCTGGATACGTAAATATCTCCCATTTCACCCTACCTTCTTGCTATGCAATTTTTCTTCCTTTTATTTCAGCCTTGTGTGATTGTGAGACTGCTTGGATCTTGTGTGATGTGATTGTTAATTGTCCCAATAAAACAAATATTCTTTGACTCTCCAGCTGGTGTTCCTGCGTTAGTACTGGCACACACAGGTGTAAAAGATGCTGCTAGGTTACCTCCCTCTCACGGGACTCCTCTTTGAGCTAATATTCCCCACTGTTTCACAGAGGCACTGGCATCGAGAGTGGACCTCTGGGTCACCCATGTTTTGGGGTAACATCCACTCTGGGAGAAAAGTGGCATGGAAATGAATAAATAAATGTAATAGTTTCAAGCTTTTGACTGTCTAAACCAGTGGTTCTCAACCTGTGGGTCCCCAGATGTTTTTGGACTTCAGCTCCCAGAAGCCTCAGCCACTATGGTCAATGCTCAGGGCTTCTGGGAGCTGAAGTCCAAAAACATCTGGGGACCCACAGGTTGAGAACCACTGGAAACGTTCATCACATCTTATGAAGTTTGATACAGCATACCTCTTATTCATTAATTGAGCACTGGATTTTCGCTGAGAGGTAGATGAACAGACGATTTGTACAAGGGATGTTTGGCAGGAAAGCCAAACTAGCTTCACTCCCACCTCCAACCTAGCTATAGAATGGTAATTTTTAAATGTTTTAAAAGTAAAATAGTATTTTTTTCACATTAGCAAACTTAGAAAGTTAAAAAGAGCACAAATGCCTATCTTTGCTGCTAAATTTTGACTACAGGAACAAGTACAATCAGATTCACAGGCAACATGCTCTTATAACTTATATTTTATGCTTTTTACTATTGCAGGATGTTTTTAGTTACAATATCTCCATAGCTATCAGTCATACAAAATTTATATTTGACTGAGTGACATTTTACCTGATGAGAAGGCAGGCTGCTGCCCAATTATAAATGGCCTAATATACTGGATTTATCCATGTTTTGTTGAAGGGGGAGGCAATCATTAAAAATAGGAAATCTGATCAGGTGTGTATGTGCCTGCAGTCACCTGCATGAATTTCTACAACTAAACTGCTACTGAAGGTTCTCAGATCAGTAGTTTCTCATCCGCTAGTATTTGAGGACCAAAGCCTAAGTCCATGTGGTACAGAGTCTGGTACAGAGAGACAGAGGGAGGGAAAGGCAGAGGGAGAGAGAAAGAGAGAGAGAGTCAGTGTTGTTATTGTAGCTTCTTCTGAATTAGATGCTGATGCTGATCTTCCAAGCATAAGAACATTTAGGACCAGCCCAGCATAGGGAAAAATTGAAGACATCTATAGCTCTCTTGAAATTTTCCCAGGTAAACTCACCCAGCAGTTAGCCCCTGTAGAAAAAAAATAAAGTCTCAAATGCATTTTGGGTGCTGGAAGCAACTTTGATGTCCTTTTAGAGCAGAGGATGTCCCTGCCAGCTTTAAGGCACTGCTTTGATTATCTTGGCACATAGAAAAGTATTCTGTCTGTTCTTCTCTCTCTTCTTGTATCAAGTTTATTTCCCTGGCTTCTGACTGATACTCTCAGCTTCTTCACATCCTCCACCAGTGGAGCTAAAGATTATCACTCAATTAAATAATTTACAACCGTGGATTTCCTAAAATACATCCTAAGCAAATATTGTACACTGTATAGATGGCCAGGGTGCTAAACTGAAATTAACACATACATATCAGTTTTAGTGTGGTCAAAGAATTCAATCCCTTGAAAATAGTTTATGATGCAAAAACTGCCTATTCAATTGTGTTACTAATTTGACCAAAAAATTCATTTTTGGAAATGAGTGTTACTAGAGATCCATTTCCTGAACTCATGCAACATAAAGGCTCATAAGTCATAATGGTACCACTTTGGTCACTGTCTTGCTGTAATGGTGTAATGGGCCAAAGGCATGCATTGGTGACTCTGTTCTTACTCTCCTCCCTGCCCTTGCTTCTGGCTTGCTTGGCATATCAACACTATGCAACCATGACACACAGAAACTCCTTTCTGCTGAGCCAGTGAATCCTGCCCCCCCCCCAGGCTTAAAGATGTTTAAAGCTGTTTCATAAAATAAAATAAAATTCTCCTTCTCCACTACCACTCAAGCTGCGATTCACTCAAGCCCCTCCCTGAAGACCCAGAGAAGCACGTAAATTCCCTGAGACTTCAGCTGGCAGCCTGAGACCTAGCAATCCCACATGTCATTCTATTCTCCTATACATACTATCTGTGACCAGACCACCTTCATTGTTTAAATGTTACTTTGCAAAGGACATACGTTCCTGGAAAATATTGTTTACACTTTTTACCTCATCATTTCTGATCTGATCAAGGTGAGAGGCAGAATTCAGAAAGCTTGACTAGTTAATGGATTAAATGAGTAGTGGGTAGAATAATCAAAACTGGGGTGGAATCCAGCCAGTCTCTCTTAAACTTAAGGGATACTTCCATTGCAAGCTATATCGATCATCATGGCTTGGATCCACACCTAGTCACATCTGGAATGGACACTCTGAAATCAATTGGACTTAAATCTATCTCACAGAACCAGAGAGATTTTCCTCCCAGTTTGTATCCAAAAGTAGTAGATATCTGAACTTCAAGATAAAACTATGTTTTTTTCTTCTTATTAGGTCCACACATGGCTGAAGCTAAGAGTGTATTTTGGGAATCTATTATCAGAGGAGTTTTTAAAAATATGGATCTTCCACAATACTGATTATATCTTAGATTTCTTGATTTGGAATCCCTTCCGGTAATAATGTAATACATTGTATTTTCTGAACCAATGAAGAATAAAAAGAAACTATGGAAGGAAAACTTTAAGAGAAACTATGCACTATCTAAAAACCTGTGCTAAAATTTTGGCAATATACGAATTTGTTTTTAATTAACTGATTAAAACTCTACTGGCAGTTTTTATTTAATAATTAAGTACTGAACAGATTAATCAATTAAAAGATAGACAGCTAATCAACAACATAAATTCTTCTTGATTAATAGCTTACAACTAAGACTGGGAAAATATTGCAATGTGGTGAGCTGTGTGAATCACCTTGAAAAAAACTTAAGCAAAAATAAGTTAACCATCATCACCATGCTGTTATTTTATGTAGCTTTCTAAAAGCTCATTAGTACCAATGAAGCAAATCCAGTATTGCTATTGAGGCAAGCAATAAAGTCTTTCTTAAATTAGAAACAGTTGTATTCTGCATTTCTTTTTTTCCAATAAACATAAATTGCCCATTTGTTCAACATTATCTGATAAGGAGAAGCAAAAAGGACCACCCTTCTGTTATGTGCATTATATTCTGTATTCTTCATGTGTTTTTTCTTTTAATAATCAAAGACAGTAAAAGAGCCTAATTAAAATAGTCACTTATATACCTTGGCAGAAAAATACATCCTGCCGTGAGTAGTGGCTGAAGCAAGGTAACTAGCTGTAGCTTCATTTGCAGCATGTGGTCCCTGTTGTGCAAAATTGCTTCCTAGACTAGGAAGACATAATTACATATTAAATATTTCCAGCATGAAATAGTCACTACCAGCCGTCGTGTCTGTGTAAGCAGCCTAGAAAATTCAGAGCAATGTGCAAACAGAATTCTTTTAGTCTGACATTTTCTCCTTCATTTGCTCAATGGACACAAATTAACAGGTGGTTATTTCAGCTTCACTGTAGCTGTCCTGACCAAGGTTGGAGCACATGAGAATGGCTCAGATGACAGAGTGATAGGGATACAACTTTTCACAGGCCAATATCCTGAATGCCACATAAGCATGAGCAGAGGAGTGGTGTTTTTGTCTGATTGGCAGTGGGTGTATAAAAGTCATACAAGCTTGAGGCCAAAGTGGATTCCCTTGTTTTTCTCCAAGTACCCCAAAACATCAAGGTGGAGAACAGGAAAAAGAAACGAAGTGAAATATAAAGTCCTTCAAAAAGAGTAACAGAAGTGGATAAACTTGTGTAGCTGCACTCTTCCATTATGACAGATACTAAGCGGTCAGACAGAAAAAGGCATCTGGGTCCAGATGATGACTCCCCCTCCCAATCTGAGCAGTAATTGGTAATGCTATTGATGAAGAACATCAGGAAAATAGGCCCCCACCTCATCTGGAGTTGAAGGCCCTAAGAAGAGTCATTAGGACAAGAAACAGTGGTGAAGGAGCTAATGCCTAGTAAGTAAAAAATGCTGAGCAATCAAGTACCTGGCATCTCAAGGTGATGCAGCTATAAATCTCACAGCAGCTGCAGTTTACTGTCCTGGGTTGACACTGTTTAGCTTCCAAGATCAGATGAGATCTGGTGCCTTTTAATATTTCATTTTACCAGTGAAATATTACAAAGATGATGCACCATTTCCTCTTCTTCTAATTTCCATATGACAGTAACTTAGTCTTCTGCCTACAACTTTGGTGTTTTGCATCCAAATGTCAAGGAATTGACACGCATTCTACTACTCACACCATAGAGCATCAGACTTGTCATATTTCAAGCAGATAGGCCAAAATCATTATCATCATCATCATCATCATTATCATCATCACTGTGCATACAATTTTTAAAAGTGCAAAACCATAATGTAACCAATAGGCAGTGCTTTTAATCTCATTGTAACTGCCCTCCTCCCTGTGAAAATAAGAGTTTTTACACATTAATGCAGAGGGAATATCTCCATTGCGAAGCCATTAAAAATTAGTGCAGAAATGACAAGAGATGTAGGGAATGCAAATTGTTTTGTCTTCAGTGAAAAAAGGTGTTAACACATCAAGAGACCCCATTAGAAAACTGTCAATAGCTGGAGGATTATATAATTTGAAGGCTGTTTTGCTGCAAAAACTGCTTTGCTTCACCAAAAAAAAAAAGTTTATGCAAAAAGTACAAAGCTTTTCTGCACAAAAATTGTTTCTTCTGCACAAAAAAACTTTTACCGTGCAAGACATTAGTTTTTTTAAAACAAAAATCCACGTTTTTCTGCACATATTTTTCACAAAAAAAAGTCTCAAAAGGCAAATAAAATAAGCATGAACGAGTGGAACAAAAATCTTCCTCAGTGGGCAAAAAAACTCTGCATTCTTATATAGAAAACTGAAATAACAACAAAAAAATTATCTGCACAAAAGATAGAATAAACCTTGTAGCATTCTTATTTGTTTAAATTACCATTATTTTTTACCACAAAAGTGAACAAGCAGGGGGTTATTTGTTTCATTATATATTTCCAAGGGATGCTTGAAGAGCTTCAAAATTGTACAGTTCAACTTTATTATGATCATACATCAGTCATAAAATTATACACAAACCTGCCTCTAGGTATATGTGAATTTGGACTCTGTTGCCCAGGACTCTCAATTCCAAAAAATAGTCTGGTACAAGTTCACCAAAAAGTCGAATAAATAAGCACAGAGCCCAGAGCAACACCTTTACAATATGTACAGTGGCCAGTGTACAATCTTGCCCACATGCAAATAAATTCACAGCCTACATTAAGAACAGTGAAAAAGAACCATATCAGGAGCAGAAAGGGTCCAGGTTATAAAGCATAAGCCAAATGAAAAAAAATTTTAAGACTAGAAACTATTTATGGATATTTTGAGCGATAGGAAATGTAATGATCCAATATCATTATGTCATTATGCTTACTACTAATTCTATTTATATTGGTAGAATAATATTTTTTTCTTTTTTCTTTTTCATTACAATTTGGCTTCAGAGGTCTGAGTCCTTCTATGTATTAATAAGTTAGTGTTTAGGGTTTTAGTTAATGACTAGAGTTTTATATTGTATTTTAGTTTAATTTGAGTTCTTACTTGCGAAACAGATTGTTTGTGTTTGTGTTAAAAATAATAAATAAATATAAAAAAAAGAAGCAGAAAGGAACCAAGTGCTGGGCAAAAATTAGGATAAAAACTTATTGAAGACTATTCACGGTTTCATAATCCTGAAGCTAATGTGGTTTACAGAAAACCTATCTCACCTTGTTCCAATAGCCTAGAGAAATAGCCCAAATCCACCAAAACCTAAGTGCAGTTGAGGTTCTACCACAATGATATGATACAAAAGACAAATTCACTATATCATTTTTGAGGCTGTGTCTGCTACTAAACAATCCCCAAACATCCCTGATACCATTTAACTATGGAATTATTGAAGAATTATTAAAGATAATTCTGCATGCATTGAAAATCACAGATGATGACATCCATTATTTGATGCAATACTTGCTCAGCTAAAAATAGCCAGATATTTCATTAAAGAAAAAAAAATGGTCAGACTCTCTTGTGTTTTCCTATGATCCTTGTGAGAACCAACAAAATCCCTCTCAGGCAAGGATGTCTGCTCTGAAAGAGATATCCCAATGAAAGAATAGAAAGTAAAGGATTTGTTTCATCGGCACTCTAAGATCTTCCTGTTCAGATTAATGCCACATGTCTTTCACAAAGCAAGAAAAGGTCCCCCAACATTCTGAAGACTATAAAATGCTTGATAGCAAAATTGGAAGAATTTCAACAGAGATAAATAGCCCCAAGCTTAATACAGGAGGTGGGAAAAAGATAGTCCAAATCCTATTGTTCTACAAACAGTATCATATGCAACTAAAGTCCACTCTCATAGGAAATTCTAAATTTGGGGCAATGCAAATACATGGAATCCTGCATCTAATTTAAATTCTCTGATTCTTTAGGTCAAATTTGGTGTTCCAAGAGTGTGTAAGGCAGCAGGGAGGCAGCAAATATGACAGCAAATAATCCATGAATAATCAAATCTGCAAAAGTGAAGCCCGTAAATGTGGAGGGCTGACTGTAATAGTCAAAGGGAGAGATGACCAAAGCATGAACCAAGGTTTTGTTGAGAATATATACTCTATATATTGTTATGCTAAAAACAAAGGCCCTTTCCACACGGGGGGGGACACGGGGTAACACGGGGTAGGACTATCTCACCCGGAGGTCATCCACACCATGGAGTGAGCTAAGGTGGTTAGAAATGTGGAGGTTCCACACCTCAAACAGCTCTCGCGCGGCCGCAGGGGTGGCGCCACGTGTTTTATAAAGACCACATTTCCCGTTGCAGTGCCCCATGTGGAATTGCAGGGGCGTGCAAGCGCGTCCCTGAAGAGCTGCCCGGGGGCGGGCTTCCGGCTGGTGTGCTTCTCCGATTGGCAGAGAGCCGCTGGAAGCTGCCAGCCACCATTTTGGGTGCCGCCGGAAGCTGCCAGACGCCGCTGCCGTGTAGAGTGGTGAACGCACGCTGCTCCCTGTGGCGACGGAGTTACCCGCATCAAGGTAAGCTCCGTTTCAGCGTGCACCGCCCCATTTCCCCGCGTTTCACGCCCCCCCGTGTGGAAAGGGCCAAAGCAAAACAAAAAGTGAGTGTAGCAACAGTACAGCTTGCTCATCCATATTATTTCTTAACCCAATAGTAAAGAGATATACGAGAGACAGCACGGTATAGGGTCTGAGCGCTGGATTATGACTTTGGGGTCCAGGGTTTGGGGTCTAGGGTTTGAATCCCAGGTCTGCCATGGAAACCCACTGGGTAACGCTGGGCAAGTCATACTCTCACAGTCTTGGAGGCAAAGAAAAACTCTCTCTTTCCAAGAGTACCCTATGACAGGTTTGCCTCAGGGTCACTACAAGTTGGTAACCACTTGAAAATCACACAGCAGCAACAACAATAACAATAAAGAAATACTTTATGCAATTATATGCCATAGTAGGAGAAAATATATAGCACTTGAAGTTTTAGAGGCTGATTAAGTCCCTTCAGTAGTGTTGCCAGGTCAGGACTATCTCAGGCCATGAGATTTCAGGGCCAAAACCTGAGACCTAGCCACAGGGATGTCATAGCAGGCAGGCCCTGATGATGTTGACTTTTAGTGATTATGGCATTGCTTTCTAAGTGATTACAAACTGACTGACTTTTTTCCCCTTCTTAAAGATGGGGACAGCATTTGCCCTCCTCCAGTATGCTGGGTCTTCTCCTGTTCTCCAAAAGTTCTCAAAGATTATTGCAAGTGGTTCAGAAATGACTTCTGCCAGTTCTTTTAATATCCTTGGATGTAATTCACCTGGTCCTGGAGACTTGAATTCATCTAGTTTAGCCAGGTATTCCTGTACTACTTCTCCATTTATTCCGTGGTGCACTTCCCTTGCTTCCTCACCTGCTTTCCACACCCCAGATTGGGTATTTCTATCCTTTTGGGAGAAAACTGAGGCAAAGAAGGTATTGAGTAGTTCTGCCTTCTCACTCCCCCCCCCCATTATTAACTGGTCATCTTCTCCACACACTGACCCTATAATTTCCTTGTTTTTCCTTTTGCTGCAGACATATCTAAATAAGCCCTTTCTATTGTTTTTGATTTCTCTGGCAAGCCTGAGTTCATTCTGCATTTTAGCTTTTCTGACTTCTCCCTACATCTCCTGGCTATTTGCTTGAATTCGTCTTTGGTGGTTTCACCATTCTTCCATTTCCTGTACATGTTTCTTTTAACACTTAGCTCAGCTGTGAGTTCTTTCGTCAACCATTCCGGTTTCTTTAGACACCCGCCATTTTTCCTCCTTATTGGCACAGTTTTCAATTGTGCCTTCAGAATCTCACTTTTAAGAAACTCCCATCCATCATGAACTCCTTTCTCTTTTAGTATTCTTGACCACGGGATTTCAGCAAGTAACTCGCTAAGTTTAGAGAAATCAGCTTTCTTCAAGTTTAGGATGTGTGTCTGGCTACATTAGGCTTCTCCTTCCCACTGAATGACAAACTCCAAAAGAGCATGGTCACTCCCACCTAAGGATCTCACCACATCTACCTCATCAACTAGGTCATCCCTGTTGATCAGGATCAGATCTAAAATAGCCGATCCCCTCTTCACCTCTTCCACCTTCTGGACCATGAAATTGTCTGCAAGGCAAGTGAGGAACCAATTGGACCTTGCGGTCTTTGCAGAATTTGACTGCCAACAGATATCAGGATAGTTTGAAATCTCCCATTAACACAGAATCTCTCCTTTTTGAATGTATGGTCATCTGCTCCAGGAAGGCCTCATCCAAGTCTTCAGGCTGGCCCGGAGGTCTGTAGCAAACCCCCACAATCACATCCCTATTGTTTCTCGCTCCCTTAATTCTCACCCAGATGCTCTCGACTTGGCTTCCCAGATTTAAGTCCTGGATCTCTTCACAGTTGAAAACATCCTTGACATATAAGGCTACTCCTCCTCCTTTTGTTTGGTCTGTTTCTGCTAAAGAGGTTATATCCCCCTATGCCTACATTCAAATCATGAGATTCATCCCACCACGTTTCAGTGATGCCTATTAAATCATATTTACTTTGTTGTACTAAGAGTTGGAGTTCATCTTGCTTATTCCCCATGCTGTGTGCATTAGTGTAGAGATACTTGAGACGATGTCCCTTTGTGGAAGTCCTGTACTAAAGTTACTTTCCCTCTCCCTGTTGGTATCTAGTTCTACTTGGCCTGCCCTATCGATATCATTTGGGCTTTTTTTTGCAGCACTCACTGTATCCTTGCCCAGAATAATACTGTCCCCCTCCCCAGTCAAAAGTAGTTTAAAGACCTCCTTATCCGTTTTGTGAGACTGTTAGCAAAAACGTTCCGGCCTACAGTTGTAAGGTGCAGGTCATCCCTTGCCAGAAGACCATCTTTGTGGAAATGGAGGCCGTGATCCAAAAATCTGAATTGCTCCTGGTGGCACCATCTTCAAAGCCAGTTGTTGATCTCCACTATTCTTCTTTCTCTTTGTGGGCCATTTCCTTCCACAGGGTGAATAGGATTTAGACCAAAATGGGTGAATAGGATTTAGAAGTGGTGGTGGGAGAAAATAAACAATTGCAGTAACCAGCTCATTTTTTCTATTTTAAAGCTTATGCACACTCTCACATAGAAGAGAGTATGTGTCCAAAAATGAAGTGTAATTAGCTGCACCATTGCCCCTCCCCACTTGGCGTTGACAATAATTCTCTAATCTCCCACTCCCATATAATCACTAAGAAGTTCTTGCCATTCCTCAACTCACAAATAAGGGGATAAAATCGGAAATACTGTTTGGGCTCAAACCAGCATCAGCTATATAGATGGGGTGTGGAAGAGAATCACAGATCAAAAACAACTGGTTATTGCAATATTCTTCACCAACAAAGGATGGCTTGAAATGAGAAGGACTTGGTTTCATCAGCCTTCTGCAGGACTGTTTAAGCATTTGCCCTGTGCTTCTCTCAGCCCCAAAAAGGAATAATTCTTAATTCTAATTCTCTCTTTTCCCTTGCATATTTGTTGGTCAGAACACAGGATGTCTGGTCAGCATGGGCTTTTATGCCGCTGCATAACTCTTGTATCTAAACCCCATGATGTCCCATGAACAATGACAAGCACCTCGCTTTTCAAACCAAACGTCTCCATGGATGTTCATTTCCTGTGGATGGTTCCCCCACCCCCAATTTCTGTCAGTGGTGTGGCTTCATGACCTCCTCAGCACCTGGGAAGCACATTTTCGACTTTGGAAACTTCTATCCTCTGCAGATTAAAGAACACTTGCTGGATGATGATCACAGAAAGTTGAGAAACAGATGGGACAATGATCTGTCCAGATTTCCAAAAACCATGAGAAGTCTACTTACAAAAAAACACATTTTCCAGAAGGATCAAAGGAATCTCTGTTTTCCTGTCTAAAACTGGGTCACATGAGGACCCTTAAGTAAACAATACACGACTACAGAATAAGCCTTTTAATAGCAAATGATGCTTTGAGTTAAGCAAACATGCGCACACAAAAAAAAACATAAGTGCAGTCAGAGTAGGAAATAAACGACCAGTGATGTTGTGATAAACAATCAACCCCAGGGGTCCCTTGTCAAACAAACAAACAAACAAACAAACAAAACAAGGAATCTAAAATCTTTTACAGACTTAAAAGAGCATTCTCCTGGATAGCTTTTCATCCAGTGCAAAAACCACTGTTCTGGCTAAAATCAGTGAGGAGCAACTCCTACTGAAACTGATGGTCAAAGCTCCTTGTGAATAATAAGTCTCATTGCTTTCAGCATAACACTGTGGTGACTAAGTTAGCTAGATGGAAGCTGCACCCTTTTTTTTTCAGTAGAAGGGAGGACAGTATAGTAGTTACACATTCGTTCTATTTTTTAAAAAAGGAGGTTATAAATATAAAAGAAAAGAAGAAAAGGAACAAAGAAACACAGAGGGAAAGGAGAAATTTGTAAGATTTTTAGCATGTAATCACAGGCTGAGCATGTATATTAATATAAGCTTACAATATGTAAAAAAAAATCTGTTTGAATTTGATGTAGGTAAAATACATAACCATACATGCATAATGCAGTAAATCCTCTGACCACTGAATGATGGATAATGAGTCTGAACTCTGGAATATTAGACTATTTATTCCAGGACACAGAAATACAGCTTGAGAGTGCATACGTATAAGCACATATCTAAGAGTTTTCTAACACAGAATTAATGTATCTATCTAGAAACTGGATTTGACCACCAATGGGTATGCCTATCTCATATGCCACAAAAGAGGGTTACAACATCAAGACAGATTGATTGATTGTTGTGCTTTGTTGTTGTTCTTGTGTGCATTCAAATAACTGCCAACATATGGCGAACCTATCACAGGATTTTCTTGGAGGATCTGTCGGGAGGTGCCTTTGCCCTCCTTTGAGGCCATGAGAGCGTGACATGTCCAAGGTCAGCCAGTGGGTTTCCACAGCTGAGTGGGGATTGAAACCCTAGTCTCCAGAATCATAGTCAAAGACTCAGACGAAAACACCATGCTGGCTCTAGGCAGTACTTATGTACTGCTCTTCTGAATAACTTAAATAAATAAATAAACTTTATTTAAAAACAGATCAGAAAGAGAGAAAATTCTTAGAAACAAATTTTTGAAAATTAAAACAATTTTAGCTGAAATGTCTCATTTCATCTTGAAAAAAGGTAACGGTGTCCAACAAGCCAAAAGAGATTTTCTTGTGGACACAGAAAGAGAGAACTATAATAACTAAAAAGTGCTTGGCTAACATCTTCCTGTGAGATGCTGAGAAGTGCTGCTGAGCCAGTGGTTGGATGACCATCTTTCAGGAGTGCTTCAGTACTGGATATGTTAGTGAGGGCTGATGCAAGTTGCAGTCCAAAAACATTTGCAGGGGTACAAATTGTCCTCTCTGCTCTGTGTGCACATATGCCCTCTGAGAGGAGAGAAGAGAAGAATGAGGGGAAAGTCTTGTTTCTTGCTTCTTTGATGGCATATTTTCTCTCTTTTTATTCCTGTTCAATATTGGCAACTGATACTTTGCAGCTGCTTTCCTAAGACCAAGTGTTTTTTTTTTCCACTCAAGAATGCAACTTCCTTGGATCTTCCTAATAACCAAGTAACAAAACAGTAAATAATCTCTATTTCTGTTTTCTCAAATTCTTGTATCTCAAAAAAAAACAGCAGTTAGAGATCTTGGGAAAGGACCTAGGTATAACAAAAATAATTCAATACAAACTGTTAATATTTTCTGTTGTTATATATGTCTCAATTGTTTGTTAGAGTCCTTAAATTCACTAAGCAATTAGGGCATTCCCAGTAGTGGTTTTGCATTTGTTGAACTCCCTTGTCATTTCCCTTATAGTTTATTTGGTTTCATCAGCTAGCTTTATTTAAAAAAAAAATCATAAAGATTCACTTAATTTCAAATGTCACTTTGTAATAATTATATTATTTTCAAATGTCACACACACACACAATTTCTAGGTAAATACTAACAAATGCTTTTCTGTGATAAATTACAGTTGGTGATTTTAATACCAAGCTTATAATAGGCAATGTAGCTTCCAAATATAATAATTCCATATCTGCTTTCTTGATAATCATAGTCAACACTATTATTTATTCTGGAAGACCATAAAGTTCTAGGCTGTTGATGCAGACAGTTAGATATGCTGAACAACAATTGAAACCATTAACTCACCAGGCTGGAGCAGCATGTATGTGAACAACAAGGACAGTTTAAAAAACAAAGCACAACTATTTATATTTACAATGTATTTGAATTATATTGACCAGGAAAACTGAGCTACAACCTTATGCACATTATTATGAGTAAATCCCAGTACACACAATGAGACCTACCTCTAAGTGGGACTGTGATGTTAAAAAAAGAGAAGAACTCTAAGGAACAGAATAAGGAGGAAGAGGGTGAGAGAGAAGAGGAAAGGAACACAGTTTGTGATGAAACTACAAATTGTTGTTGTGCACCTTTCTAGTATATGTATGTACTGTAAGATGAGCCTACCACAGGGTTTTCATGTCACAAATCTTGGCAAGATTTCTTGGCAAGCTTTGTCATCAGCTTCTTCTCAGTCTGTGAGAGTGTGATCTGTTCAAGGTCACACAGTGGATTTCCAAGGGCAAGTAGGGTCTCAGATCCTGACTTCCTGGAGCCCTACCTAGTCCAACTGTCAAATCACTACACCATGATTGACAAAACTGAGTTCCAAAAATGAATTTTCTGTAAAATCTTATGCAGAGATGGTGACATTTACAGAATATTGCTACTCTGTGACTGTCAGCCATGCTGACTGAGGTTCCTGGGAAAATCACAACCTCCACACTCCTGTTAGTATGAGAGATGTTTACCAGCTCACCATCTGAAACAGTATGGTAACTGGGAGGAATAGGATTCAAGACTGAATAGAGGATAGATGTCTGTAAGCGTGGACTGGGATCTATGCATAAATAATGGTACATAAGTAAAAATACCTCAGCAGACACTTCCATTTTGGTTTCTGAACATATGGAACTCTCTCCTCCATTACAATGAACAGATGAGTATGTTCACAAACACACAGAAATTGTATGTGTATACACCACCTGAGACAAATCACTGAATTCATTTTTATATTAGTTTCGCTTTACACACAAAAATAGCTCTCCCAAAGCATCACATCAAATTTTATGTTCATAGTATTGTTTTTTAAAAAAGAACCATGAATAGTATTTCCTTTTCTCTAAAAATTCCCTTAAGAAATTCCTTTAAAAATTCCTAGAAAATAATCTAGGAATATTTGGAAGCTGCAGTACATTTCTAAATATATGATCATATTTTAATATGCAGTCATATGCCACTATGGACCTTTATATCACAGGCATATCTGCATATACTCTTTCTTCTGTAACATATCCAGAGGCCATTGGTGAACTGTTGAAATATAGTCCTCACATAACAGAGGAGAAAACTCTCATTATGAGGTACAGAGCAGAAAATATGACGTATTTAAGCAAATTGTTCAAAGACATATAAGAAGCACAGTCTAGACTGAATCCTTGCAGACTTACTCAAGTTTGGAGCAAATCAACTTGAAATCAGTGTGATTTAAGATAATCTCTAATTTCCATGGATGTATTCTAAATACAGCCAAGGCTACATCCATTGAAACATGTCTGTTGTTCAGGTTTTAACAACCACCCTTAGATTTCTAGATTTGATTTGTTGCTGATTCTACATACCCATGGATTTTCTAGGAGACAATATCTGAACTGAAAAGTTCAACGTCAATACCTCTGTGTTAACTATCAGTTGGGGAATTCCCTTCCTAGAAAAGCTGGGCTGTTTTCCACATTGATATTGTTCTGTTGGCCAACAGAGAGCTTTTTATTCAGGCTTTCTAAAAATGACTGGCTGCTGGGAAAGGGGCCTCTGGTGCTTCCAGTTGCTAGATCTCATTAAACCTTGGCCCTGGACTGCAGGTGAAGAGCTCTGGCTGGGTGAGCTTTTCTTCCATAAGTCAAACAAAAATTAAAATTTTAAAAACTCAAAACCAAACCACCACATTTTACTTGGTTATGGTGCAGGAAGCAAACCATGCTGTTGACAAAGCTTGATTGGTTGGCTGTTGGAGACTACTGCATTCAGGGGGTGAGTCTTTGTACCTTCTTCCATTTCCTACCTTTTTGTGTCTCCATATCCCAACTTTAAGCTGGGAACACAGCCCAGCAAGATGTCCTACCTTAGTACACTTGCCAAGGCAGGAAAGCCTGATCTTAAGAGACAAGGGCATACACGCACATTTTAGGTGATAGCTACTTTGGCGTACAACAGAAAGTGAGTAGCTGTTGGAACTAGACAGTTGCTAACATGAGTTACAGCATCAGGAAGGACTGCGAGAACCCAGGAGGAAAGGAAAGAAGTGTGTTTAAGAGCTGCAGACAGTTTGCTTTTAAAAAGCTTACCAGTAGGAAGGCTCACTTGCTTTCACTTGATCTGGTGATTTGATTTGATTTGATTTGATTTATAATGCACATTTCTCCCAACATGGAACCCAGTCTTGGTTTGCAATTTGATTGGAATTGAGCTATTGCTCCTCCTATTGTTTCAAGCAGTTGTGCCAGGATTTACATCTGAGTATTAGCTAGCATAATGTAGCATTGCAAAGTAGATATGGACTTAACAGCATTGCTGTGGCATGTGTCTGCATATGGGCTGAGTGAGAATCACTTCCATTTTTAGTGGGGTCTAGCCTATATGGTTCTTAAAGCCCTTCCTCCCCTTCTCCTACAGTATCTAAACTAGCAAACTTGCTTTGTTTGTACTGGCCGCTGCACTTGCAGTCAGGAGACTGAGATTTAGGTGCAGTTGTGGAAGGGCTGTAGCTATAATTAGGGAGACCGAGCAACTCAGAAGGTATGAAAAGAGATAGTAAGGAGAAATTAAACACAGAGGAACACATAAACAGAAACACACAAGCTGTCATCTATCTAGCTAACTATAATTTGGAGGAATATTGTATGAATCTGAGGAAGTTGAATTCAATCAGCCAAGACTTAATACCATGATGAATGGCTTATATTATGTATGTTGTTTTCCTTACTGCTAAATATACAACAAACAGACTGATTCACCAGTGAAGATCATAAAGTAATGAGTTTCTCACAGGGCCTTTCCACATGACACTGTTGTAGTGCTATTACTGCACTTACAGTATTCTGTGGAATTCTGGGGTTGTAGTTTACTGAGGCCAAAGAGCTCTCCCTGGCTGAGAATTCTAAATGCTCCTCTCTAAACTGCAAATTCCAGGATTCCATAGGATATTGAAAGTGGAACAAAAGCACTATAACAGGGTAGGGCGGAAAGCCCCATAGACATTGGTCACTCTATGCCAGCAACACTATGCAACACTCTATGCCAGCAGCATTATGTATATGCTGACATGAAAATAAGTTTGTGTCAAACATAGGCTTGACTTAAAAATGACCTTTTTAAAAAAATCAAAATAAGGGTTTTCTTAATTGAAACCAGATTCCAAAAATTTCTTAAAGAAATTAGTTAAAAAAAAGATCAAAGATCATGAACATTATACAACTTCTGATTATTAGATATGGGCCAACTGAATCCTCGAATCCACAGCAAGGATTCGAGATTTGCAAATGGAATCCCCTAGCCAAAATAGGCAAACCAAATCTTTCAAATCCACCAACCAAATAGTTTGTTGGAGACCAGGACGCCTGAAAACCTGGGAGACCAGACACACCAGGGGAGCTGGCAAGTAGGTGAGTTTTTCCCTTGAAGTAGCTAACAATTTCAGAAATTACATCTGGGGTTGTATTCTAATATATTTAAATTGAACATTTAATATTTAAGTTCAGCACTCAACTGGAAGGTACAGGCTTGAGATTTCAAGGACAACTGAAATATTCCCTTGCATAGCTCTCTTGCAAAGCTCTTTCATACACAATTCTGAGGTTTGTAGTTTTACAAGGCATCACAGCCTTCTCTGCCAAAGTGTGGTGGTGCATCATCAAACTACAAATCCTAGGATGCCAGAAGGAGCTATGCAAAGAAAATCCAGTTTTGACCTGGATTATCTCTGTATTGTAGTATGTGGCCCTGTTTGCACAGCCAAGAAAATGTGGGATTAATCCACATTTTCCTGCCTGTGTAGAAAGGGCCTTCATGTCATTTTCAATCTGGGGAAATCCTGAGGCAAAACTATGACTATTGTCCTGGCCAGATTTATTCAGAGAGAGGTTTGCCTTTGCCTAGGCTTTTGCTAAGGCTGAAAGAGTGTGTCTTACCCAAGATTATCCTTCTTTCTCTTGCTTTTCAACTCCTTTTTAATAAAAGGATTTGAAAAATTCAAGATTTGTGAGATTTGTGGATTCCCAGAATCTTCCAGGGATTTGGATCTGGATCCAGAAAATTTTGGATTCATCCCATCCCTATTATTTTATGAATATATTAATAGCAGTTTATGGAGAATGGAAATAATCTGATCAGTCCTGCTCTGCAGATGATATACATTAAGTATATGATTTTTCACTCTCTCTTGGTCTGGCAACTGTCTGATCACAAAAATGTAAAAAGCCAATTGACAGAGAATTTGGAAAGGTGGAAGAGATCTGAATGAGGAACACAAGCTCTGGATATCAATGCAAGGCATCCAATTTTTTGATGAAATAAAATTAATCTGAAAATAATTCAGAATAATTGCTTAGTGTGTGACTACCTTTCAATGAAACTCACATCTCTGAATATGTATTAGAGTTATATTAAACAATAATGTATTTCTACTGAAAAAAGATCAAATAGAATCTCCCTCACTAATGATTTAAACTGTGAGTTAAATCATAAAAGCTGAGCCATATCAAGCCTGATCAAATAAGTACTTTCTTATATTAGCATGTTACAGGTTGTCTTGAAGTTTGGTTTATTTAGGAAATGCTTCAGTCTTTTGCAACACAAGGCGAGGCTGTGCATTTTTACTCATTTAAAATCTGAAATAACTGTGCTGCTCATGTAACTGAATAAAATCCTGAATCCAGCATGGGAGCAATTTAGAGTGAGTTATGTGCATTTAAGTTCCATTGAAATCTACAGGATTTAGGATGCTTCATTGTATGCAAAGCTCAAATAATCCTCAGTGGAACTATATGTGAAGAAAGATTTCTGAGTTGTTTTTAATGATGGAGTATCTTCGAAGTTCATGGTAAGGACAGACAGATATGAAGAGTCTCTTGTTTCTCTATGTGCATCATAGTGATCTTGATATAACTGTACATGTACAAACAAGTACAAACCCTCTTATATTGAATGGGTGTAGAAGCTAAAATAGGAGGCAGTGTAATGTAGTAGTTGGAGTGTTGGACTGGGACTCTAGGAGACCAGAGTTCAAATCCATGCTTGGCCATGGAAACCAACTGGATGACCTTGAGCAAGTCACACTCTCTCACCTTCAGAGGAAAGCAATGGCAAAGCCTTTCTGAACAAATCTTACCAAGAAAACTCTGTGACAGTAGTGTAATCATAATACGGAAGCAACTTGAAGGCACACAACAAATTGCTAAGAACAGTTCACTCTAGACCTTGCACTTTCAAATATACATTAGATAGTTGCATTTCTGTGCTGCAGGACTTTGTAGCCTTGGCTTTCCTGTTGGTGATCTTGAGACATCCTTCAACTAAGCAAATAGATTCCCAGAAAACAACATCCGGAAGTGTTCAGATAAATCAGTGACAGGTCCAGGAGAAATAAAAAATGAATGGCACTGAATGGAAGGAAATCACTAAACAATAATACAGAAATTACACTGTAGTCATGAGCTCTCAGACAATATATAATATGTAATAGAATTATTGGCATACTATACTGATACAAATGGCATATATTCTGCATAGCATAAATAATATAAGCTATTACAATACCATTAGACACTCTCTGGTAAATCTGAATTAGTCATTGGTTGTAATATCCTGCTAAGTCAGTGCCTGAGATTCAAAGTTATTGGATCACTACTGATGACCTTGATAAAAGAGGTCAAAAGTATGACTACACGTTTTATGGTACAATCATGCAAATGCAACATAGGTGCATTGCTCACACAGAAATTTGTTGAAAATGGGTGGGCATGAAATTTGCATATTGAAGTTGTGTCAGTTCATGGCAATACCTGAAAGAGTTGAGGAAGAAATACTTGCTTATTTTTACTTTTTAAAGTAATTGGTTTCTCTTATAATTCCTAGCCCCCTAAACACTTACCCATTTTCCTCCAAGAATGTGAGAAATCAGTAAAAGTGGAGGACAGATAAATGGAAAACCTAAGACTAGGGCTCTAAATCGGCAGCTTCAGAGGAGTGTGTGAACAGGGTGACAAAATTATTATTTGCCTCACTTTCCTTTCTGCTTTTTTGAAGACTGTGATTAAGTGCATATTTTTCTTTGGGAGGAGTTCTATAGATTTCAGTATTATTAGAACATTTTTTTAAAGTTTGGTACTTAAAGATTGTGGTGGGGGTAGTTTTGTTTTGTTTTTTTAGTTATTTTAGTTGTGCCTTGCTCTGAATTGGATGTAAGCTATCTTAGATCCTATGCAAGGACAAAAGTGGGAAATAAATAAATAATATCAGTTTCAAAAAGGTTCATAGCCAAGAGAGGGAGACAGAGACATCACTTAAACTATCAATTTGAAGCACTTAATAAAATATTGCTTGTCTATGGCATAGACTTTCAGAAGTCATTTACTTGTTTGAAATCGTCAGCTCTTGTGAATGAGCAACAGAATGTTTTGGTGGGAGATTTTTTTTTATGATTGTATAGGATTCATGATAATGTTTTTAATGATTGTATAGGGTTCATGATAACATTTAATTTAGTCATTACTCACTGCCCACATCAAAGACAATGTCTTGATTACCTCTCTCTATAAGGCAGCTAATAAAGAAGCCCATTTTGAACTACACGGCTAAGCAAAGTAATGGCCATTCAACTTCCTGTGTAAACTGACAGCCATCTTGTATGTTTTGGAGCAAAGGATATTCAAAACTATCTGTAAGTTACATAAACCGGCCTGAGTTGTCTTCCCTCTCTCCCAAGAAACATAAAGCTTCTGACAGGTCACGCACCAATGTGGTTTAGCAGAATAAAACTCAGATTTGAAAAATGTCCTTTCTGAAGCGGTTTTACTACCTGAGTTGTAATGAGTTTTACAGGACTTCTTTGTTAAATTGCTCTGACAATCTCCATTTCCACTTGCTTCCATCATATTAACGGAAGCTAAAGTTCACAAATAGTAAAATATTTGTCTGCTGAGTTAATGTTCTATAAAACAGATCACAGAGACCTCGGAAACACACGATTTCATGTTTGGCTTGGCAGAGTTTGTTTAGGGCAAAACCAAGATGGCAAACAACAAAGAGAAGTAGCTCATCACTCACAGAACTCAAACTTACTGGCCTTTTCAACTGACAAATTTCATTTACACTGCTGAAAAGAAGAATGGATTTTCCCCAAGAAGAATATATTTACTATTTCTTATGTGAAGCATGTTTTTAATCTGTGTATGTATGCCCATTATTGATGGAAAAAACATTTGAAAACATTCAAAAGATGGTTGACAAACGGTTTCCTCAAGCATCAGGAAGCCCAGATAAGAAGAACCTAGATTGACAAAAATCTCTACAGTTCAGGACTTAGACTGCACAGTATTACTGCATAATATTATTATTTTCTGAGCACAAAATGCTGATCCTGTGCAAAAAAATGCTGTTTCCTGTGCATTGTGAACAACATAGTTTTCAAAAACTTTTTACAATGCAAAAAAAAAAAGGTAAAATTACTTGTTGCTTCTTCCAAAAACAACATAAGCAAAGGTTTACATCTCTAGAGTCAATATGCATGAACTGAGATCTAGGACACAGCTCCATTGTGTCTCTCAGTTTGAGAAAAGCAAGCAGGAAAATGATTGCAGATTCACTTGTGGAGCCTTATCTAAATATACTGACCCACATCAGGAACAGTAGTTCCCTTCCTAAACAAGATATACTCTCCCCATTCCTTCTAGAAGTTTTTAATGCATTTTTAGAAAATGTCTCTTGTCTAAACAATTTCTATTTATTTCTATGGCATTTTCTTTGGTTTGATGTTGACCAATACACTATTCATGACTGTCTGGTAAGGAGCACAGATGCTCTGAAATGAGACAAAGAACCATGTTGCTGGAAATAAAAAGGCCACAACTTTATTGCCTACAGATACAGAATGAGTTAGCACATGCATGAGTCTGGATCCTGGCAGCGATCAACCTCCCCTCCCCCCAGGATTGACTGGTGAGCTCAAATTTCCAGCCTGAAGCTGGAATACCAGGAATGGCAATGGGAAACCACCATCTATGCAACTTCCTACCATAAGGGGTGCAAGAAATGTGTACCTTCCCAAGCTCGGCATGCCCATAACTAACTTGCACCCCCTGAATCCTGAAAGGGACCCCAATCCTACCAATGCCTGATGGAATTTGTACCAGCCATCCCAGATCCAAGATCCATGCAACTGCTCTCAACAGTTGTGACAAAACAAAACATGCAACATGGGTGGGCGGGCAGGGAGCTGCCAAGGAGAGACTGGCCAGCTCTCGGAAGGGACCCAGTATAACCCCTGGAGCCCACCTGAGTGAAGCTTGTGCGCTCCAATTCAAGCCTGGCTCTAGCAGCCAATGAAATCAAAACTGGTTCGATCTCACTGACTTCCCACCAAAAACGGCCTTCCAGGTCCATGCTGTGCTGTGCAACCTCAGAAATGTCATCCCCCAGCCATGAGAGTCAGAAGAAGCAGCCAGCCCTCCACTCTTGTCTCGACACGGAAATGGTGCCATGCAAGTATAAGTCATGCAGCACACTTCTGTTCAAATAAAGTGCCTCTCTCACTCAGCCTGGGTATGCACACATGAACTCTGTGCTCATTCTTCCTCATTTAACCCTCCACTGCACACCCAGCTTGAACAAGTTACTTAGATTCTTCAGCTACCATTTCCTGTGATGTCAAACAAGGAAAGTGTATCAATGTATCTAGACCAAGATACATAGCAGGATCAGATGGTAGAAAGACTTTGCTGATTAAAACTTCCTTCTTAAGTGCACTAGCCTTGTCACCTTGCCTATAGCATCATCTGACTCATAAATCACCCATAAACCTTCCGATCAATTGGATAACAACAACAACGATGATGAATTCAATTTAATTTGTACCCTGTTTTTTTCCCATTGTAGACCAAAGGCAGCTCAGAATCTGAGTTAAAACAAAATACATTCAACATAATGGATAATAGAAAAGTCTCAAAAAAATTAAACAATCACATTAAAACTTTAATTTAAAACTTTAATTTAGTGGAAATATCATGATAAAAATACAATGCAATGCATATCAATTTCTGTAACAGACAGTTCAGACTCAAAGGCCTAAACAGAAAGGTTTTCACCTGTCTTTCTCCCAAGGTATCTCAAAACATAGATCAAAATAAGATACATCAGTCATAGCAATGAAAAAAAAACAGTTAATAGAAAGCATTAAACAAACTACTCTGATAAAAAAAGCACAATTGCTTTCTGGGACTCTCTACTCCCATTCCCATGCTTTTTGCTTTATCAGACGTGTGTTCCTTCTCTATGTCTTGGCAAAAGACAAGGAACAGGCAAAGGCATACATGCCTCCCCCCATTCCCTTGCTCTTTGGCGCACTTGCCTTCCTTCTCCACCTCCAAGCAAAAGGCAAGGGAATGGAGGGGATGAGCATGTGCCTTTCCTCCCTTTCTGTGCCTTTTGCCCCTGCACACATTCTCCACTCCAGGACAAAAGGCAAGGCATGGGGCCGAAGGCGCGCATATGCCTTCTCCATGTGTCATGCTCCCTTTCTCATTCCTTTGTCTTTTGTCCAGGTGCGGAGAAGGAAGGCATACACACCCAGGCAAAAGGGAATGGGAGAAGGAGAATGGGGAGAAGGCATGTGTGCACCTCAGCAATGAAAAAAAATTCACAAATTCACAAAGGACAAAGGTCATGAATGTGGAAGAAGGACTCTAATTTAAAACAGTTTTAAGGTGTTTAAAATGTAACAGTGAGGATGAAAGTACAGTACCTCCTTCATTAATAGACTCTCCTGAAGCAACCAGTTAATAGCTAAAAAGTTGTCTAAATAAAAGAGTCTTTGCCTGCCAGTGAAAGGAAAGCAGAGAGGTCATCAACCCAACCTACTTTCACAACCTAGGAGCAGTCACTGAGAAGGCCCTTTTTCCTTCCTTTGGTAAGTCATAGTCATGACCGTCATAGTGGTGGGACTGAAAGAAAGCCCTCTCCTGAGTATTTCTAAATTAGGGCAAGTCCATTTATTGAGATAGTGTCTTTCAGATAGTCTGTACCCAAGCCTTATGGATACTGAAATGTCATGGCAGCACTTTGAACTGTGCCTGAAAATGAATCAGTAGCTGTGTTTCAGAGAGAAAGACAAGTAAGAAGGTCACCATGATAGACTATGAGCAGCTGACATAATATGTCCTCTTCAAAATCACCAAATGTCCTTGCCAGTACTTTCAACAATCTAAATGAGGAATGAGCAACATTCTGCCCCAGGACCTTCTGGGGTCTCCCTGGCTTTATAGAAATGCTTCCTTAACACCAGAACTGTCCAAAAATACACTTCTGATTCTGAAAAATTGTTCATTTGGGGGTCAAAGAGTGCAAGGGGACTCCTGCACCCTATGTATGTGAAAATGAACTGTTACATTTGGAGGCTTCTAGAACAGGCAACTTACAATTTTCTGACAGAAAAAAAGTGGTTTGGTGGGGGTCATGAAGAGATTAGGGGATCAGTCTTTCCCACTCCACATCTCAATAAACTGTATAGAGATGCTCACCTGACAACACACAAAGCACAGTGGAATGTGTAATACATGATTTAGAACTGCCCATGTTCATTCCACACTGCCATGAAACCTCCTGAAGCATGAGAGACAGACCAATCACAGAAACTGACCTACATTTCCGTGAATATTTCTTTCTTTCTAAAAGGCCGAACTGGAAGTTTTTTTAAATGTATCTTTACATTTAACATGCTGGATTCTAAAGAAACAAACTAAACAAATTGCACTTCAAGTAGCCCCTGCCTTCCAATGCTCCATTATCTGGCAACTCACTCTTTTGATGCTTCCAAATTAAGGACAAGTTCCATTAATTCTATGGGGATTCCACTCTTTCACCAGTTCTTCCTGTCTATGGAGGCTCACTTAGGATTGCCCACACAAACAAGCTTCTTGCAAAGTGAGCTGAGAAGAGGATAAGTGCTCCAAGCCAGCTGAGAGACTTTGCAAGCAGCATGCATGCGCTTAGTCACAAGTACGCCTCCACAAATCCTTCATGGTCCCTAAAATGCTGTACATGGGTTCTGCTTTTCATCTAATTACGTTTTCTAACAATGCTCTGGTCCCTAACCTGTCAGATAAGTGGGGGACACCCATAGTTGGGAGAAATTATAATTAACAGAATCAGAGCAGAACGAGAACATGTAGATCTTTCTTTCCTTTGAGGAGCACTGACATGTTGTTTCTCAAGCCAATATTTGCTTGGAGCAAATATCTATTTGGTGCCAAATATTATTCTTCCTGAAGTCAAGGACGCAAATTGTGTAGCTGATGGGCTATACATGACCTGGGGATCTTTTGGGATCACCTTAAGATCCACCATATCCCAAAACCCTCCCCAATCACCAAAAATGGGGGGTTGGGTTAAAACCATCTACAAATTGGATTGTCACTTTCCATTACAGCCAAATGATGCCTAAAGATTGGGGTCTAGGAGGGGCCAGCCCTGCTCTGAGCCAATTGTTTTCTGGTTTTATGTGTTGCTTTTTCACGATACATAAGGGACTCCTTTAAGATTACTGTAAACTGCTATAAAGGTTTGCATTGTCCAAAGGTCAGTAAATGAAGCCATTCTTTTCCTTTGATGATTCATCTCCCCTTGGTATACATAGGCATAGAAACTCTGACATAGTTACAGTTCCTGAATGCAGCTCCTTTGCATTAAAATCATGGTATGTTCAATTTCTTTTACAATCTCAGTTTAATTAATTTGCAGTAATTTGATGGTTTGCAGTTTGGTGAGGCACTACGGTTCTCTAGTTGAGAATTCTAAATGCTGTACCCTAAACTGCAAATCCCATGATTCTATAGGATGATGCCATGGCAGTTAAAAATGGAATATAGCACTATAATTGTATAGAGTGAAAGGACTGTTGTGTTTCCTTCTGAAAAGGCTGCATTCATAGTCTCCCATAAAGAGATAGTAGAATAGAAACGAGTATTTCAACTGCTACTGCCAAGGAGTAAAATGACCTTCAGTAAATATGTGTTCTACTTGCCTCAGTTTCTAATATGCACTGTTTACAGCAGAGACACAGTTTGGGGAAGGTATTAACATGGAAAACTAAGCAAAGAAAAGAAAAAAAGAAAGAAAGAAAGAAAGAAAGAAAGAAAGAAAGAAAGAAAGAAAGAAAGAAAGAATTTCTTTGACATTGGTTCAAGCTTTCCTACAGATCCAGCTAAAACTAGCAGTACTGTAAAATTTTGCACAAACAATATGTAGATATTAAAACAAATGTCAGTTGTGAATAGCTTAGTCCCACAGCATGGATTTAAAACAGATGAAATTTTATCCTTTTAGCTTCTTTTTCTTTTGATAAATAATGCAAATGGCAAGTGAATTAACTGTTTGATGCCTGTCTCACAATTCTGTATTTCTCTCTCCAACCAGTTATTTTGGAAATGATGCTTAAAACCATATTGTTACACATGTAAACAAATCTGTAGATTTAACCCCATGCAAATACGGAGCAACAAGTCCCACCCTTCTGAATTTTTAATAGAAATAGAAAGAAGATACATTTAACAAATAACTTAGGAAATACTTCAAAATAAACAAGTTTTAGACTACGTTGCAGAGTTACTACCAAATTCACTGACAGCTTTTTAGAAAATCTGATGGGTAGAAAATTATGTCGGGGACACAAAGCAAATAACGCTGGTACATGGAAGTCATGTTCAGGAACATTTTCTAAAAGGAGATCAATCTCCATAAATATAGGTTTAACTTAACTATAAGTACAATTTTGTGTTGTGTGCTTTCAAGCTGTTTCTGACTTACGGCAACCCTAAGGTGAACCTATCATATGATTTTCTTGGCAAGACTTTTTTCAGTGGGGGATTTGCCTCTGAGGACGAGAGAGAGTGATTTGGCTAAGGTCATCCAGAGGGTTTCCATGAACTCTGACCTCCAGAGCCCTATTCCAACACCCAAACTACTACACTGCACTGACTAGCTACTTCTAATTAATTCCTTTTTCCAATAACAAATTTGTGAACACATTACATTATAACATAACCAAATGAAGGATAACACCATTCCCCCTGCCTTGTAACAATAACCTTTTTGTTATGTTTAGTTACAGCTGGTTCACGTGTGAGCTTACACAGCGCCTGTTGTGAGATCTGAGATAATTATGAGGTATAGAAAGTGTGTTTTGTACCACAGACCTGTGGCTTGCATCTGTCAAATTGTCTTCTAACCTTCATCCTAGCAGTCAAGTTACTATACTACCCTGCAGTCAATTGTTATTGCAGAATTCACAAAGAACCACACTACACCTGCATACTAGACATTTTACAGTATTGTTACCTTAAGAGTTCTTCCTGGACAAAATCTGTTGCAACAAATCTATTGCATTTTGCCACTGGAGTACTTTTTGTACCACATAGTGTAATGCACTGGAAGAATTTTTTTAAAAAGTCCATGTCATTGGGTGTTAGCCACATGGTGGAGAGAGGCTGGTGTGAGTGCTCAGATGAGAAGCAACCTCTCCTTCTGTTCAAAAATGAGAGGGTACCAAGTGCAAGAGGACCAAGTGCACAGACTACTGTCATGATAGGTAAGAATGGAAAAACCTGGCACAGATATCCACAGTCAGCACATTATAGAACAGCCAGAAACTTTAGTCAGAATATCCTGGATCAAAGAAAATGGAAACAAGGAAATAATGTGAGAAACGTTTGCACTATCCCTCACGGAAAACATTCTCTACCTTTTACACCATGGGAGCCCTTAGGCATTACTGAGCTGAAGGCATACAGTGGCCTGCTGCTCCAGGTCTAGAGGTGCTGTCATTACAAAGCAAGGATGAGTCTGAATAGATTTTGGGGCCTCATAAGGTAGTTGAAGCGTAACAAAAAGTGAACAGTCATTGATACACTGGCAGCCTTTCAGGACATACAGATGTTTGCTGAACAGTCCAGAAGGCAGTGAACACAAGGAACAACAGCAACCAAGAACAACTCTAACTGCTGGTTGAGTTCAGTGACAAATCACATTACAGTCATTCTTTTGTATGCTATGTAAGCCAGGAAAAGATGACATGGAAGTATGTTGGTGCTGTGAAGCTAAAACGTCACAAGCTCCGAAGGAAGTGTTATCTGAACCAGCAGTCTATTACATACTGGGAAACTCATTTGCTTACAGTGTGATAAGATTAAATTGTTATCAGGGTAGAAAATCACCACACAATACCATTAACAATGGATCTTCCTGCAAATAAATAAAAACAGCTGTCCAATTTCATTGTTTTTGGCCCTTTCCGCACCATACCTCAATAGCGCATTGTTCCATTACAATCCCGGTATTGCCATTTCCATGATTGTGTCAGATTAGAAATACTCTCTTCCGCACCCTCCTGCCTTAAACGGATGAGTAGCGCCATTGCCAGCCGTGTTTCCTCTGCACTACAGTGGCATGGGCCAGTCCTTTTCCCTGCCCCACAGCTCCTGATTGGGCGCTTTTTTGGAAAGCTATACTAGTGCAGCAATGTTGTAGCAGCTGGACACACCAGTACACTACTGCACTTTTGTGCTCTAATGCTTAAAAATGATTTTTTTAAAAAAATACAAAGTTTTAACTTAAAGGAGAAACTTAAAATAAACACAGAGAGATAATAGATTCCAAACTTGCCACGCCATGAAAGTAGTTAAGGGAGGGACAAGTTAAGGGAGGGCACCCCCACACCCTGCCCACTCCTGGATCTGTGACAACAGGAAGAGTTACCAGATACTATTACAGAACAGCAGTAACCCAGCTGACAGGATTATAGTACTAGGATTGTCTCTTAAAGTTATAAGATCTATATGCCACAAAGTGTTTCTAATAAATGAGTTTGCCACATGGTGTTGGTGAGCTGCTCAATATTTTCCCTTGAAAAATGTGTTTCTGGATCAGAACCATTCCACCATAAGTTAGTGCTATTTGAGTGGAGATTAGAAAACTGCAATTTTAGCCCATAACTGCATTTGTATCTTATTTGATTGAATAAAGACTCAAGCAGAGACTCAAAGATTTTAGATGCTGGCTGGATAGAGAAATAGGCCTTCAACATCTGCACATATTAGTGGCAAATAATAAGGATAGGTCACACAGGAGGAGGAAAAAAAGAAAGAGCAATACAGAGACTGCCCGAGGAACTCACTGCTCTGTTCAGACAAAGAGACCTGTAATTTGACAGAAACAGGCTTAGGTTTCAAGGGTTTTTTTTGTATCCTCAAATAAAGAACTAAATGGTTTTATGTATCTCCAGAAGTTTGGAAAATACTAGTCCAGAAACAGTGGAGACAATATGGCGTGGGAGGAAGAACACTGGAGACAGCCTTCTCAGCTTTGTGCCCCAAATGCTGTATGCTTTCCCTTTGGAAGTCTGATTGGTGCCAGCATTGGTCTATTTTCAGTGACAAACCAAGATACAGCTTTTAATGAAAACCTTTGTGACTTAATTTAGTTCAATTGTACATGTACATGCTTTTAAAATGCAGCTTTTTAAGCTGTTTTAACTTGTTGTTTAACTGTTTTATCTATTTTATTATTTTAATTTGGAATTGTTTCAATTTGTTTATGTTTTATTTGTTCAATGCCCTGAAATCCCACAATAAAGGGACATAAATGTTTTAAAATAAAGAAACAAAATTTTGCATCAACAGTAATGTCCCATAGTTATCGTTAAGGTCAATAAAGGGCACTATCTTGAAAGTAGCACAGCCTAATACAAGATAAACAATCTTGCAAAAACATCATATAGAGTTTGGTTTGACTACTTGGAAAACACAGCTCACTGTATTATATTTTAAAGATCAGCAAATTATGCTTGGGTTCCATTGTGAGAAAGAAAAGTGTTATAATTCTTGATGTTCTGTCCATGGCCTTTTTTAAGATCAGCCAAATTTTCTGGCATGATGAAACCGAACAAGCAATTATTTTTGTCATTTCTTGTGTAGACGGTTGCTGTTGTAACTACTGATACAGCTGCTTTCTGGTTCGTTAACACTGTCAAGGGCAAAAGGTACACTAACATACCCAAAACAGAATTTTCAAACTACCTTGGATTTAAATTGGGAGAAATATGGGAGACACCAACAAATTTCCTTTAAACTGACAAGCCCAAGAGCAAGGTTTCATTTATAGTAAGAACTTAGTAACAATGGCTCACAAAGTATAACATTTACCATCTCTAACTGATCTACAGAATTGTTTTTTTTTTCTTCCCTGAGCAGCTCCAGTAACTTGGACAAGTATAATCATTTATGCAAACCCACCATAGCACAGAAATGGTTACCAAACAACACATAAGCATCAGGAAAATGTCCTATGTTTCTGAAGACACAAAATAAGAAAACACCAGTGTTATCTTCCGTTATAGTCATTTACCAGTTTCCAGGCTTCTAGTTCCTGCCCCTTATCCCACTTTTTCTTTTTAAAGCCTTTCTCCCCAAACTGAGCTAAAACCTTCAGTACCCACCAGTTTAATGAAAATATCAGATCTTAGATGATGCAGTGAGAGGGGAAAGCATGTAGGATTTCAGAAAATAATGTGGTTCTTTCCCAAGTGGTACTTCAGATAAGAAAGTACCAGTGCTTCAAATCACAAAGAGCAGTTCAACAGAGTCTTTAAAGCAAGTTTAGAGATGGATGCCTCAGTAGTTAATCTAATTGTGAAATGGAGAGCTCAGTCTCTTCACTGTTCTTTACAGAAACCAATCTGTTACATGCTCAAACATGAGTGCACTGAGTTGTGATAGCACAGTTATGAGCATTCATTCTTAAAAGAAGCCCTTTAATTGACTACAAAGCTCACCAAATAGCCAATCCTTCCCAATGCTCTTAAAAAAAAAACTCAATAAAAGCTTGAGAATAATTAAATGGACATTTTATCTCCCCTGCTTCTCACCTCCAAATGCAAGAAGCCATGTGATCTCTCTCATCATGCAGAAGTTACCATAAAAAGAAGTATTTTCATTTGTATAGATCCAGCAGCCACAAAGATAGAGAAATCTCTGTGATCTCTACATTTATTCAGTGTGAACTTGACTGTGTATAGCATTTCTTTGGAACCCAAGCATGAGTCCTCCTCTGGCTTGAGTTTCATGCAGAAATAAAACAAAATAGTCAAGGCCCCCTGAAGTTATTGTATAAAGGTATAATTGACTATACTGGCTGTTGGCACTTCAGATACTCGTCTCCAAATTCCCTGCAAATAATGGAACTGCACCCATATCAAGCATCTCCAAAAAAACTCTTAGCCTTGATCTGCTCTAAATTGTGTATGCATGCACACACATACATGCATGTAAAGGAGGGATGTGACAGCAACACATTGCTAGGAGTTAGAGAAGGAAATAAATGGAGTTTCAAAGCTCAGGGACTCTACAACTTTGTCAAATGCTGTGGAGAAGGAACAGGGGTACTTCTTTGGTTTCATTCTCTGAACAAACCTATATGAAGTATAATTTCTGATGGATGCATCAAGAGTGCATAGCACTGCAGTCACTAACTGGTGAACATGTCTGTGCAAACTGACCCTCTGTTATAAACTCTACGTTGTGCCCTTGCAGATTAGCCAAAACCTTCCATCTCATCATTTTCAGAAACTATCTTCTTTCTTCTTTATTTAACTGAAACAGAACACAACAGCCTGTTGTCATGATTATCTTTTGAGTTTAAAGGTGAAACAACTGCAAGTTTTTACTGTTGTGAATTCTTAATTTAAAGCTTCTATAATAAACTTCAAAATTCTACAGAATTATTCATCATGTCAAAAAAGATCTCAAGTATTAGTTCAATAGTGCCCTAGATTGCCATTAGGCTACTATTTCCAATACCATTATGCTGGTCCTTAAGCCCTCAGTTTGGTACATTATTTAAACACACACTGACATATAAATATACATGTAAGTTTAATTAAAGGCACTCATAATTAAGCATATGCTTTATTACTTTACTAAATCTCAGTTCTCTATAATGTGGGATGTGAAATCCAAGAAAGGTCTTCTTAATGGCTTCAGTCTGGCTTGCCATTGGGAAAGAAACGGTTATTAAAAGGACAGAATTAAGTTTGGGAGAAAGCATTATTCTTGTTGCCAGAGAATAAAATTATGAAGCAAATTCTAACAAATGGTGGAGAATAGGCAGTTCCAGATAAGTAAACTGAGCTGATCAGAAAAAAATAAAATAAAATTGGGATCTCTGTCTTTAATAACATAACCAATTGAAGAACACCATCTTAAAACAGTAAAAAAACAAAAAAGAAAACAAAAAGAAAACCACACACCAAAAACTGGAGTTTAAGAAATATAAGGTAGCAGCATGCTTTAAATGTTAGTCTCATCCAAAATTCTGCATAATAGTTTCAGAGATACCACAGCTATTTGCTATGCTTAGAATAGGAAATAGCTGTGGTGTCCCAGAAGCTACAGTGTGGTCAAGTTCTCTTTCTAGAAGTGACTCAATTATGAGGCTGTGGAACATGGAGATAGCTAGAAGCAGATGCAATATCTCCTAAGTATCTTCCTGTACAAGTTGAACTGATAAAGGTCATTGCTTTCTAAGGGTGCTGAATTGGATCAACAGACAGAGTGATAGTGCTGAAAAATTCAAAGAAAATTCAATCAGAATTCAGATATAGTGCTTCTTCAAGTTTCCCTTCAAGCCAGTGACAACAGTGAAGAAGTACACTTTTCTACCATTTTCTCCACTTTTCAGTTATATTTAATCCAAGGCTCCAATCTTGATCTACAGATTATTCCACTCGGGCCAGTAAAATGACCATGGAAGAAAGCTATGTTTTCTTTGTTAAATGCTTTGAAAAATCATCAGCGATCAATTAACCTGGGGCTTTGCCTTCTTGCATATTCCTTTTTTTCCCCTTTTGTGTCCTAACTACAACACAAAACTTTGAATCCACTTTAAGGGGTGAGTTGTCTAGCCAGCCCATAATATTTCTGGATATAAAATGCACCCACAAATTACACTATGTTATGGCCTAGCATTGTTCTCAAGGATATTCTTGGGAGGAGGGAGGCTGTCTCCATGATTGTGGTTATAAAAGCTGCTGCCTGAAGTAGCAGCAAATATTTTCTTTTTTCTTTTAAGCAAAAGATAGGGTAGAAAAAAAGCTACTCTTGACTATCTTTTCGTGTGCACACACACACACAAATGAAAAAAATAGAATTCTGTGTATTTCCCAAACATCAACTCAGTCTTGGAAGGTTCATTTTAATATAATCTCCACAAAATGCTCCCAAAGGCAGATTGAATACTTTTGACCTCGTCAGGTGCAGAAAATACACCAATGCAAGATGTATATCATCAACTAGCATATATACCCAGCGTTGCCCAGGATTTCATTTTCTTATAGGTGATACTTGTTAGAAAGATTTGAGATCCTGTGTCTCTAATTCCCCAACCTGTCTTGTCTAGTACCTGTAACTTTCCCCCATATTCCTCAATTCAATCTGTATTCAGAGTTATTAACATACAGAGGTTCAATTTCTTGCTGCTAGGCCTTGTCTCCATAGTAACCGGCCTATTCAAGACAGATACAGTTGACTGAAGCCCAAGAGCTCTCTGGCTGAGAATTCTAAAGGCCCTTCCCCAAACCGTAAACCCCAGGATTCCATAGAATCTTCTTAGGCAGCCAATCATATTGAGGTCCTTGCCTGGCACAGCCAGTCATATGAGGTCTTTACCCGACACAGATAACTTTGACTTTTATACATTAGATTAACGAATGTATGCAAGGTGTAGCTGCACTCAAGTCCTGCTGACAGGTTTCAATTGGAAGGCTATAATAGCTGTCTTCATCTTTTGTGTGTATGTGTTTGATCATTTATAACTTTTCTGATTGATAATTCCTGCTGACCTAACATTGTCTATTCATTTCGGGGGGGGGGGGGGCTCACAGTATAATTCTAATATGTTCTTCCATTTGAGGGCTTTCTCACCAGTTCTGGGGTCCATAAGATTTCTTTCACTGGTTGCTACCTAGAATACGGCACAGAGATGAGCCATATTCTGCAATACCCCAGTCTTTCACCTCTGATGCATAAATGTCCAAGTCCAGATTGCAGTCCAGACCTCCTGGTCAGAACTAATGGGTGATCCACAGATATTTACTCTGGCTGCCATCCCAATTGCCCCTAGTTCAGGACCTGCTGTGGTCTTCAATCTTGGTACATGTAATAAAAAGTCATAGAAGTGGTATATAACTTATTTTTGATCTACTAAACGTTGATAATTCACTGATTTTTTTTTATTCCAAGTAGTAATGAAAAATTATTTTGCAATGAAATATTTTCAACACATAAAATTGAAAATTACTGACTTAGCCCTACATATAATAATACAACATGAAATAAAATGCTACCTTCTGTTCTGCAAAAATGCAGTATGTTGAACTTAAACTGTTGAAAAAAAAGTGGCTTTGAAATACTCTTGGCAATTACAATACACTTGCCCAAGCTGGAAAGCGCTCACTTGTAAACTGAGCAACCAGTTCATGCACTTCATAGTTGTGGTTGAACAACTATTTGGAGTCAGGAGTTTCTGGAGTACAAAAGGAAAACGGGAATCCATCTGAGCGCAAAGCCTCACTCGTGATATTCAGATTTCCTATTTTCATGTATAAAAGATCTGAAAACCATGCATTACATTTACCTAAATACAAAGTTCTCTAAGCACCCAAAAGTGTGTGCTGTTGAAGGACTGCTCATTACTGTCATATCATATTTCACCTGACTCAGAGCTGGGAAGCTGAATAGAGGTTCAGTAAAGAATAATAATTTATGATTCATCTTGCTGCCACCTTGGCTAGTGTTGCATTACATAAAGCTTTGCTCATTACAGTTTATGTCTCAGTTTCCATGTGTGTGTGTGTTTGAACTAGTGAAATTCTGAAATAAACTTAATCATTCATTCTATTATTTTATTCTCCCAACCTGTAAATTTCATTCTGGTAGGTAGATTGCTGAAAAGCAAGTAAACTTAATGGCTATCTGAACCTTGGATTATTACTTTTTATTCTCCCCAAGACATCCTGCAATACAATAGGTCCCCATAACTGCGTGACCGGTATACATGATTTCACTGACCTTTGATGAAATGTGATTTAAAAATACACATCTTCAATTTAATTGTAATTAAATAGAAACTGAAGAAATAAAACAAAATACATAAATATTACAGGGAAAATAGAAGGGAATGGAAAATTCCAGCAAATGGTGCTCAGTTTTCTCACAGTCTCATGCTGTTTCACATTATCCATGCTGTCTCACATTTCCCTACTCTATAGATGTGCTGTAACACCACCCAGTCTCTTAGTAGGCCTCTGTGATCTGATCACAGGATAGTGACCTCCTGTAAAACTCTTGTGCTTGTACTGTACAGCAAACCCTTCTCTTTATACAGTGCAGAACTACAATAAAGTCCTTCTGCTTGAGTGTTTGTGTTGTTTGTAACGGCCTCAAAGAACAAGAGTGGTGATGCTGGCAATCCTGAGAAGACTAAAGGCCTTTCTGCATTACAGACCTGTTTTATAGGATTTGGCATGGTGCTGCCATAACTAGAAGTTTGCCTTGGGCCATTTCTGCACTACACTGTTACAGTGTTCCATAAGATGTTGAAAGTGGAATAATAGCACTATAACAGGCTAATGCAGAAAAGGCTTATGGCTCCCAAGGGAATATTATAGCATATCCTCCAACATTTTGCAGACGAAAACCAGAACACATGTGGTGAAACAATATCAGAGTATGGCAAAAGTTATTAATCAGAAAGAACATACAAACTAGGAAAGGCTGTAGCAGTTTGCTTTTGCCAGCCTACTGGCAAAGGGAAGTTTCCACCCCTTCCTCTCCTTTGCTGAGTTAAATGAGTGTAACCCCTACTGTATTTTGTTCTCAGTTTCCAACTTTCCACCAACTGAAGTATGCCAAGGACCAAGGTGGAAAGTATGAAGAGAAAAAAGAAGCTGGGACTACCTTAAGAGCAACTCAAAATGTGGGATGACAGAGGATTTTTTCAGGATTTTTTCAAAGTCCCTGCCAAATCAGGACAACTAAAGGATAAGTTATATAAATCTACAGATGTCTATTACAAAAAGATTCTGTTATATTCTTACAGAAAAAATAGCAGGTCAATAGATGGCATAGATTTATTCCAAAGGCCTTACAGGAATATTTTGAAAAAGTAGAATAAGACATTCAAGAAACAGTTGTGTAAGCACTTTGGTGGTATCTACTGACTGTGCCTTTATTTCACGAATCAAAAGTATGTGAGGACCAACCCATTTAACTATATGTGACATTTGACACATTAATATTTATTACATTAAACAGGCCCTATCCCCTTTATTCTATTTAGGATAATAATTAAGAGTAATTTACACTATCAGGCTTGCAATACAGGCCATCTCTGCCCTACACCGTTATAGTGCTATTATTCCACTTTCAACATGTTATGGAATCCTGAGGCTTGCAGTTTAGGGAAGGGCATTTAAAATTGTCAGCCAGACAGCTCTTTGGCCTCAGTAAAATACAAACCTCAGAATTCCACAGAATGTTGAAAGTGGAATAATAGCACTATCACAGCGTAGGGCAGAAATGGCCATAGTTTTGGGAAATTGTCTGAAGAAATGTAGCTGCCTGAGGTGAAGCAGTAGGAATCATCCCACATCCAGTGATGTCACGGTACAGTTGTGTGCCTTCAAGTCAATTCTGACTTTCAGTGATCCTAAGGTGAACCTATTATAGGGTTTTTTTGGCAAAATTTGTTCAAAGAAGTTTACCTTTCCCTTCCTTTGAGGCTCAGAAAGTATGACTCGGCCAAGGTCACCCAGTGAGTTTCTACGGCTGAGCATCTCCAGAGTTGAACTCCAATATTCACACGTTACGTTGATTACCTGAAGCTAATCAAGTTATTTTGGCACGAGACAGAAAAACCCACAAGCAGCCATCTGCATCCCTCAGCAGCGAAAATATAGTTTTGACAAATTAAATAACTAACAATATGCTGCCTTTTCATGGTACCTTATACCTACTGCCTGAGGTGGTCTCCTCATCCCCTAACCAGGTAGGTCTGGGTCTGGTTATAAGACTAACTCTTGTTTAGAGAACAAAGCCAACCTAAAGAGATTACAGTCAGCCCTCCATATTTGTGGGATTCACTTTTGCAGATTTGATTATTCACGGATTATTTGCAGCCACCTCTGCTGCGTCCCTATGCCAATTTCAATAGGGACTGCAAGCCCTATGAGACTGAGAAACTGCAAATGAGGTTTGTAAGTCCCTATTAAAAATTATGTGGGGTGGCAGTGGAGGTGGCAGTAAGCCCCACCAGCCACCTCCTTCTGCCTTGTGGAGGTACTCTGATGCCTCAAAGGAATCCACAGTAGGTTGAATATGGTGATCATACTTATTTTCTGTGTTAAATATGGTTTGGGAGGGTCCACTTTCATGAGGGTCCTATGCCCCTAACCCTAGCAAAAGTGGAGGGATGACTGCATTCTTTTATTCTTCTAATAACTAGAACTATCATCGTAGTTAACTATTTTTGAGCACCTTGGAACAATAACTTTAATTAAAGAGTTCTTAAAAGTAAATCTCTAGGTTGTGCTTCTTCTTCAGAAAAATACTATAGAATTATCAGTCACTCCCATTGCAATAATATTCAGCCAACAATAAATGCTTTCTAAACTGTGTAACTAAGTAAAATGAACAAATTGACACAAGTCCATTCTAACTCTTTTGTAAACACTACTATTGAGTGAATGAAGGTAACTGTTAATAATTCAGGTATTTTCTGCCAAAAATTATTTTAACTGATATTTACTGAAGCGATATGATAGGGTGTTCCTGTACCAGATTAAATTATTGGTCTCATACCAAACATTTTAGATTAGTAACATACTTTCCTGTCTGTGTGACTACAGGTTGGCTTATAGCTTTATACGTGACAACTTAAGCCAGGTATTTTTGTATCACACCTAATATGTCTGTTTTGATAACCGCTATTAATACATACTTACTGAGATATGAATATTCCCAAAGCACTACATTAGGGCTCCCACTCTCTCATGCCCTCTGACATTGATGTCTTTACATGGCAGCTGGAAACATTAATTATTTAAGCCATACTTCTAAAAAAATTCTAAAGTTTCATCATAAACAACTGCTCAACTCTTGGGAGGTCTGTTCTGGAGGCCAACGGAACAGCCTGAAGCAACAAAGCAGCATAAGCAAACGACAGAAGCTGGAATCTTTTTGCAATATGTCACCTATTAAAACCCACCGATTTAACAAGAACTGATTCAGTGTATCACAGGATTATAAAATTATGAGATTGCTGAAGATTTGTTTTAAAGAAAATAGGACAAAGAGATCTAATTACTGGTCTTTGCAGGGGTTTGCAAGTGTGCATAGATTCAGCACTGCAGATGGAAAAGAACCAACCCTGCTAACCTATGTTGAATCTCTCTTCAAATACTCTGGCATGTTGATGGCCTCATTACAAAAGTATTCTGAATAATTTCCACACTATGTAGGATCCTAACGTTTCCACAGAGGTCTTACGTAGTCCTTGAGGTGTTAATGATGGCAATAATTTTACTAAGCCACCAGCAGTGAGTCAAATAACGACTCTGCTTTTGGGAAAATTAATATTATTAAGAAAATGAGAATAGCATTTCAGAAGTTTCACTGATGAAGTATTCTTACTATGCTGCTATGCTATTTTTAAAAGAAAAAAAAGAAGGCGAGTGAATAATGTCAACAGAGTTGATTTTGCTTAATATTTTTCACCTTTTGAAGCAACTTTATTTGATGCGTTATTAAAACTCTATATAGTTATAGCAAGCATATAAGAAAACTCAGCATTATACAAAATATAAAAAAATAGCCACAGAAAAAAGGAAATAACACCAAACAAAACTAAAGTCTTTGAGAGTCTGTCACTTGATATAAAGCTATCTGATACTGTTTAATGCAGGAAAAATGTTCCCAGTAAAGAATCCGGATAGAAGATTTCCCCAAAGAATTTATGTGTAGGTGGACTCTACATGTCACAGCTTAAATCACAGTAGACAATAAGTGGCTACAAAATGTGACAAAATGAGCTGGCCATCTTATTATTATTCATATATTTAATATGATTAGTCAGTTTTTCCATAAGGGCTAACTCTCATATATTGTAATACTCCTAGCATTTATCCAGTGCTTAACTATGACCAATCTTGCTGCTAAGCAAACCTATTAATTTTTTATGTGAAAGTCCTCCATTGTCATTAGCAAAAACGTGTTGTAGTGCTAGGATCAGATGAGGTGTTATATTTTGTCTCATTATTGTGGAAGTTTCTTCAAATACTAATGTTCAGAAATGATAAGTAATTGGACATAATTATCATATATGTAAATACAACAGAGTCATATTTTTGTCATTTACCTTAGTCTTAATCTTAAATCAGAAAATCTTTGGTCATGGGAAGAGTGTTAAGTGTCAGTTGGTATGTGGGAATAAATCTGTTGCATTTAGTGGCAGTTTTGAACAGTTTATGGTCAAACCCTCTCTTTTTTAAAAAAAGAAAAGATGGGAGTCTGGAGGATTTGGGAAGCCTCGGAGGGGTTTAGGAAGCACAAAATGAGGCCCTGTAGGCCACATGCAGTCTGTGGGAAATAGTTTCTCAACCCCATTATAAAGTGTAGAATTGATGCTTTTTTCTAGGTGTCTACAAATGATCTACAGATAGAAAGAACTGGTCTGAACTAGGATCCTATCTAATTATAGAAGGCATTTATATCAAGGATGATATACATAGTCTGGTTTCTAAATTTTCCCATGAAACCAAAATATGTTAAGTGAAGAAAGAAACCTAATATCACAATTTCAGGCATGTTGGAAATCTTAATGTTTAATATCAATGGGATAACTTATTAGACTTTCCTCAGCGATCCAGAAGTCATTTATGTTGCTTGATGTGTGTGTCTGCCTCCCCAGGTGATCTGTCCACCTTCAACCTTTGGAAACCTCTCACCTGAGATCTGAAAACATAGTTAAGTTTAGGCTTTTCTATCTCTTTGTTTAAGCTTTCTTGTTCAGTTTTCATCTCTTCAAGTGCACACTGCTGTGATTTTTTCCCCCCTACTCTCCAGTGCTTTCTTAGAAGACTTTTTTTTTTCTTTATGAAAGAAAAGAAATCTCTGATTTCAGAATCCTAATAATAGGTCATGCAAAGGGGCTTTCTAGGTCATAAATTCACTCGCTGTCATTACTCCTTTGAAATGACAGGCAGCAATTGTGCTTTTAACAGTGCCTGATTTCATGCCTGTTGTAAATGTTTTAATTGATGTTTTTAGCTGGTTTTTATTTGGCTTAGCTGGGTGTTTTGTAGAAGAAATGCAGGTTACTAATTTAATAAAATGAATAAAGAAATATCTCTGGTTTGGATACACATCAGCCATACTCAAAGCAGACCTATTTAAATCTATGAGACTTAATGGTCTACTGCCCATTTCCACCCCATTGCTAGTTACTGTGACAGCATTTAGAATTTTCTGTACCCTAATTTCTGTCTCGTACGATTTAGAGAGAACTTAACTCTCTTTCCAAACTTCAGTCTCAAAGAAAACAAATTAAATCAATGGAAAGGTATGTGTTTTCTCTAACAGTTCAACAGATATAATTTGCACACATTTTCTTCAGAAGTCGTCAAAGGATGAAAGCTATAGCAGTTGCAGTTTTATGAAATGTTTATAGGGATAGAAAGACTATTTGCCATTTTTCACTTTCTGGTTAAAAGGAGGGGGAAACTTCTTGCACTCAGGAAACCTGATCTGAAAAAATAACACAGTGGGAAGAATTTTCAGTTTTCACTTAGTGTTTGTGATTCTAAAGTGTTTGGGGAAATTATTCTGAACTGAAACACATGTGGATGTTTGGAGTGTAAAAACCCATTTTTGTGGGAAAAAGGGTTTTTTTTCCTCCTCCTCTTTCTGTCTCTCTCTCTCACACACACACACGTAGACACTATTTAAAAGTAACCAACAATGGGATTTTTTGGGAGGGCCAGGGTAAAATTAATGTGCTTGTAGAAAAAATGTGATTTTTTTTCAGGACAAAAGCTATGTAGCTTCCTGGAAAGGTTGTTTTCCCCAAGAATATCTGATTTTTACCCCAAAGAAACAGTTGGTTTTTTTTTTTTTTTGCACCAAAAATACTGTTTCCACATAGCCACATTTTTGGTGTGACAAATTCTGGTTTTGTGCAAAAACTAGCAACTCTGTACAGTAAACATAAGTGTATTTCTGGGGAGAATAACTTCCCCAAACATGTATGAACATTGGGCAAAATCTGTGTAGAAATATATGCTTCTTTCCCATTGTAGGAAGAAAACTGCAGAAATTACCCAACCTCATTTACAAAGGCAAAACAGTTGAACACTTCCATTTCTAGTGTAAACCCAACAGGGAGGGAGGGAGGAAGGGAAGCAAAGCTGTCCATCATTTTCTCATCTGTTCTTGAGTCCTAGGTACTCAAAGCTTTTTCGTAATGATCATTACCTGTTTTTGTTTCCCCACCTTCAGAAACCTAGTTTGTGGGTAACTGGATGAATTTAGAGGAGCGCACAACACAGATGACAGGATTGGAGATGCCATCCACTAATTGAAGGAAATAATGGATAATTTTTGCCATTTTCTTTCTACATCAAGAAAGTCTACAATAACTATGTAGTTTTGAAGACTATTTGCAGTTTGAGGCTTGTTCTGTATAAAAATCACAGGTGATTTTTTTTTCCGCACAGAAATACTTCCTGTGGGGAAACAGCAGTTTCTTGCACAGCAAATACTTTAGGTGGGTATTTATTCTGCATAAAATTCCATTTCTTTTTTAAAGAAAACAGCATTTCTGTTTTCCACACACACAAGGCAAATCATATTCAAATTCTGCACAGAGTAAGTACTGAACTGTAAGGATTCTTGTCAGTCTGGTATTCTCCTCGTCAGGATTTCCTGACATTCAAGAAACACATTTTTCTTTGTATATTCTCAAATATTCTTTCTATCCTTAAACCAGAGTAAAATTTCACAGGACCCTCAAACTATCATTGAGTTTACTTCACAGAACCTTCCATTTGGTTTCCAGTCCTCTCTGCTGAACACAGTAGCACAACTTGTAGTACGTAAAGCAAAGTGCTTTTTCATAGTATATTTTACTCAGGCAAACTACTTTTCTTATTTAGGTTAACTTTGGTGGAAAGCAGCAATCAAGGCTTCTTCAGTCCCAAAATATATTCTACAAATCCCAGAATATGTATAGTGGTCACTTGACCACTGGCAAGAATGACACATTAGGTGAGCAAAGGGCAATAAGGAAACAGGTCCAGCATTGCTGAAGAGTATGAATTCTCCAGCTGGCTTTATTGAGACTCACAAGTGTTCAGTAACTCAAAGCCACATGCCCTTTATCCAGGGGCACACCCAACTTTAATCCTCTTATTCTGATTTGGCTATCACTTTTGAAATGTAGATAATCCTTGCTGCAGCCTAGTTCACAGTGACCTTTTGAGACCTAATTAATATTGGGAGTATGTAACATGGGATTCTCAATTGAAGAAACTACAGGAATTCCAAATTGCATCAATATTTCATGCTTTCTGCTTTGAGATCCTGGTCTTGGCTGGCATAATCATTCAGCTAATTCACCCATTATGGCTCATTTCCATAAGCAAACTTTGAAAAGGTTTCAAAGTTTTCTGGTGAAAAGATTTCTAAGACACAAGAGATAACTATCTTAGGAAAGGGTTTGCCAACTTAGTGCATCAGTTAGCACAGGGACAGGCAACTTGGTACCCTACATATAGCTTGGATTAAAACCCCCATAATCTCATTGGTCATGCTGGCTGGCCATATGGAATTTATAGTTCAGAACATCTAGTGGACACTGGACTGACTGTTCTTGAATTAACATATATTAATATTCAGAGGACACTTGCTCTAGGACAGTGGTTCTCAACCTGTGGGTCCCCAGATGTTTGTGAACTTCAGCTCCCAGAAGCCCTGAGCATTGACCATAGTGGCTGGGGCTTCTGGGAGCTGAAGTCCACAAACATCTGGGGACCCACAGGTTGAGAACCACTGCTCTAGGAGCATAGATACTGCCATTAATTTACCCTTTTCAAGTGTCTAGAATAGAAATCATTCTGATGTTTTCTGTAGTCATTTCTCTTCCGTATTTATTTATTTTATATATTATTTCTCTCCAGATACTGGACTAAAAGCTGCTTTCACCGATGGTGTCAGTACATTCTGTCATATTATGCCATGTCATGCAATGTTACTCTTGGGAAGGCACATACTAATTGTTGCAGACGTACACAAGGCATACTGGGATGTCAGCTCCAACTATTAAAGCACCAGGACAAACCACCTCATCAAATAAGCTATCAATCTCTGACAGTCAATTTGAATAGTTACAAATATTAGACACCAATTTCCATAGGTTAAAATCTCTAGAAGTTTCAGCATATTCTATAATATGAAATAATCTCAACGATAATTTTAACAATCTTAATAATGATAATCTTTCCCATTGACTTAATTCTTTACCACCAGACCTTCAGTGATGAAGATTTCCTGAAAATTAGATTTAAGAATATTCTCTGGAAATATACTCTCAAGATACAAAACAAAATGAGCCTCCTAACACTATCTATCAGGGCTGTTGCTTGTATGAAACATGACATATGAAACCTGTTAATATTTACAGGTACTTTTGACTAAAAGGATAAAAGATCTCAATAGTTTGCTTGCTTGCTTGCTTGCTTTCTCTCTCTCTCTCTCTCTCTCTCTGGTTGCTGACAAATAATGTGTTTTTTAAAAAAAGCTTTCACATCATGAAGCTAAGGCATTTGTACCAATCTCAGTATCTGAATTGGTTATTGCAACTCCAGCGTAGGCAAGGAATCTGGTTATATGCAACACTTTCTTATTCAAAATCAGAACGATCCTTAGCAAGCTTCTGACCACATTTTTCTTTGATGGTTGCTTATCCACATATAATTTTTGGAAAGCAGTAGTGTGACAGGGAACTGAGCACTTATCACCACAAATATGACACAGAATGATGCTAAAGATTTAATCAGGCTACTCTCACTCCTCCAATACACACAGGGTACTTCCAAAAACGAGTTCATGCAAAAGAATTGAAGAGGCAATGGGTTTTACAGCTGACATATGGTAACCACATTTCTACACAAATGGAAATAACAGGCAGTCTAAATCCCCTCTGCATGAATTAGTTTTCAACAAACAAATTCCCTATGTTGCAACAAATGAGGTCCAATGAATACAAATCTATAATGGATATTTCACTTCAGAGATACTCTACTGGTAAACTTCCATAAAGTGACAATGTGATGTATTCAACAGAAACAATTAAAGGACAGACATGTATCCAACTAACTTTTATACCTATTTTGTACTTGGTCCAGCTGGTTTTAGTCAAAGGCATTGTCACAAGAAATCTCCCTCCTCTATTCGCCAAGCCATAGGATAATAAAAGTCTTCAGTAACCCCTGGGTCTAGGGCACAGGCAGTTCCCATGTCTCATTTAGCTGGTTTATGCAACACAGGTAACTCTTTTCTTGTCCAGCACCTTCTCTCCATTGTCAACATTAGTGCTTGAATGTTAGTTTCAGGGAGCTTTGGACAAATTCAAAAAACCTTTCTTTTCTTCCCTTCCCAGCACAACCTGCTGATCTTCATCCCGCCCTTGAATTAATATGAATTTCATCAAAGAGGAGATTCCTTTAAAAAAAAATGAGAATGACGCTCTCAAATATACCAAAAACAACATCTGTACGACCAGTATTTTGGACCCTGTCATCATAAGCACCACCAAACTGAAGAACAAATAAATCAGCAGAACCAAAATAAAACAAAATTCCAAGAAATCATGACTTCCAAATGAGCAAGCAAATGGAAGTCCCTTACAATCCAAGCAACAGAAAGAAACGTCACAAGAAGGTAAAAAATCAAACATTGTTCACTGGTCAATCTTACCTTTGCCATCTGGGCTTGCACTCCATTTGCTTTAAGAGATGCTACCGCTTTCTGTGCTGCTGCTGGACTGTCAAAATCTACAAAACCATAACCTGTGCAGGAGAAAATACAAAAGAATTCATTAATATTTTAAAAAGTTGAATGTTTTCTAATTTTTTAGGCAACCGCTCTATTTGTAACCGTTACCATGTTAGCCTTTTGTTTTACCTTCACCTCTCCAAAATCAGTAACGGTCATACAATAGATCCTTTGAGATACTGGAAGGTACTTCAACAGGTTGTAGTTTAGTTAGAACTAGTAACAGAAGAACCTATCAAGAAAGATCATTGAGTTCCTTACTGTCTGCTCTAACTGGGTGCATCTCTGCTTGATCTTAGGGATAAGTCTTTGCCATTAGCTGCTAATTGGTCCTAGAACCAGAGGTCAGTTCATCATACAAAGCATACGCCTCATTTCTGAGCTATAGTCACTTCCTAATATCCTGCTTTCTGGGGTAGTATTTTTCATGAGCTGGCTGAAAGGGTCCATTTTGAGGATGACAGTTCATAGAATCTCTCACCCAGCACAGACACTGACCCTGCAGGCTGAACATTCTGAGAGTTGTCCAAACTTATGTCCTTCAAGCTCTGCCTTAACTTAGGGCTGTAACAATGATCCTTCTCAGAAACACTTTTGTTACTCTATTAGGCATGCCATTTCCCTTTGATCAAGTATCTTTTTTCCCTCCTTTGTTTATCATGTTAGTGATTTCAAGATACTACAACAGAATCATACAACCAAGAATCATTACATTCAAGTGTATTTTGTTCCCTAATGCTTTTAATATCTATTGTGTATTTTTGGAATATATGTGATGTGTCTTTTGTAGAAAGATCGTAGCATCACATTTGCCTCTTTGCAATCCTTGCTACAATCTATACAAATGGCAACAACTTGCCTGGAAACTCTAATAATATTTGAACTAGAATGCTGATTCTTTAAGAGCTTAGGGGCAGATGCCTCCATTTATTAGGTCAATATCCCTTAGCACAGAAAGCAGCTACATATATGCTACAGAATTCACTGTACTGCATTAAAAAAATGATTAACTCAAAGTCTGGTGCATGCATCAAATGGAGGGGAACATGAGTAGGAAGGAAAAGAGAATAAATGCGTGTAAGCACTCCGGTAAAGTCCCAATGGAAATCCAATTCTAAGAAACCACTAGTCCCAATCCTATATCAAAGATCTGATTCCAATTCTGTGCATATTTATCAAGGACTGAATCCTACTTAACTCAGTTGAATCATTCCTTAATAGGCATATACATAGCATTGCGCTAAGACTGCAATCCTAAGGGTACTGACTAGGGAATAGGTTAATCTAAACTGTGCAGATTCACTTCTAAAGAGGCATAGTTAGGATTAGACTACAGCTGTATGTTTTGCACATGTCCTCACTGATCACACATCAAGTTGGCTGTCCAGACACCCACAGAAGAACTGAGATAATGGAGCTAGACATGGAAATTAAACTGGAAGCTCCTGGGAGTCAGGAAAATAAATCACCTGCACTAGGTTAAAAACTCATAGCTGGTCCAAAGAACTCACCTACAGGGGACTTGGAAAGCAGATATGTCATTTGGACAGTAAAGAAAACCCAGTGAGTTCAGGAACAACTCACACCAAATCCCAAAGACTTTTAACCATTTTGGATGAGCTGAAACATTCAGAAGCAGCAATCCATGCCCCCCCCCCCGGTCAGTGGCAGTAGAGACTTGCAAGTTCTCTTTCATTATCTGATTAAGTAGTCTTATTCTTGAAATAACAAAGTAACCATAATTTCAACAAATGTGTCATGTTTGTATACAGCCAAAATATATGCATTAATATGTGCTAAAACTAGAGATGCAGCTTTATGTTGCTTTGCCAAAAAATAAAATAAAATTAACACACAATTTATAAGCTACAAAAGGACGTTCCAAAGAAGACAAGTATGCACAGATCTGGTGTTTTTTAAAAAATTATATTTGCATACAAAGGCTCCTAAATGTCTGCAGCATGATTAATCTTCAGTCATCACAGGACTCTACAACCCATTTGGGGAGAGGAGAAAGGTTGGTGGTCATAAGTTAAGTATACTGTGCACTGTTTCAATAACGTTGTGATTCATTCATAGCATGGCTACCAATATTATTTCAAGAACTAATACAATTAATTTTTCAAAATGCCCCAAAGATATTTTTTCAAAAGTTAAAAAAGTGGGGCCTACATGTAGGCCACACTACAGATTTTCCCCACACCACATCTGAGTACTTGTCTGAACTGGGTCAATGAATGGCCTTGGCCGAGGTTCTGGGTTTCAATTGCTCATCTGCCAAAGTGGGAAGCGTAGTATTCTATGATAAAGAATCTTCATAAAGGAGAAAACAATGCAATGGAAGATTATTATAGTAGCAAAATGAGACAGAAAAGAAGTAACATCTGGTTGATCAAAGTAAATGGAAAATAAAAATATATATAGTGTGAATAAGGATGGCCTAAATACCCTAAAGGCACCAGATCCTGTTTGATTTTGGAAGTAAAGCAGGGCCACCTGTGCTTAGTACTTGGGTGAGAGACCAACAATGAATACCAGGTGCTGTAGGCTACATTTCAAAGGAAGGAACTGGCAAAACCACCTCTGAGTAATCCTTGCTTAAGCCTAACTGTTGAATTTTACCAGCCAAAGAGGTAGAATTCGTATACTTCCAAGAACATGGTATTTATTCTACAACATAAAAAGCCTCTACATTTTGATAACATTTGCTCACTTTGAACTATATGGGAAAGAATATTAATATAGTACACACTTAATAAGGCCAGTTAAACAGTCACTGTAGCTGACTCCCCTATAAATGCTGGCACACAAATAACACCAGCAAATTCAATTAGTATTATGTATTCTATGTTTTAGTTAGCCATTTCATTCTCTCAACTATATTCCTCCATTTTTGTCTTCTCACAGCATGTTACAAAGAAAGGAATTTGTTATACACAACACTGCTCAAAAATGTTCTGCAGAGAAACTGTGAAGTTTGAATAACTAAGGCCACAATCCCTCAAATGCTTGTTTTGAACCAGAGCTATTAAGTTCATCATCAAAAAAGTAATTGTACCAATACTGACTAACAAGATCTATGAGTCATACAGCATAATCCTAAGCATGTTTACTAATAAGTAACTCCCACAGAGTTCAGTGGGGCCTACTTCCATTTCAAAGGAGTATAGCCTTAATTTAGTATTCTCTATGGAAACTATAGAAGCTGAAGTACAGCAACAAATATGAAATGACACACTCTTTCATCTGGATGTTGTATGAAAGAGCACAGAAGTAAAATGAATCCAGCTTGCAGTTTTATGGCACATCTAACTGGTTGCCTACCTTCTAACTGTTCCAGTTTAGTAGGGACCGTCCTTGTAAATCCTTTGCTCTCCCAGTTTCTCATCTGCTTTCACAATATCCTGGTCCTTCTCTTGCCCACCAACGTTCTTCCGTTGTCCTTAGCTTACATCAGTTGCTGCAAACTGAGTTTAAACTGCAAAAACAGTTGACACTCAGCTCCAGCAAAGAGAGAGGAGGGGGACAAAATTTTGTTCTCCCTGTTAGGCTCATCTGATTTTTGTTTAACTTTATTCAGGCCTTTCAAAATTCAGCACATAAATGCCAGGGTTTTACTGCTTAATATAGTAACTTTACATATTCTTCCATATTAATATCTTCTGCAATCTTTTGGCCTGGCCACACCCTTTTCACCATACTCTTGATGTTGGTTGGCAACATGTATCCCAGTTTTCGTTGCTAAAATATTGGAGAGTATGATGGTTTGGAACAGCAGAAGAGATCCTACTGTAGCCAGTGCTACCATATTTTATAAATAAATACATAGCTAAAAATAAAAAATCTAATGCTATGATTAACAAGGTTAGCCATGGGGCAAAATGAGACACCTGGTTCAGGTGTCAGATCTTAGGTGGCAGATAGCAGAGATGGGAAAAATATGGCACACAAACCACCTACATACCTCAACCTCTTTTTGACACTTTTGGAGGTGGGCTTGCCCTAGCAAATGTCAAAAAAGGCAGACCAGAATTCAGTAAGGGACTCAGCTTGCAGTTTTATGGTACATCTAACTGGTTACTTACCTTCTAACTGTGCCAGTTTAGTAGGGACAGTCCCTACTACCGAGTGGACTTGCATCCATAGACAATACAGCTGAGGAGTTTTGTAACATATATATTCAGTAAGGAGATGTTATGGTGCTACTATGTTGAAGAGCCAGTAAAGTGACCAGTAAGAATGGGACTGATGCATAACTGAATTGATATGCACTGGGACACCAGCAAGGGAGTGACAATGTACATCACTAGACTCAAAGGCTCATTGTAATACTTTTGCCAGTACCCAAATGCACATCTTCTCAGTTCACTAAAAGGGTTTCTCAAAACCTCTGCCACATAGCTAAGGATGATACAGAATTGCATCTATAGTATGGAGCTGTGACAAACTTTGGAACATCCTCCACCTCCCACAGCCCCCTGCAAACACTCTTAATACTATAAAAATCAGCTGATGTGGCCCCAAAAACATTCCATAAGTGCAAACCAGAAGTAAATTTCTGGTTGCTTCCATGCTGCATTTTTGGTGAATTTTCAACCCAAAAATGTTTTAGAGCACTGCCCCATTGCAATTGCTCAGCTCTGCCTTATATAACTGCAAATTTGTCAGTATTTAAAAGCTTTATCACAGAGCAGAGAATTTCGATTTCCTGTATCAGGTGCCCAAATCTTGCATCAGCTGTGGAAATATATTTAGTAGATTCCACACATGAAATATAATGGCCATACCGAGATGAAGATATGGGTTTGAACCACACATTATCTTTAAAACTAATGAGCCCTTCAAAGCTAAAATTTTAGTAGCTAGATAGCGAATTTACTCCCTTATGGGGATTTCATTTAAGTAACCTTTTAGCTCCACTATCATAACCTTTTTCTAGCTCATTTTCCCAAGTGGTGTCATCGTGCCACATTTCTCAGCTGCTCACACATTATCAGTATAACAAACAATGTCCCAAGCTAAAAATACAGTGCTTTACTGTATATCAGTATTTAACACAGCAACATCACAGTGCCAACAATTATTTGGTTGCAACAGTCCTATGGGCCATCATTATTGTACCATTTGAGACACTTGTGTGGACATAAATGCCTTAGAATACAAAGAAATTGTGAAATTAGAATTCATTGTGAAGATGAGTTAGTTGCTTGCTAATTTTAAAATATCAGATTCTCATAAGAAAATGTTGATTTTCAAACTATACATATGAGCATTCATGATGCAATCCTGTCCATGGCTAAGCATAAGTCAGAACAGCACTACCAGGAAGTAGTTATTCTGCATATTAAGAGTGAATCTAATTCTGTCATTATATCCAGAGGTCCAGGGTAGGGGAATCTACAGCTTGTAGGAGGATCTATAGCTTCTGTTCAGAAAACAGCTCAAATATCTGCAACTTGGCAGAGGTAGGTTTGCAGATAGTTTGTGAATATTTGGTCTGTATAACATGTGCATCCCAAGAAGCAACTGGATAACACTGAGGTTATATAGTTTGTTAACCAGGTTCAGCAGAGTTGCAAGCTTTCTTGTCTTCAATTACTTAAACATTCCCATAAATAGAGATCTCCCTGCAAGTTCTCTCCTTTCAGCTGTGAAGAGGGTTGTATGTGCCATCTCAGCTACTTTTCTTCAGCTGGCAGCCACTGCTTCCTGAATGAATCAGATGCAGTAGCTATGCTATCCAGTTAAAGGTTCTCAGACTTGTGCCCATCCAACCCTGCTCAGGATACTAGAATAAGATTGAAGCCTTTCAGTCACAAATGTTGTAGTTCAGGGTCAGCCAGTTATATAACAGCTGGTGTAAGCAACTGAAGAATCAAAAACTGGAGAGCATCCAATGGTATCCACAGAAGGTACAAATGAAACCTCTCTTACGAAACTGTAAAGATTGTTACTTATTGGTAAAAAAGCCCATGATTATTAGCTTTTTTCTCAACATGCAACACTTTTTGAGCATCTTGAGATATGTCTCTTGCTTCTTCTATGGTATAAGCAGCTGACAATTATTGATGTCATCTTACATTAAGATCCAGTCCTTTGAAAATTGTCACATTCTTTGCTATAGCATTTCTTGCAGCAATAGGGAGTTCTGCAGTTCGGCATTCTTCAAAATGCATGTGCATTCGTATTTCCAAATAGTCTGTGATTTCTTATTAATAATAATGTTTCTTCTTTTGTTTTCCTCCTATGTTCCCATTTTCAGTTTCAAGTTTGCTTGACCAGAAGGTTATAGGTACAGCCTTCCCAAAATGTAATCCAATTCAATTAACCTTTCATGTTGCATTAAGGGCTTTGCATGTTCATTCAAGCTCAAAAATGAGTGGAAACTGCAGCTGCTAAAAGTTGTGCCCTTTACAGAGGCATTATTTAACTAATACAGATATGATATTGTATCCTATGCTTCTAGATTCACCACTGCCATGGACCTGGATGGCAGATTTGACAGTTCACTAGCGTACACACACGGGTTCTATGCAACTGAATCTGTCATACAACTGAAACTTTATTCTATGTTACCAAGAACTCAGCTTGAAAACCAATATCATTCAAGCAGAATGACAAGTTGAGAGGGATTGTACTAACCATATCAATCCATTATCACAACACATTAAGTGGAACAGTTTTTGTTTGGATATATCTATGTGTATTTGGAAACAGAAATGCCACCATAATTTAAAATATAAATGATACACGTTAACACTTCTTTTCTCTTTTTCTCATTTTCTCTATTTCTTTTCCAGGGTTTCAAGTTTGCTTTTTTAAAAAACAAACAAACAAATCAAACAGATTAAATAACACAAAAGGATTAAAAGGTACCATCTAAATTCCACTGATATTACTAGCAAGTTTTCCTTCATTCACAAAGGCATGGCCTGTAATAGTGTCAGAGACACTTAAGTTGGTATCCAGTAATATAAAAGCAAGAAATAGCAACAAATGGTATTATTTTAAAAATCAGGTGTTGGATACCATGTCCGGTGCTTGCAATATTAGATTTGCATATTAATCGTGTGAAACATTAGAAATTGTAAATATAATTTACAACACAACTAATAATCAAAACCATTTAAGTAATTAAGTTACTATTAATTGCTTTGTTACTTAGAGTCATAGTTTGAGGACAAACTGTAAAATATACAGAGTTGTCACCATTGAGTCTAGGGGTACAATCTGTTACTGGCCTCTTCAAAACTGCTATTTTCCCTGTTTTATAGTTAACTTCCTAAATTACAAAAGCCATTCTACAATGGTTCCTTGGAGAGCAGAGGACTTCAACATGTCTGGAAATTGTCTTAAGTGATGATATCTTTTCTTATAATCTGTCCAATTTAGTTCAATTAAATTCAGCCTGTAAGGCCCTGCTTTGGGGGTCCCTGATATCAGTGTGATTTGGATGGGCACCACATTCAATTGGCACCCTATTGGATTGGCAACATGTGCTCAATTGGTTCTAATATCAAATTCAAGACTGAGAGGTGACCAAGAGGTCAAACTGAGTGAGGAAAGAAATCTGACTGTAAATGTGAGAAAGACAGGCTAGTCAACCTAAACACCCTCTAGGTGAGATTAGATAATTTGCCAGGTAATAGCTGCTGTTCCTGTGGATGACCGGCTTAAGTAGAAGCTGAATGTCTTCCCAGGGAACACAATTGTGAGAAACCCACCAGGACACTGACTGACAGATACCCATCTCCTGTGCACCTGGACTCTTTCCTCTTTCCTCATAGCATACAGCTGTTACAACACACATTATGTCTTTGTCATCCAAATACTGTGAACATCAGTGGGTTATTGATAGTCCATTGTCTGTGCTGCAACTCCCATTGTTCCACATGTGAAACTGCACATATCTTCCACTGCCACAGGCTATTTTTGGCTATAAATACCCGTGATTCTAGGATGCCCAGTGCAGTCTCTTGAAGGTCTACTCGTCACTCGAAGGTCCACTCGTCTGGCTCCTGAACAAGACCTATTCTTAGGTCCTACCTAAGCCAAGCCAAACACATACCCTTCTGGACTGGTAATTATAAACCCAAAAAAACCCTCAGCCTCTCTATCCATAATTTCTTCTGCCTTTATCCTTCAGTTAGCTCTTGTATGAATGTTTGATTGTGTGTATCCTAGGTGCAAGCATGAGTGAATTTCCCTCAATAAACCACATTTTTAGTTTACTTTTGAATCTCTGGTTCCTTCCTGCGTGAGCCCATAAACATTGGTAGAAAGGTCTCGTTAAGTTACCCCCTTCTCGCAAGCCTCCTCTTTGAGCTAATTCATTCCCCACTTTTGCAAGAAGGTATTTGGCATCGCAGAGTGGCCCTTGTGGCGCCTACATTTTGGGGTAACAAGCCTATTCAATTAATTTACTGATATGTATCTCTTTTCTACCCCATTCCGCCTTGCATGATATACACAATTTGTTTGCCCTTCAAAAGTCTGGTTAATGGTCAATAAAGAGTGGTTTAAAAAGTTTGTAAGAATGATATTTTAATTTCAGCTAAATAACACTGATCCACTGCATGTGCAAGGATAAATGGCTGGCTACAAAGATCAGTCAAGAAATCAAAGATGGAGCATTCTTAATGTTTCAAGTGCATTTGAGTCTATGCAAGGAAAAAAAAACACCATTCTACACAACTGTAACAGAGTGTCACAGATACTGCAGCTGCCCCTTCAGTTTGTGGAGAAACCTGTCATGGGGCTGGCAGGTAGCTGATTACCTAGCAATGCTTCAGGGTCTCAAATGCAGCTACTAAGGAGAAGAAAGGGCAGAGAGAAATAAAAGCTTCAGAAGCAGCTTAATAGGTAAGAAGGTCAGAACAGTTAGAGAGGGAATTGTAGGAACCTCAGCATCAGTCCCCAGCGGCTTCTTCCACTGCAGCAGTGAAATCCCTCTGGAGAGAGAATTCAGAGGCTGAGGAAGTCAGCATCCGGGACAATGCAAGGATGACGTTTCCAGCATTATTCTCCTCATAACAGAGGTCAGATCAGGCAGGAAGTAGGTGAGCCACTCATGGGACAAGTGGACAAGGGAAAGATTGGACACTCTGGCCTCAATATACAATTTTGTATATATTATAAAACACGCAATATTATACAATAGAAACTAGGCGATCACAAACATAGGAAGATAATTGAAACATCACAATGCATCCCACCACCCTGAGAAATGCACAGGCCAATATATCATTGTGGTTGGAAGATTAGCATTTCATGTTTATAAGGCCTAACTTACTGCAAATGGGCATGGCTGCTTGGCAGTAAAGCAAACAAGTCAGTCTTCCACTCCATTCTGCTTCATACCAGGATTAGTTTTGACTTTTCCATTCTTTTTGAATTCCTTTACAGTCAAAACTCTTCGCCTGTTTCCCAGTCATTCTTATGAGGTCTGCATTTGTTCCAACCCCTTTTTTTTTCTTTTCTCTTCCTAGGTCTTCCTGAATCTGCTAGATGAAGAGTCATCCACTTTAATGAAGTCCAACTTTCTAAAATTAACCAGTTCCTTAGAATGTAGCATTAGCTTAAGTATTAATTAGGCAATCTAGTAAGCCAGGTGATACTGGTGAGAAAACTAGTATTAACATCTTAAAGTGCTAACTGACTGGTTATTTCCAAGCTCTGATTTAGCCATACACAGAATAAATTTATTTCATTTTGTAGCACTCTGCACTACATGGAAGTTGTTCATAATATTCTTCTATGTTTTGGAAACATTTTTGTTATTTTAATGCAGATGTCTCTGGAGGCCAAAAAAAAAAAAAAAGGAGAGCGGCTTTTTTTCCTTGCCCATGAAGAGTTACAGGGGAAAAAAATAGAAATATCAGAAAAAGAAACCCACAGAAATTTAGATATCATGTTCCAATATATCCTTCAAGCAAATTATTTAATGATAACAGCAGTAACTTCAACTTCTTAGCTAATTTATCTGATTTGAAAGGAAAACAGAAAATGTAGAGAGACATTTCTACAAATATCAGTTAAAATTAATCCTTTTCATTGGCCAATTATAACGCATTCTTACTCATCCTGACAATAACCTCACAAGGGAAGCCAGGAATATTGTCAGTTTACACTAGTGTCAATTTCAAAAGAAGTATACAAATTAAATTTTACATTCCCCATTTCTACAATGTAATTAGAATGTAAAACCCATGTTGCCTAAAAGTGTCTGCAATTTGTTAACCTCTCTCTTCTCCTTTCTGACTTTCTTGAAAAATATTCCAGACTGATACATGCTACTTTGTAAGGTTCTTTGCAAGAATGTAAGGATGGAGGATCTCAAATCACTGTAGGGTTCCCAGATATCACGACAGTACCTAGACTTTCCATTTATGATGGGGCAACAGACAAGGGCATCAAATTCACCAGTTTTCATGGGGTCTGCTCCAGGTGAGAGGCAGAGCTGCATGCAAACTTCTAGTCAGGCAGAAAGCCTTCTAGTTGGCTGTGCTGCACTTTGCAAGGGTTAATTAAATCAAGTATTTCAGTTTGTAAATACACTTAATTTCCAACAAGGAAAATATGTTCTGTCTGTGTATGTACTGGAGGGATGAACTATGAGCAACTCTAATTGCTGTTAGCCCGATGCTGGTAACATCATCAGGGATTGTCCATAGGGCCTGGGATGATCCTGTTGGGAAACCCAAACCTGGATTCAACCTGAGTTATTTCCACTTAGTCATGAGTTACTTTATGTGTACTCCCAATGATCCTGTAAATTGTGCCATTGCTTCTCAGAACTAATTCCAGGCTTGTTGGACCTTCTTCTACTGATGAGATCTTTGGGCACACCTGAAAATGTCAGCAAACAGCAGCACTGCAACCTAGTGCCTATGTCTACCTGCCTTTAGATTTCCCATAATGCTCTGAGCAATGCTATGCAGGGGGCACTGTGTGAAACATATATGGTGGGTAAGTCCAGTTTCCAGGCAGCCTTGAGCAGATGTCAACAATGGGTTATGCAGGTAGACAGAGGCCTTAGAAGCTGGCCCAACACACCAAGTGTTAACACTAAGCCTGTTACTCTTCCCTTCTTATCAATGGGACGTTAAGGTAGGAAGTGATTTGTCCAGTCAGTGAAGTGACCATAAGGCAGAGGTGCACTTGCAGAGTCTCATAGTGCTTGGGAAAAAATGCTTCCAGTTCTGAACAGAAGCTTTAGGCAAGATTATCCATTGTAATTACTAACTACCAGGAACCTGCATCTGAAACAGCGTAATTAAAAAAAAAAAAAAACCTTCCGCTTGATGGCATTACAGCTTAATAAGGAAAGCAGAGGAATCTCTACTTCTTTGGCAGGGAGAGACAGGGAACCCACTTAAAGAATCAGGAAGGAGAATTTGATATGGCTCTGATAGTGCTATATGAACACACAATCTGATGCTAAACAACTATGTCTCCCACAACCTAAACAACTGGGGGCCTACTGGACTCAATTTCTCAATGTCGTAATTAACTTGGCAGCAGGTTCAAATGAATTAAAACTGAATGTCACTGTTTGTGCAACAAATCCCTCATCCTTGTTTTTCCTGCTTGTCAGGAGAAGACCAGCAGAACAGCAATTAGTGGTAAGCAGAGCAGTGAAAAGGAACCAAGTATACACTAATTAGGTCACTCACCAAGTGCATTCATTTCATTGGCAGATTTAATCAATGTTTTCCTGAAATGCCTTAAATCTCTTATGCTAATTTAAAGTTTTGTTATTATTGTTCTTTTAAACACAGATGGGATGCCTGGAGATTTTCAAGTGCTTTCTCCCTCTCCCTTGAAAACACTTGCGAAAAATTATCCCTTGCACCTACTGCTGATCCATATTACCAAGGGCACAGTTGCAAGGAAACTGTAACAATTTCATGCTTATAGTTGAATGCTGAAGGATATGATGGCCAGAACTGTGAAGTGTAATGTAATTGCATATGTGTTACACTAAACAAACAAAAGATATGACAATGTGTAGAAGTATATTCATCCAATTTCTGCTGCTGTTATCCATAGTCCAAAATCTCCCAGTATTATTATTACTGGAGCCAGGGTGTTATAGTGGTGATGGTGTAGTGGCTTTCTTACCCCAAAAGATGGGTGACTCAGAGATACACCTGTGATGCCAGTACCTCCATGAAACAATGGGGAATTATTAGCACAAAAGGGAAGGCCTGCAAGAGCAGGGTAACCTTACAGGGTTTTTTACACCTATGTATACTGGTACTAGCGCGGGAACACCCATTGGAGATTAAAAGTATGTTTTGTTTTATCAGGGGAATATCACAATCACACACAAGATCCAAGCAGTCTCACAACCACACAAGGCTAACTGAAGGAAAGGAGAGAGAAATTGGATAGTGAGGTATTAGGATGAAGTGAGTGATATTCACCTATCCTGCAGAAAAGAGAGGAAGAGATGTGGCTCAGACTAAAGGTCCAAGGGTAATACAAGAATAGGAACTGGAGCAGCAGAGTGATGGCCTATGTCCAAAGTACTACAAGTTATCTGGCTCAGAGTCAGGGTTTACATACCCTGTTTTCGTCCTGAGGGGAAAGGTGTTAATGGCTCTTTGGCAGAGTAGACAGTGGGGTCTGGAATGGGCTAATGGCTTTAGCACTAGATGACAAAGCACTGATGGGAATCATGATAGCTCTTTAATGGCTGGACAGATGAGGAAACAAAGGAGAATTTTGGTGGGAAAGGGAAGTGGGTTGAAGAAAATCAGTAAGTAGTTTTGGGTGCTTTTGTTTCTGAAGGTTGAATCATTGAGGGTGCATTTGCAAGCTCATTAACACTAGCATTTCCATGACTATGACCTGGCCATGCCATGAGGTCCCATCTGACCTACTATCACACACATTCAGAAAATACACATGAGTCACTTCCCACTACACAAGCCTTCTCTTAGCCAGCACAGCTTTTCAGCTATAGCAGTATATAATTTATATTTCATGCCAATTAAACTATATTTGCCAATTATACTATATCTAGTGGTGGAGGTGTACAGCATGGTAATAGTTTGGGTCTTGGTCTAGGACTCTGGATACCAGGGTTCAAATCCTGACTTGGCCAAAGAAAGCTACTAGGTAACCTTCAGCAAGTTACATTCTCTTAACCTCAGAGGAAGGGAAGGGAAATCTGCCTCTGAACAGGCAAGAAAGCCCCATGATAGGTTCACATTAGCGTCACCATAAGTTGGGAATAAGGCAGCAACAACAACAACAACAAAGCATTACAATTTATTTAAAATATACATGGACACACACATGCACACGTGTATTTTATGTATGTGTGTATATATGCGTGTGTGTACACATGCGTGTATCCCAGCTCACCAGAGCTCCAAAGGCAATGTACAACAAATAAGAGCATTTAAAATAGTGCAGCGATAAAACACATTGAAACATTCCTTACAAACTTTTAAAAATGGTCTAAAAACAGTCCTTAGATATAATTATACAACAAACAATTGAATAGAACAATTTTAACCATCTAAGGTCATGTGAAACGACAACAATTAGCTGCCCACCAGAAGTTCAAGACAGATGGAGTTAGCCGAATATTTCTTGGCAGGGGATTCCATAAGGAAGTTGCTGCTACCTGTCTACACAAACTAAATTCACAAGGCATTTGAACACCTAACAGAGCTTCTGCTCAAGATGTCTCCAGGCCATGTCCCCACAGCATGGAAATTCTTTGGGGACTGGTCATGGTAAGGGAAAGAAACCATTTGTGTTACGTGAGGCAAGGACTCGAATTCTGATCCCCAGATTGAATAGGTCAAAATTTGAGAGTAATCTTAACAATGCTTCACATTTGCAAATACCATTAGTTATCTTATATTTCCTACAAAATACCCTTAAAATGTACAGAGTGACTACTCTGTCTTTGATTTGGGATCTCTACAAGCATTTCATCAATAAATCTTTTTAATGAATTATACCATACCATTCCTGAGCTTGGAAATATTTCTCTTTGGACTACAACTCTAGAATTCCCCCCGCCAGTAGAGCCATTGTGTATTTACTGCAACACAGCTATCCAAAACGAACAAGACTTGACATCTTGTGTAGTGTGACATGATATCAACAATACTGTAAATAAATGACTTTCATTTATTCATCAAGTAATTTTTTTTAATGGGTTCACTGTGCTTGAGTCTTGGCCTGAACTATGACAGGGGAAAACTAGTCTGAGCATCTACCCAGCAACCAACCACATTTTGCCAATATTACAAGCCTAAATGATTTGAAAAGAAGAAGTATGAAAGCACAAGATTACTACAAGGAGTGTATGAGGTGAGTTTTTATCTGAGGGAAAGCAATTTTCCTTGTCTTGTAAGTATTTAGACTGGCAGAAAGAAAAAGAAAATAAAACACAGTTACTTCACTGCAATCATGAAAGATTATTATTATTATTCCAACTAGACATCATGACAAAGTTCAAGTAGGGCCATAATCTTGATCTCTTCTGAAAAATTTTTTCCAACAAACTCCTGAAACAAGAATTGCTTTTTTCTTATAAGCCATTTGAATGAAACAACACAAAAGAAGTCAATCTGTTTAGAAGAAAGCTGGATTCAAACTCCTTGACAATAGAGCTAATGACAGAATAATACTGGAACTGGAAGCAAACTGAAATTTGATTCTTCCAAAAACCACTACAAGCTGTGTTCCTCACACCAGACAGAATTTCATTTTAGTTTGTAATAGTACAACGACATAATGAAGGAGAACAGCAGACATTCCTATACCTTTAGGTGCTGCTATCAATGCAGATTATGGGAAATGTAGTTTTTGTTAGTTTAATTTTCTGCACAAACACAAAACACACTTCTCACACTGTGTCAGAGCCAAGAGCCAAGATTTTCCACTCCAGAACAAAAGCAGAACAGTGCACTCTGGGAAGTCCATTTGTCACTTATCCTGATCCACTTATCATGAGCAATAAAAAAGAAAACCCCTATTAATGCCCATTGAACAATGTATATTCTGAGCATGCTCAAAAACCTTTCTGCCAAGAGCTGGAAAGAGAATTGCAAACCTCAGCTGCCAATTTTCTTCTTTTCTTCCCCCCTTTCCCTACCACAAAGTGTGAAAAGGAGGTGGAATGGCAGATGTGAGGTCTAGTGGTGACCAGAAAAGCTTGCTTTGGCTGGGTTTCTGAAGAATTCTAAAAGATCAAACATTTCCTATACATTATCCAAAATGACTCAGAAAAATCCATCCCCTTCTGAAACTGGATGGAAGAATTTCTTCCATCATGACCAATTCTATCAAGAGCCGTTTGTGCCAGCTTCATCGCTGGGGCTGCTTTTCTGGCTCCTACTCAGGTGATGAGGGCCTGTGCACAGACCCAGAAGCTAGATGAAAATAAATTTGCATGTTTTCACTAGAATCCTGTTGGTGATATATGCCACTGTCAGTATCTTTAAACCAGTGGCTACACTTTTCAGGACCTTGCATTAGGTTCTTATTCTCTCTAGTGCTTCACATACAGAGATCTTCCAGCATTGTGTAAGCAGCTGGGTTTCTTAAGGCATTATGTAAGTGTCTCCCTAGCACACTGCAACTTTGACTGGGGACCTTTTGACACTTGTGTAACAGGAGTATCATGGCCTTGAAACAATTGTTTGCACAGCCCTGCTATACAGTATACAGGCAGCCCAGTACATTCATGATGTAAATACACATGTGTAACTTCCCACTACAGAAACCTTCTATTGCTTAATGGCCATAGTTCCCAACTCAGTACGGGATATGTATGTGGGAGCCAGCTTCTGCAACTGAATCATCCAAGCTGGATCATGGTGAAACTCTAGTACACATGAAAAAGTTCTTTACAGCGTACAGAAGACTGCAAATATAGAAAACATGTATATGTGTGAGCATATTTAGAAAGAGTGTCATCAATCTATACATATACAGCAGTGATAACACTTCTTATTTACAAGATGCATTCATTCACTCCATGAATACCCTATACTGTCTGTTCTGTAAGACAATGCTACTCAGTTGTGGTCTGCAGACTAGGGCCAGTCCATGAGGCATCAGCTGCCAATCTGTATTGAGCCTTCAGGAAATTACGCACATATGACAATAATATGACATAAATATGGTACTGGCCCCTGCCAAAGTTTGTTTGTCTGTGTCAGGCAAAGACTTCATGTGCTTGGGTACCTAAGAAGATTCTATGGAATCTGGGGTTTGCAGTTTAGGGATGGGCCTTTAGAATTCTCAACCAGAGAGCTCTGGGGCCTCAGTCAACTGTGTCTGTTTTGAATAGGCCGGTTGCTATGGAGATGAGGCCTAGTAGCAAGGAGGAGGACAGTGTATTCCCTCAGGAACTCAACTTCTCTATGTTAATAACTCTGAACACAGATTGGATTGAGGAATATGAGAAAAAAGTTACAGGTACTGGACAAGACAGTTTGGGGAATTAGAGACACAGGATCTCAAATCTTTCTAGCAAATATTACCTATAAGAAAATAAAATCCCAGGCAGTGCCAGGTATATATGCTAGTGAAAAAGAAAAAAGATGGCCCACCACATTAGGTAACTCAAAGATCACAATTATAGGAAATATTTCTCCCCTTTTCTCCACTTTATATTTTCTATCTGTCTGTGGCATCGCTTAAACAGTAACGCACATCCACAAAAGCAGGTAGTGGGCATAAAAACTGATTATCCAATAATTTACTATGCAAATTTCAGTGATTGTTTTATCCACAGTGGATAAAGAATCAAATTAATGTCTTATGTCCCTTAGAAAATTAGAGTTAGCAAGCAGAGAGGTTGATTTGCCCTTGAAAACTAAATTACCAAGTGCAAATTGTGTAACATTCACACAGCCTGAATGCATAAACACGTTACCCATGAAAAATTTTTAAATTATTAAAACACATGATTTCAAGTTAGTAATAAAACAGCAATTGGACAGCTTCCTCTGCTAATACATATGAGAAAACAAGTCACAGCCAAGAGGTTGAAAACAACATCCTCAATCTGCAAAAAAATACAATCACGACTGAGCATGCATGCTTCCATTTTGAGCTGATTCCCAAGACAGATTGCTACACAAGCAATACATAAACTTGAAGGTTTTGTTTCCTTTCAGTTATCTGGGGAAAATTGCAGAAATAGTGCCCTCATCATGATGCTTCTGGGGAAGTTTTAACTATTTCCTTCTGAGACAGAAACAATACATATATACATGACTCCAATTCAAGGTGCTAGCACTGAAGTACAAAACCCAAGATTGTACAAGACCCAATTACTCTTGAGAGCAACTTCTATGATATCAACTTATTTAGGATCTAGGACTGGCTAAGCAGGCTCTCCTTGTGGTAACCAAAAGTACAGTAGCCCATAGGGGAACCACACATGGTGGGATCTTCTTGATGGTGGCATTCTGGCTATGGAAATCCTGTCTGTTACAGATTTTTGCCTCTCATTGTCTTCTTTTTCAGGTGCCAAATATATACATATATATTTATTTGTATGTGTTTCAGCAGAATAAGAAAGCAAGTGTTTTATTTCTTTGCTGCGTCTGATCATTTGCTTGCATTGTTTCACTGCATTTTATCAGACATGTGTAATTTATTATTGCAGGCAGTTCTGGTTGATGAAGCTATCCATGTGCCCACTCAGACTTTCTATCAGAAAGGGACAAAATATGCCAAATAAATTTAAGAATAATAGCAACATCAAGAACGATAATATATATGGAGCTGCAACCAGAATTTTGTTTTTACTGAAGTATTGAATTGCTTAATTTTATTTTTTTCTTAGCCATCTTTTACAATTCTTCCAAGGTGACCTACAATCCAGATAATGCAATTGTATAAATAACATACCTCAATTCTACAAACAAAATCCAATATGTGTCTACTTAAAACTATAGATGTGTCAATCTATTTTTGATCCATTTAATTTTTATAGGTGTGTTTGTTCATATGTTTGCTTCACATCATTTTGACATTCATGTGGGGTTTCTGGCTTTTTAAAAATCTGTACAAAATTCTTATTTCATACATGTTTTTATTACTTTTTAATGTGCTTCTTTACAATATATATGTTCATAGACTTCTTTATTCTACCAGTATGCATTTCTTAATATATTTTCTGCTAAAATATGTACATGAAATGCATTCTGGATTATGTTGTAGGGAGAAATGATTGCAAAGTCAGAGAAATGTGAAAATGGAATAATAATTACATTCAAATCTACATATGAGTCTGTGAAGTACAGAACAGGTCTGGTATAAGAATGCACAAAGATTAAACCCCTCAAGGCAAGTGCCAATGTGTTCTACTCCCAGGTATATGGATATCAAATTGTTTACTCGGACGTCTAACCACATTCACTATGACTTACAGTGCAGTCCTGACTCAAAGATGCACTGGCTGTAGTGGATTAAGAATGGGCAGCTGAAAGTTTCCTGTGCCAGCTGAAATGGCTTCCTGCTACTGCCCCATACTGGTATAGTCTCCTTTTGCCTGTTGATCTGAGATCAAGCAGCAGAAAGATCTGCTGGCAGATCTGCTCTTCTGAATAAGATCAGCTAGCGTAAGTGGAGGAAAGGAGTAAAGAAGAAACAGAGTGAAGCAGGACCTAGTCTCCGCTAGCTCAGAGACACAGTCACTGTAGGCGCAAACTCAGACCAAGATGAAGGTAGATCTAATCGCCCTTAAGGTGACATACCCCTAGGGTTTATATTCAGCAGAGATTCAGCTGGTCAAATTTCAGCTCAGCTGAGATCATGGTGAGTTAGAATTATGATCTTACTCTCTAATAACCGTGTTCAGGACTGCCTTAAAGTGGATTTGGAGGGGAAAGAATTCCTTAATAATACCTCCCTGGCAATTTTATTCTCCATTCTCTCTACTACTATTTAACTATTTCATTATTTTAAAATCAGAATATATGAGTCACACATCTCAAATATTTAGCAGGCATATCAGAGCAAAGAACTGGAAAAGACCCTTTTAACTGTCAATGAAAATGAGTACTAAGTGAGTTCCAAAAAAACAAGAAAGAAGGGAGAAAAATAGAGTGAATGAAATCATCATTCCTTTTACATTTGAATTTTTTGGCTCAGAGAAAGAGAAAGCACATGACACATTAATTAGCTTAAAATGCTGTTTTAGCCATTGATAACTTTAGAAAGTCTGAGTTTACCTATATAACCAATGGAATTGTATAATGAATCAACTGACTGTGGGAATGACCAAAGCTCTCTAATGGCAGTGGGAAATTGTAATAGCAGATTGATTATATTCATTTATTCCAATTTCTGTTCATCCCCATGCAAGGGTTGGGTCAGATAGCAAACATTTTAATACCATGATGAAATTGGAAAGATAAAGAATATTAAAATTATCGATTAAAATTGATCCTCTTGACTTTTTGCCAGTAAAAGCCATCCAAAACATTAAATTCTCACAATGCCTGGTGGAAAAAAAATTCAGGATCAGATATGTAGGATTAAGAGGAAAGGTATGGAGATAGCTGAGGAGCTGGACCCTGAGAATATCTATTAATACACTGTGCAAGGACAGTACTTCACTTGAAAACCAACCAACCAACCAGCCAGCCAGACAGCCAATCAACCAAAATTCTTTCTCGGGCCATCTTAACAACTTCCACTTTGATCTTTCAGTGTAATCATTAAGGTACAATAAGCTGTTTGAAGACCACATAAAAGGACAATGAACTATATTGTAAAGGGCTGGACAACTCATGGTTTTTCCAGATTGCAACCATTAGCACCCTGCCAACAGAGCTATATTAGAAGTTGTGGTCCATCAACATTCAGATGTTACCATCTCAATGTAGAGTCAAAAGTCAGAATCCAGACACACAAGACAATGAGATGGGTAACCACGAGAACAAGACTGTTCTGAAAGCCCCATCGTACTAACTCTGTTCACTGTGTATGTAGAAGCAGAGATAGGTATTTCAGTGTCCTTCAGAAGTTACAGACTACAACTCCCATCAGCCCTATGGAAATTGCAGTGAAATCACCTGGAGGATACATGAGATGTGTGAGAAGAAAGCCTATGTCCAACTGCAGGGGAAGGCAAAATAATAGACAAAAGATCTAAGGTGAATGAACCACCTACTTGCACATCACTGTTCTCTTTCATGTACTTGTCTCAAAATGTCAGAAACCACTGCCAGAGGGTGATGCTGTAAATAATTGCTTGGGATTTTGTTGGAGCTACATTTTTACCCTCAGGCAAGTTTTTGAAGTACTGATGGCTTCCTTCCAAGGATAGTCCCACCTTTAGGTAGGATGTTGAGGAATGACAGCAAAGTGATGGATGGAGAAGTTATGTGCCATGAGGTTTATCATACATCCTCAAAGGTAACCTTTGGATGCTATCAAGTGCTGAGGGTAAAAAAACAGTCAGGTTTTGTATGAAGGGTATCATCTTGGTCTTCATCTCAGATTGTGAAATGTCTTAGGCTGGCCATGTTTTCTTCATATTTATTTATTTATGAAGATATTTATATCCTACTCAATATCACAAAACACATTTCAAAGCAATTTAAATCATTTTACAGTAATTTATCCATTTTAATTATCTAAAAATACTGCTAGCTTCATCTTTTGTTACCTGTTCCAGTTCATCATGCCAGAATCCTACCCACTAAAAGTCTCAGGCCAGCCTGGTTAGAAAAATTTGGTAAAAGAATGCTTTTGAGGGATGCTAAAAGAAAAGGGGATGAAAGCTACATTGTTCTGCTACTTTAGTCACTGAGACCATTTAAATGGGCAAAAGGGCCGTGTTTCTAATTAACATAAGGTTATTGTTTTATTATTTAATATATGCTGATGCTCATGATTTTAAGATATTCACCAGGCTAAAAATAATAATTAGTTGAGACGGACCACATGATAATAGGAGACATTGGCCCTTTCCGCAATATACCGCATTAGTGTGTTCTTCCGTTACAATCCCAGCACTGCCATTCATGCTCTGGAAGCAGGTTAAAAACACTCTCTTCCAAACCCTTCCACCTTAAGCGGATGAATAATGGTACTGTTACCGGCATTCCTTCTGCATCACAGCATCCTTGGCCATTCTCTTTCATTGCCTTCACCCCACCCCACTGCCTCTGATTGGGCGGGGGTTTTGTTTTGTTTTGTTTGGAAGCTGTACTAGCACAGCAATGTTGCAACAGCATGGCATGCCAATAGACTATTGCACTTTTGCTCTATAATGCTTAAAAATGTATTTAAAAATGTAAAGTTTTAACTCAAAGGAGAAATTTAAAATAAACATGGAGAGGTGATGTATTTCAAAGTTACCATGCCACGGGAGTAACTGAGGGAGGAAGACGCTGGACTTGCCCACACCCCACCCACTGCTGGATCCAGGAGGACAGGAACCACTACCAAGAACTATTACACTATTGCACTGAGCCAGTTGACAAGATTGAAGTGCTGAAGGAGGCTCTTAACATATTTTTTCTGGAAATAGTATAAGGTGGTTTGATGTGAGATAGCAGCTAGATAGCATGACTCTTGGACTGGAAAGAACCCACTGCTGTTGCGGGATAGTGATGTCATGCAGAAATGGCCATTGAATATTTAGGCATGAACTGCAACAGTGGTTCCAAAATCAGATCGGTTATGTGAACCAACATGGTTCAGTGGTTTTAGTGTTAGACTAGGACTCCAGGTGACCCGGGTCTGAATTCCTGCTCAGCCATGGAAACTTACTGAGTGACCTTGAGCAAGTCTCACTCTCTTAGCCTTAGAGGAAGGCAATGGCAAACACCCTCTGTATAAATATTGTTTATATAACATTTATACAAGACACCAGATTGTGATGTCTTCTTCTCCTACTTCTTGCCTTATTGACGCTATCCCTTCCTTCCTTTACCCAGCTCTTCTGCCTCTGCTTCTGCCTTATATAACCCTTTTGGTGAAGTGTTTCATCTCGATGGGTATTTTCCTGAGTTGCTTTAAGCATGCTCTTTTGTGTCCTCTTTGATAAAGAAACGTTCTCTGGATCTTTCACTTAATTACTACCCTGTGTCTCTTCTCCCATTTCATTCAAAAGTTTTCGAAGACTGCTGCCCCTTCCCAGTTAATGCCTTACGTGAACATATATGATTTTCGTGACCCATTTCAATCAGGATTTTGTACAGCCTTGACTCATGTAGTGAATGATAGTGAGTGATAGTTTAGCACCAAAGGTGCAGCATCAAAATTCTGTGTTGATCCTGTTGGATTTTTCCGTAATCTTTGACACTTAGAACCATCAGATCCTACTATTATTATTATTATCCTACTATTATGATTAGCATCACTGGGAACAACAGGTAATGTTCTGTCCTGGTTTAAATCTTTTTTTGTATGATTGTTCCTCTTTGGTCTCACTTTAGGATCTTGTCAAAAGCTTTTTCTGTAATGGTAGGGATGCCACAAGGATCAGTCTTGGGTCCTCTTCTTTTTTCATTATATACTCTCCCCCTTGGATTTCTTATTTCTGAATCAGGTTTTCAGCATCATATTTGTGCAGATGGCGCTCAGATTTTTCTTTTTTAAATCAATTTATGCCACTGTGTGGAAGTCAGTGATGAACTGTCTGCCATGTGTTTCGTTGTGGATGATTGCTCACCATCTTAAGCTGAACATGGACAAAATGGAGATCTCAGTGCTTCGGCCTGATAGTCCAGTAGCCACTCCCTCATGTCCTCCATTGGAATTATATGGTTGCACAGTGGCTCCCATCTCAGTCACCAGGAACCTCAGAGTCCTGCTGGATGAGCACCTATCTCTGTGACCATTTATCAGGGCAGCAGCAAAAGCATGCAATTTCCATCTTTTGAACATTATCCTGAGGTTCCTGACCGTTGAGACTGCTTATCTGCTTGTCCAGACCTTGGTTATCTCATGCCTGGGTTACTGTAGCAGTTTCCTGGCAAGTTTTCCTTCCTGCTCCCTTCTTTCTCTGGTTTTAATTCAGAACAACACCATCCGGGTTGTTTTAAATCTCTCTAAATATTCACCTGTTTCTTCATACCATAGATCCCTTCACTGGCTACCAGTTTGCACCAGGGCCTGTTTCAAACTTTTGGTTCTGGTATTTAAGGCTTTGTGTTTAATATCTCCCTCAGTACATCACAGCTCAGTTAGTATGGTATGCTCCATCCAGGAATTTAAACTCTACAGGCAAAGGATTAAAATTTATTCCACAAATGCACCCAGCTCTGTCAAGGCTGCAAGCTTTTCAAGATCTAGCTCCACATTTGTGGAAGAGTTTTCCTTTGGACCTCTAACTGGAGGAAGATTTCACCTGTTTTCATAAAGGTCTGAAGACTTTCCTCTTTGATTCACCATCTTAAGCCACTGAATTGTGTTTAAGGTGTTGAGACGGGTAGTGACTGGTGCGATGTTGGGGATTTTGTTCCATGTGTTGCTGTAGTGTTATGTTTACTATCTTTGTCCCTGACTGTATACATTGATGTTCCACCCTTTGGTGAAAAGGATGTTTAAATAAATGTTGCTGTTGTTGTTATTTGAAAGGACTGATTTGAAGGCCCTTAACACCAATGACAGATAGCTTACAAATTGGCAAAAATAAATTTTAAATTTCAAAATCTAACTTGATTTTCTGTCCTCTGAATTCTGGTAGCAACACACCAAAAATATTCAAAACTGAAGCAAGTAGGAAGAGAACAATGAAGGATCAGCACACACAACTCATTGTGCTGTATTTTTGTTTCTAAAAATGAAAACAGGATGTTTTTGCCAATAGCTCAGAAAATGCAAAAGTACACTAAACTAATGGGCATGCTTTTACATTATTTTTTTTGGGGGGGGTGATAAGTTTTCACTAAAGATACAAGCTACTTAAAGATGTGGATTTAAAATAGAATAATTTGATTTTTATACAACTCACAATTTAAAGAATAAGTAAGATATTAAAATAATTTTGCACTATCAGAAGAATAAAAGAGTACAAATACATCTACTTTCCCAAGAAGTGATGCCTTACACCCACTTCATTTAACTCAATTTTCTTATCTGTACAAACATTCCAAACATCCTACTGAAGTTAAATGTATATTTCATCACCTTTTAGTATTAAGCTGACAGTAAACAGAGATAGATATATTTAATACAAACAAGAGTGACCTGAAACATGATAAAGTGCCATGGAAGGCAGAAAACATAAGGGTCTTTCAGGATTTGTTCCTTTGTAGCCATTATCCAAAATGGCACCACCATATCTTCTTTTCTTAAGTGGTTCTATTCTGTGTCTCTTCTGTATCTCTTTGGTAAAATGATATAGCAGCTCTATTTTGTATAAATTAAAAGTTCTCAACTTCCATTGCATCTCCTCAACCACTCAGTATCATTATGGATTTGGCATTTTATATTTTTCTGTAGCTAAAGGGCTTCATGTTTCCTATTGGCATCTGATCATCTTTATCCTTCTAATAAGATGGTGAAACAGGAGGTGAGTGAGAGTTACCTCCCAAAATCACCCAATGAGTTTCATAGTTGTATAGGACTTGAACCTGCATTTCCTACGTCCCAGTCCACCACTGGAAATTTAAATCAAAAGAGATGCCATGCTGTAATGGCAGACCCAAGATAAATACTTAGGCAGAGGTCTATTACATCATTATCCCACACTTCTTTGGCACAAATGAACATGGGCTTTCCAACTGAGTTACAGCCCTTCCCATATTGTATTACATAAAAATAAATGTTTGTCTAGTACAGTACGAATGCCACTAACCTCAAGGAAGAAATGAAGACTTAGGCAAGGGTATTTATTTATTTATTTATTTTAGGTAAAAGAGAAAACAACATGATATTTTGCTGTGTTCTTCTCTCTGGTACCAACCAATTCAATTTCTCTGGACCTGACCTTCTGATAAAGAAAATAAAGTAAACTGTCAGGCTAGTTCAACACAATTGCTTTACCCATCCATTGAAATCTGGCGCATAATTTGCAGCATCTCAAAGTCCTAAATCACTGATGGCATATTTTCATTTAAGGATGCTTGAGGAACCATTTAGGGATGCTTGTAGACTAGAGTGTCTGTGTGTCAATCTAACACAGGCTCTCTTTTCAAAAAACATGACAGATATCATTCTCACCCTCCTGGAATAATATGCTGATCAAAACAGTCATCTTTTGGATTTTGCACTTTTGCAATTTTGAAGTACAAGTTTGCATCTCAAAACAGGTATGAAGAAACAAGAGAAAGTGAGTGGAGTAAACTCAGACCACATCTTAAAAGTAATGTGTTACAAGCAACACTATTACTCTAACATGTTACTTTTAAGGTAAAATCTTATTACTTTTAAAAAACAATGTTGCTTTTTAACTTTAATTTAAGTAATGGTGAGTAACCATGCAGTCACAGATTGAATAACACGAAGTCACTATTCTTGAAGTGTTGACTTTGAGGGTCATTTTAAGGGACAGTGGCCATTTTGTCCAAATTTAAAAAAATTAGTGATCAACAACTAAATTGAATGAAACACAAAAGGGAACTAGCTAAAGTAGTCCTGTCTCACCTTTACTGTTAAATTTGGCATTGGGCACCCTACTGAGATATGAAAAATGACAGAATTTGTGGAGTGAGGGGGGAAAAGAAATAATACAAGCTGAGAGTTTATATGAACAATCTTGTGATAATGACAAATAACCCATTGGATTCAGTGAAGGTTCTTCTGGGAAAAAAATAAGGCATTGGGACGTATTCTGAATTTGAAAAGAATGGTGGCAAAATTGCTAACTAAAAATATGACCCCAGAAGAGAGTAATGAATTAAATTATCTTTCAGTTTTTAAAGTGGAAAAAGAGGTTTAAATATTTTGGAGTTGCAATCACAAAGAACAACAGCTTATTATTTCAAAAGAATTATGAAAATGTTTGGAAAGAAATTAAAAACAGACTTAGAAAAATAAAGTTAAATTTATTCCTTTGTAGTAGATTTGCAGTAATAAAAGTAAATGTTTTGCCAAAGCTTTTATTTCCCTTTCAAATAGTTCCTATTATAAGAAATGGAATGCCTTTTGTACAATGTCAGGAAAAGATTTCTAGATTTGTTTGGCAGAAACACAGAATAAAACTCAAAACAATGCACAACACTAAGGAAAGAGGGGGCTTGGGAGTCCCTAATATTAAATTATGAAGCCTATTGTTTTGTATGGCTAAAGGAATGGATATTGCTTGAAGATGAGAAATTCTTCAAATCTGGAGGTCATGATTGAAGAGTTGGGTGGCATGGTTCTATTTGGTATGACAAAATCATACCAAATTTAAAAATCATTGTATTAGAAAAGCTCTCCTATGAGTTTGATATACATGTAAGCAGAGATTTTTCCCCTAAGATAATATTAGCCATCTCACCATATGAACCCCCCCCTTTTTTTTAGGACAGAATGGGCTACAAACTGATGATGGTTGCTCCATGATGATATTTTGTACATTGAACAAGACAACTGGAAGGTTAAATTGAAAGAGATGCTCTTTAAGGAAGGCGAATATCTGAACTGGTTTGCTTATATGCAACGTAAGGATAGATTTCACCAAGATATGAGAAATGTAGCCCCAGAAGTGGAGAAAATAAGTTTTGTAAAGATGATGACCATGTAATTTAAATAAACCACTTTGATGCTGGACACAGAAGATAAACCTGTAAAATAGTACATGATAAGCTGGGCCCAGAATTTTGAGTGTAATGTTCATATGGATGTATAGGGAAATGTGGTCCAAAGCTATAAAATTTACTTTGTGCAGTAATTCAAAATAAAACTTTTATAAGATGATGTGCAAATAATATCTAACTCCAGATAAACTATTGAACATGTCTCAGAACATTTCAGACCAATGTCGGAGATGTCAAAATTAAAAGAGAGATTCATTTTTTCATATGTGGTGTACTTGTAAGAAGGTGGAAAGTTATTGGTTTAAATTTATATGTTAATCCAAAAAATGTAAAGGTAGATTTTGTAATGTTACCGGAAATGTTTCTGTTGAGGATTATGGATGAAGAATTGGCCAGTAAATATGGATAATTTCTTTGACACATGACAACAACAGCAAACTTGTTCAAACTTGGAAACAGACTGAAGCAATGGCAATGGAATAAGATTGCTAAGGTCACCAAGTGAGCCCAAACTGTCAGACTAATGTGGGTTCTAAAGGATAAGACAATTGAAGACTTTCTAAAAGACTGGAAACCATTTATAGACTTTTTGTGCAATAAGAAATTCAACAATGCAATAACCTGTGGCTATTAGTAATTAAGATTGTTTAGTTATATCTTGGTTGAATAATTTTTTTCTTTTTCTTTTCATTATAGTTAGAACTGGGGGGAGGTCAAAGCCTCACTGTTTTACAGTCAGCCCTCCACATTTGCAGGTTTGACTTTCATGGATTTCATTATTTTTTTCAACCCCTGCTCCCCCCACCTTCTTTTCTGGGGGAATCTCCCCTATGAGTGGTTCCAATCAGGCCACACAGCCCTTCAAAAAAATACTTCTAGTGCTCCTCCTCCTCCAACAGCCACTGCTTGGCCACCTGAGGACAGCTTGCAGCCTGATTTCTCAGCACCACAAACCTCTCCTGATGCCCCCCCACACACACACACCCAAGGAAGGAGAATGTTATTTCTCTCTCCTCTCCCTGAACTGCTTTGGACCCTGGCTGCCTATTCTCCCCACCATGCCTCAGCCCCCTTCCCAAAGACTCTCACACACACATATTTTGATATTTGTGACTTTTCCACTTGTGCAGGCATCATGCACCCAACTGTAGCAAATGTGGAGGGCTAACTGTGGGTACATTTTTTCTTCCCCCCGCCTTTTCTATTGTCTTTTTCTGAATGTTTATTACTTTGTGAATTAGATTGTTAGTGTTAAAAATCTATCTATCTATCTATCTATCTATCTATCTATCTATCTATCTATGTTGTTGATACGTAGCAGTCAAGGTAACAAGCCACTTGCTTAATAAAGGGAAATAGGAAATGGTCTTCTAAAAATAATGAATTGCATTTAACAAAATACTTTTAAAAACCTAGTATCTCAGCCTCTAACACAGTTATATGCCCTCTGAAACATAAAGTGAGCTTGACACAGCTCAACATGTAAAGAAAGCTGAATTAGAGAAGTTCACCATTACCATTACCACACAACCAACACAATCTCCACACAACCAATATGCAAAGATTGATTGAGTGATTGTTGGGGAAGCTTGATGAATTTGAACTTTGTGAATTCCAACATGAACTAATCTGACCACACATCTCAGACTAATATACAAATCTGAAATGAACAATCTACTGGTATTGTCCAGATTTTGTAACCCATGTTGTCCACCTCAGATCTAGAGGCTGAGAATGGCTCACCAAGCCACTAGAACTGAGTAATGGTGATACATGTGACAGGCCAGGTTATATCTCCTGCATGTTCATATGAAATCAGAGTAAACATGTCTCATCAAGTTCCCTTTTGTTCTGACAGTTTTCCTTTGTAAATTAGTGTGTCTGAAATGTGTGAATCTAACATAAGCGCTCTTTTCAAAAGACAAAATGGTGCCCTTTAAACACCTCAACATATATCCCTTATTATTTACTGGATAAAGTTATTCACGTTTCTCATTGTTCCTGCTACAAGCAAGAGACAAATTGCTCTTTTTGGCTGAGACAAACAGCTATACTGTATCCATTTGTTCTTTAAAAAGAATTAAATATTACATCACTGTGAAATAAATTAATTGACCTGTGCTGTGAAGAAATAAATCACGAAGCCCAATATGCAGCTTTGAATTTGCAGCTCATTTCAGCAAGCGGGCTTTGCTCTCTTTTAACATATGAGTTAAGTAAGCCTTTCTGACAGGTGTAAGAGCCTCTTATATCACTTGCAAAGCTAGGGTGGCAAGATATGACAGAAAATTAGGAGTAGTCATAATATCGTATGTTGCATATCACCAAGTATCACAACTTAAACACTTGGTACACCAAATAAAAATCAACAAGCAACAAGCAGTAAGATATGGCTGGGGGATATAACAAGGAATCACACAGGCATAAAGACCAACATTCTAACATGAGCACATCTGACTAGAGAAAGTAAGCACAGTTAGAGCTGAATGGGAGTACTATGAAGGGAAAGACCACAAGGGGATTCTAGGGCTGTCCAGATACGGTCATTATTTGATATCCTAAGATGACATGACTCATTTGAAAAGACTATAATGCTTGATAAGGTGGAAGGCAATAGGAAAAGAGGAAAACAACACTAGAGGTCAGTCACGTAGGAGCATGAAGGTGGGGGGGCTATTCACCCCAGGCGGCAATGTTTCTGGGGTCTCCCAGCCCATAGCCACACCCCTGTGTGCCCTGGCCACACCCCTGCGCACAGTGGCCACCCACTCCCACCCACCCTCCACACACTCCAAGCCCTGCCACTGCTGCAGGTGGACAGACTCAACCAATGAAGCCAAAGCCCTGAGTTTGCAAAATCTGAGCAAGGCTATAGATAAGAGGGAGACTTGGACATGTCTTGTTCACAGTGTCACCATAAATTAATATTGACTTGACAGCAATTAACCAGGAGGTAGGGTTAGGAAAGAGTCATGCCTGAAACCCTAGATTGCTGCTGCCCATCAGAACTGACAATAATGGACCAGAAGATTTCATAATCTCAATAATGAATATAAAGCAAATTCTAATGTTCCTATGACTATAGTGTCTCATGCCCACATGGGGATGATGATTAATGTAATCCAACAAAACTGGAAGGCTTTGGGTGTACCTATTAAATATCAGAGTCTGTTTCACAGTCTCTGAACCCTTGGAAATGGTAGTGCTATATGAATTTAATACAGCTGTAGCTAGTGGCTTTGATGTTAATAAAGTGTTGGATTTGCTCCCCCAAATAGTTTCAGCACCTTGGATATCTCCTTTAAAGTTCAGAGTAAAATCCAGAGCAGATTGACTGACCCATTGACAGGGAAGCTAATAGCTGTTACAGATTTAACATATCTATAATACTACTTTGCCCTACAACTGCCATACTGAATTTTCCTGGCATTCAGGATGCTAAAGGATTTATCATCAAAGAATGTATTTTACATAATTCTGAGTGCCATGGTGTTGATCTTGGATCTTCATATTTATTATCATTATTGTTCTTCTTCTTCTTCTTCTTCTTTTTCTTCTTCTTTTTATTATTATTATGTTGTTGTTGTTGTTGTTGTTGTTATTTGACGCTCATTCCCCTCTATAGCACTACTACCACATCTGAAGCTGCTCTAAGAATTATGTTAAGCCATGTGAACAAAAGTTTTAAGAAGAGACCATCCTTGTATTTTCATCCTTTTAAACAGTAGGAGCATATCTCTATGTGCCATCAAATTGCCTTCCAACTTATGACAACACCATGAACTTCATGGGGTTTTCTTAAGCAAGGAATACTCAAGAGGTGGTTTTGCCAGTTTGTTCCTCTGTAATATTGCCCACACCCGAGATTCACTTGCAGTCTCCTGCTCAAGTATAACCAGGTCTGTCTGTGCTTAGCTTCCAAGATCATACAGGACCTGCTGCCTTTGGAAAAGCCATATATTAGGCATTCTTCAAGCTGAGCATGCATTTTGTAAGCAATAAGTTCTTCAACATAGTCTCTCATAAAATAAATACCTCCCCTGACCCTGAAATATCCTTTAGAAACCCCATCTACATTGCTGTCATGCTGGCACCAAGTGTCATTATGGTTGATTATGAAAGTTTTGCATCTTAGCAGTTTTATGCAGATTCACATATGTGCATGGTTTTGAAACGTTTTAAAGTACTTAAATTGGTTTTAACTTGTTTTCCTTTAAATTGTTAATTGTATAGAGTGGGCCCCCTCCTTTTTTCTGGGTTCAGGACTCACAGATTTGATTATTTGTGGTTTGTTTGTTTGTTTGTTTGTTTATAAAAACCTCTTATCCTATTTGCCCCTGCCATGGAAAAGAATATGTTCTCTGTAGGAATGTCCAGCGAGATTCTATGGTCCAGTTCCAGCAGAGATTCTTAGATGGTTCTCAGGTAAAGAAAAATGGTGTTGTTGTTTTTTTATTTGCATTTTTCCACTTTCATGGAGGTCTTACACCTTTAACCCTCACCAAAGCAGAGGGCCCATGGTGATATGTTCTCATCATTTTTAAATCATTTTATTGTTTTACACTGATCACATCAATTTTATTGTAAACCACCATGAGATTATTAGACAGAGGATGGGATATAAATATTTTAATAAATAAATGACAAATAAAATGTATAATCATAGTACTATATTAATTCCACTTCAACTCCCATAGATGCATCCTATTGAATCCTGGGGTCTGTAGTTTTTTGAGGCACTAGAGTTCTCTGAATGAAAATTTTAAATGCCCCTATCTAAAATGACAACCCGAGGATTCCATGGGATGTAGCCACAGTCGTTAAACTGGAATATTAGAATTTTGGAGTGTGAAAGAACAAATGTGTTATGAGGTGCAGGGCAGAGACCTTTTCCTTCATGATTTTTTTTTTTTACATTAACTTATCTCAAGCTCCAAGTCCAATTCAGAGCAACTGTCTCATCCCTGGGAGCCCCCATTTTCCATTTCATATTGTTTGGGACTTCAACTCTTCCAAAGAGGTTTAAGGAGCTGCAAATGGCTGCATGGGGGGAGAGGGCAGAAATCTTTTTTTTTGTTCTGTGAACTTCTTTAATTTAACTCATAACCTGACTTATTAAAGCTAGGAGAGCTCCTCCCTACCATACAGTGCATGGAGGGTGAAGTTTAAAGAGCAAACAGGGTGGGATGCTTGGACCTGTCAGACTGGCAGTCAGTCAGACATCACATTAGGAGAATATGGCTTGATCTGTGATAACTGGGTAGAATCAATCCTCTTTCTTTTTGTGTCTCTTACCCACACTCCCCAGACTTTATTAGTTGCTTAAGTCACTTGTTTTAATGTGGGAGGTGGAAGTGAGGAAAGTTAGCACAGCCAGGACAAGATTTTTCACATTCTCTGTACTGAGTGGGGAGTAGTGGGAACAGGGAATCTTGGACAATTAAATCTGTTGGATTCAGGATAATTTGGCCACATGTGGCTCAAAAGTATGAACCAGAAAAATCAGGTGTTTAAAGGATCAGTGAGCATCCCTAGGCACAAATGTGGGGATGAGCAATCTCCAAAGTTGCTGCTCAGAGCTATGGGACACATGGCTTTGATGGGGAGTACTCCCCGGAAACACCTAGATCAGTGGTTCTCAACCTGTGGGTCCCCAGATGTTCGTGGACTTCAGCTCCCAGAAGGCCCAGCGACTATGGTCAATGCTCAGGGCTTCTGGGAGCTGAAGTTCACAAACATCTGGGGACCCACAGGTTGAGAACCACTGACCTAGATCAACTATTTTGGGGCATACTTTGGGGGGTGACATAGCAATGTCTCTATAAATTGGTGGAATCTCATGGAGAGGAGTGATCATTTGATTGCCACTCTCACAAAAAGAGAGTTGAATCTTTCATTAATTATGGCAAGCCAGTTGCTGGTTTATAAGAGTGCCTACTGACATGGCATTGAAGACTGAAGTTTGCATTAATAAATGTGGCTTAGTTGTTGTTTTTTAAAAAATGATGTCTTGGTTTTTTATTTCACCATCTATTTGTAGTATGTTTTCCTTGCTGACTCTCAGTGTGAAGCAATATCTAATTTTAACAAATGCCCTCTCAGATATTGGATCAATAAAAACATAAACTACTGATATCTGGCTTCCAAATCATAGATATAAAATTAGCACAAAGCCCCGTTCATACTAGACTTGTTTATGGTTAATGTTGTTATAATTTCATTACCATTATTATGTGCCCCCCTCATTTAGCCAATATCTAGACTAATGCTTTCAAAATAGAAACCACTAGTTAACACATTCATTCTTCAGTTTCTCAATTTAATCATGTTTTCGTATAAGTATAATGATTTTCTTCTTATAAAAGTGGCAGAACTGAAGATAGAACTGATATAAAATAACAAGCAATATATTAATATGCTATTGATTGGGCTTTAGAAATACCTCATTATTCACCTCACCAACTAATATTCAACTGCTAAACACTGGTTATTTATTTTTAAATGTATTCATGTTCCAAGGTGTCACTGGTTGTTATTTAATGTATTAGGATAGTACAATATATTTTTGCAGAGTCCACACAGAACTAGACCTACAATGTAGCCATTCCATTGTCTGAATAGTTGTAAATGATTTCCCAAATTTCCATTCCCTTGTCATCTATGGTCCCTCAGGGCAAGGACAAAAAAAGATATCAATGTAATTTATTGAGCCCCAAATGTCCCATGTTATTTTACAGTAAGGCATGATAAAATGACACAAAAATGACATGATCTGATTATCAGTAGGTTGGGCCTCTAAAGGGAGAGGGGTGCAGAGACATTTTTGACAAGAACAGAGCTGGAAGTTCTTTCAGACATCTCCACTGTGGAGGCAACAGCAATGTGAAGAAAGGATAGCTGTGGCTGAAGGTTAGAGTTTGGATGGTAAAGGAAGATGGGTAACTTCATCCAATTTAAGGGCGCTTTGTAACACCTTGTCCTGCTTCACTATCTTCTCAGGATTAGTGACTGAAGACTTGTTCTGGATCTAACCTGGCAATCTTAAGGTTGATATACAAGGGCCGCTCTCTCATCCACCTGCTGGTGACAGATTACTGCCAAGATGTCTTCTACTGGAACCTAACTTTTTGCCTTATTAGATCTTGACATTCTCTATCGTGAGACAAGCAATGTTTAGTGAAGGCCGTAGCAAATTAGGCTTTAAAAAAACATAATCCTTTCCAACTGTAAAAACAGACTAGAAAAGGAAGTGGGAATCTGCAGTCTTATGATGGAACACATGGATTTAGGAGCAGTTTCTTACTACATACAAGATATAGCAATAGCAAGCTGTGCCATGGATGGAAAAGTTGTTAGGTTTCTCTTCTAAACCAGAAGATGCTTTTCAATTATTCTATGAACATAAGGAACATACTGTGCCCTTTTTAATATTACACTGTTTTTCTTCTTTTCTTTTTTCACATATGACCTATGTTCAGATAATGTTTATGTCCCAGTTTTCATTGTATTGAAACTTATGTGCGTCAGAGGAAATTTCTTTAGGGATCAAGTAGACAACATTTGGAATGTATGATGTGATGTCATGTACCTAGGTATTGCTATTTTGTTTTTGTATTTGTTTTGGTTTTTAAAGCAGTAAATGCAGATCAGAACAACATCATGTGGGGAAGAGCATGAACTCTTTCCCCAGTGAATATCACCCAATGCCGTGCTAACCCAATCGTTATTTTCTGCTCCCCATAACAATTTAAAATAAGAAAGAGGAATGTCTACTATAACCATGCACTGAAAGTGTCCTTTACTCTGTCTATGGTAGATCAGGCAGAAGAGTAACTTCCTCAACAGTTTTCCTTCTGCCTTACATGGTGTAATGGTCACAGTCCCCCAGATTACATCCTTTCTTCCTCAGAGCTTTACAAACAGTTCAGATCAAAAGACTGAGTTATCACCTCAGAAATACTTTGGGCCACTTCCCTGTTCATCTGGAAAGCAATTACGTTGCAGATGCTGGCCATCCATTCCCATGTTCTGCAGCCATTCTGCTGTGACACTCTTCTCTCCCTTCCTGTTTTCTGCATATGGCAACCTATTATTTGAATTGTAGCGGGCAATCTCTTATTTCTCTTCTGAGCTTCTAGGTGCCTATGCCTAATTACAGGGATTAGTCTATACATAATTCTATAAAGATTTTGTTCCATTTTGATAATTTGAAGACCAGTGTCTATTAATATCAGATGCCAAATATTTGAACTCAATCATGCTTGTCTTTTTGTTTTTCTTGTTGTTTGCTTTATTTCATCCTTCAGCCCTATCCCCCACCACTGCTCCTTAATTAATGCACCATTCCAGATATAATTATTCACTGAGTCTACATGATGACAAGTAATGTCAGTGAGCATGTCAGCTTTGGTGGTGAAAGCTGTGGAAGAGCACTCAAAGCTTGATGAGTAATCAAGGCTTACTTAATTGTAATTAATTTGTCACCACCCAGACAATTTGAAGACAAAATCATAACATACCACTACCTGGATAGAAGCCAGATGCTGATCCCAGTTAACACTAGTTCAGTTTCACCAAACACTTGCAAACTCAACATCCTTTCCAAATTTAACTCAGTATAACTGCATGTATGTGAAACCATGAGCAAAGTTTTCTTTATGCAAATAAGAGTATATGACAGGTACTGATGTGATAAACTCTCAGTCTCAATTGTTCTGTGTTTCTCCAAAACCTGCTAGCATTTCTGTTCCATCCTTTGTTTGCATCAGCTTGTGAAATTATACTTCAGTTCTTTTTGGTGCATTATACTAGCAGTTGCACCTTTTTCTAGGGTTATGTCACAGCAACAAGGGAAGGCCAATAAAATATGGTGGCAGAATGATGTTGACAATACAGATTAATGGCAGGCTTCTGGAATCTGTTTGTTACACTGAGTCATTCCCTACACCAAGAATGCAGGAATTCAAATATACCAAGGAAAAGGAGTCAGAAAAATTGAAACCACCCTATAAATGGGTGTCATGCCTCACCTCCTGAGAACGAGCAGTGACAACTTGGCAGTGACATTAGGAGCAATAAAGTCAAGCTTGAAGTGCATTTGCCAAGGCCAGCTCATCTCAATTGGGTCTCATTATGTCTTTGTCTGTGATATTAAAAAAGCTGTCTACCATCAAAAATCTGGAACCTATATATTTATAGATTGTTCAGATCATTTCCCAACTGCCACTCAGAGGAGCTAAACAGATTGAGTTGCTTAACTGCCTCACTCTAAGCTCAGTTTTGGACATCAAGTTTGCCCTTGCCCAGTTCTTTTCCAAATCCACCTTTCTGATTTTGACCCTGTGGACATTAGAACAAGAGACATGCACCTATTTCAGCAATGGTTTCATTAATTCTACAAACACAGTAGTAATTTTCCTCTCAACTTCTTATTTGATATTCACTCTGTTAAAATGCTTTTAAAAGTAATTGGTATGCCATTAATTAGTCCTCAGAAATCTGTACAACAGCACAGCATGCCTTTTTACTCTCACACAAATTATCTGGCCATAGCTACTCATGTTCTAAAAGAATTATTTATGAAAGGTACTCCATCAAATGTTCATGTTGGGCTGTAATAACGAAAGTGTGAATTGTTTTAATGAAAAATTAGTTATAAATGCTGCAATAGTACTTAAGAATATATTTCTCTGTAGATTAAATGGGAAACCAAACAAAATGAAACTATTCCTCAGCCAAATCCCTCTTAATCTGCAGATGGATTTGGGAGAATACTGAAGTCCTCAGTGGTTAGGCAGGGCCAGGTGTACCAATAAAGAAACTGATACCTTCATGGGGAGTAAACAGGCCACAACTTTTATTGATTACAGCTAAGAGAAGTTGGCTCAGAACAGACTTCCCACCTTTGGACCCTCTCCTTGTACCCCCTCCTTCCTCCCACTGCCTTTGCATTTACTCCCCCTTACTGAGGAGGACACGCTTGCCAGTTTTGCAAAAAGAAGGAAGATTTTAATACATTTAGCCCCTGTAAGGGCTGTGTTTGATTGTGTGCATCAGGCCTTGCCCTCTCTGATGATTGGCTATTGTCATCCTCACTCTTTGTCACTGTCATTGCTGTTGTCACTGCTGCTTCCACCAATGCAGCTCCCACTCTGCTTTTGCTACTTTGCCACTGCTGCCACTGTTGCTGCTGCTCCTCTGTCAATGCTTTAGTCATCCTTGCAATTGCTTGGAAAGTCCAATGAGGGAGCCTGCCTCAGACTAACCATTTTACTGTTATGTTCACATGTGGAGCAAGTAGACCTAACTGAAAACTTCCAGTCAGGTCAGCCTGCCCAGTCCTACCCAAGTAGGTGACCAAACATGATCCTGACTGGCTGGCCATTCACACCCTATTATGGAAGACTATGAAACTACAAAGTCTACAAAGGAGAAGCTACTACCTAGTGCCACTAGCTGACTGCCACTCCCACTATCTCTGCTGTCTGGGTCCCAAAACCCCTCAGCCAGCATGGCCACTATCATTGCCTGCTCAGGGGATTCTGAGAGTGGTAGACCAAAGACAACTTTTGGGTAGCAACAAAAGCCAGAATCAGAAAATGTGCATAAAAATTTAACATGTATGTGAATGTGCTTTCAAATCACCTGTCAATGTATAGCAACTCTAGGGATTTCATAGGGTTTTCATAGGCAAGGAATACTCAGAAGTGTTTTTTGCCTGTTTTTCCCTCTGAAATATAGGCCCTTGCTGCACCATGCCTCAATAGCACATTGTTCCATTTCAATCCCAGCACTGCCATTTCAGTAATGGTGTCAGGTTAGGAATGCCCTCTACCGTACCCTGTCGATTTCAGCAGATGTGCAGTGTTATTGTCACCAGTGTTCCCTCTGCACTGTAGCATCATTGGCAAGTCCTTTTCCCTGCCTTTTCCCCACCCCACAGCTCATGATTGGTTAGGTTTTTTGTTTTCTTTTTGGTAAGCCATACTAGTGCTACAGCATTGTAACAGCACAACATACCCGCATGCTATTGTGTTTTTGCGCTATAAAGCTAAAAAATGTACTAAAAAACCCCCCAATTTAACTCAAAGGAGTAATATAAAATAAACACAGACAGGTGATAGATTTAGAACTTGCCACACCATGGGAGCAGCTGAGGGAGGGACAACCAGGGCACGCTTACACCACTCCTGCTCCTGGATCAGCTACAGCAGGAAGCACTATCAAGTGCTATTGAGAAACCACACTCATACCGCTGATGGGACTGTGTTGGGAAAGGAGGCCATTATCAGATTTTTTCTTCTGGTAATGAAAAAGGGCTAATTTGCAACACGTGGAAATGGGAAAGCAGCTGGTTACTGATGACGCTGTGCGATAGCATAGGTCCAGGAACAGGAACAAATCGTGGCTTTGGCAGGATGACCGCCTCATGTAGTAAGGGCCATAGCCTACAGCACCTGATATTCCTTGGCAGTCTCCCATCCAAGTACTAACCAGGCCTGACCTTGCTTAGCTTCCAGGATCAAATGGGATCTGGTGCCTTCAGGTATTTAGGCCTTGAAAATTTACTAAGATAAAGGAAATCCTAGTACAGAGGTTATTCACTCTCACTTGTGAAGGTGAAATAGTCAAACATTAATATCCCTTGTCTCTTGCACTGGGGATGCTAAAGTTCCAGGTACAGAAAGGGCTCTCAGACATTCTGACTCCCTTTCTGCTGTTAATGCTATTTCAGCTACTGCCAGGCTAAGTGGCAAGAACAGAAACTCCATTTTTTCTCCAGAGGAAAATTAGGAGAAGAGATATGTATTGTTTGGAATATCACTGACCACTGACAGTTAGTCAAAACAGTTTCCTGAACTATCTTTTCTACAAATTACATAACTTTTTAGACTTAGAAGAAAGTTGGGATATGAGTAGAGTCAATGGGAGTGAAACAAGACAGAGCTGCTACTTGAACATCTTTGCCATTACTGCTTGTTACACTTCTAAATTAGCGCTAAAATATCAATCAGCAGTGTAGTAAACTGCTCTCTGAATGTATGCTGGGGCTTTCATTTAATATTTCACCAAGGGCAGTGGCTCAATTCTGTTTTCAAATTTTCAGAATGCACAGTGAAAAGCTTCTTAGAGCTGTTTGATGTGTGTGTGTGTGTGTGTGTGTGTGTGTGTGTGTGTAAATATTTGGAACCTTGTCTAAATTCCTGAAGCAAAGTATGAAATAAGTATTTAGAATCCTCAGTGTTCATTTTGGAATGGGGAGAAAGACAACAGAAAGAACTGAGTAGGATTGCCTGTGGACTACAAACAATTACTTCCCAAGCTTACTCCGGTGTATTAAAACTCTAATTTAAAATAGATCACAGTAACATTCTCCTGCCTGATACTGATTTTATGAGTCTTTGGAAACAAACGCAGTGGTAGGCAAATTCCCAAGATGCAGGCCCCACGCAAAACTGAACAAATCAGGAAATGGATCTTTAAAACCCTCAAGAACAGTAATTTTCCTACAAGGAAAAAAATATTTAGGAGAATCTGTCACTAAACCTTTCTATTGTTTTAGAGAAAAAAAACTGTTATTCAAAAAATCTTACCTTTGTGTTTTGTGTTTTGTTTTTGTTTTTTGAAATAACAATATTTGCCACAATAGTCCAAGACTGACTATATATTTGAAATATTCCTCATATGTGCTAAACATACACAATCTTCTAAATTTGAAACTGAGGCCAGGAAAATTTCTAATCAGCTACACCAGCTTTTGGCAGCTGTAACATCTTTTCCCCAAAGTTCTTCATGTCTGTACCAATTTTTGTTTTGCTTTGTTACTGCTGGCATCCAAAAAGTTGACATTTTAGTGTAACCAAAAGCCTGCAGCCAAGGAATTAACTGGTTAGTTCAAATCAATATGCAAAATTCACCCCATCCCTTGCTTCTTGGCTCCTGGTACTCAGTTAGGGATGCCAAGTCACCGGCACTGCTGTGGTGACAATGGAAACCACAAGTGGAAAAATCCTGCTTCTGTGCAAATCTTGAAGAACAGACAACTCTGCTAGGATGTGAGCCCCTTGCCTCCCTGGGCCAAAGGAACCTTACCATCCATGTTTGCTTCCTTCCTTCTTTCCAACAGTATGCGAGTGACCTGCTTGGACTTTGGAAGAAGAGTGTTGCAGCTGCAAAACTCATCCTCTCTCTCTCTCTCTCTCTCTCTTTCACACACACGCACATATATATATACACACACACACATTTAAGGACTCCTTTGCCCTTCCACTGAAATCGTGAACAAGGGCATTCTTGTACTCTAGAGCGACTTGCTCTTATTCATTCTGTGGAGCTTGTAAAAGACAACTTCCTGGTAGATTGTGCTCTATGGAAAACTCGGGACTTCAGTTCCGTCAGATAAACAAGCAAATAATTAAAGAACACATTTGTTTCCTTTTAAGTACCAGGAATGTTCTTCATGTGTTATCTCATGGGGTTTATAAATAGAGCCATTTAAAGAAGTTTTGTATACAGTCAGAAAAGTTTATCCTTTCATCTGCCTCAGAACTCAAAGCAAGGCAGAACAGGCTTTTGGAGCCTGCAGAGGTTGAATGGAATTCAGATATTAAGTTCTTCAGCTCCATTTGAACTGTTCCATCTGAACTTTTGAGTTACTGTGAAGGCCCACAGTTGATGACATTGTTGCATTTCCTCTGTAACTTGTATCAATGGCAGTCTTAATAAGTCCTACAATGATTAAATTTGGAAAACATCCATAGCATTCTCATCTTACAGTCACATCCGGTCACTCCTGCTTCCAGCACTGAGGTAGCGTTTTCTGTAGACAGACTGAGTTCCTTCCATTTGTATCCAAATTAATCTAAGAGTCTACTGTAATGTGTTTTTTTTTCTTTTTGCATACCTTTTCCATGTCCTGCTATGTATATCTTCTACTTCACATTATTCATTTGAAATTTCCATTTTTATGAGAAGCTAAGTCCCTCAAAGATTGGGGAGTCTAAAGTAATATGTGTTACATATACCATGATTTTAGGCCACAAAAGGACAGGGCAGGGTACACCCAAATACCACCCTGGACTGTGGATGGCTGTTCTATTATATTGTCAGTAGTTGGATGGAACTGATTATCGTAAACAGATGGAAAAGACAGGAGCATAAGCAAGAGTGGACAATTTTTTATCCCAAACTTGCTGAAGAATTCTCAAGAAATATATTGCTCTTTTAGAGTTTTTGTTTTTGTATTGATTTAATTTTGTGATCCTATTGATTTTTTTACGTAAACCTCTCTCTCTCTTATTCTCTCTCTCCCTCTTTTATAAAGGTGTACAAACACTTATTCATTTATTTAACACATTGAATGCCTTGCTCCCCATTAAGGTGTCAACCCTGAAGAAAAGCTTGCAGTGACATTTACAAGATGAAAATGCCAAAACAACAACAGGAACCAATTTAAAATATTAATAAAAAATAATGACACCAGATAAAAATCTATAATAAAAGCTATCATAATAGAAGATGTATGGCTTCCTACTAAACACCAATAGGACTATCAAATCTAAATATCTGAAACTTGGCATGCATATTAAGTGGACTTTGGAGGTATGCACCTTAGGGATATTGCATTTTTAAAATTCATTAAAACCTATTAACTAATTTTAATTAATCTAAATGTGTTTGTGGGTTTGAAGCTTGCAGTACCAACAATGCCCCCTGGCAGGACATAGGTCTGCATTCAATTTTTTTGAATCCAGAGGAGTAATCTGAGGGAAAGTATTACAGGGATGGCTAGAAAGAGTTTATTTCAGGGTACCGATAGCCAGATGTGGCAGATACAATTGCTCCACCTCTGACTGCTGCATAATTCTGTTTGAAGACTTTGCTGTATCATACTAAGAGTTATTTCACTGTGTGCAGAGCCATAAACTTTTACTAGTAGTTTATAAAATTTATCCATTCATTCATTCATTCATTCATTCAAATTATATCTTGCCTTCTCTCAACACAGGACACAAAGATGCTTACAACAGTGAATTAAAACAATTAAAACACCCAATAATAGAAACGATAAAAACCTATTACACATGCAACTCTGTTTAAAACTCCAATTTCCAACAGTTTAAAGCACATTCAAAAATGAGTCCTAAGAACATCCAAAGGCTTAAAGGACTTAAAAGTGTTCATTTTTCTCCTAAAAAGCGATAAAGAATGGTTCATACATATTTTGCTGGGAAGAATTCCAACCTACCACTGGTATTCACCTACTCAATAGTAATTTCTTGAAGGACTAGAAAGCAGGACTCACAAGGTGATTGAAAGGCCTGAGCAGGGTGATCCTTTTAGATAAGCTGATCCCTAATGTTTATGACTTTAGGGTAAACCTATCAGCGTAATCAATGGCTTTAGGCTAAAACTATCACCTTGAACTGGGTCTGAAGTCATATATGTATCCAATGTAACTGGAACAGAATGACTATAATATGCTATGCTATTATTATTGTCACAGTTGCCCTGGGACCTTGGGACTTTTTTGAATGCAAAGCAAGTGCTCTATTAATGAGATATGCTCCTGGCTAAGGCCCTTTTTGGATGCCATTTCCCATGTGAAATGGCCATGGGAGCAACGCAGAATTGTGAGGACAAATCTGCATGATTTCTTTCGTCTGCATGAACAAGCTAAAAATTGGAATCAGAAAACTTGACACAGTTGGCAGCTTATGTTCGCACACCTCTGGAGTCTGAGATGCCAAATGATACCTGAGCTGTCCAAATAAGAGTAAAATTAGCATCCAAAGGGAAACTCTGCTGCAGGAAATTATAAAAGAAGTTAAGCAAAGTTCCCCCCCCCATTTAGTTTGTAGTTTCACTCCTACTAGGGAATACAATAATATTCAGAGACAGTGGGAGAGAGAGAGGCAGGAAAGGACGAATATTCTTGCTCTAAGAGGCTGACATACTACTTTTAATTTGATTCAAGTTTCTACTACCCTCTAGAATACTGAACTCTATTCTGTGTGAATGACCTGACAGAAAGCCAGGGGGAAAGGCCATTACACGGTCAACAGGAAGTGAGCTGGGACAAAAGGTCCAAGTTTAGGAAAAAAAATTTCCTCCTCTGTGGTCTATTTTGGTCTAAAATGTAGTCATATTCTGTTCTTGAGGAACAGCCAGCGACAGCAACAGAAACATCTTACTTTGGTTAACTTGAAGTTTCACATTTAAAAAGCCACAATGTTTAATAACAAAATAGGACTAGTAAGAAAGCAGGACTAGGAAAGACAGGAGTTTATAGAAAACAATAAACTAACCCTCTAGATTTTTCAAATATCCTCTTAATTCCTTTAAAGAAAAAAAAATCCCCCTCTTTTACTCACTTAAAAACTATGTTCTTTGCAACAGTCCATAGCCAATTTAATCTGAGCTGTCAGGTAGAGCAATTCAGGAGCATAGTATGTTCACATACTTATCAGAGCCTAGATACTCAGGAAGCTATTGAAACCACAGATGGACAGGAAACAATTGCTTGCTTCCCTTGAAGCAAAGTGCACATTCTTCCACTGTAAACAAAAGTATCCATAGCTACTCAACATTTTTAATGGTTACGCATGGCTATTCCTCAAGAACCGTCAAACTCTATCTCCAGTTTCAAAAGTTTCTTCACCACTCTGTCTTGCTTTAAACAGAACAACAGAAATATGTTGACTTTTCAACCACAAATCTATCAATATAAACTACAGCATGAAGAAACTAAAAGAAACTCATTTCTGTCTGAAGAATATTTGGAGCTCTTTATGTTACTAACAGGTATTAATCAATTCATGGAAATATCAACCAATATAAATCTATCTTTTCCTAAGATTGGAACTTGGTTTCAGTCCTTTTTTTCTTGAGTAACAGAATAACATGGATCACTAGGGAAAGTCCAAGTTAGACTTACACATGAATGATAACTTCCAAGAAAGCCAGTTTAAGTAGACAGTGTAAAGGTTGTATTGAAACAGCAAGAAATTAGCATACAAGTGTGGAAATTACTTTGATTTAAAGGTGTCCCTTGACAGCATGCTGCAGCTAGTTTACTCTGCTAGAAACAGATGCCCAAGAACAAAATACATATTTGGGGATCTGACAGTTGACAATCTATAAAAAAAACAAAATATCAAATTCCTCATATACTGTGTGTACATTATTGTGTGATATATAGTTAAAGTTTGCAGAGAAACCTATTTTTATGGCCCATGACTAAGGAGGGGGAAAAAAAAGAATAAAAAGAACAGCAGACAGGTTAAATAACAGCACAGGGTTACAGATAATAAAATAAAATGTTTAAAACAACATTAACTCATCAAAGCTGTATTCCTAAACCTATTGAAATGTTAATTTAAAAAGTTCCAGTTAATTACACTTTTAAACCCCAGTAAAAAGTTATCCTCCTTGTTGTCCACCAAGAAAGGCAGCCAAGAATGCATATGAACCTTACTGACTAGACCAGGGACAGAAAACCCTTTTCCCCCCCTCAGTCATTTTTGGCTATAGCTGCAATAAGCCCCATCCAGAAGGCCCAATGGCAGAAGATACTCTAGCCTAAAACACCTGAAGGGCCCAAAGTTCCCTACCCTAACCTAGACTAATAAAGGTCCATATATCAGTACTAAGAAAGCTCTGCAGCAACCCTGACTGACTAGCATCTACTCCAAGCTACTAAAAAGAACCCTTCTTCATGTGTACACTTCCTTCACACTGCCCTACTACATTGAGGAAAACATACAGTGAGAAGGTAAGATTTCAAAGCAGTCGTTGAAAACTGTGTGAATTTGCATGGCTTGTAAGCAGTTTTGTGTTTTCCATTTTCTAGGTCTGCATCCTCCAGTGTGAGGAACATTGCAGATTTGATCCAGATGTCCATTCATTTGTAGTGGGAAGAGGAACTTTCAGTGTCTAGTGCTTAACAAAAAGTTTGCATGAAATCCTACAGCTGTTTTCCATGTGCTCTGTCAGGGTAGCTAAACACCGTATCATTGGGTGAATGAATCCAGTGTTGTTGTTGCTGAAAAAGTACATGGCAGTTTGTTCTGAATTTAAGAGACTACAACCAATATCTCATCCTATCTGTGTTTATCTAGAAATAAATTCCACTGAGTTCAAGAAATTACTTTCTAGTAAGCATGCTTAGGATTGTAGCCTATCCTATCTTCCTGACAGTAATGCCCCTTTGAGATAAAGAGAGTCAGGATAGAATCGGGGTATAAAGAACAAAAGGAAAAGAAAGAGAATACATTAAACAGATGGATAGATGGACAGATGCAACAACAAGAGATTTAGTTGCAAGCCACAAACGCCAGGCTACTGTTGCACACTGACCTGATATACTTTGATCTGCTGTAGTAATAAAATGCTTTGTGAAATCTGATTCCCAGAAATCACAATTTAAAAATATTTAAGGGAATTCTAATTTGATTGGTTCTTCTTGTTCAACAAAAGCCTGCAAAAACCAAATACAGACCCCATGGGTTTATCATGTTCATCTCTGCATAATTTGTTTACATACACCATGGAAGTTTCTCAATTGAGTGTTTCCTTGGACTTGAACTTATCTTCCTAGAAATCACTTCCTGCATGATAAATAGGTGGAAAACAAATTTTCTGTCCAACTACACTTAGCATTATTGCAACCTAAAACTGTCTTTGCCAGTACTATTCTGGAAATCCTGCGACATGTATTCCTGTTTCAGCCTTCAATCAAACTGAATGTGCATTTTACACTTAGCTCCTTGTGACAGATGCTTACAACAGGTTTGAAAGTTAACACTATGATCCATCCAGATTTGCATCTAGTTCTAACCACCAACAGTTTAGTTGATATAACTAATCTTGATCGATGAAGATTGCTTGAATGAAGGAATATATAAATAAACCAATTCAGATTAAACTGATTTGTGTTTGCTGTTTGCTGTTCAAACTGGAGTTAAATCCATAAAGACACATACCTGAGACACCTCAGTGCAGTCTAGCTCCTCTTGCATTGGCAGGATTAGGCTTCAGTGGGAAAACTCAAATTATACACTGAATATCAACGGGAGCATGTCCAGACTGAAGGAAACAGTAGTACCACTTTATTCTGCTTTGGTTAGACCTCTCCTGGAACACTGTGTCCAGTTTTAGGCACTACATTTCAAGAAGAATATTGACAAGCTAGAGTGTGGCCAGGGGAGGGCAACCAAGATGATCAAAAGTCTGGAAAGCAAGCCCTATGCGGAATAACTTACAGTGTTATATATGTTTAGCTCAGAGAACAGAAGACTGAGAGGTGACACAATAACCATCATTAAATATCTGAAGCAATGCCATGTAGAAGATGGACTGAGCTTGTTTTCTGCTGCTTGAGATATTAGAACATAAATCAATAGATTCAAATTACAAGAAAAGAGGTTCCACATAAATATTAGGAAGAATTTCTTTACTGTAAGAACTGTTTGACAGTGAAACAGACTACCTTGGAGACTGGTGGAGGGTAATCTTTTGGGAGTGCTTTAGTTGTGTATTCCTCCATGGTGGGGGGGGGGTGGATTTGATGGACCACGTGACCCCATCCAACTCTAAGGCCCTTTCTGCACCATATCTCAATAGTGGGTTGTTCAGTTGCAGTCCCAGCATTGCCATTCCTGTGATGGTGTCAAGTTAGGAACACTCTCTATTGAACCCTTTCAAAGTGGATGTGTAACGTTATTGCCACTACAGCATCATTGGCCAGTCCTTTTCCCCATCTTTTCCTGGCCCAGAGGTCCTGATTGGTTGGACTTTTTGTAAGCCATATGAGCGCAGCCATGTTGTAATGTCATGATATGCTGGTACAGTATTGCATTTTTGCACTATAATGTTAAAATATGTATTAAAAATTAAAAAAAATTAACTCAAAAGGAAAATTTTAAAATAAACACAGAGAGGTGGTAGATTTCCAACTTACCATACCATGGGATTCACCAAGGGAGGGACAAGCTAGGCATAATCAAACCCCACCCACTTCTGGATCCATGATGACAGGAAGTGTGATTGTAGTACTAAAGAAGGCTCTTAACAGATTTTTTTCTGGTAATTAAATAGGGCTGATTTGCAATGCTTGAGAACGTGACAGCAGCTGGTTAGCAACAACATTGTGTGGTAGCACAGCTCCTGGACTGGGAACAACCCATTGCTGTGGCAGGATGACAACATCCTGCAGAAAGGGCCTAAGACTCCATGATTATTATGTGGCAATATAATGCTAATATACCTTATAGTGGACAGCATGCACAGTAAAAAGGGGGGGAATGAAATTTAGCATGCCCTGGACAAACTGGTGATGTAAAATCTGGGGAGGTATCATGTTTGCTTCACTTTGCTTAGAACAACTACCAAATTTCATGTGCTGATGCTAAAGAAAAACTAGTTGTGGAAATGGGAAACTCAATAGTATCACATCCCACTTCCATAGAAACCATACATGCACATGTAATTAGAAAGCTGTTTAGATTCATAATGTTGGTGAGATCAATGTAGTGTAAGGAAGATGAGAAATCCTGAGCAAAGACAAAAAGGAAATAAAAGAGTGAGAACAGACCACAAAAACATAAGGGGGGTTTGTGATGAAACATAAGGATCAAAAATGATCAATTGTTCTAACTAGTGGTGAAGACCACAATGTGAGTTTTGTAATGTATTTTGCCTGTTTGGGAGGGACAGTGATAACGCAAGACTGACAGCTTGAATGTATAAAGCTATATATCAGCACATGGTTAAGGTCAAAACTGACTGGGTCCAGATGTTGAGAGCCTTCATTAGTAAACACTCCCATACCATACTTACACCTCCTAGATAGCATGGGTATTGCAAAATTAGAAATATGAGAACAATGTGCCCAGTTTCAGTCACAGCATTCTTTCCCAACTTTTAAAGCATTTTTTCACACTCATTGCAGGCCTCTATCAGAACAAGCATTTTCAGTCTGCATTTAAAAAAAAAAAAAGGAATGAGGAGAACATGAACAATTTGGGCAAATAAGAAATAAGACAAAAACTGGGAGCAATCCTATTCCTAAAAGCATTTGCATGTTTGACCAAGCAAATATCAAGCTGAAGATTTAAATTCATTATATTTCAAGTAAGGAAGCAATGAAGAAAAAAAAGAATTAATTAGTGTGGTGCTTGGGGACATAAGGTAGCAATAAGGAACCACACTGAGATTAAATTATAAAATGCAAAGTTTAGAAGGGCTATAAAGAAAATACTCCAGCTATTGAGATTTATTACACTAGGAAATAGATTCCCCAATGAAATGAAAAAAACAACAACCAGTCACTGGAAACATTCAAAACGAAGCCGGGTTTATAATATATTGTATAAACAGCATTCAGACACAACTAAACTCTAAGGAAAACATTGGTAGGGAATGTTGGGTTGCTGGACTACAGTTTTGTCAAAGGATATGATAAAGTGTTTATTTTGAGTTTTTTTACCTTCTTCTTGCTGATATATATTCACCTCTACACTGTTGAGTGGAAATCACAACAAGTGAAAACAGTGGTCCAAGGGTCTCTCTATTCCACAGATTCAGCATTAACATGCCTCAGTGGCACAGCCATAAATTTTGAAGTGCAAGTTCTCATAATTACAGTCCCTGCAGTGGAATCCTCAAAAAGATTCCAAAAATGCAGGCAACTCTGTTGATCTATTTATTGTGGTTTTAATCTCTGCCAGGAGCATATATTTTGTAAAACTAATGATTCTCACCCATGCAAGATCAAACCATATCAAAATAATTTGGATTAAGATAGAGATAGTTCAAAATAACACATTGTTTCTGAGTAAATTCATTTCCCCTGCAGCTACAATGGGGATTGGAGATGTCACACCCAACCACATGAAAGTTTTTCTTCTCAGAAAGAAGCAGATGTCCCTTGTCAACAAAGGGAAGAGATGCAATAGATGCCTGAAGACTAGCCAAATTCCCCTTCTGTTCAGCAGATAGTTTAGGATCAGAGCAGGAAGAGGAGGAAGAAGATAGGCTGCCTGGTCCCAGGGAAAGTTTGAGGCTCAAACATCTGGCCCAGACTCTTCCCATCATGGTATGAGGAAGCAATTAAGGTCTTAGGAAGAGCACAGTTGAAGAACACTGTCATTAAATACCTCTAGAGATCTGAGCATGGCTGGACACCTCTACCAATATAAGGTAAATGAGAATACCAACACTTTGCTGAGAGCAATACAATTCCTGACTCTTGGTCATTCTGCACGACACCATTATAGTGCTATTATTCCATTTCAACATCCTGTGGAATTCTGGGGTTTGTAGTTTACTGAGGCCCAAGAGCTCTCTGGCTAAGAATTCTAAAGGCCCCTCCTTAAACTACAAACCCCAGGATTCCATAGGATGCTGAAAGTGAAATAATAGCACTATAACAGTGTAGTGCGGAAGTGGTCTTAGAGTGCTTTGTTTGATCTCACCAAAGGATTCATGACTGTTTTAGATTGCTTAAGGATTTGATTATGGATAATCCCTAAATTTCTGGCATTGGTCTATGGCTTTTAACCGTGGTTTGCACAATGCCTGTTTTTATCTTTTGTTCGTGATGACTCTTATTCCTGATACTAAACTTAGCTCCCTTTTTACCCCATTTCATGGACTCCAGATAACTGAGTTTCATTTGCACTAACTGTGAAAGCAGGACAGCCACTGAACTTAGAGGGAACAAGGATGTTCAGGTAGGAGTGGAAGATGGCAGATCATCTCATCCTTGCTAATCAAAAGATCCTGGGGCTTGGACCATGCAAGTCCTGGCTCCATTACATTACTGGTGCTCTGGTTGTACACCTCTTGATAATAAGAACGTAACAAAGGCAGTCACTGCTGGATCAGACTAAAGAGCTATTGGAACAGTGGTAGCCAATGCGACGAACGAGAGTTAACAGTCACTGCGTGTGGATGTGCTTTAGCAGAAGTATACAGTAGGGGTCAGAATCATGTCATGTCATACCCTCCAACTGTCTCCCAATCAAACCTCTCTTATCCCACCTTTTCAGCTGCTTTTTAAAATGTCACAGTTTCTTTTCCTACTCCCACTTTTCTCCCTTGTCCTCAGTTTATTGTAGTTGCTGTAAAGTGAGTTCAAAGTGCAAAAGCAGTTTGCACTTAATGGGGTGTGGGGAGAAGAAAGGAGATGGTGGCCATTTCCATACTATGCTGTTATAGTGTTATTATTCCACTTTCAACTTCCAGTGGAATTCTGGGGCTTGTTGTTTACTGAGGCCAAAGAGCTCTCTGGCTGAGAATTCTAAATGCCCCTCCATAAACTGCAAACCCCAGGATTCTATGGGATGTTGAAAGTGGAATCATAGCACTGTAACAGTGTAGTGCGGATATGGTCTAAGGCAAAAGCAAACTGCTGCAGCCTTTCCTAGCTTGTGTGTTGTCTGCCATTAATAAGCTTTTCCATCTTGGCCACACTCCAATATTGTTTGGCCAAATGTGTCCCAGTTTCCACCTGTGAAGTGTTAAAGGGTATGTCACCTCTGAGCTGCATGCAATTTATTCAAGCAATCAACCTGTTACACGCTTTCTGGGTTGCTCTTGGGCCATGAGATTCTTACAATGAACTCTTTTCAAACACGCAGGTTGAATCCAGAAATGTACTCTGCTATTGTTAGATATCTTGTCAAAAAAATTCATTTAATATTCCCATACAGACAGTTAACTGAAAGGTTTCAAATGGACTTAAAGACATATGGAATAGAATCAAAAGAGAAAACGGGGATTATTAAATGGCTGTTTGAAAAAAACCCTCATTTATTTTCACACATATATCAAGAAATAATACATCAGGAAAGGCAAGAAGAAACAATTAAGTCAGCAATGATCTTATGGGCTCAAAATATTGGACATTCAATTCAATTAGAATTCTGGGAAGAAAGTTGGAAAAAGACACAAAAATTTACAGTTGCTCAGAATTTGAAAGAGAACTATTACAAACTGTTTCATAGATGGTACATGACACCAGATAAATTAAAAAAGATTTACAATACAGGTACCGGTCTGTGTTGGAAGTGTCAGAAAGCGATCGGTACGATATATCATATGTGGTGGTCATGTCCCAAAGCTAAGAAATATTGGACTGATGTACATAATAAAATTTGTGCTATAATGAAAGTTCACTTTGCCAAGATATCGTAATTGTATTTGTTAAATATGACAAAGGTATTTGATGGTACTGAAATAAAGAAATATTGGCGAATAATTCTTTATATGATAACAACAGCCCAGATAGAATATGCAAAGCTTTGGAAAACTCAACAAATACCTACAATAGAACAATGGTGGGGAACATTTATGGAAAATAGAAATGCTAATATAGTTTCACAGAAACTAAAGGGGAAAACAGACGATGAGATTAAAAAGGAATGGCAGATTGTAACAGGTAATTGCTGGGTACTGTAAAATGAAAATGAGTGATTCATGGTTAAGTAACTAATGAGGGGGCTACTGATGTAAACCATGGAACTGGAATGTAGAGAACGAAATGCAAGAACTATCATGTAACACTATCAGCGTAAAGCGTTACATTGACATAACTATCTTAAGAGATGTTGGAAATGAAATCTAGATCAGTGTGGAAGATCAAAAATATTTCATGTAAATTTACAGTAATAATGTTTGTTTTATATGTGAAATTTGAATAAAATGATATAAAAAATCATTTAATATTTAAAATGCCAAAACAAAACAGATAAATCTACATTAAAAAACATTCTTCAAAATGCGAAGTCTTCAGTACGACAACAAAAATACTTTTTGTGTGTGCAGCAGAATGAGCAGTTTAAAAAAGTTAGAAAGCCCAGTTTGTTCTAAGAGCAAAACAGCCCTGTTCTGCTCACATTTCTAATGTCTTCCCCTGTTTTATCTTCCATCATGACTAAACATTACCAAATGCATTACAGAAGCCCTGAGATCCCTGCAGAGATTGGGAGAGGATAAAGAACACCATCTATAATGAGGTCAGGTACCCACGTGAGAAAAAAACAAAGAAGAAGAAAGGTTTAGAGTCATAGTTACATATCAGGAAATGTGAAACTTTAAACTGGAAGCAATTTGTTCAATGGCTGTTTTGACCATCCAGACTTCCTAATCTTACTTCTCATAAAGTTTGGCTGAGAGCCAGCTGTAGTGGTTAGTTTCAGCTGCACAGATATCATTCACAGAGGAAATAAAGGGATTTTAAACCATGGAGTAATTTCCTTTGGTTCTCAGCTCATTCAAGAAACATGTCCTTTTGGTCAGTGATCTCTCAAAACTTAATTTCAGGAGTCTGAGTTTTAAAAAATAAAGCCTTTGTGGGAATTTTTTGAGGGGAGGGGGCAGGGAAGTAAGATTCAGTGTGGTTTTTTCTCAGCTTTTTGCTGTTTACTTTTTGCTGTTTTCATACTAGAGAATGAAAATGTTCATTGTTCTTTGGTTGGTACAACATTTTGCAGGATGCTTATATTTGCAGTTGGGTAGCACTGAGTAAGTCTGAAGACATTTTGCTACCTGGGGTGAAGGAAAAGATACTGTTTTAATCACTATTACTCAGGGCTGGCCCTATTAGGGAAAACAAAGCAACCACCTTAGCTAGTAGATGCTGGAGGGAAGCAATGACAGCCCCTTGTCTTTCTTCCATCATTCAGAAATTGATGGATCACAAACTGAGCGCTGACAATCTTCTACCACATTTGAAGGTGGTAGTTCGGTTTAGACTACAGACCACTAATAGAAGGGAATGGCTAGAAAGGGTTTTCAGGAAGAAAAGACAAAGGAAGGCCATTGCTCCCCTCCGCATCACCTCTGTGTGATAATAATTAAAAACAGTTGCACAAAAATGCAATTATATTTAACCAAGGATGTGTTTGCAAAATTTAAAATTCAAATTAACATGCAAACCAAAGCCCAGAAAGATCATTCTTGACAAAACTTGTTAGTCGTTATGATACCACAAGAGTGTAGTGTTTATGCTGAAATGGTCTAATATTGCTGATGGTTCAAAAGTTTTAAAAGAAACCCAAACTATCACCTTTTTACAGGTGACTGAGATGTGGCAACACAGAAACAGCTATATAGTTAGGATATACCTCTGTAACTGTAAAGGTAAATACAGAGGGGACAATTACCCTGGGGGGGACAAGTTCTCCTGCATTACATTATAATCACAAAGCATATCATGTCTTAGGCCCTTTCTGCACCCTACCATTTTCCATAGTTGTCCCGTCATGATCCTGGCAGTGCCACTGTCAGGATGGGAGTGCAACCCGAAAGCTTCCATCTGTACCTGGCTAGCTGCTTGCAGAAGGGTAGCGCAGGGGACATGCTCCTTCTTTCCACAGTGCAGCTGGCTACTTCCCATGCTGCACTGGAGAAGGAAGCACATAGATCGAGATTCTGCCCTTTCCACACAGCTGCTGGTGATGGGAGTGTCATATAATCCGAGGCCATTACCAGACTTTTTTTCCAGTAATGGAATGTCCCACAACTGTGCTGGCTGGGGAATTGCCTGGGCAGCAAGACCATGACAACATAATATGAAAGCACAACTTGTGGATTGGTAGCAATGAATCCCCATCCTGGGACAGCACCGTCATGCAGAAATGGCCTTAACTATTGCAAAAAAATAATAAATTACAGGTAACACTTAGCTCTGTAGCAATGTTGGATAAAACCCACTTTTGCTAGCACCTATGTGGATCAAAAATACTTCATTCAGAAATGGTTGATCTTGTGAGGCAGTGATAATATCAATGATACACAGCCATATAACAAGAATGAAATGTCTTCTGTATTTCTGATGAACTTTTCACATGTGTACCACTACAAAAATATGTGAAAATTTGGTAGTGAGTCTGACCCCTCAAAATACCTAGTTTTGGACATTTAAAATAAACAAATATTGTGCTTCAGACACAAACCAAAAAAACTGGCCTTAATTTAAGGATGCTTTCAGTTGCAGCTTTCATGGTGCAATTTGAAATTTTATGAGGCAACTTTAGTCACAAATTTTAAGGGTGGATCCAGGGTGTAGATGTCATCTACAGCTTGAAAACTTCTATTTTCCCACCAATTACTGTACATATTGTACTTGTCATGCAAGAAAAAGAAAATGTACCTGAACAATGTTTTTTAAACAGTAGTTGGAGATATTTTTCTGCCTGGACATGCCTTAAGTCATTTTAAAGGCATAGCGCAGGGATGGAATAGATGGCAAAAATCTTGAGAAATAGGAAGTACAAGAGGCAGACACTATAAATCCCAAGAATCAATGGACTTCCCTATTCTCTTCCCCATATTTACCAAAATTAAAGGACGTGATGAGAACTAGCATGATGCAGTGGTTTGAGAGTTGAACTATGACTTTGGAGACCTGGGTTTAATTCCTCCCTTGGCCATGGAAATCCACTGGATAACTGTGGAAAATCACATTCTCTTAACCGCAAAGGAAAGTAATGGCAACGCCCTCCCCACATGAACAAATCTTGCCAAGAGAACCCCGTGATACGTTCTTCTTCAGGTCACCATAATTCAAAAATTACTTGAAGGCACATAATAATGACAAAAGAATGTGATAATCTGTAAAACTCACCAAAGTTCAACAGTTTTCACCTTGAAACTCTGTCCAACTCTGATTTTGTTATCTGTATTAGAATGGCTGTGTGTACACTGATGGGATAATGATATGGATTGTACACAAATACCAGATTTCAATTAGTGTAGACATACTAAGACATTGATGTACTTATATGAGTTGTTTTAATTATTTCTTCCAGGAAGAAGTAGATATCCCTTGATACTACTGTTGCTGGAAATTTAAATGACTCTCTTGCTTCAGTCATTTGCATGTTTTCTTGGAAGTTCCACCTTCAATATTCTTCCTCTAATTCAACTCACTCACTTCATGGATGCTTTTAAAAGAAATGTAAAAATAAGAAATATCTGATCACTTATTTCTAGTATCTCATCTAGTCTGGCCTTTAGGGGAAGTTCAAGTCACACAGTGAAACAAGCATTGCCAAATGTGCAATCCACCACCCAAAAGGACAACATTGGTATAACATTTGAAGATTATACATTTAGAAATAACAGATTATACATTTAGAAAAGATTATACATTTAGAAATAACATTTCTAAATTATACATTTAGAAATAACATTTAGAAATACAATGTATCTCATCAGCCTAGGGAAGACGGCCCCCAGATGATCTAGGCCCCTACTCCATCTGCTCTGCTGGGCTAACTGCAGATGAGAAACTTCAAAACCTTTCCCCTACCTGCTAAGAGTCCCATACTTTAAACTGGACAGCATTCAAACAGAGGATAATTTCAAATAGATTGTCTTTTGATAGTGCTTCCAGCATATATTAAATAGAGCATGTGAACCAAAATCCTATTGAACTCATCTGCAGGTATAAGTTCTCCTATTGAAGCTAGACATTCACAGATTTATGCATGTGGTGCTACTGTACATTTAGATGCACCTTTGGTTGTACATCAGTTACACATTCAGTTGAGCAACTATATTCAGGACAAGAACTGTGTAGAAAATGACACGTAACATCACTTGTAGAGATTTATTTAAGCAACCTTGATGTAGGATCTTGGACACGGTCACCCTGATTTGCCATACAGAAAAGTATTCAAATTATTTAAAATAAAGCCTTCATCATCAATTGCATAGCTATCCATCGTGCCACTGACAAGAAAGATTCACTGTAAAAATAGAGTATCAGTCCTTGCTAAGAAATTCTGCAAGGTACAGATGTTTATAGGCAGGGGTGTAGCTTCTTGTTGTTTAGTCACCTCCAACTTTTGGTGACCCTCAGGTGACCCTATCACAGGCTTTTCAGGGGCTGAGAGTGTGAAACATGCCCAAGGTCACTTAGTGGGCTTTCACGGCTGAGCAGGAAATCAAAGCCTGGTTTCCAGGGTTGCAGTCCAGTGTTCAAACCACTATACCATGCTGGCTCTACAGGGAGTAAAATGAGGAAATTCTGCTCCTCAAGGAAATTTTCTTTAGTCCCAAATTTCTAGCATTCCACTCAGTTAAAACTTCATTTGAACATTCAGAAATGCAGTTTAGACATCCAAAGAGGAGTGACAAACAAAATGACCAAGGTAATGCAGGTGAATGATTTTCAATCTCTACAGTAACAGTAACTTAAGAACTCGCAGAAAAAATCATTTGAGAGGAAATCTTTGGGGAGGCAATGGCTTTACACACACTCCCCAGTTACACCATTGGGTATAAGGAACTAGGCTCTTTAACTATCTTTTAACTCCTACTTTCCTTTGTTGAGATGTATTGTGACAAAGTAATAATCTACAGACACATAAACCCTATACAAAATACTAGGTTTACAAAATAGCGACCATTTTTGTGGTTACAGTGGAACAGTTCTTCAATCAAAATATGAAACTTATTTTAGCATATGTAAATTCAAGACAAATGTTACATGGAATGTTACTCCTCTTTTCCATTCTCTTCACTTCTGCTCTATCACAGGAACACCAAACTGAAGAACAGAAAGACTATCTAAGAAGGAACAGAGATGATGGTCTTTGTTTTACTTAATCCTGCAGTGACACGTGCTTTCATTCTTGCTTGTTCTTCCTATACAGCTAGAAGCTTGGATTTTTTTTTTTAACCAATAATGTAAACATCTCATGTTGGTATGAGTTTCTGTCCACCTGTAGGCTTGCCAATTTCTGAATATCCAGTACTTCCTTCCTTCCTTCCTTATTTATTTTACTGGCTTGTTACATGTTGCAATCCCATATTGACTTAGGCCCTTTCCACACGGGGTAAAAAAAACGGCTTAGGGCGACCTCATCCGGAGGTTGTCCACACCGTGGAGCGTGCTAGAGCGGTTTGAATAGTGGAGGTTCCACACCTCAAACCGCGCTAGCGCGGTCGCAAGGGGTGGCGCGGCGTGTTTTTTAAAAACCACATTTTATGTGCTTTTACGAAACGCGAGCGCGCTAACCCGTTGCAGCGCCCCGTTTGAAACTGCAGGGACGCGCTAGCACGTCCCTACAGAGCTGCCCAGGGGCGGGCTTCCAGCTGGCGCGCTGCCCTGATTGGCGGAGCACCGCCGGAAGTCGCCGGCCGCCATTTTGGGCGCCACCGAACACCGCCGAAATTCGCCAGCATGTGGAGCGGCGAACGCGCGCTCCCCACAGGGACAGAGCAACCCGTTTTCAGGTAAGATCCGTTCCTGCGTGCGCTGCCCCGTTTCCCCGTCCCCCGTGTGGAAGGGGCCTAAGTCAACATTGGATTGTCTTCTGTGCTGATCTTTTAGTCTGACATCATCTTCCTCACATTTCTGTGGGATCATTTGTGTGCATCAACAAAGGACACAGGAATTTATGACACAACAAATATGCACAACACATGTAATTGGTAATTTATAATATGACTGCATATGCAATGTGAAAATTTGTTTCAGTTTCACTAGGTTTCTTCACACATTTATTTGCACATTCTCCCCATCCCAGTGCTATGAGACTGTGTATTTTCTTACTGCATGAGAAGCTGCACATTTTAATGTATTTTCCACATTTAATACACATTTATTTGCTCAATTTACCTAATGTGTGTAATTTTCCCTCACTAAATTAATCATGTTTCTCCTTTTTTCCCCAATTATGTACGTATTAACCACTTATATTTTTATATATGTACAGTGGTGCACACTTTACTTCCTAGAAAGATAACACATTCTTTGCAAACATGTGAATGCTCAAAACAAGGTCTGCATTTTCTCACAAGTCTCAGAAAGTTCAAAAATGTTTCTTTCACTAAGACAGCTCAGAGCAGTACAATACATATCAGAGTGGGGAACACTATGTGATTCACATGCCTGCTCAATCTGCTGTCTGGGTACTAATTCTGGATGGGCAACTTCAAGAGCTCACCTTTATTTCTTCTTTGTAACCTTTAAAGCAGACTTGAACTGGACAGCTCTTCAAACAGAGATCCCTTCGAATAAAGGGCTGTCTTCTGATAGCCTTTCATACAGAAGACTGTGATATTTTGTAAAACAGAGGATCCGGAGCATTTGATGTAATTCAGTATATTTACCAGCCAGTCTACATAATTAATAGCCTATTTAATTTCCCTCATACACACAATTCTCATTGCTGAATTCTTGAGTCTCTTACCAAGCATCAGCTGGAGCTTCCATATCAGTTGGGTGGTGAATCTGCTCTGGATTTCAGTCTGAACTCTAAAGGAGTTAACCAAAGTGCTGCTTCCTATCCCCTCCAAAATAAGTACAATGCCTAGGACAGTTGCTTTAAAGTTCAGGATAAAATTCAGAGCAGATTCATCAGTTATAAGGGTGCTTTTTCCCAGAGTCAAATCTCCCTTGTCACTCTTCCATGGTGTTTTTCTTTCAGATGCAGCAATACTTTTAAAGATTTCTTATTGCAAAGGCTACTCTAACCTAACCATGATTTTTCATTTCTTCTTAGCATCTTCAATTACCTTCCCCTTTTGGATCACCTTCGACTTCTGCGATATCAAAACATCTGATCTAGGAGTTGTAAATCGTTTTGTGAAGCACAACGATTCCCTTCTTAGGTGACTTCTTGAACCAGCACCTAACATGGATTACACATCAAAACTGAGCATCTATAAAGCTTGTCCTATTTAATCTGAAATGAATCTCCACCGAAAAATAATTCTATTAGGGTTTAGCATTTTTCTTTCTTTATCTGACTCACACTTGAATGCAATTTGAATTGTACAGAAATTTAGACCAATCAAGTCTGGCAGACATTAGTTTTAAGTAATACATTTGAATGCAAGGATGGGAATCATGCTAGAAATCACTTTTAAAGGTCTGAGCAGTCCAAATACCTGAAGGAATGCATCTTCCATACCATCCTCCCTGTGCAGTAGGTTTTTTAGAGAAGGTCTTTCTCCAAGTACCGTAATTGAGCACAGTAGAATGCATTCATATTTGAAATGTCCTCACAAAAGAGAATTACTAGGCACAGATCGTAGGTCCTTTTAAACTACATAATTAGGGCTAGGATTCCATTTTAGCTACCATGGTTCATTCCTATGGAATCCTGGGACTGGTAGTATAGGGTGAGGCATTTAGAATTCTCACCGCGAGGGAACTCCTTTAGTGCCTCTGCAAAGTACAAACCCAAGAATTTTATAGGATGTTGCTAAGGCAGTTAAAGAGAAATCACAATGCTGTAATGGTGTAGTGTGAAAGGCCCTAAATTTTGTTGTCAGCACCAAATTAAAACATTAAAACATTCTCTATCCATTTCCCAAACTCTACCATTTTGAAGTGTGTTGTTGTTTTAAACCTACTGTTGTGCTCATTGTAAATTTTCTGGTGGAAGTCTACATGCCTTTTATTTCGAACCTTTGCTTTTACATAGTATTTATTATTACTGTAACAAGTTTTCCATATTGACCTGGGATTTGTTGTGGACAAAGGGCATTTTGTTGTTGTTGTTAAGTGCCATCAAGTCAATTCTGACTTACAGTAACTTTGTGAATGACAAATCTCCATGTCACTCTATTATCAATAGCCCTGAACAGGTCTTGCAAATTCAGGGCTGTGGTTCCCTTGATTGAGTGTATCCATTTGTTATGCTGTCTTTATCTCCTGCCTTCTACTTTACCAAGCATTATGTTTTTGGAAATTATTATATGTTCAAGGCATGACTGTCCAAATGTCGGCATCTTGGCTCCTAGGGAAATTTCAGGCCTGATTTTGCTCTAATATTCACATTTTTCTTTTTAGCAGTCCATATTACCCACAGAACACTCCTTCTATACCACATTTCAAATTAGTTGATTTTCTTCCTATCAGCTTTCTTCACTGTCCAGTTATCACAACCATACCAGAAATTGGAAACACGATGGCATGAACAATCCTGATTTTAATATTCGATGATATATCTTTACATTTCAGTTCCTTCATAGCTGCCTTTCCAAGTCCTAGTCTTATAATTTCTTCAGTGCAGTCTCCATTCTGATTAATGACTGAACCATGGAAACTATTCAGTTGTAAACCTGCTTTTGCATTTTCTTCCTTGACTTTCCTCAATTCTAAATCTTTTCTATTTTCTGCTAGTAGTATGGTGTCATCTGCATATCTCAAATTTTTGATGTTCCTTCCTCCAATTTTCATGCCTCCATCCTGAGTATAATCCAGCTTTACATGCAATATGTTCTTGATACAAGAGAAATAGGTAAGGATGATCACACACAGCCTTCCCTGATCCCCTTGCCAATTGGAAACCATTCCATTTCTCCATAATCTGTGGCCTCTTGTCCTGAGTACAATTTATGCATCAGGACAATCAAATGTTGTGGCACACCCTTTTCTTTAAGAGTGATCCATAGTTTTCCATGATCCACACAATCAAGGCTTAACTATGATCAAGAAAGCACAGGCTTTCTTGATCATTCTTGATCATTCAAGATAGTTGAGGCATACCATTCTCCAATATATGTTTTCAATAAGATCCCTAGTGCCTTTTCCTTTTCTGCATCCAGTTTGGACATCCAGTGTATCTCATCCCATATATGGTAAAAGTCTTTGTTGTAAAGTTTTGAACATCGCTTTGTTTGCAGAGTAAATTAATGCAATGGCCCTGCTGTCCCCTGTCTTGGGTACTGGCGTACATATTGAGTATTTTCATTGTGGGCTACTGTTTTGTTTCAAGATTTATTGGCAGATATTTATTAGAACTTGAGTGGACTCTGTCTCCCTAGTTTGAAACAGCTCCTTTGCAGGCATATCAGCACACACGTGCATACAGACATGCACAAACAGGGAGACTCACACACATAGCAGATACTCAGCCTATTAGGGATCTAGGAGATGTCATAAACTGATGCTATAAAGAACATGCACATATCAAAAATTCTCTCCTAGTTGATTTCTCATTAAGAATTACGAACAGATGAAAGACTCAGGTAAGCCCTATTCAGGTATTCACAGAAAGGCTTAAAATCAACATGTAGGATGTGGGGTTACTTGTCTGAAAAGGGGAGCCTCTGCAATGCACGAAGTTCTCCACACACTAGGAAAGCCTGAAAAAGCAGAGCTCTCAGTTGGGTAAGAGGCTGTATGTATAAAGGATATTGGCATCTTTAGACTATAATTTTCCATAGACAGACAGTGATGACAGAAGAAGCGAGATTAGCACACCCCTCTCTCTTGATTCAATTTTAACCCTTATGTGAATACCTGAGTAGGCCTATTCTGCTTCTGTGTATGGTACTTTGCCTATCTAATCAGCCAGCTAATCACTTCACAATACATATTTGGACAGCTGCTATTATGTGCTCTCCCTCCCCATCATGGTACAAACTGGGCCCAAAGCCATGAATGCTTTGCCTCATTTCCTTTATCCCCGTATTCTCCTATTGGCAGATATGCATGGCATGGAAAACTGGCTACGTCATCGCAAAACACAAACTGAGATTATGCTGGCATGTCTGGTATGTCTATTAATGCTTCATTTTTAGTTAATTACCCACCACGAAAAGAAACATTTCCCTTCATCGTTAGACAAAAATAGCTCCACAGTCATGAGCAAAAGTCAAGACGCAGCAGGAAACAAAAAGATTAGTACGTCTCTGCCTGTTGGCATGGCAAAGACTGTGAACTAAAATTCATTGATGAGTATTCTGTATAGTCCTTTGTGAGTAGCGTAAATTGTATAGTGGATTACTACAAGTGTTTTCAAACTTGTGGCAAAATTCTCTCCCTAGAGCTCAGTTTCCACATCTTCTCTCTCCATTCCCTCCCCCTCTTCTTCCTCCAACCAACTCTCTCTCCCTTTCTCACACACACGCCTGCACATATATACACACACAGACACCACAATCACTACTAGGAGCTAGAAACGTTCCACTGCAACTTAAACTAAAGTTTCTCAGTAAGTAAATCATACAGTTTCCTTTTCTGTCTTCATATTCTCCTGCCATCCATCTATATATTCTTCTCACAACTTCTTCAGGAAAAAAGAAAGGAAGATACTGGCATTTTCCCATTAAAACCCTATCCCTTACATATCCCTACCAGAATTCATCCTCTGAAAGCACGCAACTTTGCAAAACCCCAAGGTATTTTACTAATAAAATAACACATACCTTGTCATTAACTAGTGAAAAATTGACTAGCATTTCTAGTTAGAATGTGAGTTAATTGTGATTAATCCTTTCCAGCATTTATAAAGCAAGTCGATCATAATCAATACCCTTCCCCAGTAGCAAAGGTGAAATGAAAGTGGTAGTTAGAAGGGATTACTTGTATTCTTTACAAATACAACTGAATTACTTTAGGTGCTTATATAGCTACAGAATATGGCTTCATTAAATGGTAGAAGAGCAATATTGCATGGTTTAAGGGTTGGTTCACACTGCTGCCTTGTGTTCTGCAGTGGAAGCTGAGTGACAAGGGGGTGGGGAGGAGACGACTGTAGTGGATGTACAAGTCAACAAACAGCTTGTTACATTAAATATTTTTAAGATAATAAAACAGTAACTATTTAGTTCCTTCTGAGAAATAAGAATGTAAATAATTCTTTTATAAATATTACCGCTGTAAAAGTATGGCGTCTCAAAAGTATAATTGTTTACTTGTCAAAGTAACTTTCCAAGCTGTGGGACTCCATAATGTTCAAACCATCCCACCAGACATGGCTTAGCAGCCATTTATGGCTTTTCCTCCCAGGTATGAATCATGTCCTGATCTTGTTACCAGTTTGTTTTATCCTGAAATGCCATCAGTGTTTTTACACTTTGAATATTATTTAGGGTGAAATTTTCACGGCAATTTCACTCAAGGCTGGTCCAAGTGGTCTATGACACTTAGCTTCCCATGGAACATACCTAAAGCTAGCCAAGTTTTTGCTTACTTTCATGTTTTTAATAGTTTTAAATTAATGTTTTAATTGGATTGGCTGCTTATTTTTTTAAACTTTTATACTATGGAGCCTATGTAATTCAGCACTAGCAAAAGCTTTCCATGGAGTTTTTTCTCACCACAACTCTCAGAATTCACAGTAGCTTTATTGGCTGGAAATTCTGGGATCTGTCATCCCAAACAGTAAGTTCTGGTTCCCCAGAGATTCAAACAGGAATCTTTCCTAGTTACGTTAGAAAATGCAGATGTGAAATTGTAGAAGTCTACCCAAACATTGATATGTTCAAAGTTTAGTGGACCAGCACAACTTATAACTCAGCAAGATAAATGTAGCTGTCAGCTATGTATTTTTGTCATTCAACAAACAGTTTCTGTGGTTTTGTAAAATGAAAAACAACAACCAAGGTTATGGAAGGAGTCACTTGAAAACTTGAGCCCTGGAGCTGAATATGGGCATCTTCTCACCAAAAAAAAAAAAAAAAAAAATTTAAACAGTCGGTCTTTCCTCTCCTTGTCTTTTAACATACCCCTTCTCTGCCTCATTCTCCCCACTTCACTCTTCCATAGAAATGGAATGGTATGAGCATTTTGACTGAAGCCATTTCTGTGCTACACTGTTATAGTGCTATTATTCCACTTTCAACATCGCATGGAATCCTGGGGTTTGCAGTTTAGGGAGGGGCCTTTAGAACTCTCAGCCAGAGAGCTCTTTGGCCTCCGCAAACTACAAACCCCAGAATTCCACAGGATGTTGAGAGGGGAATAATAGCACTGTACCAGTGGATTGCAGAGATGAATAAAAAATTGCTTTCTACCGAGTCAGACCTTTGGTCCCTCTGGCTCAGCATCGTTTATACCAAGGATATAAATCAAGTTGCACTCCAAATGCCACATATAGGTACTAGTACAAAATACAGAGCTGGTATGGATGAGTAGTGGAAGGGAGAAATAACTAATTAAATCTGTGGTTTGAAAAACTATTCACTAATTATAGATGTTAACTCCTGACCACAATAGCAAAACACAGAAATCCTGTTCAGGTACTATACCCCACTTGGGTATATATACAGAGTGTCTCTTCAGACACTAGAGGCATAAGACAGCGTGTGGGCAGTTCCTTACCATGTTATACAATCACACTCCCTTTGGGAAAAATGCTGGAACAAGGCGAATGAATAGTGTTTTAACTGGAAATAAAAAAAGCACTAGAATACGATTAAACCAAATACATTTTCAACAATATATTTTGAACTGAAAGCCAGTGTAGTGTAGCAGTCTGAGTGTTGACTAGGGCTCTGGAGATCAAGAATTGAATCTCCACAGAGCCATAGAAACCCACCAGGTGACCTTGAGAAAGTCACACTCTCTCAGCTTCCAGGTGGGCACAGACATACCTGCCCTGAACAAATCTTGCTGAGAACATCTTGTGTTAGGTTTTTCTTAGGGTAGCCATAATCAGCAACAACTTGCAGGTCACCAACAACAACCATTTTCAACCAGGGACATAAATCTTTGTTTCATTCTTGCATGCAAAAATATTTAAAGTTTTCATTCCTATAGAAAAGATTACCAAAAAAAAAAGAAAAAAAGAAAGAGTGCTCTTCTTCTTCTTTTTTTCCTTTTTTGACATTTCAAGACTTTTCATTTTTTTAAAAAATAAAGTCTTTTTTCCCCACAAATGCCAATGTTTGGTACAAAAATAATTTTTGTACAAATAATGCTTTGGTGCAAAATACATTTTACAGAAAAGCAATGTTTTGCCATTCCCACTGGTAAAGGAAAAACTGCTGGTTCTTTTTGGTCTTGCAAAGGGTGAAAAATCTCATAGAAGATGACACAATTTTTGACAGGGGGTTAATTCTTTACCCCTCTAGTTCTGACCCAACAGGGTTTAGTATGGCCATTTCCACACAAGACTGTTATATAGTGCTATTATTCCACTTTCAACATCCTATGGAGTCCTGGGGTTTGCAGTTTAGGGAGGGGCCTCAAAGGCCTCTCGCTAAACTGCAAACCACAAGATTCCATAAGATGTTGAAAGTGAAATAATAGCACTATTAACAGTCTAGTGCGGAAATGGCCTATGTTCAGCCTTTAAAATTTAGGTAAGTACCCATCCGATCAGGAGCATTCAAGTCTGTACCACTTGACCATTGTGAGATTTTTATAGGTTTAAAATCTCTTAAACCCATGAGGGCATCTATTAAGATGGAGAACATGGTACAGGAAATAGTCTCCAAAAAGTCATGTTTCAGAGAGAAAAAAGAGCAGAGCCTGGGGAACTAATTAGGGATGGAGCTGCCTCTCCCAACGACTTGAACTCAAACCCAGAGAGAAAACTGTACATGACTTAAGAATTGAATTTAAATGAAATCAAGGATTTTCTTTGGCAAGAGTTGCACTTGCGTCAAATGTGAAGCAATATTTTGCCAATAAATTTAAGGGTGTGGATGCTGTCAACTGAGATTTTTTCAATAAGGAATATAAAAGCAAATCCACCAACCCTGTCAGCTGTCAGTAACACAGAAATACTCCTGTAATCCTTTCTAATTCCAACAATGCCCTTAGAGGCATATAGAAGTGTACACAACATGAAGAGTCGGAGTTAATTAACCCAACAAAGAGATTCTCAGTCATCTCTCATTTGCCAAGTACCTTGCCTGTTGCCAAGATGCCTACTAGCATGTATCGCACACCTTCAGGCAACCATGACTGATGTCAAAGTCAAAGCACAAAGGAAAACATTCTACCTGTTTTCCTTCCTCCTAGTGCCTCACTAGTTCTTTATGTCACTTAAAAAAGAGGATATCCAACCAGCTGTATCAGGCACAACAATCATGTAAACCTTTCAAAGCCTAACCACATATTAAGTAAGTTATATTACTGAGTAGCGCTTGGAGGCCTAAGGCTGAAGGCTGGTGAAGTTAATGGGACTCCTACTGGCTCAGAAGAATGCTCCAAGGCCCATGTTGACCATATGTGAAAATCCAGAGGGCCACAGTTAATTCATATATCTAGGGGCACATAGTTTACCTAATGCTTGTATCGGTAGAGATAATGATGCATCAGAATTGCCAGATAAGGTAAGAGTTGTTTCATGACATTCCTGTTAAATAATTTTTAACCTCTAAATCAAAATGGTCCTGAACAAGTTCAGACATGAACTCACCATTGCTCAGTACACAGCACATGACCAATGCTCTTTAGGACCAGAACTAACTTTTAGAGCTGTAAGCACGTAATTTGTCATATCCAAAAGGCTTCCACTAATCTCCTATCATACTTTGCAAGACTGCTTTTAAATGAAATATATCTTAAAATACCTATTGCCCCCAAAAGCAAGGCAATACTACTCCCTATATATTACATTTACTATGTTATTATTTAAAGCACTGCAGGGAAAAAGAAATAAACTTCTTAGGATGCATTAGACTGTTGGAAAAAAAAAAGGTGAAAGAGTAAAGTACCAGTGATTAATAATAAATTCTAGCACATTTTGAATTGCTTGGAAGAAATACTCCTGAGTGCAACAAAATTTTCAGCCCTCTGGATGAGGTTTTTAGGATGCTTGGAGATCTGGAGAGGGAGAAGAAGATACCCCCACCATGTACACTGGACTCTGCTGTTGTGCAGGTTAGACACTTTCCTTAGCCCCTGTGTTCAGGCTGTACACCATCTGGTATACAATAGCCCATTGCCTGTCAGCTAGTAGTGCATTGTTCTACTAATGGTGAAAACATGCTCCTTCACAAGCATGGTATAATTTGGCTCCCTCAGCAAAAGTCTTTGCTTGAGAATCAAGGTTAGAATGGCTGCTTGCCCTAAGGCTAACTGGAAGTATTCACTGGGAAAAGACTGCCCACATTCAGATTTAAGAAGTACCATCAAACTCTATTAAACTCTTTGAATTTTAAGTATGCTATAATGTGTGTGTGTGTGTGTGTGTGTGTATAAAATGCATGGATATGCACTAAAGTGAGTCCATAAGTTTTAATTTCTTCAGTGATGATGTGAAAAACTGAAATATATTAGGCAACAGAAAATAACTGAGATGGGATTACTATCATAGCCACCAGAAATCTGGAACACTAGATGGTATGATTGCTTTTAAAAAAAAAAAGTACCCAGCATCATATTTCAAAGAGATTTGTCAGTTATTTGCTTTCCATGAGCTCCTTTTTTTCCTTTTAAAGGCACCTCTGATCAGCTGCCCAGTGAGCTGAGCTTAGTCATTAAATGGAGTATCAACATATTTGGTTCAATGTTTTCCACTCACAAAAATGTCAGCTCAGAGAAACATAAATAATACAGCACATTTATTTCAATTTTTGCTATACCCAACAAATAGAATTTATTAGCTACATACGTTTTTGCAGAACCTTTCCCCTTTCTTCACCATTTTTATGATTTCATATGAACCTGTTCCATCTTGCTATTCTTGGGCAAGCTCCTCAGCATTAAGTACAACAAAGCTCTAAGAAGATTATTCACATGTTGCCATGTGATCTTCACCTGTCTTGTAAAGCAGGGTATCAATTTAACACTGACTGCATTATAAAAGCCCCATTATTCAAATTACATACAAAAATCAAAAGTTACCTGACAGTGCTTCAGATTAAGGCTGATAGTTAGTGAAAGCTAAAGACTGCCACATATCTTCCAACATTTCACAGATGAAAACCAGGACATATGTAGCCAAGTAATATCAGAATGTAGTCAAGATGATATAAGTTATTGATAAGGAAGAACACACAAGCTAGAACAGCTCAAGCCCTTTGATTTTACCTGAGCCTATGAAGAAGGGAAAGAATCATCCTTTTCTCTCTTCTTACCACTGCTGGGTTGAGTCCTTTTATAGTATATTCCTACATGGCAGGAGGTTGGACTCAATGGCCCTTGTGGTCTCTTCTAACTCCATAATTCTACGAGTGCAACTCCTTTTGGACTCTGAATTCAATTCATAGTAACTGAAACAAACTAAGGATGAAAGGGGAAAGTGTGAAGAGGAGACTGGGACATTTTAAAAGCAGCTAAAAAGATGGGATTATTCCTGCCAAGATGGGACAGTTGGAGGGTTGTTACCTCAAAATGTGGGTGACCTAGGGTTCCACCCATGATACCAGTGCCTCCATGAAATGGTGGGGAATATTAGCTCAAAGAGGAGGTCTGTGGGTAGGAGTAACCTTACAAGATCCTTTTCCCCTATGTCTACTGGTACCCATGTAAGGAAGAATCAGCTGGAGATCCAAAAGTAAGCTTATTTGTTTTATTGGGAGAACTGCAATCACACGTGCAAGATCCAAGCAGTCACACTACCACAAAAAGCTAATTGAAGGGAAAGGGAAGAAAGCTTTGGATAGCAAGATTCTCAGAGCAAAGTGGGTGGTATTTACCAATCCAGCAGAGCAGCAAAGAAGCAATGTGGCTTAGATGCAGAATCCAATGACAGTGCACAAACATGAATCAGAGAGGCAGAGTGATGACCAGCAACCAGTGTACTGCAAGTTGACTAGCCAAAAACCACACTTTAAATAAAGAATGAAGTCCAGAGAGTGGACAATGGGGCATGGGACAGACTAATGGTCTTAGGTGACAAAGGACAATGGGGGTCCTGACAACTCCTTAACTGCCAGACATGTGTGGGAACAAAAGAGAAGTTTGCTGGTCAAAGGAAGAGTGGCTAAGACAATTAGCCAGCTTGTGGGAACATCTTGGATACTATTGTCTCTTAGGGGTTGAGTTGTTGAAAGCTAATTGTAAGTTCATTACTGCTGGAGTTTCCTGGTGATTTCCTGACTATGACCTGGCTATGCCTTGAGGTCTTTCCTGACATGATTTTGCAATGCATGTGTTTGTCCAGCTTTTCCTCTTAGCCAGCATGGCCATGCAGCCATAGCAATGCATAATTTATATTTATGCCAATTAAATCACATTTGCCCATTAAGCCATATCAAAGTGTGTGAGTGTGCAGCCTATTAATAGGGTATGCTGCCAAAATCTAGTGCTGAGTTGTACACTTTTTACACAGAATCTAAATCCGGGAAAAATCTCAATGAAAGTAGATTCACTGACTTAATGGAACTCTCAGGCCATTCAGTGGGTCTATCTAGTTGAGACTAAACTGGGTTTGGATCCAAGCAACAAAGAATCACAAAAAGGCTACTTCTTCTGGAACAGGAGGGGGTTGGGGAAAATCTGCTGACATTTTTTTAAAAAAAGCAGTCATGAGGGACTGGTGATTTTTTTAAAAAAATCAACAGTGCCTTAGGACCATATTAGCTGCTGATCTCTTCCACTGGCCCAATCATTGTGGACCTGAAAGTTTTTGAAATGTTAGTGTCACTTTTTTTTTTTACACTCAGCCTGAAAAAATATCACTAACTGGGGAAAAGGAAAAAAAAAATAGCTTGATATGGCTGATTTAACTTTTCACATCTCTTTAGACTCATTACCTTTAAAATTCACCCATCTGCAAGGTACTTTGGAGAAAGAAAGTGCCCAGAAAACAATGTGCACATTTTGAAATGCAAATGGCTAAAAATCCACACAAGTGAACAATAAGCAGAAACATACTTTATTCAATGGAGAAAATGCATACATTAGAAAAAATGCATAAATAAATATGCACATTCAAAAATATGCATTTTAAATGCACAGAAATGTTCATGAAAGGAAACTCCCAACAAAACCTTCCAAGTTGAAATAAAACAAGAAAGAAAGAAAATGTAGGTGGGATGTAGAGAAAAGTAAAATGAGAAATCTTGACATTCCTATCCCTGATGTACTATTGATGCAGCAACTGGGCCACCTGAACTGGTTGCCACAGCTCCTCATCCAGAGGTGTATCTCTTGAAGTTAATTTGGTTAAAGAGATTCCAATAGACATCTAAGCCTCTTATTATATACCAGGATTGTTCTGAGAAGATCATGTCACACTATTTGGTTTGTGAGCTCTTATCACTTCAGTCCATTCCGCTCCTCTCAACAATATCACTTTGTTTGGATATAATACTAAATATACAATACACAAACAAGCCCTGGGCCACACATTACACACACACACTAATGTATCTATATGAGTTTTTGCTTCATTTTTTAAAACTCATTGCAGTTTAGCATTATAATCAAGCCAACTATATACAGTCTTAACTATAATTTAATTAATATAACTATAATTCAAGCCTATCATGGGGCTTTCTCGGCAAGATTTGTTCAGATGGGGTCTACCTTTGTCTTCCTCTGAGAGGATGTGACTTGCTCAAGATCACCCAGTGAGCTTCCAGCCTGAGTGGGAATTTGACCCCTATTGTCAAAATCTTAGACCAATACCCAAAGCACTATACCATGCTGGCTCTAATGTCACTAGTCTAGGTTCACACAAAGCCAGCTTTAAATTTATGAAGGTGACTTGTTCCAGAGAATGACCCACTGTTCAGATTCACCAAAATTTAAGATTTGGACATAATGATAAGCTGCAATTAACTGAAAATGGAAGAGAAAAGCTCAAATTTCCACACAGCTGTGCCAGATGAGATTGTAGGAAACGAAAGTTTGATCACATAATTCTAAACCATAGTTATTCTGATTTGGCTTCATGATGAAACTTCATCATCACTCTGGATCTTTCCTGGGTGCAGAGAATGAGGGGCACACTCAGCACCACTTGCAAGTTGATCTAACACCTTTGATTATACCATCCTTCCCATCACTGAAATGGTACCCAAAATCCACATTCTACAGGTAGAATGACAACATTGGAAGGAGTGATTTTAACTCAGATCTAAACCAAATATACATAAAAAAATGCTTTCTATTCATGGCAATGGGGTTTGACATGAAAAACATACCTAAAAGATGAACGACAACTGAACATGTTTCCTCCCCCCCCCCCAGCTTTCTGACAGTTCAGCAACTTTCTTACTTCCACACTGTGGCTCTCCAAGAGAGACCATTTGGTATGAAATCTTAAAAAGAGGTGGTTTTAAAAAGAAAGCTAACAAAGCAAACCACTGCACTGACAGATCTAGAAGTTTTCTGTGATGGAAGACTTGTTTATCTGGTTGGGGTCAAAGCGGTAGTGAAAAAGAAGCAATTCAATGGAAGGAGCACTGACTTCCTAAAAGGATTGTTGTAAGTTTTCTGGAATCAGTATAAGACCCATCTGTTCACACAGCTAAGAGAGGAAGAACATGCTGGGTCTGTTTTATGTGCTGTTTTGAAATGTTTGTGTCTCTCTGTATGCTCTTTTTTAGTGATGTATACATTGGTATTATGTAAGCTATTACTTTATTGATACTCCTGCTTCCAAGTTTTTTTCCTTCTTCTTTTTAGCAAGCTAAACTTCAGGAGAAGGAAGATAAAACTATTTTGAAAAAATGGATTAAAAGTTATGCAGATTTTTAGGCCACACTAAAAGGAAAGGGGAAAAAAAAACTAAAATCCACATCAGTCTAATGCCACTACTAGACCAAGTAAAAAGCCCCCAAATGTGCAAGCTTTCTAATTTTTCAGAACTCTCTAGATACTAAATGAAGGACTGAAGATAGCCCTATAGATGTTGGCCTGCAGCTCTCATCATCTCTCTAACAGTTACAATGGATAAGGCTGATGGGAAATGAAGTCTAGCAGCATCTGGAAGGACATAACTTGCCCATTCCTGTGTTAAATAGATGCAAAAGATGGGAGGAAGCTGATGTTAGATCTACAAAATCTGCATTTGGTTACAACACTAAGACAGAAAGGGGAGTGACAGGAATTCCAACTGAACTCTATCAGATACTGAGATGGTACCCTCTCAAGGGTTGCTGGGAAGAAGAAACCAGCAAGTGGGAAGGCAAGCAATTTTTAGAAATATAAAAAGCAGGTGTTTTCTCAAAAGCACTCACTTTTTAGGGGAAATGCAAGTAGTAATTTTTATTTTCACAGAAATCTGGGGTTGGAAAATTGGCCATTTTTTGATAGTCCTCATAGGACTATATTTTGCTTGTTTTTCCTCCCCAATTTTTACCCTCCTGCAAAAAACAAAATCCCAGCTTGAGCCTGGTGATATTTTCTTTATGTAAACAGTCTCCACATATGACAGTATTCACAGGCTCAAGTTCAGAAATCAACAGCATGATACCGAGTCCTTAGTTGAATCTGTGTTGGGGCACAAAATTGAGCAGGGTGACTTCCCTCTTTGTTTTTTGGTTCAGTGCAGTTTGTGGGATGAGGGCTTCATCCGGGTTTCCCCAATGACCAGTGGATGTGGCTCTGGGAGAAAGTTAAAAAGAGAAAGTTCTCCTTCTGATCCATTCCCCAGCCATGCCATACCTCAGTTTGATAGGGGTCTTCTTCCTGCCCTTCCACTCCGTCTATTTGCTTAGTAGCATGTGTCTGTATTTTTATGGGGTTGAGAGTTCCTAATCACTGGTTTTAGGTTTCTTCTAAATCACCACTTATCATAACTTTGTTGAGAGGTTAGGTATTGGGATGGAGAGGTTGAGCCATGGAATGGGAGCAAAGGGGCCGTGTGCACTGATTTTTCCAGTGTTTAAAGACATTCTTCAGAAAAATGTGATGTTGAAGGCTTATAGAGATGCCACCAGCTCTCTAAGAGCTGTAGCTGCCTACAAGCCTAGGTGGCAAAGAAACTATGTTGTGACTTATGTACTATCTCATATCCTTTCATCTTCTGGTATACTTCCCAGTCAACAGGGTGAGAGCATGATTTGCTGGCCAATAGGCAGTTTGCCTAATCCCCAAGTCTGCTTCAAGCTATTCAACTGCAACCCAATAGGTTTGTGACCATTTTTTCCCCCAACCATTGTTGTCTTGCCTTCGAATATTCTGTTCCCCTTTACCACTGGGGGAAGCAGGGTCACCTTTAGAATTTACAACCTCAATTGGCATTTAAGACTTCTTATCATTTTCTCACATCACATCTTTTGTGGCTCCTAATGAGATGAACAGGGCAGCAGGAGTTCCTGATTAAATCAGGAGATAAAACTGGCATGTACTCAATTATATACATGTTATTTTAAAAAAAAAAAAGCCTTAAAAGTCAGATGCAGATGACAGTAATTCATATTTGAAGAAATGGGCTCCTACACTTGGCAGATGAACAGTCCTGTATTTCATTGCTATGAGGGATGGAAACTCTAGAGCAAATTCTCCATTACTCATTCTCTCTGCTCTAAATGCTAAGATATCCAAGGTAAGCCTATAAAGAAGAAAGTTATATATGCGTTATAATAAATGTTGCAACTAGAGTATGCTGTGCATTTAAGAGGAGTATTTCTTCTCAGTACTGTCTTGCGGGGGCTGGTTCCTTACATTTCAAAACTGTAAAGAACAAAAAATGAGGGATGGATAAAAATTATGGAGGGATAACTTTTGGTTTCTCCCATGTTCACATCTTTTAAACTTAAACTCTTTCCATAGAATATATAAGTTCTTATTTAAAAAAAAAATTCAAAGAGAATTTTCAATAATCTACACGGGCCAAATTAAATTTCCCCACTATAGGGAGAATGGTGTTATATTTGCCTGCCATGAAACTGTTAATGATGATGAGCATGTCAGAAAAAAAGAGATGGCAATCATAGTTCAACACCACAAGGTTGAACACCACCATGATGTGCATATTTAATATACAAGGGTTCAAAGTCACATGTTAGACATTAAAGAACTCAGACCATGGACAAGCAAATCTGGCAGTTTTGCTTTCTCTCACATTCATTTTGTCCATTCCATTTTTGAAGAAATTTGATAAGCCCAGAAATTCCTAATCAAGAAATAAACAAACTGAAAATTTTATGTACCTCTGAAAAAGACAAATCCTACACCCAGGAGACAAAATTTAAAAGAAGCAGTGACTGCAACTCAAAAAACTAAGGTAAAACAAGCAAAAATCATACACATCCAACTTCTTCTTGAGCTGTTCTCATTTTTTTTCTTTGTTTCTTCTCCACACGCCATCCCATCTGTTCATCAGTTCAATAATTTGGGGCTTCTCCATTGTGACAGCTCTCATAGTTTAGTTTATTTCACTGTTGTGTGTTGATTTATGGTAACTCTAAGGTGAACCTATCACAGGATGTTTTTGGCAAGATTTGTTCAGAGGGGGTTTGCCTTTATCTTCCTCTGAAGTTGAAACAGTATGACTTGCCCAGTGGGTTTCCATGACTGAGCAAGGATGTGGACCCTGGTCTCCAGAGCTGTAAGCCAATACTTAAACCATTAACAGTCCTATTAGAGCTGGTGGGAGACTACGGTGTATATAGGGACCACTTCATACTTCTCTGGAAAGTTTGGCCAAAAATGTACTCCAAAGGAACCAAAAGTCTACCTCTAGTCAGAATTTCATGAGTATTGGGGATTTTGCAGGCTATCAGTAAAACAACCACTCTTTGAGACCTCAAAACTGAGTAAATAGCAGAACTGTGGATGATTTACACCCAAATCTCTCTCTCTCTCTCTGTCTGTGTGTGTGTGTGTGTGTGTGTGTGTGTGTGTGTAAGGGTGACTTGGTGGCAGGACTGGAGGATTGCAACAAGGGTTGGAGTTATACTTTCTCCATCCTTTTGTTTTAAAAATATTTTTATTTAACACCAAAAGGTTCATATATATATAAAACAACATATAAGGATCTGTCACACAAAACTACACCAAAATACAAACATAAACCAACAAGACACAAATCCATATAAAACTATACAGAACATAACAAAAATGAGAAGAATAAACACCTACTACACAAATTAGAACTAATCACATTACAAGAGGTAATACTAATTTAACTTCCAACCTTCCAGTTGAAGGTTATAACTTGAAATATTTAGTTAAGTTCTAAGTTAATCATAGACTTAGTTTTTAAAAAATGATATTGCTAGTTTATACTCAGTTTGAAAAAAAATGTTTCTGCTATAGATAACTTGTGTACTTATACCTTTTATACTTTATAATTACTCCTTATCTCTATTTGTATTTATATCTCAGGTTAAAAAAAACATTTTCTCCATCTTTGTACTACAGAATTCTTCCTTATTGCTGTTATGTGCCAAGTAGCAAGCAGAACAAGCACAAAGGGGGGCTTCCTCATGAAACATCCTTAGTGAATTTTTTTCATGGAAATATTTCCTGAAGTTTGATGGCTCAATTTACAATATTTTGGAACAATCTAAGAAAGATTTTTTAAAGGATTGATTTTGAACTGTTTTCAATGAAATATACCTCCAGGTTTGCATAAAAATACAGCTCTTTCTACCACTTTTGTTGCTAGCTGAATTCCCAGAAATTTTGATAAATCACATTTGACAGCCATCTTGAAATAGTTTTAATTCAGACACCACTGTCGAAAAATCTTGCAGTGCTAACAGAATTCTGAACAATCTTGTGTAGAACACACAGCATCACATTTTAGAATAATCACTTCTGGAATTTCTCCGTTGGAAGCCTTGTCAGTTAAACAGGACAGGTCTAAAGCACACTTACTTTATTGCAGACTGTATCTTCCAATACTACCACTTTTCATAAATTATGCATCTAGCTTCCAGGAAAATAAATGATCAAATTAATCAGCTCCTTTAATTTACCAGATTTCAGCAGGAAGGTCACTTCTTTAGCTACTCACAGAGCACAGCTGCAACTTACAACATGTATTGCGTAACAAATCTGTGATGTAGTTGGACTTTTCTCCTCCCTGCCCCAGTGTTTCTATCTCCTGATCCAGCCTTGCTAATGAGATCATCGATGTACACAAGCTCATTATCCTACATTTCCTATATCTTGATGATTACCACTGCAGCAAAATCCTTATCTGTAGTCACTACTTGCCAAACATCCAAAGGTAAAAGCACTTGGATCTGTGTGTTTGACAAAGGATTGCATGGTCAGGTAGTCATTTGCCTATCTGACCATGTAAAAGATGGAAGAAAATAGAGGGGGACCTCCCCTGAGCATGATTTTACATCAACAGCAAATAGGATAACCTTGAGAGAACACTCATTTAGCTTCTCAGTGACTAGGCAATTGGGTATTTTGATATGTGCTCCAGTTATTGCTTTCACATGAACAAATCTTCACATACTCCTGTGTAGAGCATAGTTTTGAATGTAGTACTCTGACATCCTCCCTAGAGAATTACATCATGATAAATGAAATAATTTGGAAGGATATCCAATGGGAAAAGAATGTGTGTAGGTAGTATAATGAGATCAAAAGGGGAGCTAACACTGTAAAACAGAGTGAAGTATTGCTCTGATCAGAAATGACAAGGCAACCACAAAGAAAGATTTTTTTAAAAAAACCCTTGACTATGCATTGTAATTTTAAAGTTGGCTCAATCAACTACCAACATAGCTTCTCTGAAACAGCTAAAATGTTGCTGCATCTGTTATAGGAATATGCAGAAATAGTATTAACAGTGAAACACCTGAATCCTCAGACGAAGAACTCCCACAATTTTGTCTAATATGAAGTGAGAATACAATCTAAAGGATAAAAACATTGGGAAGACTGAATTATTAAACATCCTCCTAACCCACCACTGTTATCCTTGTAGACCATCTTGCATTGTGTTTTTCAGTCAACCAGTTTCTGAGCAAGGAGAAACCAAGGGGAAAGAGGCAAGGGAACACTTAGTTCCCCTTCCCCATTTTCACTTGCACTACTGCCTCCCATTTTAGCTATGCTTGGTGCAGGCCTGTATGTAAGGACCCAAGCATTTTTGGAGTTAAAACCCTCCCCTGCAGCCAAATTCAGGATGCAACTACCTCAGACAAACATATTTGGGCCTGTTCTGGATCAGAACCAGAGGAAATTATTTAAGCTCAGCCCCACATTGAACTGAAGCATGTTGTACCCAGTGATCTCACAAGAGTGTCATCAGATGCTATAGCAAAGCCTCCCAACTACCCCAATTTAAATATGACAAAAGTAAAAGGCAGTATCAAATGGGATTTCTCAGCTGCACTCCCATGTCTGTTGGTATCAGAGATTACTATTGATACCAGAAACGATGGAAATGATATTTCCATATTAACGTGTTTCAATGGACAAATATATAACAGTGGTACTCCAGTCTTCAGTCTTTAGTTATGGTTGTCTGCAAGCTCTCTCTATCACCACTGTCCCAAGGTCAGAGGTCTGGTTTTAGAAAAGGAAGTAATGGCACCAGAGAAGGTAATGAAAGAATTTAGCCTATTCCAATCAGTACCTTACCACAAAGGAGTCTAATTTCAAATAGGCTGGTGGGAGACCAAAATACAGAAATTTGTATTCTGAATTTTTCTTTCTCATTGTCTATCTCATTTCTCAGCATCAGCATCACCACTAGATAAGACTCTCACAATTGGCAGTTACCATGTCTGTCCCCTCAACACTCTAGAAAGAAAATTAAAAGTGAAAATGTATATACAGTATATACAAACATGTACAATAAATACATTATTTGTAAACAACTTTGTAAGAAGCAAAATCTACCCTGGTAGAAATGAGCTTACAGTATTTTTTTTTTAAAAAAATGTCATTATTACACTCTAGAAGTCTTTTGCACATAGTTATAAAAATGGATGTTGGAGACAGCATAATTATAACTGACGAACTTATTAAGACAATTTCATTTTAAAGACCAAGCATATTTGAACATGCTAGCCATGACATGAAAATAAACTGCAAGTGCTGCAAGGATTCATTTTCATTTCACTGTGTCCAACTGTTAATATTTCCAAGATATCAAAGGAAGAACAAAGGAAAGCCTTGCTTGCAAAAGCTTTCTTAAGAGTTTCAGATTTTTACACAGGAAATCAATTTGCATTTCCAATAATATCCTTCAAATCAGATGACACTATGTAGTTAGAAGGTAATTTACTTTACAGCCAAAGCAATTTGATAGTTGTTCTGATTTGTGATTTTCATTTTGTTTCTTAATGAAAAAAAATTAATGAGCAATGTTAGTGGAAGCACAACTCCATCCACTGGCATTATTAAACATGTTTCCAATATACTGTACATTATGTTGATTGCAGCCTGAACTTTTGCAGAGCAAGCCAGTCCATTAACCTGATGTGGGATTTTCAGCAGGGGCTTCTGGCACTTACCTTTGCACTGATTTGTGTTTTTGTCTAGAATTGCTTTTGTGGATACAATTTTTCCATATCTGAAAAACAGAAGGGAAAAAAAAGATATATGTGTCTGTGTATGGTTATTCATTTCATTGTGCTTTCGCACCTTGTTCGGTTTTCAAGTACAATGCAACTTCAGTATTTTTGAAAAGTGCAACACAGACAGTACTGAACACACCTATACCTTAATGTTCCATATGCTGTCTCTGCATTTCTGGTCTGACCTTCAAAGGCTTATGTCTCAATTTTGAAGGTGGTTTATTTCCTATGTTTACTCTTTAATCAACAATAAAAAGATCAATAATGGGTTCAGCTTTGGAGGCTGTCAAAACAAAGGTGGCTACTACCCATCAGAGGGATCAAAAGACATAAAGATGTGATCGAATATTACTATTTATATAAAACAACCAACTGATCACAGTTACAAGATATTGACAACAGAATATGTCATTTATAATATAATTCCCAATGTAACTAAATATTATGAATATTTTCAACCTTTATGCAATCTTACAATATATTATTGGTAACTACACATGAAACATAACACCCACGTACATGTCCAAAAAGAACCCAAATATAAGGCTTAGAGACCACAATGTTATACAAAAAACTATTAATGGTAATAGGCAATGGGCAATATTGTACAAAAAGCTATTTAGATATAATGGTCGTATGAAAGTGATAATACATCCGTTCCCAGTATATTTAAGCAGGCTGACAAAGACCAATCCAGTCAAAACACTTCACTTAAATAGAGAATTTTATACAGTTCAGTGTTTTACTCTTTGTTAATTCCTCCCCCCCCAAAAAAAACCCAGGCACATTAGCATAAACATTTTTAAGTGCTTGACTGGAAAATGTGGAATGTCTCAATCCTTCTGTCTCTACTACTGTCTGTTCCACATCCATCATCAACCCTCCCCGTCCTATTGCAAGTTCTGTGATATTGGCATCAACTGAGAAGAGAGGAACATAAAGCCTTAAATATTTTTTTACAAAAATTATGATAATTCTTTAGCCCCTGGACCTATCATTACAAAATGATGCAGATATATTACCTAAGGACACCTTTATGGCATATATTTTCATACAGTTTTCCAATAACTTGGAGTGGGCGGGTGGGAAGTAAATAATTCTTCTCTTCCATGTTCAAAGACTCCCTTTCCTCTAAACCATTGCATATATCCACTTCAATTTTTGTTCACTTTTTAAACTATGGACACCGATATGCTGTATGTCATTTTCATAAAAGCTGTCCACAAATGACATAGGGTATAACCACATCATTTTTTGTGTGTGTGAGAGGTCAACATGTAGAGACTATTCTGGCACAAAACATCATGCATATATTAATATGACAGTTAGCAGACTGGATTCTCGTGACTGGGGCAACTATCACTGCAAATTTCATCCAGCTTTACCAGGAAATAAGGATCTGTTTGTAAAAGTCAAGCAACTCAACCCCTTTAAAAATGCCCCCCACCTTGGATTTCTGAGTTTAATCCAAGCACAAGGGGGAGGGTGTAATATGTCTAAAAAAATTCATCTAATTATGACAAAGAGAAAAATTAAGTCATTTCTTAATTTCCACTTATTATTGAGAGACATAAAGGCTGATCTTTCAAATCAAGGTATTAACCCAAATTGAAACAAGGGAATACTAAATCAGGCTTTCATCTGAACTGCCAAACTTTGCCTGAATCAATTTTTTTAAGCTGTGTGATAGGGTCCACCCTCTAAAACTGGTTATATGGTACTGGTACATAGAGAAAGCTTATATGAAGTCCCCACAATATGGGGATGAGCTCCATCCCCATATTGTGTTGCTAAAAATGGCACAGACAATATGACAAACTTTAATTTTAATTTTTTTAAAAACACAGGCTGATATTTTTTAAAAACCACCTAAAATTAGTCCTAAAGACTACTTAAAAATAGCAATATAAAATCAAGAAACACTCAAATGCCTCCAAAAGCCTTCTAAAAAATCATCTGTCACTGAAACAGCTGAAATAAACGGTCAGACACAATCTGATGGAGATGCATTCCTAAACTTGAATGTTTATGCTTACATTTTTAGCTTCTGGAATGGAAGGTATATGCAGGGGAATATTGGAAAAATTGCGGAGATTTTTTCTTAAAATTCTTCTCCCTGCTTATGAACTGGGAAATGGTGAGAGGACATGTCACTGAATTTCTCCAGAAGGAAGATCCTCCACATTTGTCATTCCCCTAACAAGTCAGAGTGTGAAGTCAGGGTTGCTGATGATTTACAATTCCTGACCTCCCAGGTGAATAACTAGACAGATGTCCGAGTCTGGGAATGGTAGTCAGATTTTACTTCCTGGTTAATTTCTAATTAGTTTAATTGTTCCTACTAGAAGGAACAAGTGGAAAGGACTGTATTATATGTAAACTGAAGCCAATGAGACACTGGTACCTCTGCAATGGCAGGATCAGAGAACCTCACTTCTTTGGACAGTGGGCTGCCAGTGCTATAGAAAACAGCATGTTCTAAAATTATGTCGTTTTACATCTCTTCATTTACTAAAAAAAAAAAAAAAACCATAAAAGCAAAATATTTTATGAGCTTTAACTTCAAAGCTGTTAAGAAGACCAAAACAGAACTGAATGTTCTCTTCCATTTGATTTGATTTTGGATTGGTTAGCACTAGTAGTTTGTCTTTTTTCATTGCTAAACATCTATAAACAAGCAGGTTCAAATGATATAAAACAGATGTGTATACACTGAATTTTATTCAGGAAAATGTCCAGAAAAAAAATGAGTAGCTAATCAGTAAATCGATCTCCCCATAAGTTTGTCAAAACTAATTGCGGAAATACATTTTGAAATCACAAAACATTCAAGCAAATGAAGAAGACATCTTATCCATGGGAATGTACCATTCAGGCAAGCCTTCTATCAATCTTAGGTTAACACCATGATTCTACCAGCCTTAATTGTTATCTCAGAAGTTGTGAGATATCTTCAGAATTATACTTTGAAAAGGACTTCCTGAAGAAGAGAATCTCTTCCATGTGTGGAAGTTCATCATAGAATTCAGAACACTGAAAAATCATCTCTCTGAATCATGTAGAGAACCTTAATACATAGTGAGTTTTTTCCACAGAATGTCACTATCCGCATGGGAAGAATGATGGAATTGTGCAGATATACCTAGGATTTACAAATACCCTTGCCCTACCCATGTAATCTGTAGTCAACCTTTTCTTACACCTAATCTCGATCTTGTTGCGCCTATAGTCCCCTTAGTCCATTGAATCTCAGTATCAATTCTGAGTTCTGGTTTAATGTAGCATGTCTCTTCTGTGTGTATCCTGTTCTCATTTCATATTCTAATTCTGCCAGTAGGCTTAAGATAGCTTTCTGCACAAAGTTTTTGTTTGAGCTATTTTAATCATGACTTCTAGCATGACCTCTGAAGGCTTTGTAAAGAGTATTAGGCAAAACGCAATGTACAGTTTGAAGGAAGGAATAGCAATGTGGTAAGGAGGTATTCCAAGAAAAAATTTCCATCATATAAGCTTTAGTTGTTCTGCTTTGCTATTTATTGTATCTGCATAACACTTAAAATGTCATTACAATAAAATAATTAGAATTAATCTAGACAATCTTTCCAAAATAAAGGTTACTAAGAGTAGTTATCAGAGCATTAACTCTGATAATTGATCATAAAGTTGAATTTTGTCAGGCAGCAATAACTCCCTCCTCTTAGTGTATGGTATTGTGATTTCTCTTTAAGGGTACTGAACTTGCTCATTATTCCTGGTAATATAATTTTAATTCTGTTCACACTGAGGCATCAAACATACATTATACACAGGAACTTTGCATCTAGGCAAATAGAAGGCCATGAACAAGGATACTGAAAAGCTGGTTGCTGATGTATTTTCATTTTTTAAATTTAATTTCAATATAATCCATTTTAATATGTAAAATATCTACGTAATTCTATCTATCTATCCATCTATCTAATACTTAAATATATGTATTCTAAAAAAAAATCTAACCAATTCTGAAGGGCAATGCTTTATAAAATTTTATTCCTGTATTTCTTCAGTCCATAACTGAAGTAAAAACCCCCAAACCATTGGAGGATAATGTCTAAGGAAGAAAACAACATGTGGGTAACATGAAGGGTAACATGAAGTAGAGGTAACTATAAAGCTCCTGGAAATTCATATCAGTGCCTGAGGTAGCAGGTTCTAAATGGCTTTCCACTGCGCCAATTCACAGGATGGGTAAAGCAGTGGACCGAACCTTCCTGGGTGACAGCATTACCCATATAATGAACAAGGGGCATATTGCTACTTAGCCATGCTAGAACAGGCAACCTGAGGAAACAATAGGATCCTGCTTTGGTCTATATCACTGTGGCTCACAGATGGTCCTGCTGGGACACCAGGTTGTGTCAGGCAGAATTTTGTCACACAAAAAGCAAACAAATGGTTTGGTTTAACATATTACTGCATTTTACTGCCAGAGGTGGGGAGAGATATTTGTGGAATATTCTGCCACAGGTTCTCAAATAACTTTGTTAGGTTTGCTATCTACCTTAGTGTCTACATATATGTGGGAGGGGAGGACAATGGGACATTTTCTGCTTTACTTCAGTCACCCAAAATGGCCTGGAACTACTGTTGCTCTACTGTTGCAATGACTTCAAACTTGTCTCTTCAGATTTATAAAGCTCATCCCACTGAACGGCCTCTTGCCTCATCTCATTGATGTGGTACAGGGGTGGGAAACTGTCAAATTTGGAGAGGAGGGAGGGTCACATTGGTTCTTCAGCAGATTCTAGAGGGTCATATTCACTTGTTGCATCCTCTGGGGGGAAAAATCAAAAAATTGTCCTCTCAGGAGGATTGGAATATTTTTGCCATGTATTTGCCTCTCATGAGGCCTTTTTTTTTCTGCCTGCCTGCCTGCCTGCCTTCCTTCCTCCCTCCCTTCCTTCCTTTCTACAATAAGAAGTGACCCGAAGTTTTTATAATTAAAAATAACTCCTAGAGGGCCCTGGAACACAAGTGCAGGCCACAGGTCATACTTTGCCCACCCTGATCTAGAATCTAGGACCACCTGGTTTCTTGGCTATCTGGCAATTTCTTCATTTGGTTGGAATTTGACAGTATGCAAAAGCAAGTTACTCAGTCCAATCATTGACATATTACTCTCACTGTTCTCTTTCTAAAATGTAGACATGTTAAAAATCAGAAAACACACTTCTGCATCTCATTATTTTTTTTAAAAAAAAAGGCTTCCACATTCATGGGCTTAGGGGCACAGGAGCCCCTTGAAAGTAGAAAATTTGTGAATAACTATAAGGCTCATTCAAACCATATTTAAAACAAAAAATACAGTACGATCTGTATTTGGATTCCATGAATTCAAATGTATGGTACACAATACTTTCAGTCCATGGTAGAGAACATGCCAGCCACCCAATTTATGTCCCTGGCAAGGCAGAGGCAGGCAGCTGGTAGGGCCTACTGCTGCCTCCACTGCTGCCCTATGCCATATCTAACAGGGACTTACAAACCTCATCTCATGTTCACAGTCTTTCTCATTCTCACAAGGCTTACAGAGAAACTACTTATGTGAGACAAGACTTGTAAGTCCCTATTAAAAATGGTGCAGAGCAGCCGAGGTGACAGCAAATAATTCGTGAATAATCAAATCAGTGAATGTTATATTCATGGATGAGGAGGGCTGACTGTATTTTCAGTTGTGAAAATTTGTATACATTTTTGTATGCTTTTTCTTACGGTTCTGCATTTTTACAACCAGTTTCCCCTAATATCCACTTTTTTGTCACAGATTTTCCATGCCTTTTCATGTGCAATCATTTCCTGATATAAGTGTTTTCTTGCGTTCTTGTTTTCTGAATGTGAAAACTCCACTGCAAAATTAGAAGTGTGTCTACTGAAGAACAATTGCATTCCAGTTCATGCTTTAGCTTGGGAACTGCAAATTAGGTTTGTTCACAATAAATATGAAAAGTTCTTACCCACCACTAGACAGACTTGTTACCACATGCTGCCATGGCCAATCAGATAATATAATTCAGATGTAATTTTAATTGATTTGTTTTGTGAGCTGCTCTGAGTTCCACTCTGGGACAAAGGCTGCATCCAATTATTTATTAAATTAATTAATTGCATACATGAAATGACACAACAAAAGAACAATAATTCTCAATGACACAGGCTTTCAAGCTGCCCCATATCATATAATGGGAAGTAACACAATTTCCAAATTAATATTACCGAAGTTCCTTAAGTAGCATTGAGGTTACTTAGGCAACTTTGGTGACATTAATTTTTCTTCTAAAAATTGGCCTTTTTGAAGACTTATAAATTCACTACCAGAATTACAAAGGTGTTATCTGAAGGCTTCTTTACAAGATTCACTTTTCCCTCGCTAAATTATTTTCCTACTCCTCGTTTATAACACCATCTTACTTAGAAGCAAGTTCACATGATGGGGCATACTTCCAGATACATGCATATAGGAATACAGCCTTAATGTTAGAGGGAGAGTATGTAGTCTAATGGTGATAGACTAGTTATTTTTTTCAGTGAATATACAGTAAAAGTGCAGAGTTGTATTCTTCAAAACAATTATCTAAAACTGCATCAAAAACATTCAACACTCCTTATTATATTTCACGTTAACAAGGAGAATATGGCTTACTGAAGCAATATTATTCAGCCAACAAAGTCTGATTGATGTCTTGTTCATGAAATGTCATGGGGAAATTTAAAAAAAAAAATCTGGCTAAGCTAGAAATATAAGGATAATTAGATTTTAAAGACTTCTAACATATTAAGCAATCTGAAAAATAAAAAGGCTACTACCTTTGTGAATGACCACAGAAATATCTACTGGGTAATGTGAAAAGAGAAACAGTCCATAACAATTACAAATACTAAGATTGCCACCTAATTGTATACTATATTTACAAGTAAGAGGCAAGAAAACTTTTTGTCCCTAGCAAAGAGACTAGTTCTCTATAAAAGATAGGGGGAGGGGAGCTAGATAACACTGTCCTAAGTCCCTCCCCTTCCTCTTACATCATCATACTGCACCCACTTCCTGTTTTGCATTTCAACTTCCTCTTTCTGTCTGCCTGAGGACCAGAATTTGGTTGCTGCTGTGGATCTTTTCATATGTCATGAATCATTTTATCTGGGAGGCTCTGAAGTTATATAAATGCATTCTCCCTGTTCTATCCAATCACTGACTGTTTTCAATAACATTTCAGATACCAAGTAGATTAAATGACTGAGCAATTATGAGCTGGTCTAGAGTCTGAACCTGGTCTTTGCTAAGAGTCAGCCTTCTTAAACCTGAGAACCACAAATTACTTAATAGGGGAATCTGCATGGTTGATCTATCCTGGGAAAAATAGGGATACCAGTTTGAATTAAGTTGTATCACTCATTTATGGATGCCACTGCCTGCAACTTGCTGATTCTCATATTCTTACCGTTATTACCTAAGCCTACAATTATGCATTGAATTTAGCCTGCTTGGACCTCATCAAATTAATTTGGCTTTAACCAATCTTTCTGAATCCAGGACTGAATTGAAGGACTACATTGAACAGACAAAATATTTCAAAGTGGGAATAATATCCAAAACAATGCCAAGATTTCTCTAACAATACGCTTGCCAGGTCTCAGATCTCAACTGAGATATCAGTCACTGTTTCAAACACATAGATTTAGAAAAGTTGAGATCATCTTAAAATAATACTGTGGCTTTGTAATCCAAATGTCTGCAGTCTTCCTCATTACAAGTTTTCTTTGTCTGTATCAAAAGGGTATTCTATTCTTTTCAAATATATTTTACAAAGATTTAAAGTATGTGACATAATAACAAAGGCAACAATCGCATTCTGTTTATTTATTAAAATATTTATGACACATCTTTCCACAATGAGCTCAAAATGATCAGATCACTATATTTTAAATTGCCAATATTATGGAAAATCAATTGTTAAAAAAATATAGCGAATGGACATATAGGTATGCATGGATAGATGTATGCATCCAGTGGAGGATACTTGTATGCTTTTTTTTAATTAATATTTTACATTCATAAAAATAGAGTGGATATACAACATTGTCGGATATATCCCACTCCTCCCTCCACTTCCATATTTTTGTTCTCCAGTTGAATCTATTTTGTTTACATTTACAAAAGAGAAGAACAATTACATTTATTTCTTTCCTAAAATTCTTGTACACTTATATTTTTATCCAATCTAAAACTTATTTCCATTCCCTTTCAAAGTTCTGGATAGGTTTGTTTTTCAAAGAAAATGCTAGTTTTTCTGTTTCTACCATATCCAGAACCTTTAATTTCCTCTCTTCTAAATCAACGTCTTTCTTTTCTTTCCGATATTGCACATATGTCAACCTTGCTGCTGTTATCAGATATAACAATATCTTCTGGTGACTGCTTATCTCCCTTTGTTGCCCTAACATATTCAACAAATAAAATTCCAGCATCATTTCAAAATTCGCTTTGCAAATTCTTTGAATTTCACCATGTATCCCTTTCCAAATTTTTTTTGCTCTCCTACAAGTCCACCACATGTGAAAAAAGGACCCAACCTTTCATCACATTTTCAACACATCACATTCCCATTTTCAGTTATATTTTGTAATCTTTCTGGGGTCATATACCATCTATGAAGCATTTTATACAAATTTTCTCTTAAGTTTAAGTTTGGTGTAAATTTTATATCAGTTTTCCATGCTTTCTCTCAAGCTTCTAGTTCAATTGGATGTCCCACATTCTGGGCCCATCTGACCATTGCATCTTTGATTGCATCTGGTTCCATTTCTCTTTTCAACAATAATTTGTAAAGCTTAGAAATTCTCTTCTTTTGATTTCCCTTCATCAGTGAATCTAATTCATTCTCTTTTCTCTCAAATCCATACAATTTTTGATCCATTTTAAATCTTTCTTTGAGTTGTCGCCATGGGAACCAGTTTAACTCATGTCCATCAGCCTTTAATTCTTCTACTGTTCACATTCTTGGTTTATTCCTCTCTCATTTCAATATATCTTGATTTGTTAGTAGGTTTCCTTGTTTCGTTGGGGCAATTTTATATGCTTCTTGAGGTGAGGTCCATATTGGAAGTTTTGTATAATATTTCCACTTTATTGTAGCCAAACCTTTAACAATGTCTTCTGGATGCAATGGTTGTTAAACTCTTTATTCACCACTAATCTGTCATAGTATAAATATCCATTCCATCCAAATCTGTTATTTGTTTCTTCCAATTCTTTTACAGTTGTTTTCTCTAATTGAATTCAGTCTTTGATCCAATCTAAGCAACAGGCATAATACTTGTATGCTTTAATGTTCATGAAATGGGAGGACTAGAGTGCGGATGTGTTTTCTACAATTTACGCTGTTGAACAGAATCGATTGCATCCAATGAATGTCCTCCCCCATAGAAATACATACAATATTCAGTATTTTTGATGATTGTTCTCTTGTCAGTGGGATGGCGAATCCACTCCAGGTTTTAAATGGAACTTTCAGAGACCTTTGTAAAGTATTTGATCTATTTGGGGATAGGATTCGGGATCTCAGATACCTCCTTGGAAGTTCAGGCTAAAACCATCCATTAACATGAGAACCACTTACACCACTGTTTGTGCAGGCAATGTAAATCTAGACTTAGGTTGGTCAAGAATTTCTCTCCTAGTCTTGTGGAAGGGAATGGATGCTACCTCAGGAAAAAACCACATAGTTTTTGCCAATATGCATGGGACTGTGTGTGTGTGTGTGTGTATATACAGACAGCATCAGGATGGTCTGTGCCTAGTTCTACAGGTGGGATGGCCAGAGGAAAGGACATGACACTAGATCAGCAGGCAGAAGCTGAGGTCACTAACATCCCTCTACACACTGCACCAGATCTGGGGAACTGTATCATCAAATCAATCAGAAGGAATGCAACGGTGAACAGCTACAGCATCCCAAATCCTATGCTCAGTCCTGGTTTCAGCTGGCAAAAGACCAGGTACCAGATATTTGCTGATCTTCTCATACCCAATTCACTTCAGCCCTCCATGTTCCTCCTTGGGGGAGGGGGAGAAACTATTTCTGAAAGATAGGAAAATATTGAAGTTATGTGGGACATGGCACCAAGGACCATGTAAGCAGGTGAACTGGTGAAAATTAGGTGACCTACCCTTGCATAAAAGGGTACACAAAAAGCATAAAAAGGAACACACACAAAAATGCTAGATAGTCATGAAGATCTTTTTGTTGTTCATCCAGAATTCAGTTCTATGAAACAATGTACTTATTGGTTAAAATTCCTATTAATCATTGATTCCATGAATTAGGGTAGGATAACAGAGTCAATTACTATTAATTGTCCAAGGTGTTCATTTGTCGCATAACCTCAGGCTGCAATTTTATACCCTATACTTCTTGGGAGTAAACAATCAAACTCAATGGAATTTATTTCTGAGCCAACATGCATAGGATCGTGCTGTCACCCTTCAAGGTACAACTGCTCATTCTGTATTCCATGCAGCTTTTCCGCCCATTTCGTTAGTCTCCCCTTCACTTTTTAAATATATATTGCTGTGGGAAAGAAAAATAAAGACTAACACAAAGTTCCATTCTTTGAGACAGAAGAGATGAAAGCCAGCTACCATCAGGCCCTGTCAACAAACAGATCATTGCAAGTTAAGCATTTTATAGAGTTCATGTAGAGTGCACGAGAATCACATGCGTGCCTACAGAACCTCTTTTCATTATTTACAAATTATGAATGTCTAGGTGTCTCAGTTTTCTGCAGTAATAATTACTGTGCAGCTTCTAATACTACTGTGTTTTCAGATGAGTTTACATCTTTCAGAAATTATTTATAGAAACCATATCACAGGAGGGATTCAGTTTATTAAATATTTCTATAAACGCTCTCTATTTTCAAGGCTGATATCTCTGTTTTATTCATTTCCAGAGTATATTTAACAAACCTAAAATGAAACAGTTACATTCTTCTGTGATGAAATTTTCCAAAGGAAGCAAATGAAGCCACCATAATGAGACAGTAAATTTAAAGTATCAAAATCCTGCAGTTGGGGTAGACAAATGACATTTTCATTTTCTCTCACTTTGAACATCTTAGGTTTGTCTGACTCCATTGTGACAGAAACAAAACCAAACCTGTACAAAAAACTACCTAACATATGCATTTTGTAACCAGTTTTATACAATGTTTTAATGCAATGTTATAATAAGATGCTTCCTTGTGCCTTTTTTTAAAAAATACCTTATATTTGAGTATGAACTTGTGTATGAAAAATAGTAGAGACTGTATAGAAAGGCATTTCTATATGGGCACACACCTTTCTGTACAATTCTTCCTATGTTTGTTTTTCCTTTACATTTTGTTTGCATTTTTCAGAGCAGTGATGGCCCCTGGTTGGGGGTGGATACCTCCACTTCACTAGTGGATGAGCCCTCCCACCGCTCAGTCCATGAGCTGATAGTAGTTCAGTGAATTATATAGCAAAACCAAAATGTACAAATATCAAAGAATAACTGTGTACTAGGCCACACACTGTCCTGGAAAACTAAATTTGATAAATTCTTATTAAAATGAGACTAATTATATTTTTACCCATTACTACAATGTATACATATTATTTTAAAAACATGTGCACAAAATAACTTGTTGATTCTGCATTTATGTTTGACTGAAGCTTGATTTACATATGACTTTTTAGTAGTTAAATCACAGTAAAGTGACGTTGCTGCACTTACACTTCTGTGGCAGCTACACTGCCCATGGAAACAGACAAACTCCAAATAAACGAATGCCCAAAAAACCCCAAACACCCAACTCTAAAATGCATTTAAAGCTATATGGGGTGGGGTGGATGGGAACACTTTGCATACATTAAATTTGAATTTAAAATGTGAGTTTTAAATGATGATCAGACAAAGGACACATACACAAAAGTGGCATGGGCCAGAAATAACTGAGTCTCTCATCCCTACTTGAAATGAAACTTTGATGTAGCTGAAAAGCATGACAGGATTTTCCTGTTGAGGATTAACACTTACGTTAGAGGGCCAGTATAAACATAATGGTTAATTTTGGTTGGGACTTCCTTGTGGAAGATTTAGATTCTATTCATGTGACTCACTGGACGATTTTCAGCAAGTCCCTTTCTCTCAGCCTCTCCTACAGATTTGCTTGTGAGTACAAAATGGAGAGGAGGAGAGAATGGGAAACCACTTGAGCTCATTGCAGGGGAGGTAAGATATAAATATAACAGCAATAAAATTGCCCAAGGCTATAGGTAGCCAAAAGAAACTGTATTGGCCAATCTTCACTATTGTGGGGCTCAAATAAGATGGGCAACTGCCAAATGTTGTGGGCCACATTCACCCTTCACCAAAGACAACCCCCATACCACTACCCTCACCCCAATTTTTAGAATGCTTTTTAAAAAATTCAACAATTCCTTCCTAAAGATAAAAGAAATGAATTTGAAATCACGGTCTTTGAACAACCAAGACATATGATGTCTAAGATATACAAATTCTTAATGAGTAGAGAATTGGAAATGGAGATTATAAAGGAAACAATGCTGAAATGGTCAGTAAACATAGGTAAAGAGATACCTTTGGAAGACTGGGAGAGGAGTTGGAAGAGAACTCAAAAATTCACGGTTTCCCAAAATCTTAAGGAAAATCACTTAAAGATCTTTCATAGGTGGTACCTGAGTCCAGACAAACTAGATAAGATGTATAAGATTGGGAAAAAAGAATGTTGGAAGTGTGGGAAAGAAGAAGGGACATTTTACCATCTTTGGTGGACATGCAAGAAGGCAAAAAAGTACTGGAATAAAGTTAACAAAATAATGGAAGAAATATTTGAGATTAATATTCCTGTACTTCCAGAAATGTATTTACTGAATATAATACCTAACAGTTTACAACAACTAAATGTTAAAAATAGATGGAGGATTGTATTATATATGGTTACTTCCGGCCGGATAGTTTATGCAAGGTTCTGAAAAAACCAAAATATTCCAGACATTGAAGAGTGGCTAGTTTTACTATATGAAATGAAAAATTGTGATTATTTATCTAAATTAGTAAATGAAGAGAAAAGAATCATATATGAAACAGCATGGTTGCCGGTAGTAAACTATTTTAAGAAAAAATATGGTGATATAATATTTACTTAGGATTACTAAAATCACAGCGATGTATCAAATATAAAATTCGGGTTCCAAAAAATATATTTGGAGAGACAAAATTTAGGGATTATTTTGAATGATCCAACTATAGGATAGTAAAGAGACATGAATGGACATTGTAATAAGTGTAATAGAATGTTACAGTATATTAAGATAAAGTAAAAGTGTGTAATCTGGAGAGAGCAACTATTTTAAAACGAGAGATGCAGAGGTTACATAAGTTATAATATAGTTGGAGAATAAACCAGACAAATACAAGTAGGAAGTAAGTAAATGTAGTGTGAATATATTTGTATGTATAGGTATAGAGTAATGATTAGTAATGTGAAATTAGAGTAAAATAGACAGATATGAAGCTAGATTGGAAGATTATATGTTTGTTGGTATTACTCTATGTAATTGTTTGTTTGTTTTATTCTTGTATTTGAACTTTAATAAAAACAAAAACAAAAAAAATAAAAAATTCAACAAAGAGGTGGTAATATTGGCAAGTTTCCAATCCTCTCCACAGGTCATTTTAGACCCTGAAGAGATCTTCTTGTAAGCTGGAAGTGAACTAAAAGTCTACTTCTGGTTCCTATTTACAAAGGACTCCTTCCAGCACCTAAAATGCTACAGGGGTAAATGTGAAACTGTGGGGGAATTGCCTCATGTCCTTTATTTTAGGGTAATGTTTTTACACAAGCAATTCACAAATGGGAGGGAGCTATTCTAGCAGACCAAAAGGAGCCTTTGGGGAACTGCATGCAGTCCACAGGCTACACTTTCTCCACTCCTTCTCTAAGTACTACAATTTTATACAACTGTTGGATGCTATTCAGTCTATTCTTATCCTTTTCTGATAAGAGAAATGCATGAGGATTTTTTTCCCCCATGGAGAAAGCTAGCTTTAAACTCAGTAAAACACTGCATTGCATTATAACACAAAATGTTTCCAAGAGTAAAAAAGGCAGAAACAAAATTTGAGACTGCTAACTTGTACTGACTTTTTTGTTTTGCTTTTGAGAAGAGAGACACAGAATTGCACTGTTCACTGCCCTCAGGATGACAAAATCAGCTTCAACAGGAGTGACTAGAACTACAACCCTGTGCATTGGTTCAGCTGTATTGGTAAAAGTAGCAACTTCGTTTGCTTCTGTTGAAGATCCTATGCCAGTAAGCTATGTTTTCCTCCCATGAAAACAACTATGCTATCCACTACTGTAAAATTCACCATCCTATCTGTTACTGCACATTTGCATTGCACTGTGCAGCTTGGTATAAGGGGGGGTTGTCCTGCGTAGAATTTAGAGAAGGAAATCCTAAAAAAGCACCCAAGGAAATTGCAGTGCTGATGTTACAGTTTGGAACTGAACCATAAGCTTTGACATAAGCGAGAAAGTTTGCTTGAAGGATTTGCTCTTCTGAAATTTGTCTATGAAATGCCTGATCTATGCCTGTCTGGGTATGGTTTAAATTGGAATCTAGCTAACCAACAGGGTTTGCATTTCTCCATGTACCATGATGCAAGTCTTGATCATGTTAATGTATGAAAATATCCATTTAAAATAAATATGGAGAAAATAATTAAAATGGAAAAATACAGATAAAAATGGATAGAAATTTAATTAATACAAATAATACATAAAAAGCAAGGGCCAGAAATAAACACTCTGACCTGCATCTAAGGAAAGCCTGAGCCAAAATAAATCCCAGCTCTGTGCTGAATGTTGAGCCTTGATTACTCATTCAGGCTTCATACAGGTGTTGGTGACAGATCAGGTTTATTAAATAGAGTTATATTCAGCTCCCTGGCAGGGCTCATAAAATACACTCTTTCCTCATCTAAGGAGGCCTGGAGTGGGGGAGCAGGCAGGAGGCATGCAAGCTGGTTTGTTCCTTAGAGGGCAAAGCACAGCTAATTCATTGTCCTGGACTACAATACACCCCCCAACAGAAAATTGTTTATCCTGTTTGGCTTTATATCCAAAGTAATGCATGGAAATCTACATGGTTGTAGATCCCACGGTTTTCCCTCTCAAAGGGATATCCAGCTGTATGTATGTAAAACAACTTTCTTCAACAAGCTTTAGAAACACCAACGCACTGCATGGACAAGCCAAAGATAGAATTTCAGTCCTGCATGCTATAATTTCCTATCTTTTGCTACTCTGCCCCAGTCCCTAATGTTGCATTAATGTCATTTTTGTGGGAGAGATTGAATTATCTACAGCATTAAGAAGATCCAAGAGGTTTATGAGAGCACATATTTCTGGGCATATACAGTTAGCCACAAATATTACACATCAGCTCAATGCTGCCTGACAGCAGCAGTAGAAGATGGCCACATTATGAGACAAAGAGCACTTCACTGTTGGCATCAGGCTTGATCTGGCAAACCTGGTGTGTATAAAAGCTTCCACTGAAGTCTGAAAGTCCTCTTCAGCAGAGCCTGCAGCACAACTGAAGGCAAATTTTCAACATTCATAGTACAGTGTGTTGACAGTCTCACAGGCTGTAGTTTTTCTTTTTCCCCTGTGTGAAGTTCCATGCATAAATTTTACTTATTCTCCAACTTTTAAAGGCAGCAAGAGCTTGGAAATAGGTAGTAAGTTATAGCACAATGACCAATAGTCAAAATACTAAGGACCAATTGAACTGTCATTATCAGCTAATGCTGAGGCCATAACTCTCTCAATCCAGGGGTCTAGAAATTCCTTAGGACTCACATCATGCAAGTTTAATTGTATGCCGGAGTCGTCTCTGTGTCCCTGTGCTGAAAGATGTTTGGATTCCCTTCCCTACCCCAATCCTTCTCTACTCCTGGTTTTAGGCTCTCGTTCAGCAGAATAGTGCTTGTAGACTGCATTGTCAGCACATCTCTGAGATAGACAGCAAAATCCCCTTCTGTTAGCAGAAACACTCTAACTAAAAATGGCCACTAAATGATTACCATAAAGAGGTTTTCAGTACTCTAGTTCAGCAGGTGGGAGAAACATTGCCCAGCCTGTACTTCTCAGCACTCTTAGCTGGAAGTAATTCTCACTGAACCCAGCTGAACATACTTTATACACAACAGGAGTGTTAACTACTGGCAGTCTAGAGAACAGTCTAGAGTCTAGAGAACAATATGGGCTAACACAATAAGCCTCACACAGGTAATTGCTTATGCATTTATTAATGTTTTACAAATAAGAAAAGTCTCATTACTGTCTCTGTTTCGGGTAATAAAAGCTGTCTCAGCACAATAATATAACCTATTTCAGATTCACCTTGTCCCAGTTCTTGCCTCCAAAAAGAAGGGGGATGTAATTCTTTGAGAATTTTGTTCTTAAAGGAAACAATAAAATAATTTTAGCTATGCTCTTCTTGATGTGAGAATGCCTCTGAAAACTATGTGGCTTTCAAAGACTATAGGCATCTTGGGATTTATTCTGTGCAAAGTCTACACATGGCATTTTTATGCAGAAAACAGCATATTCTGCACAAAGATATTACTTTCTGTGCAGGAAATGCTGTTCTTTGCATAGAAAATGCTGCAGTTGGGAACTTCCCTGCACAAAATTAGCACATTTATTTTGTGTGTGTGGATAAAACAGCACTTTCTGTGTTAGTAATAGCATTTTCTACAGAGAAAATAATGTTTCCATGCAGATATATTACTTTCTGCACAGAAAATGCTTTCCCTGTACAGAAATGGCTGTTTCTGCCAAACCTGATGTGTGAATTTTCTGCTAAAGATGGCCCTTTCTGTATCCCACCTTCTTGCATGGTCCTCCTATGGTGATCCCAAAGGCAGCTCTGCCAGGAAGGGAGGGCCACAGGAGTGCTCCCCTCCACACCAGAATGGCTCCCTGAGGAAAGGAGTACAATGGACATGCCTCTTTGTTCCACGGCATAGCTGGGCACTTTCCCAGGTTGCGCTGGGGCAAGAAGCACTGCCATTGTGCTTCCTGCCTTTCCACAGACAGGTAAATGTGGGATGGTGGCATAACCTGGGGTCATTGATGGGGGAAACCTGTCAATGATTTAATCCACTGGGGATAGAAGAGGAGGGGGACCACAGCAACATCATTCAGAAGCGTCATTGAGGACTTGCCCCTCTCCCGCCCCCAAGCCAGGATGGGAGGACACTGCGGAAAGGGTCTAAGTGCTGAACTGAGTCTCAGAGTGCCCATAGAACTGCAGATCACCCATTTACCACTCCCACATTCACCCTCCATGGGCTGTACCTGCTCTTTCTGAGGAAATCAGAAATCACTAAAAGTTTTCCAACAAATGCTTTTTCTGGACAAAAAAGGGTGCTGGGATGGGGTTTGTTTTAGACAAAAAATATGTCCTTGGGTGGCTTCCAGATGTATGTTTTTGATTGGAAAAGTTTTGATTGAAAAAAGATGTTTTGGGGAGGGTCTATAGGACACACAGATGACATTCATGGCCCACAGGTAATCTGCAGGCTGCACAATTCCTACTTCTGCTTCCAGAGATCCTAAGACAATCAATAACAAAATTAAGGAATACCCAGTAATGTCCCGGGTAATGTTTAGGCTTGATATAGAGTAGGTGATGGTCATAGCAACAGTAATAGTTCTTGGGGTTATTTATGATATCTGTTGTCTTCTACCTTGGTGAAATCAGTTTGAAGACTGGCCTACTTAAAACCATCTGTATAACCTTCGTGGCCACTTTGCAAATAGCAAACCTGATTTTGACCAACATTCACCTTTGTTAGATAGCATGACAGATATAAGAATAGGAACGATCATCAGCCCTTTTTTTCCCCTCCTTTTTCTTTAGGTGCTGCTAGAACAGCACAAAAAGAACAGAGACGTTTCCCATAATTAAGAAGCCTTTTTCCTCTTGTGTAAAGTGTAATAAAGATGACAATGTTCCAAATACTTTCAGGAGAGCTATAAAATATTTACAAAGCCTTCATCTCCTTATTATTACATAGTAGAAGGCTGTTGTTTCAGCTTATTGAAGATGGTAAAAGGGAAATCATACAATTAAATTAAATAAAATATTTGTTTCAGCGCTGGTAATATTTAACAGTGGCACAATTACAGCCTGCCCTTTTCCTCTATTAGCAAGAATTACAGTCACATCTTAAAAGCGATCCTCTGAACAAGTCCTATAATAAGGAATGAACAGGATTACACTCTGTCTCCCTTGTTTTTCTTTCTTTTAATTGCTCCCATAGTTCAGCTGCACTTACTTTCTCTTTTAGAACAAACTGTACCTTTGTGCATTTTAAAAGGGATACAGAAGTGGAAAATTGAGCAAGATCAGTCCCTTAGATATCTTGTTTTCTTTCTAAATGTTATGCTACAACCTGGATTCTTGCTATGCATACTACACAAAGCTCAATTAATTAATTAACTGCATGTAAAAATACTTGTTTATATTGCTATATTGTTTTTAAATTCTGGAACAAATATTTCAGAATATATGTGCTATGTTCCATCTAACTCACACACCTAGAGTCAAACTTCATTTATATGATAAGGACCAAAAAATCTCCAGACAAATATGATCCACCTAATCTCTTTGGATTCACAATACAATTCAAGATTGTTAAAAGAAAGTCATCTAAAGGTGCAAGAAACTGAAACTGAAAAGATTCATCTATCCATGTTGTAAAAGATTTGACTTGAATGTATGTACAATGTGTCCTCTGTATATGCAAGGGGTCCATTCCAGGAACCCCCATATAAAACAAAAGACATCATAGTCAATGCATGCAATGTGCACATGCCTACAGCAGCAAAGACACGTGTCTGCAATGTCCATTGAATGTGACACTTTGCACAACCTTGCATAAATACATGCAGAGGTCACAGTAAGGGTCACTGTACATTACTGCAGAATTTGGATTACTTCCTAATTCCTCTGTCTCCTTCTTTATAAGACATAATCCTCCCCATTTTGGGGACAGCAGTTGCCTGTTGTTTTTTGGCTGATACAAATGGGGGAAGAAATTTATTTAAGTCTCTTTTTGAAGAATTCATTTACTTTTTATCTTATTTATTTACTTATGTGTCACCTCTCAATCCACCAGGACCCCCAATGTGAATTATTTACCATACTTCCTCCACCTCTAATTACAGATTGCTTCAAATTCAGGACAGAAAGAATTTGTGAGATTTAAAAAAATTGGATATGGAAGAAAGAGAAGCAGACAAATATTATGACCACTACTTGACACTAGGTGTGCAGTGTGCCTTCCTGCCATCTCCACCACCATCACACAAACTGTGCCCCACACCGTATCTCAAACTATTTTTGAAATTCCCTTCAGTTTAAAAACCTTACTGTCTGTTTTTCACAGGTGGCCTCTTATGCAAAGAATAATTAGCCCCAACTATCTTAGTTTCCAAGATCAGAAGAGAATAAAATAGATTATGGCTTATTTCATCACATTCAAGAACGGATAACTTTAAATGCTTTCTCTGATGTGTAAAAAATATCTTGCAGCAGCTGACTGTTTTATTTATTTTTTGATGGAGTGTCTTGATGCATTGAGACACTCCTTTTCAGCAAGGGTGAGAAAAACTGCAAGGGTTCTTTACACTTCTAGACAAATTTGGATAGTTTCAAACACATCAGAGAACGCATTTAAATGGGCGGAAAGGTTGGATCTCAGAACTCGATAATTAGAAAATGATCAGCATCAGCTATCAGCAATTGCTACTTTTCTAAATCAGTTGCTTGCTCTTTTTGATCTAGATCAAAGACCATCCATAGAAATTCTCAGCTAAACTCTATCTAAATCAGCCCACTCCCAATTTGATGGTCTTTGGTCTAGATCAAAAAGACCATGCAACTGAGTTGGTTACAAATCCTATCATCCTCACTTATGAATGATGATGTACTCTAAACATCTGGAGGGCAGCCCCTTGGAGGAAATCAGTCCAAAAAAAAGCAAGGAAAGGTATGCAAGCTATTGGAGACCACCTCAAATACGAGGATCACTGAATTCTCAACTAACTGTAACAGTCTCTGGATAAAGGCAACATTCATGGAAGTTACTTAAAAGGCCATTTTCTTTTTTTTTTCTTTTTTTAAAATTTTTATTAATTATAAAGAAAAAGCAAACAAAACATAACACCATGTGATTACCATAAAAGTGAAAAAGAAAACATTACAATGAAATAGCTTACATTGTTATTTCTTTCCAGATCCTTTATCATAATATATTTATTCCACATATTATATATCATATTGCTTATATATTTTTGTTACTTTCTTAACTGTATCCTTTTCAACTATATTTAACCTACTGCTGTTACTAAATATGATCCCATTACTGAACATATTAATACTAATCCTAACTTTAAATGTAACCTTAAATATAACTTTAAATGAAACCTTAAACGTAAGCTCTAACACAGTGGTTCTCAACCTGTGGGTCCCCAGATGTTCGTGGACTTCAGCTCCCAGAAGCCCTGAGCATTGACCATAGTGGCTGGAGCTTCTGGGAGCTGAAGTCCACGAACATCTGGGGACCCACAGGTTGAGAACCACTGCTCTAACACCAAGTGTAAATCCATCCCCCGAGTCAATTATCTTTCAGCTTACTCTACTTTCCAAAATTGTAATTCTTCTTGTGGAGGTGTGACACTTCCCTCTTTTATGAGGACTTTTTCCATAAATATCTTCCATATTTCTTCAAAATCATTCCCTTTCATATTCTTTTTTTTTTACTTTAATTTGACATGTTAGCTTATCATTAATCGCTATTTTCCACACTTCTTTATACCAATCCTTTATTTGAAAATCTTCTTGAATTTTCCATTTTCTTGATATAATTAATCTTTGTAATTAAATCCTTCATTGCCTGGGTACAATTAACCTTATCAAATATAAATAATAATGCTATACTCAGACATATTTGTAAGTCAATTCCTGTTATCTCTTTTATCTCTTTAAACACAATTCGCCAAAATTTCTCTACACCTTCACAATTCCACCATATATGAACCACATATGTGCCAATCTCTCAGTAACCCCTCCAACATAACCTTGAGTGTTTCTTATCTATATGGTTTAACCTTACTGGTGTTAGGTACCATCTCCAGACCAATTTATAATAATTCTCTTTTATCCTTATGGATAATTTTTTTAAATGACGCTGATTCCAAATCTTTCCCCATTCTTGAATATCTACTTTTTTTTTTGCTAGTTCTTCCTCCCATATTTTTCTAAGATATTCACCTTCATCTTCATATATTGACAATATTTTATATATTTCACCTGTGGTACCCTTCAACATTTCATTTTCCTCCATTCCATCCATGCATTTGTTCAAACCTAGTGTATTCTCTAATATCTTTATTATTACTTTTCCACTTCCTTGTCCACTGCGCTAACTGAATATAATTAAACCATGACATCTTAGTACCCTGCAATCTCTCTTTTATTTTATCTTTATTTGCCATTATATTCATCCAATCTTTTAACTTATATATTCTTTGCTTCTTTAATTCCTTCTCTAATTCATCTCTCAAATTCTTTGGAAATTTTTCCGTCGTCACTACTGGGGTTAACGGTGAAATAGCCAGCATTAATTTTTTTCTTATTTTTCTTCCAAATTTCTAATATATTTTTCAAAAAGGGGTTTTCTATCTTTTCTATTTCTCTCGTAGCAAAGTTCCAAAAAAAGATATTCTCTAATCTGCTCTTAATTTCTGTTGTTTTCATCTCTAACCATTTTAAGTCCCCTTTTCCCAAGACTCCATCTATAATATATTTCAACTGATTTGCATTATAATATCATTTTAAATTTGGGAGACTCAATCCACCTTCTTTTTGGGGTTTGTACCAAAATTTCTCATTGATCTTCACTTTCTTATTCCCATTAAAAAATTATTCTCTAGTAATTGCCAATTTTTCAATTCTTAAAAGGCCATTTTCAACAACTCATATATAGTAGCAGGGATTGAGAGCTTAGGAGTTGCAGGTCACTTGAAAATGTACCTAGTTAGAATAGATGGTTCAATGGTTGCACCATTGTGTTCTGTCCATTCAGTATGTGCCTTATGAAGAATGATTCTTTCAAATGTTGGAGCTCAGTTTTAGTATCTGCAGTGGACCTATTCTGTGACTTCTTCTGACTTGTAAAATAGTTTTCTCTATCATGAAGATGAACATTGTGAAGATAGTAAAGGAATGTAAAACATAATGGAATGGAATTATAAATTTCTCTTTTTTGCAGGTTTTGGCTATTTTTCTGCTACGCGCAACTATAAAGAAAGCAACAAAGATAAATTGTTTAATGCTTTTTAATTTTTTAAAAAAATAAAGGCAGTTTTAATTTTTGGGTTTTTTAGACAAAAAATCAGAGGGATAACAGACATTCCAGGAAAGCAGTGAAAGGGTAGCAATATAGACTCATGTTCTGATAAGGTTACCATTATTATTATTATTTCTTAAGACTGAGTTGATTAAAGGTAAAGTCCATCCTCATGGTGAATATAGCAAAGATGCACATTTTGTAACAATGCAAATTAAAACAACAACAACAATCTATTATTGGATAATTTTTAAAGTGGGAATTGTGAGCTGCTGAATTCATATACAATTTTTATTCAATCTTCTGTATCAAAACAATTCCTGTTTCTTTGGTTGTTAGACTGAGAACGAAATTTTTAAGCCAACAAATACCTTTTAAATAACATTATGGATGACTGTGTTGTCAACTATAAATCATAAATAGAGTCTCATTCAAATACTTGGAATAAACAACACTGCATGTTACATGAGACAGTGCTCTTGTCACTGTCTGTTCAAATTACTTCATAATTGATGCATAACAGGGTTTTGTTTGACTACTGATAATATGTCGCTATGCTAGAATTATAAGCAGGAGTACACAGGCAACCTATTCCATTGCCTCTTCTCAAAATGGAAGCCATATGTTTAAATTCCTAGTGTTAGCGAAGAACGATACTCAGGACATTTGCTTTTTCTAACGTCTCATTTTAAATATCACCACTAGTTCACATTACAGCAGTCAAATAACATTTCTGAAGAATCAGTCCCTATCTTGCGTGCAGAAAATATTCAGACCATAGAGAAAACTTTCTATCCTGTGACCACCAAGAACTCAATGGAAAATATCACATTCTTCTTCTAATGCCTGCACATTAATATTTATTGGAATTGTGTCACATGAAGAGGAGTTCTTTAGAAAACCAATATGAAATATAGTTGGAACTGCACTAAACAATTCATCTTTGTTGCTCTAGTTCACATGTATCTGACATCTGAAAAATACCACACTTTCTTAATCTAAAAGCTGGAGACTATTGCGTCTGATGGCTGTGAGCTCACCTCAAAGCCTTTTTCCCACTCTGTTGTAGAAAGGGAAAAGTGGGTTAATTGGTACAAAAGTGGTAGGCAAGATACCAGGCTAGCACAAAGTAAAGTGCTTCTTGGGAAACAGTGACTATATCTGTGCTACGCTGTCAGAAAAATTTTATACCACTTTAACTGTCATGGTTCCTTCTAGGGATGGGCCAACCGAATCCTCAAATCCTAGAATCTTTGGCAAGGATTTGAGATTTGGGAATCTGAATCCCTGTGCCAAAATAGGTAAACGGAATCTTTCAAATCCACCACTCAAACAGTTTGTTGGACACCGGTACACCAGAAAACCTGGAAGACTGGGATGCCTGAAAACTTGGGAGACCAGGATGCCTGAAAACTTGAGAACAGGACGAGATCCCGCTCCTCACCTGTTTCCCCACCCAATGTGGGCACGGGTGATTGGCCAGCAGACCGGCATAAAGCCTCACACACACTGGAGGCTGCCATAGCTCCCTCCTGCTGCCTGTGCTCCTAGTGCTGCCTCCCCCTGCTGCTGCCTCCCTCTGCAAGGTAATTTTGGGATAGGGATTGGGAGGTTAGGGACAGAGGAGCAAAACTGAGTTTGTGGGGGGGGTCTAGGAGCTTGTGGGAATGTCCCGGGGGTTCCAAAGACTGCAAAAAAGGGCTCAGGGGTTCCATGCAAGCCATGCCAATCATACTTTCCCCTTCACTAGCTTTCTTTGGTCCATTCTGGGACTAAGATTGTCATAATGCCACTTCCTCTCTTAGGCCCTTTTTGCATGGCATTTTCAATGCAAAAGAGCCCCTCGAGCGTCGCACACATGTGAGGAGCAGTCCACACGACGCACTCACATTTGTGTGACGCTCCAGGGCATGGCAGGCACTGCTCATGCACTTTTTCATTTTCAGCTTTAAGTCGAAAATGGTGCGTGGTTGCGCATCACTCTGGGGCCCCATGCGCACTTTCCTTGCGTGCGGAGCCTCAGGAGCCGGGCTGGTTGCGTTTCCTGTCCAGTGGAGCCTGGGAGGGTCCCAGGCTGCACTGTGAAAGGAAGAGGCGGGGCTCTTGCATGAGTGAGCGGCAGCTGCGGAGCTGGAGGAACCGGGATGCGAGAGCCTCTCGCTGGAAGCTGCTCGCACGAGCCCCGCACCCCAGCTCCACTAAAAGGTAAAGTGTGAAAAGGCTCTTAGTTTCTGTGTCTTGGATACATGAATACTTCAGTTAACCTGCTTTGAAGCTCCCTTTTTAGAAAGTCTTTTTATGCTTCTCAACCCCTTTCCCTCTTTTTCCTCTGTCTAGCGGCAAGTTTATAAGCAGCATTGCTACTGGAAGGGTTGCAAAGGAGAGCTGGAGAAACACAGACTTTTAGTGGTAAACAATGTGGTAAACAATGAATGCCAAAAAACTTGCGCTGGGAAAGAATGGAATTCTACTCTAACTGATTCTGTAGGAGGAGTCTGTGTTGTCTGTGAACAGTAGCTGCCTCCAGAATCGTTTATTGAGCATGCATTAATCTGAATTATTTTTTGATTTGAGACTGGAGGGTAGGGATTGGGAATTGTTGAGACAGGCCTAGAGATTTGACTTGAGTGTCCTTTGCAGGACTTGAGGGTAGAGAATTGACTGGACTAGAGGCTTGTTTGTGTGTATGAGTGTGTGTGTTTTTAAGTGCTTTCTTTGTTGCAGGACTTGAGACTTGGCTCTTGAGACTGCAGGGTGCAGAACTGAGATTGGACTAGAGGTTGTTTGTTTGTTCATGTGTTTTAAGTGCCTTCCTTGTTGCAGGTACAGTCTTCTTGAGATTTCAAAGACAGTTGAACATTTCTTTGCATCGCTCTCTTGCAAAGCTGTTTCAGACACAATTCTGGGGTTTGTAGTTTTACAAGGGGCCACAGCCTTCTCTGCCAAAGTGTGCTGGTGCATCATCAAACTACAAACCCCAGGATGCCAGAAGGAGCTATGTAAAGAAAATCTAGTTTTGACCAAAGATCTGTACTGTAATATGTGGCCCTGTTTACATAGGCAGGAAGATGTGGAATTAATCCACATCTTCCTGCCTGTGTAGAAAGGGCCTTCATGTCATTTTCAATCCGGGGAGATTCTGAAGCAAAACTATGACAATTGTCCTGGCCAGATTTCTTCAGAGGAAGGTTTGACTGTGCCTAGGCTTTTGCTAAGGCGGAGACAGTGTGTCTTGCCCGAGATTATCCTTCTTTCCTTTGCTTTTTAAACCCTTTTTTTAAAAAAAAGGATTCAAAAGATTCGAGATTCGTGAGATTTGTGGATTCCCAGAACCTTCCAGGGATTCGGATCCGGATTCGGATTCAGAAAATTCTGGATTTGTTCCTTCCCTAGTTCCTTCCTGTGGAATCCTGGGATTTGTTGTTTGGTGAGGTATTTAGAATTTTCTGCTAGGCAGGTCTAGTAGTCTCTTGTAGTGGGAGTGAGCTAGAGTGTTCTTTACCAAACTGTAGATGCCGGAATTCCACAGGATGGAGCCATGTCACTTAAAATGATACCAAACTGCTGTAATTGTACAGTGCAGAAATACTAAGAGGGTGTAAATCCTGTTGTTAATCCTAACTAGAGGGGACACATTGAATCAATGGGATTCACCATTCAATGACTGTATAGGTCAAGTCTATTTCGGACTAAGCAAGTAGATGTGTGTCATGTGTGTCAAGACTAGAATGAGATAAAATATAGGCAGAGACTTCTAAATTTCTCTTGAAGACTATTTGGAAACTATAACAAATGGAAAGTTATAAGCATGTTTATTAATGTGAACTATGCATCAAACATTTTTCTCACCACTTTCAAACAGCTGCTGTGTCTGAGCACAATTCAAAATGCTGATTTTGACCTATAAAGCCCAAAAGAGCTCGGGAGCAGGGAAACTGAAGAACTGCCTTTTGTTGTATGAATTTCTACCCAGATATTAAATTTAGCTTCTGAGGCCTTGTTCCAGCTCCCTCTGCTTTCTGAAGAAAGGCTGTTGGTGAGTGAAGACACAATTATTTGACTGCACCATCCCATTTGTAAAATTTCTTTTTGCAAGCAAGGTCACCGGGCATCATCTCAGATTTCTAATTTCTGCCAGGTAAAAACCAGTTTTCCTCTTTAGCCAACGCATTCAAAATATTTTAATGTGGAGATGCTGTATGTATGTATGTATGTATGTATGTATTTAAAAAAAAGAATTCTGCTGTGCACTGGATCTGTTCCTATATTGTTATTTTTGTTCCTTACTGTTTTTGTTGTTGTTGTTTTTTGTAAGTCACTGACAGCTGCAGTTGAACTGTAGCTAATTAGTGTATTCTACAACAATATTCATTCTGCAATATGGATATGGATGATGTCTAATCTTTTCCTCTCATTACAAAAAAAATATCTCTTCCATCCTCACCCTTAAAAGAATCTTTTTAGAGGTGAGCCAAGCAATGAGAAAGGAACCTCTGAAGTTTCCTTTTCAAAAGTTAAGTGTTCCTTACTAAAATGTGGGTAGGGATGCAGCCATATCTTTAAATCACTTCCACTTTGCCCAATTTTTTTTTTTAAATGGACAGTTACCTGGATGGATGTGTTTGGGGCAGAGGTGAGCTCCACTGTTTTTGATTCTAAATATGCTTTGTCTTTCCACTGTGGCACTATTTTTACATGGTGGTGGGACTTCATGCTTCTATTAGGCATGTTAGAGAGGGTGACACCGATGCTGATGTTAGAGAGGATGACACTAGAGGAAGCTCTCTCAGAGACATCACCAGTTACACTTTAGCTAACTCTTGTTAGTACTGCACATACATAAGAAGGTAGTAGTAATCGACTTCTGAATATCTTTTACCCTGAAAACCCTATGTTGAGACAAACCCAAAAAAGCCTTGGAAGTCTCTCACATAGGGCTATCATAAGTCAAAGCCACCTGCAATGAATAATAAACAAATGTTTGGTCTTTTCTTGTTGAAGAACTATATGAAACAGTTTAATTTTCCCCTAAGCAGGCTGTAAAGACTGGCATTGCTCCATCTCAAGAGAGAGCTTCTCCACCATTATGAGCATTCCCATCTACAAGATTCTCTCCTCCTCTCTTTCCCCAAAGCTGTTCAGGAGAGAACAATATATGGTAAGTAAGCTTATGAAGAGAGCCAGTGTGGTGTAGTGGTTTGAGGTTTAGACTACCTCGCTCAGCTATGGAAACCCACTAGGTGACCTTGGGTGCATCACACACTCTCAGCCCCAGAAAACTCTGTGATAGGTTCACCTTAAGATCACCAAAAGTTAGAAACAAATTGAAGGCACACAAGAACAAGCTCATGGAACTAGACAAGTTGTACTAAATTTAAATCTACCTGTACCTGAAAGCTTCTGATTGTGCTGTCCTGGAAAGCCACATCAGCAACTTCTAATGCAACTGGAAACTACTCATCACAAAAATGGCCTGGGATAGTGCATATAGCCTGCCAGTTACACAATTTACACACCTTTGCAAGAGTAAGAGAAAGGGCTATAGGAATGGAAGGAGAAAAAGCAAATGGCATCTACCTGTTCACTTTTATTGCTAGTCCTGTTCAATATTTACACTTGCCATCAGTCAATGGCCTTCCATAGAATAAAAGATTTCCCCTCCCTGGTCTACAAGACCTCTGTAAATTATAGAGATTTATATTTTTCATGGTTAATTTGCTAGAAGGAATAAAACTCAAAAAGATGATTCTTCCCAGAATCACCAAACCTGCAACTGACGACAAAGTGAGGAACTGCACAGGAGACGTAGCTCCCGGTATAACTCAACAACCTGCAAAGGTATGCTCATACTTATAACTAAGTCAATCTTTTTTTGTTTGTCTTGTTTTATATTCTAACCTCCTCTCCTGAGTTCATGTAGGCAAGCACAGCTGAAGGAAGCAGGCCAAAGTATTTTGAGTAAGGTCAATTTTTTCAGGGCTGAGCTTACTTCACAATGGTGAGGAAGGTCATTTCCTGGAAGTATTCTCACGTTCCTTAATTTTCACTTTGAAGAGGAAACATACATGCACAGAACAGCTTCCAGAACATGGGTGTTCTCTGAAAGGTAATTCCTTAGTCTACAGTCATGGAAGTGTTTTTTTAGATAGATAGATAGATAGATAGATAGATAGATAGATAGATAGATAGACAGACAGACAGACAGACAGATAGACCAGAGTATCCAAAAGAAAGGTAATCATCCTTCTTTTAAAAAAGAAGAAAACATATGTAAATCCAGAATTGGGGACTTTTTGTTGTCCAGATATTTTGGACTATGGCTCTTGCAATGCTTCACTTGGACCACACTGGCTAGGGATTTTGGGAAATGGAATCCAAAACATCTGGATGGACAAAGGTTCATCACTCCTGACATAAAACTTTGGCATTTCTGTTACATAGCACTGCATTTCCTGGAATGCAGTAAACTTGGAAAGGGGAACCTCCGTAAGGTCTGTAACAGCACAGAAACTGTGTGTCTTTGCTTCATTCCCAATTTTCTCCAGGATATAGTTTATATCTCTTCACCCTACCACAATTACTTATAAATACTTTCCTTCTTTCACCCATATGTACTGCTTGTTTTTTCTTCTCAAGTTATTGGGAAAGATGGGAGGACTGCTGAACCTTTATGTAACTGTCTGAATCTTCCATGTGTATTCCTCTATGGAGCCACAAATTTCAAAGTTTCATGTTTCATCCTGGAAAAACAGTTTTTTTCATGAGTGTATTGAAGCAACTGGGGCTCCAGATGGAGACATATGCAGCTGCTATTTGTTCTTTGGCCTGAGTAGGCCATGGGTGCTTTCAGATTCTCAAACATTTACATTAATAATAAGCAAACAGCTCAGGGCCTAATGGACGTATCCAGCAGTGCCGTTACGGTTGAGTGACCAGATGCAAAAAACATGCTCAGGAAGAGCAGAACTGAAGGGGATAATGAAAGAATAGGAGCACAAGTATTTCCAAGAGGTCAGAAGACACTCATTAAATGTGTTTGCCTTCCTCATACCTTGATGCTTCTCTCCTCTGCCCTAAAATAAAGCACAAAACTAGTTATTAAATATTAACAAGCCCTGCATTAGAAACAACCCAAATATCACACATTTGTGAATATGAGAATCAATAAACGACATCCACAAATTTAATCCTACCACATTACCCTGAATATGTGGATTTTCCATTATTTTAGGAGACTGTATCATCTGGTGAAAAAGTTTATCAGTCAAATTAGGCAAAAGTCCAGTTTCCACCAGGGAGACCTTTAAGAATGACTGAATTTTGTCAGACATTTTTGACTTGCTTCAGTAATCAGAGAATGTAAGTTTATGTTTACTTGCTAATTGGTTATAACCAACATAGAAAATATTTCAGCTTCCAAGAAGCCAAAACTAAACATTTATGCACTGCAGTCTCTACAGTGCCTAAAATACATACATGTTTGTAGTGCTCCCATCACATTTCTAGTGCAAAAAGATATAAGGGGAACCAATAACACGTTTGAAACAGATGGAGAAAAAGAAAGTGCTAGCATAAGCTTTTATATCCACTTCATCAGCTATCCTCTGATGTGGAGACTGTCCTCTGTCTATGTCATAATATAAATTGATATAAACTGGACATTAGATATGGAAATACCCAAAAACCAGTTGCAGAACATTTCAATCTTTTTGGACATTCTTTCTTGGACCACTGAACAGCAGTCCTTGAACTAAAATTTGAAAGGAAAATTAGAAATTGAATTGGGATATATCCACAAATTTCAGAACATACTAAAGGTGATTTGAATAGACCATGATTTCTTGGCACATTGCATACGATTTGTTGCAGTGCTTTACCTGTACCCATATCAATGATCTACATCAAGCGCTTTCTTCACTATCCAAGTTTACCTGCTTATCTTGGCTTATATGTAAAACCTGTCTCTCACCTTTTTTCTTTTAACTACTCTTTACAATTGCTGTTGAAATTGTTTGTGGTTCTAGTGCAAGTCATACTCTTCTTCCCTTATCTACTTGTCTGTCCCCAGAGGTTTCATTCCATGCATCGAATTAAGTAGATTTGAGTCCACAAAAGCTTATGCTAGAAATTTATTTTTCTCCATTTCAAAGGTGCAACAATCAATCAGTCAGTCAATTAATCACTTTATTTATACCCCACCCTCTCCCCAGAGTGGGATTCAAGGAAGCTTAGTTTAAAGCAAAAGAGGCAGACCCCATGGCAAAAGGGATTACATTTATATATTGTATATTCCTGTATATCTTTTTATGATGTAACAGATGATGGGTGGAATCTTATTGGTTAGTCCTAACTAGAATAAGCCCATTCAATCCATTGTTGACTGGTGAGACAACACATAAGTAAATCTCACTGATTCAATGGCTCTACTCTAACTCAGATATACAATAGGGTTCATGTCAAACATTGATATATCTTTGAACATATTTCTAGTGTGTAGAGTGATCTGGCATCTGGGATAGTTCAGCCTCACATCAACAACAAATACTGACACATTTGTTTCCCTTGACAATGACCAGGTATGTGCATGCCAGCACCACCACTAGAGCTATAACTTTCACTGTTGCTATCACTCCTGGCACTGCTTGGTGAAAAGTTTCATGGTGTCCAGTATTTCTTGTCATCATGAGAGTCAGGGCATGAAATCTCGCCAGAGATTCTGCAGGACCATATGATCCTGGAAGATTTCAGCATTAATCTCTCAAGACTCTCAAGACTTTGTCTCATGAGATCTTGAAAGGCCAAACACAGGCCTGTCAAAATGTGAACCAGCCATTTTCACACTATATTTGGTAGATTGCATTCTAAAAGGAAAAAAAAATCTTTAATTTTTAACCAACCAGAAAAGGAGGAGATTGCCTTAGAAACTTGTCCTAAAATAAAATGTCAAAATACCGCTAGCGCTTATTATACCAGCAAAGTGGAAAGGTTATTAGGTGGTGACTCAGGGGATGGCTGGTGGTGTGTAGATCAGTGAGGTGGTGATTCCACTCTGGCTTTCAGTCCAATCTTTAAAGTAGCTATCAAATATGTTGAACCAGTTTCAGGAATAGGTTCTGAAGCTTGGATACACTGCACAAAGCTGAGCCTAAAACCCAGAATGGGATCATCAATCCAGTGGCATGGAATCCACCAGATTCCAATGGTCTCTCTCAATAGCAAAAGACATTATCAATCCAAAGATGAGAAAGATGGGATCGAAGTAGCTCTACACCTTTGCTGTTTGACTCAGCACAGTAGGCAGCAAGAAAGGCTTTTGAGTAAACACCAGTTTGCTTTTGCATCTTATCTTGATACAGAATTTCTTCTAAAAACACTGAACAGAAAATGATCTCCTTACACATTGCTTTACTGTATGTCTATCTTGAAGGGTGCAGGTGACAAAAAATATAGATGTCATCTGCAACTTTAAAGAAAAATTCCGAAACAAAGAAGAACAGAAAGAGCCACATTCCAGTGTAGGGGTGGGGGACAACTTTCTGAATAGGAACTATTGCAGGTGTTCAAATCTAGTTTATATTGGTTTTGTTCTTTTCTTCTTTATACGGTGCAAAGTTTCACATCCCAGATGAGACTTCCTGCAATGCCTTAGGCATACACTGACCTAGGGCTTCACACTCTTTTATGAAAGAGAAAAGGTATAGGAAGAACTGGATGATTGCCTTTTAAGGTTCATCTGGAGGGTTGTTTCCAGCTAAGTGGATTTCTGAAGGAGATGGAATGGTAGTCAATATGAACGCCTCTACAGATCTTTTGTGGCAGAAGGTATAAGGGTTGTACAGTTATTGAATGTCATCAGTGTGTCCTGCCCAGAGATGTTTGTATCCTTTCGCTTGGCTACAATATGGACTTAGGAATTTGTGCTGTGGTCAAGACAGCTACCTTTGCCTTTATACCTTACATGGTACCATGTTGGCTAGGGAATTTTGGGAGCTGTAGTTCAAAAAAGTGAACTTTCTGCATATAGTCCATTAAGTGCAAAAGTTAGGCCTTTGAGGGCTGCCTGCTCAGAGGAAGTCCTTTCAAAAGCTGTGCTGTTTCTACCTGTTGTTCTTTTTAATGCTTTGTTTTTAACTGCTTTTAATTTTGTTGAAAGTATAATTATATTTTAAAACTTTGCACAATGTGAATTCATAGCTGTATCAATTTTGAGTTTTGTAAGCTGCCTTGAATTCAGGACCAAGGAAACGGTGGGATACAAATAAATAGAACAAATAAATAGAACAGATAAATAGAACAGCAGCAACTAAAACTACAACCACAACTGCCACCAAGATAAAAATAGGTTATTTTTTTCCCTTATTTCTCCATCTGTTTTGTTTATTTAGCTTATACCCTCACAGACAAATTTTCTCTCTAACTATTATGGTCTAATTTGACCAATAGTGTCCACATAAGTTTCTCAGACAAGGATATATCACCTGCTACGTGTTTTAACTGGAGATGCCAGGAATATTCTGTACACAAACCACTCTCACTGAACTATGGTGTTTGAACAACATGGCAGGCTGAAAATGCTACCAGTAGCGAAGGATAAAGCCCCCTCCTCCCCAGTATATATCAAACTGAAGTGGCAGCACAGCCCTTTTTCCACAGTTGTAAGTTCAGTGGTTCCTAGGTCCAGAAGAGTAATAAACAACTTGCTTTGGATGGGGATGCATTTTCCCTGAAAGAACAGATGCCTAGCTTGAGAGTAGTCCTGGAACCATCTCTGTTACTAAGGTCCAAGTGGTCAGAGATAAGCTTGCCACAGGTATAGTTACAATATAGGTTGTACTATTGAGATGCTTGCAAAGGGAGCTATTTAAAACTTCTTTATGCAAAAGACTCTATTTGCCTACAGTACAATGGCACTTGATCATAATTCTATCCCTAGTTGATTATCAAAATAGTCCTCAGAAAAGCCTCAGAACAGCCACCAGAACAACTGGGAAGCTACTACCCCACAATCTCCACTATTGTTCCCATCTATTTAAGCAGTCTAAAATATAGAAAACAATTAAAGGCATTTAAGACATTGACGAAGGTGCTGTTTCATACTGACATACTTAAATAGTCAGTATGAAACAGGACCATCATCAATGTCTTAAATGCCTTTAATTGTTTTCTACATTTTAGACTGCTTAAATTGCTCTTTCCTGTTTTGTTTTGTTTTTTAAATTTGGGTATGCTGTCCAGAGATCTTATTATATGAGGTGAGATAGAAATATTTTAATAAATGAAATAAATACACATACAATCACTTCCACTGCAGCTGAGGGCAGCAGGCTAGTTTAAGGAATGCAAGGCAACCATGTGGTATACAAGATTATGTCCTCCAACAGAAGAGAACAGCCATGGGCCCCAGGAAGAATGGGAAAAGAACTGATGCTGGCCCCAAGCGTCTGTCTCACTGTCTAGTAATAGAGCTGGCTCTACTCCCATTTGATTCAATGTCTGTTTGATTCCTGCTATACTAGCACTTTCAAGAACATCACCAGAGCTTGGAAAATTACTTCTGAGAATAATTCAATTTGTACTTAATTTTGGAGCCCCTAGAGGCAGATATTACTGTTAATCCTATGAGACTACTTTTTTAGTCATTCTTTAAAAACTTATTCCATTACTTGTTACTTTTAGTTCCTACTGGGAGGAGGGTAGATAACATGTAAAACATGAGAAAACTGTAATTTGGAGGAGAATCCCCTCAAACTGCTTCCAAAAAAAAAAAAGGGGGGCAAGCAAAGTAATTTGCAATTGTTACTCCTTAGAGGAAACAGTAATGGCATTAGCAAATATTTTGTTATTTACACAATTGTGCCCTTGTTATCACAGAAAGTAACGTAATTATTTGTGATTCACTATAACCAAGCTCTGTACATCATCTTGGCCTTCTGTATTATGGGGTACTTTCAAAAGCTGCATACTTTCAAAAGCTGTTATATCTGGAGGGTCATGGTTGTGAACTTTTCCTTTAGAAGGGCTTTATGCCAAGACCTCTCTTTTTTGTCATCACAACTTTCCTCTCCAAATGCTGTCCTTGGGATAGAGGTTGGAAACACCACTCTTAAAGCTGGCTTTAATGTCAAATAAAATTAATATCAACTGAAAAATTAATCCAGCAGCATTTATCTTTTAATGAGCATTATAAAATTAATCCATTCATTTCATTTTTATCAATGTATTCATCACTGATACTTTTAAAAACAAACAAACAATTCAAACTACTTTTAAAAAGGCTCAAAATGGCCAAATTACTCCCTCAGTGTAACAAATTAAAATTACATGGAATACTGATTGTTGACAATTAACTTCACTTGATGTTAGTTTTATGATAAAAACAAAAACGATTACTTTAAAAACCACTGTTTACAATTCTAATGAATTTTAATTCCAAAGCCTGAAATGAGAGCACAGCGGAAGCAAATGCATCCACCAAATGGAGAGGTAGAATACGACAGAAGTACTAGCCTACAAAATTGTTTCCAGTGGGCACCATTCAAAGAAACGCTGTCGAAGATTCCTTTCAGGCAGCAACACAGGCTGGACATGTTCTTCACATTCCCAGCCTTAAGTGCCAAGGGCAATTTTTCATAAGCATCGTTTCAGGGATTGCATAGCCTCTGCCTCAGATGGAGTAATTCATTAGGCTTGTTAAACATCTCTGGCAAAACCATGGAAAAAGGCTTGGAAACAGAGCCGATCACATCGTCCACTGCTGCTCATTTAAAAACCCAAAACACCAAACCCTAATTATTCAGTTATCCAACACTCAGTGAAACACATGGAATCTAGTATGGTAAATTACCAAAATAATGATGAAAAAAAATCCAGTCTGAATAATACTTAGTAGTATTCCAATATATGTTAATTACTACAAAGACTAAATAGCATGTTCATAACTAGAAGATCCTGGATACACTTGATTACAGTAGGTTAGACTAAAAGAAAAGAATGACTTGGAGAAGATAGCAAGATGTTCTTGAAATAGGTCAAAATAATGAATCATAGCATTCATTCTTTTTTCATTATTTTTAAAAACTAACAGGAAAATTTATTCAAGTGCTTAAGTCAATCCTTTTATCTGCAGATGTCTGAGTAAGAGCCAGTAAAAACTGCTCTCTAGAACCTTATATTAAAACAGTTTACCAGCCTCCTTGTATCCCAATGTTATTGTAGCCTGCTATGATACACAGTTTATAAGAACAAGGGGGTAAACAATTAAATTTAAAAAAAGAAAAAAAGAAAGAAAAGAAACAACTTTAAAGAATAGTACTTAGGGTGGTAAAAAACTGAAATGTCTAACATGATTTTGTTCCTCTAACATCTGGCTTGCTTTGTTTCAAGGGATATTGAAAATCTCTCCATTTCAATATTCCTGTATTTCTTCACATCCTATCAGTATTCTGTTCTCATCCTTGTTTCATATAACTTTTATAACTGGTATAACTTTGCAGGTTTTTAATTCCTGCATGGATATTCATACATATTTTGGTATATACTGTACCTTTTTTTTTAAAAAAAACACAGTTTCCTATACATTTTTTCTGAGAGTATATCTTCCGGTATGAAATCTTTCTCACTGACTAAAGTGTGAATGTATGCCTTAAAGAAGTCTGAATTGTGAATAATTATTTACATGTAATTGCATAACTAATTGCATAAATGATGTATAATTTGAAAAGAAAAAAGAAAATGAAAATGAATCTGCATTTTTTATTTCTTCCTGAGGGAAGAGCAAGAAATATGTGCCTGCTTTCATTAGTAGCACCATCTATCACAAAATTGTTACGTTCCTAAACAATTGGGATAATAGAGACTTCTCTTCCATCCCTTTTTGTGACCTAAAGTGAAGTTTGGCTTTTTAACCTTGTCCGTGTATTCATTAACTGGGCTGGGCTTTGTACTGTTACACAGGACTAGGGCCCTTTCTGCATCTTACTTTTTCACGGAGGTGGGGGGTGGCATTCGCGCAAGCAGCCTCTTGTGCGAGGCGCTCACTTCTCTGCTCCTTCATCCCGCAGCTGGCTTGCCGGTCTCACGAGCGGCATGCAAATGCCTCACCCTTTCCTACCGCAGCGCAACCTGGGAATTGCAGGCTAGCGCTGAGGCAGGAAGTGCGACCGGTCCGCTTGTCCAACTCGTGAGGGCCCCGGGAGCGCGCAGCATTTTCGGCTTGAAGCCGAAAATAAAAAATGTGTGCGCGGTTCGCGTTAGGCTCATAAACATTGAGTAAATGGGAGTGCGTCGTACGGACCGCCGCTCCCATTTACGCGATGCTCAAGGGGCCCTCTTGCAAAAGAAACTGTGTGCGAAAAGGGCCTAGGTATACTTCTAAGTGGCACTTGTTTCTACAGCCTTTACTTCTGAATAAGCAACAAGAATAGGATGGGGCTTCATAAAATTAATATAAATGAGTAAATGTATCAAAAATTGTTCAGCACAGCACATGCACCACCATCAGGCTAAGAGATAGCCTCTCACGTGGCAGATGCTGATGGGCAAGAGTAGCAACCATGTCTCCTGATCCCATCAGGCAATCTCCATTCTTGGAGCATGGAGGAAAAAGTTCTTACTAAGCTAATTTGTTGTCCTCATGGATGTCAAAGACACTGCCTTATTGTCATTGCTGAAGTACAATTCAACTGTTATAAGAGTTTCCTTCCGTAACTATAGTGTGGGGGCGGGAGATTTGTTGCCTGAAGCAGTAAAATTTCTTGGGATGTCTCTGTCGAAGCACGCAGACACCTAGAGCACATAGCAAATATTCATTTATGGTGTTGCCACAGTTTTTTGTTGTGTGTTTTTGTTTGTTTTTGGGTTTTTTTGTGGGGGGGACACATGTATTTGGCCCTAAGGGGAATGAAAAGCACCACTGTTGTGTTGCTTACCTTTGCTCTATCTACTGAATAAAATGTTCCTTTAAAACCATTTCTGTGGAAATTCAGCGGCACCAAATTATCTTAACTTTGAGGGGGGGTATCATTTGCTGCTCCATCTCAGGCAGTAAAATGCCTTGGGCTGGACTTAATAGTTGGCAGTGTCCAGTCATCAGCCATGACGATGAAACTATACGAACAGTCAAAGGTCCATACACACCTTTTGAAGCACCAAATGTGGCACCATATTAGAATAGTGACAGTAGTACTGTAGGAGAATCTGCAGCCCCCAGCATGGAAGAAGTTCTCAGTTCAATGTTGGCGGTATTCTTGCAGAGCTGGAAGCTGTAGCTCAGTATGCAGGCACATGACTGATAACATAATATAGGAATATCAAGGTAATGACAAAATAGCATGGGTATTCTTATGTTTAGGAAGCCATGTTCTATTCTCTCTTCTAAGTAACTTTGTCTGGTGGCTTCTCAGGTATCTCTGACTTCATTTGTAATTAACCGTGTTAATCTTTAAATCATTAATCAGTCCACTCTGTCCTGAAACCAAATCTGATTGCTTGAGAAAGCATCAAACTGGATAACGCATCTGTAGAGTCTAGCTGTGAAAGAGTCGATTTTCTACTCAGAAGTATATGGTAAGAGTCCAGTTTTAACCAAGACCACTATGTGTAGGTGGAAGGATAAACTTGCCACTAGGTCAGTATCTTAACTGAATTCAGCCATTCCACTAGAAGAGCTTTAAAATGGGAGGGGGAACTTTTAGGGAAGACGGTCTTTTCTTCTTCTAGTTCTCATCTATTGATGGGAGGGGTGAATTGAGTTTGAAATCCTGCCTGAGAAGGATTTTTCTAATGCTTCCATTCATTTAATGTATCACTGAGTTTGACTCAAGTATCTAATCTACATAAGGGTAACAAAGTGGATAATGACAGAAAATAAAGTTTCAAACAGTACTAATTTAATTTTACAATGGATGTGGTCATTAAGTTATTCACTTTATCCCTGTCCTATATATTCTGGCTTTCAGTTTTCCAACCTAGAATTTATTCAGATTTATAGGCAAAGGAAGTAAGTAGTTTAGGGGACTGATATCTATAAGTATGCACAAGTATTACCCAGATGTTTGTAATGCTAGTAGCATTTTTAACACTTAATGTGAATGTATTTATCTTTGCCAAATCTCTTAGCATGCTCTTGGTTAAGTCAACAAAACTATTTTAACACGAGGTTGGATGCAGATTTTGTTACATATTATATAGAGAAGATCACAACTCAGCTCTCACAGACTTCAACATTTTGTTACTAAATTTGGACCCAACCCACTGTCTCCATAAATATACAGGGATACCTCTGTTAATGAAATATATGTGTTCCTGGACATCATTTTTTTAACAGAAAGTTTGGTACCAGAAGTAGAAATAACCTGGAAAGAATAGGAATAGGTTCCTATACCGCACACACACACACACAAGGAAGAACAATTCATTATCTTTCACTGAATCTTTCATTCAGAACTAATAGCAGGCATGTGTGAAATGAAACAACCAGATCAGGTAAGCCTGGAATTAGCAAACAAAAACAACTTAACCCTCCTGCACACCACATGAAAACGTCTTCCAAAATGTCTTTTTCTTTCACCAGCCTCCACTTTTCTCACTATTTCCATTTTAGCCAAACTCATAGATTATGATTATGCTTGGTTAGCATGCTGGGAGTAGCTAGTTAAGCAGGCTAATTCACTTTCCCCATTTCTTTGTTTTGCTGTCCATTCATGCTCAGTAAGGGATCTCAGAATCAACTGCCCTTAGTTTCCCTGTTGTAGAACTAACTGGAGTAGGATTGGCTGAGAAGCATCCCTTTCTTTCCCGGCTCAAGCTTTATAGCATTGCTTATTGCAGAAATAATGCTACAACCTAGCAATTGAATGCCAGTGTTTCTCCAGTCTTTTACCCTCCCCTCACTATGCTAATACTGTTTTAAAAAAATCCTTCCACCTAGACAGAGGATGAAGAGCAAAGGAGGAAAGGCTGGAAGGGTGGGGGGCAAAAAAGACTTCACAAAAAGGAGTTTATTTATCAGAGACTTGGGCTATTTCCACATACACTGTTTTAGTGCTATTATTCCACTTTTAACATCCTATGGAATCCTGGGGTTTGCAGTCTAGGGAGGGGCATTTAGAATTGGCCTTAGAATCCCACAGGATGTTGAAAGTGGAATAATAACACTAGAACAGTGCAGTGCAGGAATGGCCTTTGTTAAGTGAGGTATGCCTTTAATTTCACATTGAGTCTTAAATAAAAAGTATGGTAATGATCACATCAGATTTTGATCATCTTCTAATTTGTAGAGAGAAAAGGAACTAGAAAATTATACTGAGGAAAATACAAATACTGTATATTTATAATTCAATTCTATGAACTGGTCTATAATCGTACTGTACTGAACCAGTTAACTAGCCCAGTAAATCAAGTGTATCAAAAATGCTGGTTCATTTCTTCCTTCTTTCCTTCCTTCCTTTGAATGAAGTGACCATGAATAATGTCCATTAATTCCATATTCTTTTGCAGCTATGAATAGTTGAAGAGAAAGTATCCATTTCAGCTTTCATGAACCTGGTGGTCTCCAGATGGATTGAACTACAACTCACATAGTTCTTGATGAGCATTTCACCTCATTTATTAGGACACAAATGTACTTGTGACATACAGGAAATGCAGAAAATACTGCCCCATATATCCAAAAGCCTCACTATATATTAGGTGAAAACACTTTGAAACCACCTGGAGGATCAAAAGTATGCAACAAAGAAAAGCTTCCAGCAACATTTTTCTTATTTACTTGGTTACTACTGAGTTCATGATGACTTGTTTTCTTATAGTTATATTTGTGCTGTTTGACAGATTACTGTGACAAGGTTACCCTTAAATTGATGAAAGGTTTGATGGTGTCGATCCATTTGTCAGAAATGTCTGGCATTGCGCAGTAATGGACTCAGCAGCCTGAGTGTCACTAGTGCTCCAGATGGCTATTTTCTATTCTCTGTGCAGTACACATCAGAAAAACAACAACAACATACCACTGAGATGTAAAAGTGGCAGCAGGCTTAGATAACAATGGCACTTACCAAACATGAATTCCTATTTCCTTCCACTCTTTAAAATTACACACCAGGAAATTAAACGAGTATTAATGGTGATTGCAAATATGGTCTTTACAAAACAAGAGGCTCAAAAACAGGTTATCTGTTGACTCTCATTCCCTCCCCCATCCCACCGTTAATTGGTCAAAAACTTTTTCTATATTTACAGACAAAGGATTAACCAGTACTTTTACTGTCTTCGTTTGTATTTGCTGGTTATAATGACAGAGTTTTAATTCTCCTCACAGACAAGCCTGTATGACCTTCAGAGTGCAGTGGCAAAAAAGGTGACCATATCCTGACAAAGAATCCTCACGGTCCTTCCTGATGCATTCTGCCCACTTTTCTTCCTCCTGCCTTGTGCCTTAGCTTTCAGTGCTCTAGGTCTGTCTCACAGCAGGTAGGAAAGGTTGTGACCAGGGACAAAGAAGCAAGGAAGAAGGGAGAGGGCTGGGGAGAAAAGTTTGGCTTCCGCAAATTCAGCTTTCAGAAGAAGCTGTTCCAAAGAAATCTGGTAACTCGGCCCTTAAAATCATATTTATATCAGCTTGCCTCAGTGATGTCTATTCTTATAATCAAATGGGTAGGGGGAAAGCTTCCACATAATTTGAGATTATAAAAATTTGTCGGAGAAGTTACTTTTTTCAAACTAAAACTCCCAGAATTTACCTGTTGGCACAGACAGAGGTCATACTGACTGTGGGAGTTTTGAGATTTGTAATTCAAAATATATTACTACCATGATGATTATTATTATTACTATTTCAAGTTCTGTTATAAACTAGATGGGGGAACTACAAGACATTGCACAGTATCCTTACCCACTGATAACAGCAGTCTTCATTAATATTCTGGCCAGACAATCATGACTTTTAAAATTTTATCTTTTTCACTAAGCAACCCTGTGGCTTTTTCACTAAGCAACCCCCACCTCAAGAAGCTAGACTGAAGAAAGCATGAGACAGGGCTTTCTCGGTATGGTTCCCCATCTGTTGAACTGTCTCTTAAGAGAGAGTGCCCCTTCTTAAACTTTCAGTGCGGAACTAAGGCTATATTGTCATTTCTGTCCTTCAGTCAAATGATTCAACAATAAATGAATAATTTAACTGCTACTGATCATACCCAGTCTTGACTGACCTATTTTTTTGGTTTGTTTTTGTTTGTAAAGAAGTCTCATTTTCATTTCACTGACCATCTACAAACCGCAGAGATATGAAACCATATCTCATTGCCTGAGTTTGCTATTAAAAGTGTTCTTTGCACAAAAAGCAAGTGAAATATAACTGCATGGGGGTCTGTACAAGTAGCCACTTCATCATGTACAGGCATTATGGTTGTAGTTTTATGCACACAGGCCTGGGAATAAAGCCCAATAAACTCACTGGGCTCACATACATAAGAGACACACCATCAATCAAATTTACAGCAATGTGTGTTTTGAGGATTGCTACAATTCTGTACAAGTTACAGCAAAGTTTGCTGGGTGCCACATTGCCCTGTGGACTATAGGCTACACTAAAACCATAGACGTGATGTGCCATTGGTCACTACCATTCTGGACTATGGCTTGCACAGAGCAAACAAACAAAAACATGTTTTCTGGACTCTACAACATTAAAGTGCCAGACTATAGCTATTTGTGTTTTCACACCTGTTGCGGATTAGACCATATAATCCACACCAAAATTCTCTATGACTGTCACAGTGAAAAGACTACGAAAGCATTGAGATGAGGCATATCATAAAACTGCAAGGCTGAAAGAGACGAGAAGAACACCAGGTTTAAACACATATTATGTTCATCCACAGAAATCATGTTCACTCCTATATCCATGAAACTGCTAACACTTAGTATATTTTTTGCTCAAATTATCACAAGGCTGAAATGACCTTAACATCCATTTTTCACCATCTTATTTGCTTCCATCAGTGGAATTGATGGTACACTGTCTAAAACAAAACAAAACTACATTTGACATCTAACAACAGCAACAATCTTCTTTATTTATACCCATTTTTCCCTAAAATTTGGACTTGAGGAAACTTAGAATTTTAACTATGTATATTACCATTAAAATCATACAAAAGATCAACATTAATGTTATTAGCAACTATAACAATAATAAAACAATATTGTGATATGCTGGGGGGAATTTCTCACCTTGAACATCATACACATCAAACATGTAAAATAGTAGAGGTAGTTTCAACCCAGCCCCCCCAAGACTTTTGAAATTGTTGAACAGTCAGCCAAGTCAGTCATGGGCAGAGACCATGGATGCATCTTAGGGTGCAGCAAGGTCCCTATGGAGCAGGCATTTGTGAAGGCCTTGACCATGCAAGTTAAACCATATCTTGCAGTGACAACTGGTAGTTTCCATGTCACAGGCTGAATCCATTCTGGCTTTTCATCTGAGCTCTCTTGGGTTTGGAATCCTATCTCCCTAATAGGTTTAAACTCCTTCAGAGTTTAAAACTCATGGCAGATTCATCAGCGCACTGACATGGAAGCTATCAAACTATTGCTATTGTAATGCAGGTACATGGTGATGTGGTACATTAATTTAGAATGTTGGACTAAGCACTAGGGCAGGCAGGGAAAGGTCCAAATCTACAAAGAGACACCCACTCTGTCTTTCCATCAACACCAGCTCTTCAAAATAAACCTGCTTCCCAAGAGCAATACCCATGGCCCAACATTTGCAGCACTGTCACTATATGCAACTTTCTGCAGCACTCTTTCAACCACCCATTTTTGCACAGGGAACAGGGCAGAGTCAGGCAGCAATAAGAAAATGACCATGCTGACCACAGGACAGTCACAGAACAATGCTTATAAAGCAGCCCACTTCTTCACATAATACATAATTAACACATGTGATTCACTGCTGCAAAATATGGCAATAGAGGATTCTAAGCTTATAATCTTTCTTTAAAAGATTACACATTCACGGAAGATGCGTATTAGCAGCTATGATTTGTCACAGTTAAACTGAGTGTCCAGTGTTTAGAGGCAAAAGACCTCTAAATGCCAAATGGCAAGAGAAATAGCACGGTTGTCACTTTTATGCTTGTTGCTAGCTTTGTTGAAGCATCTGACTGAGCCAGATCCCACCCAGAGAATCATCACCCAGTTCCTTCCCTTTTGGCTTTTCCCACTAGAATAAAGAAGACCCCACATATTCCCCCTTCACCACTTAGGGAATCAGAAGAGTTATGCTCTGGACTACAACTCTCAGAATCCCGAGCTAGCACAGCCACTGGCAGGGCAATTTCTGGGAAGTGTTGCCACAAACGTCACTCTTTCAAGTTATGCTTCTTTATTAGTTTTTAACCAACACCCCAAGTGCTCCATTTGTGCCATCCATTTCAGAAGCAGCTGCCTAACCTCTCTCTTTCAATCTTTGAGTCTTCCCTTCAGTCTGACTCCTCCTCTTCATGTAGAAGAACCAGCAAATAATATTTAATGTGAGAAGCTGCTATCCAGGATTCAGCCATTCATTCTTTCCCTGACAGCCATCTTGCCTCCCTCAATGTTATTACTAAGGCCTAACAAAGATAAGGTAAGCTAAAAGATAAGGAAAGATAAAGACCAAGCCCTCATATTGCTCTTCATCAACCTACGAAAACATATTAGCAAGAATTCCAGCTCAGAGCCCCATAAACTCTTTCTTGTTGCATGTACGTACACTGATCTTTAGGGACTCTCCCCTCTCAAATGGTAGAATTTGGAAAAGAAACGGGCCATGTTCTCTGGGGGGGTTCTCAGAGCTGTAATTTTTTTTTTTTAAAGTACATTTGTTAAGTTCTGCAAAAGGATGGTCCTCGTATTCTGAATCACTGCTTCCACTTGCAGAATTTTAAACCACACAGAAAACTTATAATGCTGATTCAGACCTTCTCCACTAGTCTCCTTATTTTGGAAATTTATCAGCTTTGGGTGGAAAGTGGTTGGGTCAGGCCATAGGATACAAAAGGATGGAGCAGTAAGTGTATTTCTGCTCTCCATATTTCATGCATTTGCAATTATGTGAAGGTGACTTCCCCAGCAGGACTATTGAAGATGAAGGGAAAGAAAGCAGTCACATGTTGGCTTATGATTTTCCTATCTGGATGCCCTATTATTGTAATGTAGCTCCTATGATGATGGAGATGAGAAAGATCAGTCTATTTGCAGATAATCCTCATCCAGAGGCAGTAGCTAAAGGCAGCTGAAGGAAGTGAGCCCAGCTACTACTAGACCAAATATTTTTTAAAAAAGGAATGTCAAGGATCAAGCCTTGAGGGAGACAGAAATTCAAACAACAGAAGGGCTAGTAAAGGGAAGACTAATCCAGAAGGGCCAGTGGAAAAAACATCAGAGGGCCTAAAGCAAGGAAGACTTGACAAAGAAGTGGGTGACAGGAGACAAAAGACTGCTGGACAATAGCTATAATATGGTGATTATGGACTTCTGTAGAATTCATCAAGTTTTTTTTAATAGTAAACAGAGCTAAAACAAACAAATAAAAGCTAAGCAAAGCTAAAAGAAAATAAATATGATCTGTGATCATATCCTGAAGTTAGGCATATGGAATTTTATTTATAACATTAACAGCTGTTTATAGATTTCTACAGTCTTTTACAACTCTCCACTTCCTCTGCTTAGGTATTGTCAATTCCTGGTTGAGTAGCAGAAATAAATACACTCATGCATTTATTGCCCATGTAATGTTTTGAAAATCTGAGGACGCACAATGAACATATACTGGGAAGACTGCATGCTTGTCATATATCTGATAAATGTTTGGAGACATTTGGGATGTGAATCTTTGTTTATTTGATCCTCCCACATAAGAACTAACGATTTGAAAAGTTTTTGCCCATAAGGTGAGATTACAAGAGGTTTTATGTTGTTGTCGTCGTTGTTTTACTGTTACATACATATTGGGACTTTGTTGTGAAAATTTTTCACACAATTCAAAATTTTGTGCAAAAACTGATGAATTTTTGTGAATTTTTGTTCAAGATACAAAAAGTTCATGTCAAATGTTATTTCTTTTACAAAAACTCTTCTGCACTACTCTTTTTTTTTTAGCAAATGACATTTTTGCAAAACGCTCCCAAATGTGAAAAATCATAGCAGTTGAAATTTTTTTTTCCTCTTAAGCTGTCCTGATGTATTGAGAAACACTCTTTCTCATTCAAGACAGAAATAGATATGCTTCAAACTCATGAGAGTCATTCATTTTCTGACTACCATTTTCCAGAGCAAATATCATTGTAACACTGGGGCTCAGACAGAATTTATTATTGGTAACATCTGTCTGTCTTTCTTCCTTCCTTCCTTCCTTCCTTCCTTCCTTCCTTCCTTCCTTCCTTCCTTTCTTCCTTCCTTAAACCAGGGAAGCAGGGAGCAGTCAAGACTGGAATGGCAAAGATAATAACAAAACATATGTTCAAACCCCAACGTTCGGATAGCTGAAATGCCAATAATTTCCCTAGAAACCACTAATGTTTAATGATTATTTCTAGTATTATCTAAAATTCAATGCACAGAGCAGTACGCACAAATAAGAGGCTAATAATTCCAGCATGCTCTCCCAATACCAAGTTTTATTCAAAGTATGAAGATCCAAGACAGCCATTAAGGCAACTAATTTTAATCTGATATCTAAACTGACAGTATTAAAGTCTTCAAGTGAGCCATGTTACCTCTCCTAAAAAGTTACCACCATAATAATGGTGTAGACACTTCTGTCTTATGTCTTTTTTCCCACGTATTTTCTTTTCCGTAGTTTCCGTAGCAAGTTTCCGTAGCAACCAATGCATACCCTACCTGGTCCGCCTCTTCTTCATACTCACCAAAGACTCTGCAGGTCAAATTATGCTTTTTTTCTCAGCATGGATTGTCAGAAAGATGTTTATCACACTTGAGCTAAAGATGCAAGTTATCCTTTATCAGGTGTTCTCCACTGACAGGCTTATCAAGTACCTAACTACTTCATTTGCACATAAATAAGCCTGCCTGCATCAGGTTAGAAGCTGCTTGAGACAATTTGCCCTTGTAAACGTCATACAAGCACATGCATTCCCAGTCGGAAGGACAACAAATCCATTTTACTTACGGTTGGCACAGCTTGATAAGGTCCTGGTCAGTGGTTCCGGGAGGAAGGCCTCGGATGTACAGATTGGTTTTACTCAACTGTTCACCACTGCTGTTGTTGCTGTTGTTGTTGTTGCTACTATTAGTGCTGGGGCTGGGAGGAGCCATGGGGTGGGGAGCTGGTGCATAGGAATGCTGAAAATAAGAAAGATGGTTATTGGAAAAAAAATACCACCAGCAGCATACTGGTAACTGAGGTTCTTTGGAAGGCATGGCACATACTTAATATTACAGAAGCTTTTACTATGATTAATCAGGTGAAAGACATCTCCATCTTGAAGGAGAACGGATTTCAGTTATGCAGTAAGCCCTCCATGGTCACTAGAGTTAGGGGTGCATGGGCCCCCAAAAGTGGAAAAAATCACAAATATCAAAATGTGTGTGTGTCTGTGGAAAGAAGGTCAAGGCATGGTGGGGAGAGCGAGCACCCAGGGTCCAAACCAGGTCTAGGAAAGGAGAGGTTGGCATCATGGCCCTATACTTCCTCTGTCTCACCCATCTTCTTCCTTGGGGGTGGGGGGCATTGCGAGGGGATTTGTGGTACTGAAAAGTTGGGCTGTGGCCATCATTATCTGGCCAGGAAGCAGCTAAGGAAGGGGGAGGAGTACCAGAGGTGGGTTTTTAAAGGGTTTAATGGCCTGATTAGAGCCATTGAGAGGGAAAGTCTCCCCAAAAAAGAAATGCCTGAGGTGCGGGGGGAAGGCAGGGATTGGAGAAACTCACAAATAAATCAAATCTGTGAAAGTCAAACCAACAAATGTGAAGGACTGACTGTACATTATAGGAAGGCACTATGTCAGCCTCTGAAAGTAAAATTTAAGCAACTCTACTGCAATTTTTATTGACTTTTTTTTTTTAAAAAAAGAACTTTGATGATGAGGAATATATAAGCTGCCTTGAAAGGTTCAATATGCAACAGAAGCAGAATATACATATTTCAGATCAATTCAGCAAAAATATCCGATGTTTTCATTGAAGTCATCAAATAATACACTCAGGAGTGAGAACATGCAATGTCAACTATATAGATTATAAGAGAAATATGCATGTCAGAGAGTTATCAAAGATCTATAAGGAAAGGGGATTATAGCTCAGTGGTAGAGCACATGTTTTGGATGCAGAAGATTTCATGCCAAATACTTGACAACACTAGTTAAAGAGGAATCACACAGCAGATTATGAGAACTACACAATAACTGAAAGCATAAATATGAATTTCTGTCCCTCTACATGTTAAAGCATGGTACATTTGTGGATACCTCCCCTGTTTTCCAAGTTGCCACATCTAAGGGAAAAAAATCATCCAAAGCAAAACATATTCTGCAATAGAGCAATATTGTTCCTCTTTCAGTGCTCAGTATGGAAAATAATCAATTAAGTTTATTGTTTAGACTAGACTTGTCAAAACAACCACTACAGAAGTTACATGTTTCAAGAAAACAACATAATGAAACCAGCATCATTCTTTTTAATGGTAACCATCAGATAGTCAGTGATATCAGTAAATTTCACCAAGTGCAGTGGTAGGAATTAGAAGCTACTGTGATGATAATGCATCCATGAATATTGTCTTTTCCTTTCTGTCTGCTACCTCAGACACCTGTTTACCTGATGAGACCGTATGCTTGTAAGTAGATTCTTGTTTATTTCATATACAAAGAGGCTGTATCCAATGCTATGTTAACAGAAAAAGTACAAAAGGTAGCATTACTCCCCTAAGTGGTTACACAAAGACTAATGGAAACAGCACATAAGCAACACAAGGAAACTTCCAATCTAATAAAATTATAATCAATTGCCCAAAAAGCTACAAAACATCTAGTGTATCTGTCTAGGAGCTTCTTCTGGAATGACCTGTCAAATAACTCATGGAACAGACTATGAACAGAATGTGACACTTGTGCAAATATGAAACGGAGTTTCCATTAGCAGTAGAAACTCCACAACTGTATGGGTGGGCAAAAGGTACCTCACAGGCGACACACAGTCCTTAGGAATTAATCTCCCACTAGTGTTTGGCCACCACTACACCTCCTCCATATTCCCTATTTTTATTTTTACTTAAAAAGGTACCCCCTTTGGCTAGGTGAAGACATTTTGCTATGTTGTCTTCCCTGTCCAACTGGTTTTAGGCCTGGAAGCTTTTTTTTTTTCTTTTCAAAACCAGAAGTGGCTTATCATTTTGGAAAAAAAGATTGTCCAGAGAAGAGTATGTGCAGTTCCTTCACCTATGGAATTTGCCCACCCCAGTACCAGTGGAATAACACCTTTACATACAACTTAGTAAGTGTAATAGTTTACCTACTGCAGAAATAATATATGATTCTATTGCCCTTGATTGCAGAATTCTTAAGGTTTTGAGATTTGTAAGGGTAAAGGAGATTCAATAACAATTACAAAAGACATCCCATGAAGCATCAGTGGGGATAAGTGATGATGAATATGTTTAATCATGATCTTGTTAACACTTTGGAGTTTCATACATCATTTATACAACACTTTGTTTTTAAGTATGGGTGAAACCTATCCAACCAGGACTTGTGGTTCCATCAACATCTTGAGTGTGATTGAATGCCAGCATTCTAGATGCAACATGCAATATGTGGGGGGGGGGATCCAATAACAACCTGTGCTCAAAATTCAGGAATCATAAGTCAGTAATTACCACCAAAAAGTTGGAACAACTTGTTGCTAAACATTTTAATTGTTTAGCACACCCTTTCCAACATAGCTAGGTTTACAATAGAGCAATCCTGTGATCTAACCATACTTGAGAAAAGAGAAAACTTCTGACTTGACACTTTGAAACCACATGGCATTAATTTAGAGGAAAAGACCACCCTTGCCTCCAGTACCATCCAGTGAATGCCGTTCTTAGACCGTGGGAATTCTATAGCTACTGCTAGCTGCTGTTTTTCTCTCTCAGTCCAAGAGATATCACCAAGAAAGGTAGAAGCCAAATTGGCTGATGTTTCACCTAAACACCTGTTTTCAACATTTTGCTACATTTTATCAAATCAGCTCCAATTTTATATTATCCTTCTTGCAGGGTTTCTCAGCCTTTGCTTCTACAGGTTTTTTGGACTTCAACTCCCAGAAGTCCCAGCCAGTATGGCCATTGTTCAGGAATTCTGGGAGTTGAAGTTTCCAAGGTCTGGAGAGCCAAAGGTTGAGAACCACTTATACTTCTGAAAAGTGCTGTTAGTTGTGTTTTTCAGCTATTTTATGCACATAATTTGAGATGATTTTACGGATCTTTCTAAGGAAGGCACTTTTGCATTTGATCCCTAAAGAGGTCAACTTACAAATTCAAGAAAAGGAACTTTGGATAGTATTAAAAACAGAGAATTACACATATTAATTCCCATGTAATTCCCATATTCTGTATAAATGATGAACACAACAAAGCTGTTTTTCCCTTATGGCTAAAGAATTAATGGTACCTATATAAAATGTTTATGTTATTTTGTCCTCTTTTCCATGAGACAAACAGCACCTCTAAGCACCATGGCCCCACTTTGACATTTACTGTCCCACTGCAGCTGATATTAAGTAACAACAGCAGCAGCAAAAACTACAGCTGCAGAAGTTCTTGGTCATAGTCCTAGGATTCAACCAACCAGGTGGGAACACAAAATCTAATACATTTATGTTATTGTTGTGTGCCTTTCAGTCATTTCTGACTTACAGCAAACCTTAAGGTAAACCTATCATGGGCTTTTCTTGGCTACATTTGTTTGTGGGGAGAGGGTTGCCTTTATTTCCTTGGAGGCTAAGAGAATGTGACCTGCCCAAGGTCAATCAGTGGGTTTCCAAGGCTGAGTGGGGATTTGAACCCGGGTCTCCAGAGTCATAATCCAAGGCCCAAACCACTATACCACAATTCCTGGCTCCCACATCTCTAATACTGATATATAAAAGGGAAAAAAAAGTATTGTTGTTGATTTTATTGCCTTTCTCCAAATCCTGTTTGAATGATCTTCCTATGTTTTCCTTGTATCAATTTGTGGGCCTTGTTTTTCTCCTCACATGTAAGTTTGTACACATCCCCTACAACTAAAACACATATATTTACATATTTTCCATCTGTGTGCATTTTTTGCCATTTGTTCTCAAAAATTTTTTAATGATTTTGTGCATAGTTATTTCTTCAAGAAAAGGTCCTGCTTGTGTTATGATGTGTCTTGGAAGAAACAACATGGACCATTTCATCAAAAACCTCAACCTCAATAAAATTCTTTTTCCTATCTATGAACATGTCAAATTAAAAAAAGAAAATTAACAAAGTACAACACTGAGTTTTAAATTATATACCTCTAGTATATATGAAGTTGTGTGCTGTCTTCTATTCTATTTTTTAATCTTTTATTAGTAATTATTTTTAACGCATCTTACATGTATTAACCATTTTTAATAATATTATTTAATTATTGTTAATGTCTGTAAAATGAGATTTCTAACTTCTGTAAGGCATCTTGATCCCATTCCAGCAGAAAGGCAGGATATAAATTTTACAAACAAACAAATAAATCACAACCTGCCTAAAAACATATCTTTTCATTTACTGTACTTCATTCCCCCTTTTTCCCAGCAAAGCTCGTAACAATCTTACAGCTCTTATATCTGATTCTGAACTACCTTCTATATGCATGTTATGACATGCGGGTTCCCTTTATCCTATGAACAGTAACAGAAAGGGAACAGTTATGAAACACAAACTATGGAATTACAGTTCTTATTATGATGATGAATTGATCAGAGGGAACTTCGTTTACCTAAGATTCTCAAATTTGAATAAAAGCATTTATGAGGGAGGGTTTCCAAAAGAGTAACAGTGATCAAGAAAGAAAGTATAATTCTGTTTCTCAAAATGTTTATATATAAGCTCCACACCCATATAGGAAGCCCCCACTTTTTGACACTCCATTACTAGACAACCCATCCTTTCGACGCCTCCAAATTAAGGACAAGTTCCACTCATCTAATGAGGTTCTGCTCTTTTCATCAGTTCTTGCCTATGAGGCTTCTTTGGAACCATTCACACATACACACTGCTTGCAAAGCAAACTGAGAAGTAGAGGAAAAGGCACTAAGCCAGCGAAGAGACTGTGCAACCAGTGTGCGTGTGGTAAGTAACAAGTGAACCTCCATGAGTCCTTCATGCTGCCTACAGTACAAGGATTCCTCTTTTCAACCAAATCTGTTTTCTGACAGTTCTCCAGTCTCTAACCTATAAGATAAACGAGAGAAGTCTGTACATACATATATGAAATCCATATTAAACATGTTTTAGTTATTTTTCCATCCAGATGAATTCTTTGTTTTCAATATGCATTAGCCATGTATGAAATTCATTAAAGGAAGTATTTTCTTTACCAGAATGTTATCACCAAATTAAGAAACAAAAGGGGTCACTACAGAGTGGCCTGCTGTAAAATAAACACTGCATTGAGAATGAGCTACATATTTAGGTTGGGATTTTAACTGCCCCAACTTTAATCTGCACAACAAAAACACAGTAACAGAATCAAACATATGAAAGTGATGAGATGAAAGCCAGAACTGCCAGATCTGTCCCCCACCCCTGCCCTCACATTGCCTTATCCCAAATCTGCTGGACCAGCCTGTATGCCCTGACTCCAGCCTGAGCTGTAATGTGCCCAGTTATGGTTTCATGGGAGGCAGCAGAGAATAAAGTATCCATTCAACTCCTAGATCTGGAAGGGGGCCCATCTAGGACTGTCCCTTCCACATTAAATGCCCTTTTCCTGTCCCTTCTTTGGATATGGGGTTCATCTGACTTGCATCAATTATCACCAGTTGTGACAAAAACCAGCAATACTGGCTTGATCTGTCCATGTCAACAATCTTTGCAGCAACTCAGTAAGCATTTGAGAACTATATGCAGCTTTGACTAAGTTTGATTTAAAAAAAAAAAACAGAAGTGAATACTTTAGTAACAAATACAGGGAAGAGAAATATCTGCCACTAAGTCCATGTGTGTATCAGTTGTCTCCAGTCTTCTCCTGGTATCCTATTACATATCTTTGCATTGTAGTGCAATAACACAACTTGTGAAAGTTGCCACACAGTTTTCACGACGCATGGGAACACAGTGAAATGACGGTAGGGCTTCCTGAATCCATTGGTGACTCCCCCACAATTCAGAGGTTTTGCATAGCAAGCACACTGGATGTACAATCCTGGCCATTTATTTACTAGTTCACTGACACATCTGGGTGGACATTAAGAGACTCAAAGGTGCCACATTTGGCATCTATTAGTGCAATGAGATTTTTCCAAAGGGTGTATTTCTGCTGATGGAACTACTTTCATCAGCAAAACCAGGACAGAAGCTGTACATTTCACAAAGAGTTTCAGGAAGGAGGGAGCAAAAGGGGAGAGGAAGAAGGCCTCCTCATGCTCATGGGTATACACTGGCATAATCTTAGATAGGAGACACTACATGAAAAAAAAATGTGTCTATATGAGAACTGTGGTCCAGGATATCTGTTCTGAAGGCAACAGCAGAAGCAGTTGACAGCATCTGCGTATATTACTTCCACAAGAATGGAAGCATGCTTCTGTAAGTTCCTCCCTCTGAAATCAAGACAGATTAAGTATTTAATTCTTGAAGTTCACCACTCAGAAAGGTTAAATAAAAATGAACTGTCTTGCAGATTGTTCTGAATGACTCATTAATTCAATTCACCTAGCTAACAGGATTTGTTTTCATCAGTGGGAAAAAAAATGAATGAAATATTTCAAATAACAAGCAGAGGAAAAAAGCATCCTGTTGGATTTATATCTGCCCGCAGACATCCAAGCAGATGATATGATGGTGAAACTAAAGGAGAACTATTCTATTTGAGCAGTCTAGGTAAATAAACTGGCAAATGAACAGAAGTAATGAGATCTGTTAGCTTCCATTATCCAATAATTAATGATCCATCAATGCTGAAATCAAGCCAGTTTTATTTTTTTTAAAATAAAATATATCCTTGATAGGAGGCTAAAGCTACACAGTGTCATTTCAGAGTACCTTCTGTGCAACCCATTTTTTACTAGTCTAAATCAGGCTTCTTGTGATGTAAAATATAAACACTTTCCATGAAGGGCAACCCATATGACTTTTTATTTCATTTACAGTTATTACTGGAAGCAAATCTCAGTACTCATTTATGAAGATGTCAATTTCACTTCATCATGATCACCTACTTCTTTGGCAGATTTATTCTAAGTGGTTTGGGGGTCACTTTGAATACTAAGATATAGGGACAAATAAATAGGGACAAATAAAGACATGCTGAGGCAGTAAGATATATCAAGTTTAAAAGCAGATGTAGCATACAAAAAACATATATGATGCTGTCAAAAAAAGAGATATATAAAAAGAGGCCTATCATAATATGAGGCTCTACATGGTAGTTTCCTTAGCTTGCGTTTAAACCTAGCAAGGCTAAGATGCCTTCAAACTGCACCTCCAGTTAACTGTCCAGTCTGGGCTTAGTCATCTTGATCCTGGAGACAGTCATGTGCACTAAGTCTGTAAGCTGTAATTTGATTCTCACCATAACCAATTTATGAATACTCCACCATAAGAGAATAAATACAAGGTGTTGTAGGCTGTATTTCAGAGAAAGAAATTAGAAAACCATCTCTGAGTATTCCTTGCCTAAGAAACCTCTATGAAATTCATGAGGTCCCTGTTAAATCGACTTGAAGCTAAGTTAAGTCGGCTTGAAGCTACATACGCATATGCACAGGCACTCTTCAGTATAGAATGTGCAGTCTTCCCTTGCTCAACCACATCTGGTTTAGGGCATAAGATTTACTGAATGAAGAAATCCAAGAAAATTCCATGTTAATTCTTTATGTAAAGAACATCCTCTTAAGTAGGTTTAGGTTTAATGTCCCAGAATTCCTTTGCCCTTACTTGAAGTATTCTCCCCATAATGGATACAAATACCCATAGATCAAGGGACCTGTATTCCAAGGTATAACATGTCTGGGAATAAGGAGTTGTAACTCATCTTTAACAAAGCTGAATGTTTTCTGTTCTCAGGAACACACTGTTGACTAGTTTTCACCATTTACAAGCATCTTGCTACATCTAGATATTGCTAGAAAGCAAGTTTTTGTGAGGAAAATAAATAAAGATGTCTTTGTGGAGAGGGTTATTTTTTCCCTGGGAAAAACATATTTGAAAATGGTGGGCTTTTTACACAACCTGAGGCATCATCCCAAAGGGCAGCTATTTGCTTTTCACTGCTATCACGCAGTAAATTTCACAAGACCTAGGTAAGTGTGATTTATACCAGAACCAGTGAAATTCATCCACTGACATCCAAATGGATAAGAACTGTAAGAATCTGCCCCAAAAGAAACAGTGATCAGATGACACATTTCACTCTTCAGTTGCCAAGACGTCTGGCTATCACCAATAAGCATTAAAAGTACATTACCCAGCTGGATGCTATCTCATTATTTACAATGTACAAATAATTAGTTTTAGTGAACTTCACTAATGAGAGAGAAAGCTGTTTTACAATGTGCTGCCACTAAAAGATGATTCACTTGAGAATAAATAGCTCCATATCCTAATACGCCCAACAGAGTTCACTGAACAGCAGGGTGACCATCAACAGGATTTGAACCCTTGAACTTCTGCTACCTCTTAAATTAGAAAAAAAATTGATGACAATAATGGTCAAGAAAAAGTGAGCAGCTGAGAAGCATTGCTTCATTGGCCAGAGCTATCTCCTTCCTGCGCTGATAAAGAGTTTTCACAGTTATAGTTACAGAACAAGAAGCAAAGCTAAAACCTTCTCCTCTACCAACTATTTAGTCATTTTCTATACATGTTATGTTATGTTTGCTGAAAAATTACTATGAAAGAAAACAATTGATTGTGACATTAAATGGTAATTCTGAATCCCAAACAAAACATGGCTTAGCTCACTGGGGAAGGAGAGAGCTCACTTTTATTCTAAAATTAATACATTAGTTATAGAAGATTATCAAAATGGTCTTAAAATCCTTAGCAAAATTTAGGAAATATATGTAGAACAAATCACCAGCATTTCTTCTTAACGCCTTTTGGTCCAGTTTATGAAACAATCAATAAGACTTACAAATACAGGTATCTACTATATACTGAGCCATCGCCATTACATTTTTTTTTTATTTTGCCTATCAGAACATGAATATCATTTCCACTTATCACTGGTCTGTCAATTCTTTAAAAAGTAACCTTGAAGTGAACTATGAAAGAAACAGAAATGGCTTTTAGCTGCTTGGTGATTTTATACTTTTCAAAAAGGGATCCAAAGTAGCAGCTAGGTCTGTTCTGTTGATTTCTGTTCTGCAAGCTGTATTTGCTATTTGTGAGATGTGCTCACATCACAATTACAACATGCCGGCTAAAGGCTCATGGTTATTGTCAGTGCCAAATTCCAGCATGCTGCAGGCTGAGGAATATTCTTCTGAAATCATGAGGTCTGATGCAGCCAATATTCATGAACTTTTGGCCATGTGCTATTTTTTCCACATTCAAGCACGCAATCTGCATGATAGCAGCTATGGTTTTGCAAGAAATAAGTAACATCTGAGGCAGCTCCAGTGTTCAGTGAAATGAAAAGCAAAAATATTTTACTTTCCTATACAGAGCTCTGACACACGCACGCACGCACGCACGCACACACACAACAGAAAAAAGACCCCTAATGGACAGTTGCATTCACCGTCATATATCATTGAATGAAAGTGGGCAAAAGATTATGCCAAAGGGAACATTTGCAAACAGCATACTCATGCTTATGCAGTCCATTCCCAAAGAGTCCTAATCAAAATTTTATACCTCACTGTACTAATGTAATCAAGGTAAGAAAAAAATACCGGAGCCACGATTATATCTTCCAAATTCAAACCAGTCATTCTGCAGAAATGCAACTTATAAAGGGTAACCAGATGTGACATTAACTGAATGAATGCAATTAATGTGTAGTGACAAGGAGGCAAATAGAGGCAGTGCATCCCCAAATGATCATTCTACTCTATCCTATGAATTTTTTTCTTTCAGTCTCAAATACAAGCATCCCTCACACCGAAGGACAGAGAACACTGGTATCAAAGGCAAGAGATAAAAGCTGTGAACAATTTTAAATGTCTCAGTCTGCAAATCAACAGATTCCCATTTATGCCCAGTGCCTGGAACAAGCAAGGAAGAATAGCCCAAAATTATAAATTTGATAGGCCTTAATTCAATTGTTAGTCCTGACTTAGAAAGACTGAAAGAATGGACTGGGTACGTATTTACCATCCATCAATAAATTCATTGGATCTGTTCCAGCTGGGACTGGCAATGGGATTTAGGGCAAGCAGCTGTCATATCTGAGCCTGCCTAAATACCCCCAAAGCACCAGATCCTGTCTGATCTTGGAAGCTAAACAGGGTCTGCCCTGGTTAGTACTTGGAGGGGAGATTACCAACAAGTACCAGGAGCCATGGGCTATGGCCATTTCTGCACCGCACGGTTATAGTGTTATTCTTCCACTTTCAACATCCTATGGAATCTTAGGGTTTGCAGTTTAGGGAGGCACATCTAAAATTCTCAGTCAGAGAGCTCTTTGGCCTCAGTAACTACAAACCCTAGAATTCCACAGAATGTTGAGAGTGGGATAATATCACTATAACAGTGTAGTGCAGAAATGGCCTATATTTCAGAGGAAAAAACTGACAAAACCACCTGGGAATATTCATTGCCTAAGAAAACTCTATGAAATTCAGGGGGTCACCATAAGTCGACAGGTAACTTGAAGATGCATGTGTATGCACACATATACCGCCATTTCCACATCAGGCACTGATGATGATGCCTTTGGGGATACCCTTAACAGTCCATTTTGAGCATCTACAGCAACACATATTCAGAATTCATTGCAAATGATCTTTACAACACATTACAGTGAGAATCATATGCATCTATTAAAAAAAAGTAAGAATAGGTAGATTTAGAAAGCAGGATTGATCCATAAACTCAAAAGTGAGAAATGAAATAAAACAGGAAGATTGTTAAAGAAAGACAGAAAATGTAACAATAAGGTAAGAATTGGGCTACTTCTAATAAACCTATTATTATTATTATTATTATTATTATTATTATTATTATTATTATTATTTGAACCTACTGACAGACAGGGAGACAGTTACATGTCAGAGTGTGCAGGTGGATGAAGGAAAAGTGGTGTAGACACTGTTATTTTGCAATGCAAAGTAACTCCCCTTGAGGCAGTCATCTAGCTTCTGCAGGACAGATTGTGATAAGTATATCACTAATGCCTAGACTTTCAGAGAATGTGACTTTTTTCAGCATTCTTACCAGAAAATAAAGTTATTTATCCCACATGGACTTCCAGAGGAGAGAGCAGAAGGTAAGCTGGGTCTGTGAAGACAACTTTGACAGGTGTTTTTGCAGGACTGTGGGGCTGAGTTTGTTTGCTTATTTCTCTGTGTTGTTTTTTTTGTTTTGTTTTTTTTTGCTTGCGCTGGCCGTGTGCTCTCCCTGAGCTCACAGCCTATTGTCAGCTAATTGTTTGTTAGTTAGTCAGTTAACTGTCAATCAAACTAGGGAGAGTTAATCAAGCTAGGGGGAGGAGCCAGCTAGGGGAAGGAGGCTTTATTAGGAACTCCCAGCAGTCTTCTTGCTGACTTCCAGAGGAGAGAGCAGAAGGTAAGCTGGGTCTGTGAAGACAACTTTGATAGGTGTTTTTGCAGGATTGCGGGGCTGAGTTTGTTTGCTTATTTCTCTGTGTTTTTTTTTTTTTTTTGGTTTTTTTGCTTGCGCTGGCCGTGTGCTCTCCCTGAACTCACAGCCTATTGTCAGCTAATTGTTTGTTAGTTAGTTAACTGTCAATCAAACTAGGGAGAGTTAATCAAGCTAGGGGGAGGAGCCAGCTAGGGGAAGGAGGCTTTATTAGGAACTCCCAGTGGCGGGCGCCATAGGCGCGTGCAATTTCATTCATCTACTTCAATCCTTCAAGTTCAACCATTCAAGTTTAGGAACAACCGATCCTTATAGCGACTGAACAAATTTAGGAAGAGTTCAACTGAGCTTGGTAGTTAGCTGAGCAGACATAGCTTATACAGCTCAAATTAAGAAAGGAGGCCCAGTTTTTGTTTTTGTTTTCTTGTTCTATTCTCTGTATTATCAAGTATGGAAGGTGAGGGAGATGCTGCTGTCACCTGTAGCACTTGTGGCATGTTCCTTTTCTTGCCACAAGATGTGGTCAGGTACACCTGCAGCAAGTGCAAGCTGGTCACCTTCTTAGAGGTCAAGGTGCGGCAGCTGGAGGCACAGGTTTCTAATCTTCGTCTTATTAGGGAAGGTGAGGACTTCTTAGATAGGGCAGAGAGGACCTTCCTGAAGACCGGATATGCGAGGAGCTGCCTGATGAGGAAATCAGTTCCGTGAGCCAGGAAAGCGATGCTTGGAGGAATGTCACACGGAGAAGTAGAAGGGCCAGGAAGGAAACAGAGACTCTCAAACTACAGAATCGCTTCAACGTTCTTGGTGCTGTGAATGATGAGGAACACCAGAAGGAGGGAACACAACATCAGCAAGAAGGAATCCAACTTCGGCAACTGGAACTTGAACACCGACAGGACAGCATCCAACATCGGGAAGACCAGCATTCCCGGCCTCAACACAATGCCCAGGCAATCCTGGAAGAATCTACTTCTCGAAGAACCCCGGACAGGCCTCAGAGGAGGCGAGTTCTGGTGGTTGGGGACTCCTTGCTCAGAGGAACCGAACCGGCAGTTTGCAAACCGGACAAGCTCAATCGAGAGGTCTGCTGTCTTCCTGGGGCCAGGATAAACCACGTAACAGAGAGGCTAGCCAGGCTGGTCAAGCCCACTGACCGTAAGCCCCTCGTTTTGGTTCACGTTGGAACCAATGACACGGTGAAGCGCAGCTTTCACCACATCACAAAGGACTACGAGCTTATGGGGAGAAAGCTTAAGGACCTTGGTGCGCAGGTGGTCGTTTCATCAATCCTCCCTGTTCAAGGATATGGTGCACGAAGGGAAAGGACAATAGTAGAGGTCAACAGCTGGCTCCGCACATTTTGCCACCGCCAGCAGTTTGGCTTTTTGGATCATGGCTTGAAATTCCAGGAACATGGGCTTCTGGCAAGGGATGGGCTGCACCTCACGAAACTTGGTAGGAACGTTTTTGCAAACAGTCTCACAAGGAGGATTAGGAGGGCTTTAAACTAAGTACAACTGGGGAGGGAGACAAGATTATTCAGGACAAGGACTCGGCAAGTGCAGGGGAAAAAGGCCCAAATGATATTGGTCAAGTAGGAATAGCATCCAATCGTGGGAGGGGTGGAAACAATGCTATGGGACTTGCAGGAAGGGCACGGGGACTTAAGTGTCTCTACACTAATGCACGGAGTATGGGAAACAAGATGAATTTGAACTCCTAGTACAGCAAAATAAATATGATTTGATAGTCATCACTGAGACCTGGTGGGATGAGTCTCACGATTGGAATGTAGGAATAGAGGGGTATAGCCTATTTTGTAGAAATAGACCACATAAGAAAGGAGGAGGAGTAGCCTTATATGTCAAGGATGTTTTCACTTGTGAAGAGATCCATGACTTGAACACCGGAAGCCAGGTCGAGAGCATCTGGGTAAGAATTAAGGGAGCGAGAAACAATAGGGATATTATAGTGGGGGTTTACTACAGACCTCCAAGCCAGACTGAGGACCTCGATGGCGCTTTCATAGACCAAATGACTGCACATTCAAAAAGGAGAGATACAGTAATAATGGGAGATTTCAACTACCCGGATATATGTTGGCAGTCAAACTCTGCAAAGGTGGCAAGGTCCAGCAAGTTTCTTGCTTGTCTTGCAGACAATTTCATGGTCCAGAAGGTGGAAGAGGCGACAAGGGGATCAAATATTCTGGATCTGATCCTGACCAACAGGGAAGACCTTGTTAATGACGTAAAACTGGTTGGATCTTTAGGAGAGAGTGACCATGCCCTATTAGAATTTGGCATTCAGTGGGGAAGAGAAGGCAAGTGTAACCAGGCATTCGTCTTAGATTTTAAAAAAGCAGACTTCTGTAAACTGAAGGAGCTGCTGGTTGAAATCCCGTGGTCAAGAATAGTCAATGAGAAAGGAGTTCAGGATGCATGGGAGTTCTTTAAAAGGGAGGTACTGAAGGCACAGGCTAAAACTGTGCCATTAAGGAGGAAAAATGGAAGGCATCTGAACAAACTGGAATGGTTGACTAAAGAGCTCTCAGCTGAGCTAAGTATTAAGAAAAACATGTACAGGAAATGGAAGAAGGGGGAAATCACCAAAGAAGATTATAAGCAAGTAGCCAGGAGATGTAGGGAGAAGGTCAGAAAGGCTAAAGCACAGAACGAACTTAGGCTGGCCAGAGACATTAAAAATAATAAAAAGGGCTTTTTTAAATACGTCCGCAGCAAAAGGAAAAAGAAGGAGACGATAGGGTCACTGCGCAAGGAAGATGGTGAATTAATAACAGGAGGAAGAAAAAAGGCAGAACTCCTCAACACCTTCTTCGCCTCAGTTTTTTCCCAAAAGGATAAAAACACGCAACCTGGCAGTTGGGGAGCAGGTGAGGAAGTGGGGGAAATGCAGCACAGAATAGATAGAGAGGTAGTACAGGAATACCTGGTCACACTGGATGAATTCAAGTCTCCAGGGCCAGATTAATTGCATCCTAGGATTTTAAAAGAACTAGCAGAGGTCATTGCGGAACCTCTTGCTATAATCTTTGAAAACTCTTGGCGGACCGGAGAAGTTCCGGCAGACTGGAGGAGGGCAAATGTTGTCCCCATCTTCAAGAAGGGGAAAAAAAGAGGACCCAAATAATTATCGCCCAGTCAGCCTGACATCAGTACCTGGAAAGATCCTGGAGCGGATCATCAAACAGTCAGTTTCTAATTACTTAGAAAACAATGCCGTAATTACAAAAAGTCAACATGGATTTCTCAAAAATAGGTCATGCCAGACTAATCTTATCTCTTTTTATGATAGAGTTACTTGCTTGCTAGATGAAGGGAACGCTGTGGACATAGTATATCTTGATTTCAGTAAGGCCTTTGACAAAGTTTCCCATGACATTCTTGCAAAGAAGCTAGTAAGATGTGGACTAGACAGGGCTACTGTCAGGTGGATTTGTAACTGGTTGACTGACCGTACCCAAAGGGTGGTCACCAATGGCAGATTCTCATCCTGGAGAGAAGTGACTAGCGGGGTGCCACAGGGTTCTGTCCTGGGCCCGGTGCTGTTCAATATCTTCATTAATGACTTGGACGAAGGAATAGAGGGCACGCTGATCAAATTTGCAGATGACACCAAGATGGGAGGGGTTGCTAATATGCCTGATGACAGGATCAAAATTCAAAAGGACCTGGACAGATTGGAGAGCTGGGCCAAGGCTAACAAAATGAATTTCAACAGAGAGAAATGTAAGGTCCTACACTTAGGCAGAAAAAATGGTATGCAGAAATATAGGATGGGGGACACGTGGCTGGCTAACAGTACGTGTGAAAGGGATCTAGGAGTCTTCATAGACCACAAGCTGAACATGAGTCAGCAGTGTGATGCGGCAGCCAAGAAGGCCAACGCAATTCTTGGTTGCATCAATAGGAGTATGGTGTCTAGATCGAGGGAGGTATTGGTACCACTCTATTCTGCATTGGTTAGACCTCATCTTGAATACTGTGTCCAGTTCTGGGCACCCCAATTCAAGAAGGATATGGATAAGCTGGAGCAGGTCCAGAGGAGGGCAACCAAAATGGTGAGGGGCCTGGAAGCCATGCCCTATGAGGACAGACTTAGAGAGCTGGGTATGTTTAGTCTGCAGAAGAGAAGGTTGAGAGGGGACATGATAGCCATGTTTAAATATTTGAAGGGATGTCATGTCGAGGAGGGAGTGGGCTTGTTTTCTCCTGCTCTTGAGACCAGGACAAGGACAAATGGATGCAAGCTGCAGGAGGGGAGATTCCGCCTGAACCTCAGGAGGAATTTCCTGACAGTCAGGGCTGTCCGACAGTGGAATGTGCTGCCACAGATTGTGGTGGAGTCTCCTTCTTTGGAGGTTTTTAAGCGGGGGCTGGATGGCCACTTGTCGGGAGTGCTTTGAGGGTTTTCCTGCATGGCAGGGGGTTGGACTGGATGGCCCTTGTGGTCTCTTCCAACTCTACATTTCTATGATTCTATGATTCTATGATTCTATGGTATCAAGTATACATGACCTTTAACTGTCAGGGAAATTCAAAGTTTTCTTTACAGTTCATTACGTTTCACATGGCATAAATGAATAAATATTAAAAATTAAAAAATTGAAAAATACATCCCTTTTTTATATAGCATACCTTGTTCCACCTGAATTGTTTTCTCATCTTAGAATACACTTTTCCTCTTCAGCTACAAGTCTAAAGTACACTCCAACTACCTTAATGCTAATTAAAGTTTACTGCCAATTTCAGTTGGATGTGGATCACACTCCTTATTGTTTCTAGCTGCCAACTATCTTGGTATTTAAAATGTATTCAACTGCATCCCACTGATTTTTTCCCCCCTCTGTAGCTACAAATCCTACCTTCCACCCTATTTTTAAAGCAATTTTTAAACATTTATTTTAAAATTGTCAAATATTTTACGGAAAACTTTCCAATGGTCATAGGAAGGCATGTGACATTTACTTTTTAAAAACAAGATTCCATCTCTGCAGATTCATGCAGCCATACTTCTAAAATGTATTGCATACAATAAACCTGAACAATGTGGTTTCATTTCATGTACAGAAAACAGACATTATCCCCATCTCTTTATTCCTTAACATAACGATCCTATTGATGAAGAATTTGTTCATTCTTCATTGCTCACCTTATCACACAGTATTCACTTAGTGTTACCATAACAGTCCTCTTCTTACTTACCTGGAAGTAAATCCCATTAAAGATATGGGGCTTGATTCTAAACAGACATATAAAGGACTGTAGCCAAATGTAGTCCATTTAATTGTATATATATACCCTTTTTTTACACCATCCTTACCAACTGACTTTGCAAACAAAATTACTTAAATTGTACGAGCGCTCATATACCAATGAGAATGGATTCAGAATTTTTTCAACAGAGACTGCAGATAGAGATATTCCCAACAATAAGAGAGAGGGTCGCATAGATTAGGTAGGAAAAAGTTCTGTCAGAAATATTAAAGCGAAGGACAGGACTACAAGCAAAAAATACAAGTGTCCTGGCAGCAAAATGAAGAAGAAAGGTTTCATTTTAGCAGGATTGAACATGTGTAAAATGTGTAAAGATCTAGCAGTGGATTGGATGTAATAAAAAGAAGGAAGTCATGATCACATGACAAGGTGAATCTGCCTCTTCAGATATGAAAAGCTTTAGAGGGTTTAGTCAAGATCATTTCATACTGTAAAATGTGTTGAGATGAGAGAGTGAAAAATTATACAATGCCAGAAGCCAATTAAGATAGACAGATGCTGAGAACAAAGCAGTCTGCCAAAGCCGGACTCAGTTCCACTAAGGGTTCATACTGGAGTTCATAGAGGAAACAAGCCATGCCCAGAACTTTAGCTGAGTTTGTAACAAATGGAATTAGATACAAAGGGAAGGCACAGAAATAAGTAGTCTCTGGAGAGCACATGCAAGCATGAAACAGAGGCAAAGATCTAGACAAGACCATGTCCATTTCCGCACTATACTCTTATAGTGCAATTATTCCACTTTCAACATCCTATGGAACCTGGGGTTTGCAGTTTCGGGAGGGGCCTTGTGGCCCCTCCCGAAACTGCAAACCCCAGGATTCCATAGGATGTTGAAAGTGGAACAATCATGCTATAAGAGTGTAGTGGGGAAGGCGTTTAGGATTGGCTATAGAAGCTGAAACAAGAGACAACAGCTTTAACGAGGAATGCTGAGGGAGTACAATTGCAAAACTGATCTTCGATCATCAGCTGCTCATGCTTGGAAATTCATTCTGGAGAAGATTCAGAAAATCAGAGTGAATAATCGCTTGCAGTTACCTAAGGCCACATCTGAACAAAAACCTCCCCACCTAGAATCAAGATAATATGTTTGGCTAGGTCTCAAGAGCTGGCATTTCTCAGCACTAAGAATCAGGAAGGCTCTAGCTGCTGAAATGCTGGTACTTCATTAAGCGGCATCAGAGGACAAGGAGATTTGAGCTGTTGCTGCACAATTTCACTCAAAGTAACATTTTGAGGTGAAAGATTCTTCCTTAGATAAAACTTGGAAGAAACTTCAAGGAAAGTAAAAACATAATTTAATTACAACCATTAAAAAAATTTCAGGGTATTTCCATGTATCCATATCAGAGAAACCCAGAAGTCATTAGTGCAAACATCCAGAGTCAGTAGTGCAATTATTAAACATGGATGTTACTGCATCTTCTGCTAGCACTAGATGTAAAACTGGCTGCTTGACGCTGGTAAAGAAATTCACATGGTGGGCAATTTTGACAAAATCTGGTGGTAAAGATGCTGCTAAGCTTCACCTCAAGCAGAGATGGGTAACTCATATCTCTTGAGATGCACTGCAGTTCCTATCACTTTTAGCTATGGTGGTTGAAGTAGATGGGAATTAGAATCCAACAGCATTAGGAAAGCCACAGCATAACTTCATATACCTCACAGATGAAAACTGGGACACATGTGGCCAAGCCACATCAGAGAGTGGTCATGATGGCAAAAGTTATTAATGAGGAAGAACACACAAGCCAGGGGAGGCTACAGCAATTTGCTTCTGGCTGATGGGAATTCAGCCCCCTCTTCTTCTCTCCCTGTTGAATTAATTGAGTGCAAACTAGTTTTGCAATTTCAGCTTAGTTTGTAGCAGATGAGGACAAAGAAAATGGGAGGATGAGAGAGAAACTGGGACATTTTAAAAGCAGCTGAAAAGGTAGAACAGAGGCAGACTACCCCTGCCAAATATGAACAGTTAAGGGATGTGCCACCGGCTTCTTCACCTCTGATTTAGATCAGAGTGAAACTCAACTTTCAAAGTTTGAGAGTTGTATCAACTACCTAACGTCAAGAAAAAATAACAGTTTGGATAAGAAAAATTTGTCATAGGTGTTGCTCATAAAAAAAGACAGACCATTTCTTTGAGGGTCTCATATGCTGGTCTCAAAATCTCAATAATTTTTGCTGATTTGTTTGACATTAAGGAGTTCTGAAACAGGACTGAGCTACTGCAACCTAGAGTGGATGATAGTGGTCTTGTTTGCTACGAACCATGTTTATGTGTCCTGAATAACAAAAAAAGAACATCTGCTTAACATTGCTCTAGTGCACGATGGTGACAGGAGACAGATAGTCGATTGCCAGTTAATGAATGCCAATTAATGAATAGCAAATTTTATATTAGATCAGTTTGCCTCCATGTCCCTAGGAAGCACCCTTTATACTGTCTTCATTATGTCCCTTATCATCCATGAAGTGCTCACAAAAACTAAGCAGAGTCAAACAAAGAAAATGGTACAGTCTAAATGACCATGATAGTCAGAGCCCTATAGGAGCTTAAAGTCTAGAATAACTGCACTACACTTGGTCACAAGGATACTATTGAACTGCCACAATAATATTTTTCCTTCCAATGTTGGCTACACTGCACTAACAAAGATTCCCCTCAGGAATTAGTAACACATTTACAATGAGAAAATGTGATCATGAAATGTATGGTCTGTATATTGTTAGCAACACTAACTGTAAACCAATAATTAGCTGAATGCATAATAAATGACTTACCAAAAAAACTGAAAAAAGCTGCTTCAATATTTTTACCAACGTACTCTGTAATTGGAAATCCATAGTGTCGCATAACAATAGTTGACATGACAGTGCAGATGGGAAAGTAGTGGGAAAATGAAAACATTTACCCTCATTTGGATACTTGTTTCTTCTAATGCTTTATCTTTGCAGCTTCCTTATAAGCCATCTTTATTTTTTTCTCTTCTCTTCTGAGTGAAAATGGAAACAAAACCAGCTCTATCAGCCTACCCAAATACACAAAAAATTTTTGCTGTTATCAGCCTATTAGCAAACGTTTAGCACAGATAATTTGCATTAATGCAAAAAAAAAAGGTCATCATCTTAATATTCACTTCAAAATTGTCCTCAGTGCAGTGATTCATGGCAGAAATTAATAGCTATCATCTCACCAGCAGCCAACTCAAAACATGATATTCTTCCCCCTACTTATGCTGGATGCAAATATCCTGTGATGTGATTTTTTTTCTTCACTACTTGTTTTCTTCTTCATATCTCTGCATTAAAAATCCAGAAGTCTTACAGATGGAAGGAATGGTCCCCTCAGACCATAATATCATCACAGAGCTAGAAGGGGCCCATAGACCAAGACCAATCCTCTGCTCAATGCAGGAACTCCACCTACAACAGTGGTTCTCAACCTGTGGGTCCCCAGATGTTTGTGGACTTCAGCTCCCAGAAGCCCCAGGCACTATGGTCAATGCTCAGGGCTTCTGGGAGCTGAAGTCCAAAAACATCTGGGGACCCACAGGTTGAGAACCACTGACCTAGAACATCCTCAGCAGGTAGCTCTCCAGCCTACAGAAAGAGCAACCATAAAGTGGATTCATTGCCTCTGTGGCAATTGATCCAGTAGCCAGCCCTGACAGAGAGACCAAACAGCACAGTGAACCTCTTTCATGTACCACTTGGGCAGACCAGTGTCCGTTGAAGCCATGTTGCGTCTCTTGAGCCAGCTGGCAGGTCTAATTGGTCCTGGTGGGCATCAGGAAGTTTCCCATAGGTTATTCTGCAATGTTAGTCATTGTGCTGTTTGGTCTCTCTGTCAGATGAACTTTCTGCAAAGTGAATTCCTCAAAGCAATTTTAGAGATAGAAGAGAGTAGGAAGAGTTTGCATCTACTCTCAGGTGCTGCCTGTGAACTAGGTGTATGTGTGTTAGCAGCTGGTATATAACCTCCTAAAACTACCAGCAGCAATCTTGACCTGTATTCTGGCAGAGTACAGAAATATATCTCGCTTACAGTGGACTGTTTAAATTTTTGTTTTTTAGAATAAAACTTTACTTTTTTTAAAAAAAAAGAAAGAAAGGTTTTTTATTGGGATTTTAAAAAGAAAAATTAAGATGATCACACTGCAACAACACTGATATTTCTATTTAAATATTATATTTCTATTCAAAATGCTAATAATTAATAAGCAATGTCCCTCATAGCTTTCTTATTTTTTCCTCTTCTTTTCCCCCACATTTTTCCATTTTCTTAATCCTACTTCTAATTTTGCATCTCTTAATGGCTACTCTACCACATAGCCTTACTGTCACTGGAATATCAGGAGTGCTCCAGGTGATTTCTATAGAGTCAAGACTGGAGACGAATCAGGCAAATTGATCACAGTATAATCAATAATAAAGAATAAATAACAACTGTGATCCTCTGCAAGCTTCTGTGAGAAGAACATATCTGCAAGTATTTTAAAATAACAGAAGTAGAGTTCTAGAGATGACAATTAGATTTGTAACTTCTATTATGAGTCAGTGAAAGCTGAACTTTTAACAGATGGAGAAATACTCTTGGGTCAGTAAAACCACATTTATCCTGAATGCAAGTTTCCACCCTGCAGCAAAGTTTGCACCATTTTGGCAGGCTATTTTCTAAGAACGCTTTTGTTTGTCGCAAGAGGATTGCAAAATTCCCACATAAACAAGCAGTGTAACTACTGCAGCTTTGACTATCAAAACAATACATCTGCCATAAAATTGGCCAGCATTTGATAATGTCTAATTTTCAATAAACACACTCCAGTCTGACCAGATATTAAAGAACATTCTCTCTCTTTTGCATGGACACTTAATAACCAGAAGGACATCCTTCTATTTTTAGAGGTGAAAACTGGGACAGAATGAGTGCTGCTCACACTGATGCCCCTAAAGATGAAGAGAGACTCACCACTGCACCTGTACACATTTAGCAGCTCCCTGAATGAATCCACAGAAAAGGGCTCTGTGAATGGGGTAACTAGTGAAAAGGTCTGTCTTGTTGCCCTGGTGGATTCCCAGTTACCAATTTGCCTCCAAGTCCTGAAGACCAAGACATTCAAGAAGCCTTGTTTCTTCATTTGGATTGGAGGTGGCACCAGCAGTGGTGACAGGAGGACAGAAGGAAGGAGTGAGCAAGCAGCAGCAACAGACTTAATGCTTGCTCTACTGCATGCCAGACACAGCAGGCAGACATTTGCACCTCCTCACCATTGCTGCTGTTCTGCAGGTTTCTTTGCTTCCTGGACCTTCTTTTCTTGATTTATCTGGGAAATCTGTGAGCACTTGCATCTGTATACTTACATGGAGTATAAAGCCACTGAGAAATGAGAAGGCTGGGGAAGTGAGAGTTGGGGCGCTGAAGCCAACAGCACCAAGAATGACAACTAGAGCCACCACATTTGTTGCCTTCATTGCCACTTTCCTTGTCCTCCTCTTTACCTTCTGTGATTAGGAGTCTGGAGAGACATGGCTGCTATGGAGAAGGAGGATGGAGGGTAGCTGCAATCTTTAGTGACAGTTTGATGGCATGTTGTAACAACAAAATGGCTGAGAGGGACATTTTAACATCTAGTGAAAAAAAGCTGGAATGCAGAGGCAAAGCTGTGCCACTTGCAGGTAAGCAGAAGGCAGAAGTAATACTTGGACTGGACTAATCAAGGTGTAAATTTAAGAAAGGGAAAATGCCACTGTGCATTTGTGGAACTTAATTTACTTGTTCTGCCAAAAATCCAGTCTCCTTTAAGAACAGATTTCTAATTCTGAATTTAGATTACACAAACACATTATGGCTTTTAATATTCTCAACAAAATGAGAATGCGTATTAGACACAGTGTTTCTCACCTAAATGAGAAACTAAAGTAGGGTAATCCAAAGAGCAATGACTGCTATTTCAAGCAACTGAGGCCTGTATTCAGTCATGTCATTGTTCTACTGGAAGATCTGCTGAAGGTGCAATTGTGCATACAGTGTACTTTCAGTATACACAGGGGTTCTGCTCCAGGAACCTTGGCCTGAAAGAAAAAAAAATGTGAAAAAAAAAATCAATGGATGCAACGTGCATGCACCTGTGCCAGCACGCCCACCAAGTCCACTGACAATAATTGGACACAAGGCTTCATGTCACCTCATATTCATGCATGTGTGGAGGTCACACCAGCAAAGGGCACACAATATTGAGAACTAGCACAAGACATGTACCCAACATAACTCTGATTACACAAAATGGTTGTGCAACCAGTTGAAAAAACAGTGATTCACCCTATTAAGCACAACTGCTTTATCTTACGCAAAATCTAAAACAAATTATGTACAAATTGTTTTAAAAAGGCTGGTGGGTACAAAATATCTGTAAACAAAAGAATAGCTCCTTGCCTGGGTTAAAAAACCTTTCTAAGAAAATTGCTGAATTAAGTGAACAGAGCATCCACCCAGGAACAATGCTGTAATTATCTCACACATCAGAACACCACTGAAAATGAACATTAAACTTGCTGCCTTGCCACACAGTTATATTTAGGCTTCCTAACAATTAAAAGGGCCACATTTCAAATATACTTCCCAATGAATGAAGTTCTTGCTGATGTGGGTAGATCTTACTAACATTGTCTTAACATGAGTGAGCATGCAACATTTTTTTGAGTGAGTATCTTTTGATTTCAAAAGGGAGGGAAGAATACTAACATTTCACTTTTTCCCACTCCCCTACTAATTCACCTGCTATAGCTTCTTCTCCTCCGCTATTTTTATCTAGCCTCTTGAAGCTTATTGAATAAAGCTTTGTTTCCCTCCTTCCTTTGCAAAAATAACAAAAGCATCATCTTACCCCCTAACCTGGTAGAAAAAGTAGAAGCAAGTGAGTGGCTCCTTTCCTTCTGTGTCTCTGTGGATTTGTAGCAAAGGTACAGAATTGCTGTTATTGCTGTAATTTGCCTCGGGGGATTCCACAGTGTGTGCAGAAAGAAACGCAGGCATGCTTTCAAGACAGAGAAGCAGCACTGGGCCTGTTCCACATGGGCTGTCTTAAAGCCTTATTTCTGCTTGAGGATCATCACGCTAACATCAGTAAATGTCTTTCTAAATGCACACCTTCAAAATCATGTTGGTTTGCCAGTCACAAGGGTTCCCAAATCAATCCTTTCTGACCCCACCTCTACTTCTGTTTAAAAAGAGAGTTATATAGATCTGTTGCATTCTGAAATATGAGAAACCCATCACATTCTGCTGTCTTACGGAATAAAAGGATAATCCTTCAATTCAGGATTTTGCTCACAGCTCTCCTAAGAATAAAAAATACTGCCCAGCATACCTCACATGCTATGGCATGCTCAGTCTGTACCTACACCAGTGGCCAGGTGGAATAGATAGCAATGGGGACCAACAGTTCACAGCACAGTTCTTGAGAACCAAAGTGAAAATCTCAAGAGATCAGATACTTGTCACTAGAATGCCCTTTTAGGAGTTTGGAAATATTATGCTTGGCCATGCTGACTAGGTATTTTGGAAACTCTTATCTATAACCACAGCCTTCTCAAAATTTGAGCCCTTGCCATTCACTGGGAGGAACACTTCAAAAAACTAACCACGCTGGTTTCTTGCAGCATAAAAACGAGTGGGGGAATGGAATGTGAAGCTCCTTTAAGACCTGGGTTTTTATTTTAACACAAGCTTTTACTGATATAAACCCACTTCTTCGGATGCAGTTCAGAGTGATATTAAAGCCTCGAGTTATAAAGCATATTTATACAAGTACAGGAACGGTATAGAATGTGATCGGATCCAGAAAGATGCAAATCATGTCCTTTGACTTATTTTTACAGATAGTGCTGATGTGTGACCTAGAGCAATGCATCTCTAGCACAAGCACAAATCTCACCTCTAACTATGATTTCTTGATGACATTGTCTCACATGATTACATAGCTACATGGAAGGAACATAAATCAGAAAAAGATGAATACTGCATGCAAGATACTATACACACACAAAATGACACAACTTTTTTATCTATCATACAATCTTACAAGAAGAATAAAATCACTTAGCTTCACAAAAATTATTATTATTGTTGCAGTTGCTGTTGTTGTTGTTATTGATGATGATGATGATTTTTATGTATATACCACTTTTTCCCCAACACTGGGATCCAAAGCATCTTACAAATTATTAAAACCCTTTACAGATTAAAAATATACAAAAACATCAATTATGTTTAACTGACACATATTCTGTCTCTCTGTAATGTGAATGTGTGTGTGTATATGAGTATATATGAGTATATATATAGTATATGTGTGCATATGTGTATACATGTATGTAAATATATATGTGTGTATATATGAGTTATTTTCAAAACCCAACAATACGATTTAATCCAATCTACACAATTAAAACATCAAAACAGCATACTATATAATGCTCATCACAATCAATTCCCAAATGTCTGGTAGAAAAGGAAAAAGTTCACTTGCTTGAGGAAGGAGAGCAAGGAGGAAGCCATCGTAGCTTATTTAGGGACAGAGTTCCAAAAACTTCCATTGGGTACCCCACTTTTCAGATTAGTGACCATTAGGGAACTGTCACTACTCTGTAAAAAATATTTACTTTCAAGACTCCTATTTCTTCTGAACTCCCAATATTGCCTTCTTTATTTATTTCTTTTAAACAATATCCTACTCCTTTTCTTTTTCAAAAAAGTAAACAGATACACCCATGTCTCATTCATATTTTCTGCAGATCCTTATCTACTTTATCTTATCTACTTTATCTTTCTCCCAACATTATTTACACATCTTAGCTAAATGTATAAAGGGAATAGGCAATTCATAAAACTAACTTGTTGCTCATTTTCCTAGCCATTATTTCTTTGATGGAACGTATTAGATTTTTCAACACAATGTTGTCCAGGAAGAAGGAGATCACAATAAGAAGAAATAACCTGCCCCCCTCCCGCAAGCGTTCTGCATGCGTGCTGAAATAGGGGCCCCACATATCAGCAAAAGCATCAGAGCAATAAAAATGTATGACTGCTTCCTTGGATTCTGAGAACATTAGACACAAGAGGAATCTCATCTGTCTGGGTATCTCAAGGACAGCTTCCCACATGAGAATCCAGGCTAGAAAATGTCACAGACACTGACAGATGGGTTTCCCTAGCCTCGAACAACCTAATGGAGCTTTTCGTCAATTTGCATACTGCCTGTCGCTGAACGAAATTGGTATGTGTCAAGGACATTAAGCAGGCCAAAGTGAAAGTGTAATAGCCTTGTACACACTATCATTCCTTACTCCTTCCGGTATATGTTAGATGGGGAGGGGAAGGGAATGAAAAAGAAATACTGGAATGTTTGACTTGATGACTGCTCTGCGGCCATAAATCTACCTTCCCTGGAATAACGCAAAGCATCTAGTTCAGCTCCATCACTGCCTGAACTAAATATTATCACTACTATTGTTTAAATCTATTTTCTTTCTCAACCATCCATTGACTCATACAAAACACAGAGAAAGGTATATAGGTTTGTATCTTTAAACAGGTGATGGATGAGACAGAAAAAAAAAATCCCCTCCATCAGAGCAGTTAGGAGCAAGATTCACTACTGAGTAACCAGCAGAAACTCACATGAGACACGAGCTTGGGAATATGCACAATTAACAATATTTCACAGAATTCTAAGAAAGTAGGCAAGAGTCAAGCTGTCACTGGTGGCCATGCCATTTATTTAGAAAAGGTAGAAACCTCAGTCAGTTTGTCACATCAGAAATCATGGCTTGGAAACCTTAATCATAGCTTGTATGTTGTGTGGCACAGGAAGCTTTTTAATGTTCTACTGTACAGTATTTAGTTATCATGATGACAGGCATAAGAGATGGGGGAGGAGATATCTCCTCTCTATGACTCACAAGGCTCCAGTCAAGGTCTCATCTGCTTAACACAAAAAGGCAGTAAAGAGAGCAAGGAGGGGGGTATACAGAGAACAACACTTGTACCCTCACAAAGCAGAAATAGTTGTTGTTGTTTTTTAATGCAGGGTTCCCTAAAATCCTGGTGCCCTTTTCCTGACAATTAATTCAAAATTGCACCATAAGATCCTTTGATTTTATTTTTCTGTCGCAGAAGTCTCAATCACGTTTTCCCAGAAGGAAGAGGATGAAAATGACAGGAAGCAGCAATAGTGCAGGTGGTAGTTTTGGTAGTAGTAAGAATAGTGGTGACCTCATAATTTCAATTTAGGTTTGGCATTTATTTTCTTCTTGGTAAAAAAATGTAATTTCTTTTGAAACAAAGTGCACAGGAAAGTATTAAAGAGGATAAAATATTCTGACGGCACCTGACCTTTACCTTCTAGTATTTTAAAACAAAGCCCTGGTGACTAAATAGTGCCAAGCTGTGAGATTTCTTGAACATCTGTTGAACAGCCCTTAACTCCTAGTCACTTCAGAAGGAAACCTGACTGTTCAAGACACAGAATGAGCTACTTGGTTAATATTAAAATCACATCCGTGGCTTCTGATCTCTATTTTCCCTACACAAGCACAGTAGAAGACCTTTTGTCTTCTACAGACACTTTTTAATATTCCAGATCTCTACCACTTTATACTGATAGGTCATTATAGAGACTCACAGATGCAGGCATTTGTGTGTGTCTGCATGCGTGTGTTTGTGTGTGTGTGCACATGTGTATGCGTGCATGCATGACATTAATTGTAACAGAAGCCTCTGAAAAATTGGCATGGTTGCCTTGCTTTGCTATATTTTGTTACATCGCTGGGGCCGTAGGAGATCTTGCTCACCAGAAGAATGTAGTAGAGGTCTTAGCTCCCAAATTATTGGACTCTAGCTCCCAAAATCCCTAAATGGCAGCTATGCTGGAACTTGTGGGACTTGAAGCCCAACACTATCAGAGGACCCAAGTTTGGGAGCCATCAATGTAAAGCATCTGTTGATGGCATGCCATTATCTGTTCGTTTGTTTCAACAGTTATTAGACACCAAACTGAAAATTAGCTACACAAAAACTCCCTAAGGATACTTCTGGAAATGAGCATCAATGTATAATGTAGGAGAACATACGATTTAACCAAACTGGTTGAAAGAAAGGTTACATTGTGTTTCTCTAGATCAAACAAACTTGAGCAAAATGATCTTACAGATGCTGCCCATGTGTAACCCAGTAGTGTGGCGTATCAGGCAACAGAGCACACCAAGAAATGCCTCTGAAGAAATTCTGTTTCCACTGAGGCATCTCTTTTGCCATTTATTTTCAAACAGTTCTCAGCACATCATTATGATTAAAATATTAGTGACTCCTTCAATCAAATTAACCATACGAATTTAAGAAAATTCGATTTCATTCCATACAATGGTTACATTCTTGGAATTAATTGTGTTTACAAAGTACTGATCATACTAGGATTTTAAATCTCTGAACTGCACACATGGACTGGAAAGTCAAGCTCCTGAAGATTCTGATCCATACATGTAGTTCTACACACACAATAATTTTAAACATAATAATCATGGTACTCTTTTATATATCAATTATATCTTATTATTATTCTTATTCAAACAAACATGGTGTCAATGCAGTTATAGGCACATTTATTTCACATGTATAAACCTGAGCAGTTCTGGAACTGTGAGACTGAGCAGGGAACTCTCTGTCCCTGCTATAACTGGAGAAGTAAATTTTCCAGAAACTTGAAGCCCCAAGCAAAAAGAAACAATTTGTGGAGGGTTTCCGGAAAAAAAAAATGAAAATTTCCAGGAAAAAAAATAAAAATATAATATCATCTTCTTTCAATTGAAAGTAATTTTGTTACTTTTGGTCAAATAATAGTTAAAAACTGAATTGCTACAGTGTGTGTGTGTGTGTGTGTTGCAAATGCAGTTTTTAGGTTCTGAAACATCAGGAATGACTTTGGTTTTGCCTCTTTATTAGGAGCAGGTAAACAAATAATAAAAACAGAAGCACATTAGTAAAAAAGAAAAGATAATTTTCTCTCCCCAGTGTTCCACTGTGTGAAGCAGATGTAAAGCATTGTTGTTGTTGTGTACCTTCAAGGCATTTCCAACTTATGGCAGCCCTAAGGTGAACTGTTACAGGGTTTTCTTGCAAGATATTCAGAATAGTGTTTACTTTTGTCTTTCAGACTTGCCCAAGGTCACCCAGAGCATTTCCATGGCTGAGGATTGCCATGGTCTCCAGGGTTCTAATCTGATACCCAAACCACTACACCATGCTGGTGCAGAAAGAATGGAATAGAAAAAAAGAAAGAAAAAGGGATGCCTAGATACTATACAATGTCTCACATTAAAGTATTCCTGTCACATAGTTTTTAGAAATAATTTATATAGTATATGTTTTTAGAAATAATTTCTAGGGGGGTAAACATATGAACTTAAACATTGTATTTTTAATTTAAACATTCATCGTTCAGTCTTAAATAAATTGAATGTTTCTATTTTTCTAGAAATACACTAAAAACTCCGACTCCGCATCTGCCATTTCAAGGGCAGCTTCCTGTTATTTACATAGCATAAACCCCTCCCCCCATGCACATTAAATGCATCTATGAAGTTAATGTCATGCCATTTTTGTCCCTGAGAAACCTTCTGCACGTAGATTGGCACTAACAGTTTGGGAAAAATGCTGGTTTCTATAAAAACAAGTTTATAGAAAGTGCAGCCAACACGTGGCCCACAGATCTCAGAAATAGCAGGACCCTTCCATAGGTTTGACAAATCCAGAAATGGACTTCTGGCCACTTCTCGTTTCAGTTTGAAAGGGTACTCTGGCAAGCAGAATGGTTGGCCTCTAAGCCTGACAAACATTATTTTACAGGAACTGGTTTCTTAAAATTGCAACCCTACACCCCTTTACTTAGTGACAAATCCCACAAAACCCAGTGGGGTTACTTCTGAATTGACATTACTACAGTTGTATTGTGAAGCTAGTTCTAAAATAACCTGAGCTATTTATATCCATGAAAGGATCAAGAAATGTAAGATGGAGACCAAAGTCCATGACGTCTTCATCTCCAAGGGTCAATGCAGATGACATGCTCAGCCCATATTTTGAAGTGGTGCGTCCCTGGGCGATAACAGTCTCCTGCCTTAGCACATGCTTTTTGCTTAGCTTCATTTCTTGCAAAGACAGGTGCTTTGTTTTCTGATAGGTCAGTGGAAGGTAATCACAGGCTTAATTTGCAAATCTGATTGCTGAGGCACGCAGCTCTGAGGAAAGATTGTTGTCCAAGGGAAAGAAGAGCTAATAGCAGGGAATACACATTTCCCTTAACTCTAATTGACCCTGATATATCCTCTCAAAATGGCCACTTCAGCAACAACTTTGCAATGCTCCTATCCACAAAAGTAAAGGAAAGAAATATTCAAAAGTTGTTTTGCTATGAACAATATATCTTTGAACTTTCCTTGATGATGAATAAACAAAAATACTCTGGTAGAGGAATATGGTGTCAAGGGTTGACCAATGAGAATTTTCTTTCTCTCAGCCTCTGGTGGTAGCTATTTGTCTATACAGTTACCTACAAATTTTGTAATTTTTTTTTAAAGCACAAGTTAATTCCAAACTATTTATTTATCAGCATGCAAAAAAAAAAAAAAAAAGTTATATGCAGATGAATATTTTCTCCCTAATATGTGTTTTTTTTTTCCTGCCCTATCAATCTCTGTCATAACTCGCTCTTTTCAGGACTAACACAAAGAGGAGGAGGAGGAGGGGAGGGGCAGGGAGGAGGAAGCAGCAGATTTCAAGAATCTGCAGCTCCTTCTGAGTCCAAGGAGATGGGGGCTGGGGCAATAGGGGATCCTGCTCCCCAGCAGGACCTGGCAGAGGCTGCAGAGGCTGAAGACAAGACACCTCTGCCCTTCTTTGAAAGATGCCATGCCCAGCATTCACTAAATAACAAACACTGAACCAAACAGGCACTAACGAGGCAGCTGTGGCCTTGAAGGAGCTGCTGATAAATATCCCAGCAGTTCTCCCTCGGCCTTAATGCTGACAACTGTCTTATCTGATTGACTGGAAGTACTCTCTCACACTCCTGTTTTGTCTTGACCTTGGACTTGCAACATTTGGACTATTCTGTTTACCCTTTGCTGGCTCAGGTACCTCAACTCCTGACTTATTGGTACAATTTCTGGACCACCTTTGTGCTTCCCCGTCGTCTGGCTCAGGTAACCCAAGACTGACGCAGACTGGGCTGACTACTTGACCGCTTCTCACACCAACAACCTGCTGCCTCTGGCACTTGCTGACTTGTGTTCAGGATAACTTCCCCTAATGCATGCCTTTTTATTTACCTCCCCCCATACACCTCTATGCAATCTGCCTTCATATGTAGTGTTTGCTGTGTTTTTTTACTTTAACAGAAAACCACATCATTAAATTTGGGAAAGTACAAAAAAATATTACGGAGAATCTGAGTTCTCTTTAACACATTAGTTTCGAAAGCATAAGTCATATTGATTAATATTGAAATGCTAACTGTACTCATTTCTATCCCATACCCACTGGTGATGGATAATTATATTCTAAGTTCCAGATATAAAGGTAATTTGTTTCTAGTTCATGTTGAAATTCAACGATATTAACATATCAGAAAAGAAGATGCAAAGAAAAAGTAACATGAATTATATACAGGAAACTAAAATGCAAAGTAACACTATTTCAAATATTGATACAAGAATCAATAATCCGGTTTTATATTGGAACAGTGATGTTATTATAAAACTGAAATTTAATTTGAGAACAAAAATACAGTATTCCTGCTACAGCAACTACCACAAAACTGGGAAGAATTAAGCTTCTATCAAGAACGAATAATGAGAAATGTAACACTAGCTTACTTAATTAAGAATGAAAGAGCAGCAATGTTATAGCAACACTTCAGCTGACCCCACCAATTTGGACAACAGGCATTGGTTATGTAGAAAGTGGAATTATCTACTCATTGTACCAACCTTCGGGGGCAAAATGTTTCACAATGTTTGATCATCTACATTAGACCTGGATCTCCTTCAACAAAAAGCTTTGTTGTGTGTGTATTGGTACCTAATCAGTTCTGGTGCTGCCAGAAATTGTGCGATGTTTTGTGAATACCCGAAATTTGTAGTTTTACATGACAGTGAATATAGCTGCAATCTCAATTTATAAGTTTGGAGTTCAGCAGAATTCTCCTTCTGAGATCTACTCCTACTTCACCACCCCTCACCAAGAATTATGAGATCCACTGTCTGAAGCCAATCCTAAAATGGCAGCTAGAAGAAGAGCCAGTTGCAATAAACTACTGTATCATATGCCAGTACTGGTGCAAAATTTAGCCATGGATGGCTACAGAGTTTCTTGCTGCCTTCCTTAAGAGCTGCACTGCCCAAGTGTTTTGACTTTTTGGGTAGAGCACATAGGATCACCTTCATACAGTACTCAGAACTGTCCTTCTCCTCACCATTTAAAAAATCCAAAGGAGAAATGAAGTCTTGCCTGAAAACTGCATGCTTGCATGACCCTGTACTGGTACAGTAGAAGCTGGTAGTTTTCATGTCAATGGGGCAGGTAATTCTTTCAGCATTTTGGCCTGAACTTTGCTGTAGCAATCCAAGACATTGATCCCACTTTCAAAACAGGTCCAGCAAGCTGGACAGTTCCATTAAACTTTGGGCTAAAACCTAGAATGAATTCACAATCCCACTTATATCCAAGCCAACAGACACCACTCGCAAGGGAGTAATTCCCACTGAATCAAGAAAGGCATTCTGCTGACTAAACTAAACTTGATCCATTTATAAACATTAATTCAGTAATAGTTCTACCACCTCTCTCATCTGCTATTTATGATCAAATATTCTTTATGATTCCTGTTACAATAACCTTCTTTAAGTTTAAATGCCTGAGCAAAACAAAAGCATGCTTCCTTGAGATTGGAAGTTGGCTACTAGTGGAGCCATCAGGTCCCAGTCTTGTGACAAGTTAGTGGAATAGTTTCTTCATCCTTGCAATTTGCAGTCTCCTTGCTCAATGTTGCCTGTTTATCTCCAAGTATTAGGTAGGGTTCAGCTCATCTACTTTGTCCCATGGAAGCAGTGGACTGAAAAAAAGAAACCAAGGTACCAAACAGATGGAAAATGTTAGCATCTCCGGATGCATGTTATTCAGCCCAAAAGGCTGGAAAGGAGGAAAGTAAATATGAAAATAGGCAGACAGGCTTGGTTTTTCCTTGAGGGACTTGGCAGTCCCTTTCTTCCTCCCACTCAGTTCACATACACACACAAAATACTTGCCTGCAGTCTAAAGAAAAAGCAAGCAGCAAACAAGAGCAATGTCACAAGCCATGCTTCAGTGTTGTTTCAACAATTTGAGTAATTCAAAGCAAAGCAGAACAAACCAGCTTCCAGAGATGGAATCAGAACAGACCACTGCAGGTTCCCCCCTTTCCTTTTTTTGCAAGAACAAGGCATTTTTTTTAATTGTGTTTGCTTGCAATGTAACCTGAATAAAATATTCAAGAGCAAGGAACAGAAGTGTGGAGGCCTCTATAATAACATGAAGAGTATAGAGATTTTTCAGAGGTATTATTGACCCTTCTGGTTACTACCAATCATTGCTTGTAGAAGAGGAAAGGGAGGCGGGGCAATTTAGAACTCTAAGACCTACCTCAATCAATAACTCATGATCATCATTCTAACCATCCAGTCCTAGACTAATAAAAAGATCAGATCTTCGCTTCCAGTAACTTTAGCTGTTTCTAATGTTCCAATGCAGTTCTCATTTTAAAAAAGGTATAAAAATGTTTTAAGAGGTATATTTCAAGAGAAAACTTACTCAAGGAATGCATACTGAAATTTTTAAATGTGAATTTTATGTATTTTTTTAAAAGTCAGATTAATGCAAAAATGAGACAAAATGAACCTAAGGAATGAAGACACAAAATAGTGGCGCAGGCTGGTAATAGAGTGTTTTAACCAGCATACATTAAAAAGAAACACTGTAAAGGGAAAATAACTAAATCAGACCAAGGAGACCAGAACTGATAACATGTACACTAAACAAATGTGTTTCACAAGTCGTTGGAAATGAAGGAATCCACTCCCCTTCTCCACATTTTCACAAACAAATCCTGCAAGCAGATCAAAGAAATACAGCTTTTCCTTTCATGATTACTGGAAGGCCTGGTGTGGGTGCGCTGGAAACCACCCTACATTCTAGCACATCACAGTCCTGACAGAAGTGTTCTGAAGTACAAAGCTGAAAAGCATAGCTTACCAACCACAATTTCTAGAATGGTTTTGAGATGCGTAATTTGGCTTGCTGGTCCTGTTTGCATCCTGAATTCTTGGCTTGAAGTGTGCTTACAATAAGGTCTAGAGCATCAGCATGCAATCCACAACACTTTTTTTTTCTTGTCTGCCTTGCTCCCAGGACCACCCATTATGCCAGTTGGGTCTCTTTTTAGCATTATAAAAGTGCCTGTCAAACCAGTATCAGAGCACTGAGACGAGAAACTAAATGAAAGATTCCAGAATATAGTATAAAAATGGAGTGTCACGTCATTCACTGTCTTACAAGAAGAATTCATCATGGGCTATAAAAAGAAGGGTACTGTAGCTGGCAGTTCTCCACAAGTCTTTACAATTAACAAGCTAGCTCATTGTCAGGGTTGTTATCTAAATTACAGCCTAGGCTCTCCCGCTAACATATTTTCCGACTTTTAAAAACACTATATTGTACAGTGCTAAGCACAAAGAAGGCTTTCTTTAATGCACATTAATTCCTTGTTTTCCTGTTTTAAAAAGTTAACTGCTGTAACTATAGCCTTAAGCAGCAGAGAAAAGGGCCTGACTAGACTGAACTGTGAGAGAGGAAAAAAGGGATATTTTTGTTATTGTTTGCCTTCTTTTGAAGCGGTAGCCATGTAGAGGGAATTTGACTCAAAGGTTTTATTTGTGACGTGCTTAGATCAAAACACCCACAGCTTTTTGGGCCTTGGGAAAGATCACATCTAACTGCACATTTGAACTCTAAGAACTCAAACCATCCGCTCATTTCTTTATTAATGGACACAGATAAGGTTGATTATAGCAGAGCTTGTAAAAGTTAGCTTTGCACTACAACTGCCAGAATCCCCAGCCTGCACTGCCATCCAAAAAATTAACTACAGAAAAGTCATCACAGTAGATGTAGTGAATATATGTCATTGTAGTTTCAATAACTTTAATGTTGGAAGTTGCAAATATAAATAGTACAACAAGCTTGGGGAATATGCTCATATCATTAAGCCACATGCATCAGACAGATATCCAAGCTGTGATGTGGCTTGGAGCTGAAGGACTCACTACTCAGTCATGAAACTCACTGTATAGTCCTAGGCAAGTTATTATCCTGCCAAGTGTCTTACTGTGTAGCGTTGTTTTGATGACAAAACAGGATAATACTAATCTATGCCCTCCTGAAAGATAAAAACGGATCAAGAAGTGGTGGTATAAATATGCAAAGGCCTGAGTACACATACTCTCATGTCCTTTCTTCTCCCTTTTCTTCATAAATGATAGAAAAACATAATAGGAAAAAAATAAAAAATACTCTCTTCATTATTAACTGGTAGACAAAACATGCTGGCAAATGATCTAGAAAATGTGGGGAAAGAGGTGCCAACACACTGAACAAGTGCAATATTGCAACTGTGAAAAATTAGCAAAACCATGACACCTGATTTTATTAAATTAAAACCATGCAGGTGCTATTTCTATACTTACATGCATTTTCTCTTACATTACTGTGAAGTTCCAATTGTTAGGATTTAGGAACTTGGTTACTGGAGAAACAAATGAACCCAAACAGAAAGCCTCAGGCTTTAAGAAAAGAACCCACCTGGCTCGAGGCTCAAATGTTTTGAGCATGGGCTAGAAAGAATCTTAGAAGTGGTGACATACTGGAAGTTCTGCAACTCACCACCTGTCTTTTCCCAACATGGCTTCACATACACATTCCTTGGAACTACTGCATGCAACCAAATCCTTAAATATGGCACAGCCCATGGGAAAGCATTCCCTGGGCATAGTTATCATACCCACCCTGCACATCTCTTTCGTTCTTCCAGGTGCCTCTTCTCTAATATCCATAGCAAATATTATCTATTACCTGCCTTGTTGCCTTTGACAGAAGCAACTACTCAAACTTCATTTTCGTCTGTGAACTCACCCATCCATCTGTTCAGTGTGACCAGGGGATCCTTTTCAGTGGTCTATCAGCAGACAGGTTCCCTCCCACAGGAAAAAGTTCTTTAGTTTAAATTAACGGGTCTGATTCAAATGGTCAAAATCTATCTTTGATAGTTTGTTGTGTCATACTCTAACACAGAGAAACAGACAGAAAGAAAGAAAAAAAGAGCAATTTCCCCAAGCTTCATGTTTGCTTTCTGCATTATGTGTAGTGTACTATACATAGCAAATACATCTTTGTAATGTGTCTTAATAACAAATAAAAGCCTGAAAATTAATCTTGTTCAAGAGGCTGCTAAAGCATCTTCTCCAAGGAAAATCCTCTTTCTTGCCTATCATTTTTTTTTCCCAGAGCATGGAGCCAAACTAATCCTGCTGCTTCCATTACATTATTTTGCCCCTTAGAAATTGTAATACTTGAAAAAGATTAAGTGTTCTCATATGAAAGCCAGCCTATTATTTAATTTATTTTAAATATCATCTTCCTCTGCACTGTCCTTCTACAGGAAATTGCTTTATCATATGCTTTTACTAGAAGGAAAAAGTCCTTGCAATATAAATAAGTCTACATCTTTTAGAAGTCCAATTTTTTTTCTGGTCCATCTAACCATACATGTCCTGTTAATCATTTCTGGCTCCTTAACTAAGTGCAATGAGGAGCTAATTTGAATACTACTTGCCCAAAATACAGCCGAATTCCTGTAATCGCTTTATTTTATTTCATTTTAGGGACATATTACCCTGTTCTTCAGCTCAAATAGCTCCTAGAGAGGCTTACACTGAAACATACAATCAAAAGAAATAAGCTAATTTGAAATAGTTTAAAAGCAGAGTGCATAAAAATTCAGCAGTGAAACAATATTAAAACAAATGAAACTCAAAGCAATAGCATTCAAGACATAGGTCATGGCAATCTAAAAGAAAGTATTACCTTGTTACCTTTTATGTAGATAAAATTCAAGGACGAGAATGTGTAACTGTGATAACCAGGCAAATTTGTTTAGGGAGAAGAGATGGATATCACAACACTTAAGTCCCAATTTGTTTAGAGTCTTAAAGAGTAAATACAAACACTTTGAATTGTACTAAAGAAGAAGAAGAAGACTGGAAACTTCTGCTCCTGTGTTTATATCTTTATCATAATAAGTATGCACCCAATCCTAGACAAACCCCAAGCTGCAGAATTTGCTGCAAAGGGATCTTGTAGCACCTCTTGAGACTGAGAGAAAGAAGTTGGTAGCAGAAGCTTTCATAGAATAGTTAGTCTCAAAGATGCTACAAGATCCCTTTCCATACTGATCCAGACTAACAAGGCTATGTCTTTGAATTTTAGAGAATTTGCTCTTAATGTCCTCCAATAAGGCTTGACTTTATAGAAAAGGTCACTGCCCCTGAAAATTTCATTTAATTCTGTCCCAATTTTAAAATAAAATTAAAAAGGTATTTGGCAAGGGCACCGAGTGACTTACCGCTCAGCACATTTGTGACTCGGGGTGCGGCTGCTTCCTATGGGAGGTTTCTGGGCTTCAGGCTGGCGGCGGCCATGTTGGGCATGCATCTGAGCATGCCCGGGTCTCCTGTTATTCGGCCACCAGCCAACGAGTTCAAAGCATCCACCTTTGAGCTCATTGGCTGGAGGAGTGGGCTTGAGTGAAGGCCTGCCGGTTTCACTCAGGTCTGCTCGCTGAGGTTATAGGAGGCCAGCCCTCTCAGTGGGTCAGTCTCTTCTCAGCAGCATCCCATCCCACCCCCCCCCCAGGTGTTTGTTATTTGGTTTTATGCGAGTCTTTGTCACAACCTTTTAGGCTGTTGCATGGCCTTGGATCTGGGACAAGGGTGCCTTTTGCCACATGCAAGGGAATGGTCGGATTCCCAGGTGGGTTCAGGTGAGCACCAATCTTGCCCAACTTTGGAGGGCAAGCAGCATGCACTCCCTGGTGGCAGGAGGGCCTCATCCAGCAGCTGGCCAGCTGGCCCAGGGCTGGTCATTCGGGGTCATCAGTCAACAGGCAGGTTGATCGATGGTTGGATCCATACCCATATGTACGCCAACCCTGTATGCCTTGTAGCCAATAAAGCTGTGTGCAACTCTGTGTTTTTCTTTGTGGTCATCACCTCTGATCACGTAATATCCTTTTTTAAAAAAAATAAGGGGATATAGAACAACAACACCTCTTATTTGTCTTCAGTTTTAGCAATGTATTTCCTAATAGGGGCCTACTGTGACAGATATAATCTGTCACAGGATAAGAGGCATGTATGTGAATTTCATACAATTCTGAAAAACAGGGAAAATGTTAAGAGAGTTGTGGATCTGCAATGATAATTAAGAACCATGAAGGTTTCAACTTCAAAACAGCTTCAGACCCCAGTGAAGCTGGCTGGCCTTTAACCTGATCCATGCTGAACCAGCCCTATTTTTTGCCAAAGCAGGAAATTGAATCTGAATCAAAAGCTGAGGAAGATTAGAAGATTTAATATTCCTTGGAAAGTCCAAAGCACAATGTTAATGCTCCAAAATTATCAACAAGAGATAGTTAGTAGAACACTGGAGTTCCTTGTTCTTGCAGATAGATAGATAGATAGATAGATAGATAGATAGATAGATAGATAGATAGATTATTATGGTCATAGACCAGCATAAAAGCAATAAAATGGAAATAAAAATAAATGTAAATATACAAAAGCAAATATAGATACAAATACAGATAGATATCAATCTGTCAGATAACAGAACCCTACTAGTCCTAACAGAGCCCAACTAGACGATAATTATACTAATTCGTGGTGCAAATCGTCAACTGACAAATTTTAATTGCTGCTGCACAAAATTTAGTCACTTATAGGTTATAATAGGGTTGGTATCTGAGAGCAGCAACAAAACATAAAACTGTTCTGAACATCCAGGATATTTGTGGAATACTGGCAAAATAAGATCAATCTTATCATCATCTTGAATACTGTGTCCAGTTCTGGGCACCCCAATTCAAGAAGGACATGGTCAAGCTGGAGCTAGTCCAGAGAAGGGTGACCAAAATGGTGAGAGGCCTGGAAGAGGATAAACTTAGAGAGCTGGGTATGTTTAGTCTGCAGAAGAGAAGGTTAAGAGGGGACATGATAGCTATGTTTAAATATTTGAAGGGATGCCATGTAGAGGAAGGAGAGGGCTTGTTTTCTGCTGCTCCAGAGACCAGGACAAGGAGCAATGGATTCAAGCTGCAGGAAAGGAGATTCCACCTGAACCTCAGGAAGAACTTCCTGACAGTCAGGGCTGTCCAGCAGTGGAATATGCTGCCTCGGAGTGTAGTGGAGTCTCCTTCCTTGGAGGTTTTTAAGCAGAGGCTAGATGGCCATCTGTTGGGAATGCTTTGAGGGTGTTCCTGCATAGCAGGGGGTTGGACTGGATGGCCCGTGTGGTCTCTTCCAACTCTACATTTCTATGATTCTATGATTCTATGATTCTATGAATACATAGGTCTCTATAGTATAAACCTTGAAAAAGCCCATGTTTCATTCTTTTAGGTAGGATAACAACCTTTAATGGTTGGTTATGAAAATATGTATGACATTACAACTTTACCCTTCTAATGAACCAACAATGAGGAAGATGCTGTGTATAATACCTATAATACAAATTTATTGTCAAATCTTCCATAATTTCTATACTATGTGTTCAGATTCTGTTTGGAACTCACCATCATATTCTCTCTAAACTATTTACATCCTGGATCTTGGATCATCACACTTTAGTGTCAATTTATCTCTTATTCTGTAATAAGTATGAAAAAAAGGTGTTCAAAAATATTTTTAAAAATAATTGGAAAATGTGTTCTCAGGTGTCAGGAAACCCTGATGAAAAGAAATCCTGGACTGACAAGAATCTTTGCATTTTGAGACTTAGGGTTTTTCCACACTACACTGTCATAGTGCTATTATCCTATTTTGAACGTCCTATGGAGTAGTGCAGAAAGGCCTTTCTTCTGCACAAAACTTATACATTTTTTGGTTCAGAAAATAGCATTTTCTTTACTGAAAATAAAATTCCTGTGCAGAAATACTGTTTCCTGCTCAGAACACCCTACTTCATGTGTAGAAAATGCTGTTTTCTATGCAAGGCAAGCTTGAATTCTACATAGAATAAGCAATGCACCATGAATAGTTTGGAAGAATGCCACAGTTTGCAAAGGCCTTCTCACCATGAGGAGAAAATTGGTAAAATCCCTTTTTGCTTTAAGAATAAAATTAGGGAAGAATAACATCCCTACTTTATTCATTTTCCCCTCACCTTCTTTGCCCTTCTGATATCCTCTTTCAATCTATCTATGCCATGTAGTTGTTAGAGCAGTTTATATGCCATTGCTTCATCCTACAGAATTTTGCTATCTGTATTTTTGTGAGGTACTCAGAATTCTCTGCCAGAAAGTGCTAATTCAGGGCTAAAGTCCTCTAGCAGAGAATTCTATGTACATCTGTTGTTCCGTGCCCTCAAGTTATTTCTGACTTATGGCAACTCTAAGGTAAATCTGTCCTGGGATTTCCTAGGGAAGATTTGTTCAGAGGTGGCTTGTCCTTTTCACCCTCTGAGACTGAGAATGTGTCACACAGTGGGTTTCCACAGTCAAGCAGCAATGCAAGCCCTTGTCTCCCAATGTCCAAAACCAATACTCAAACCACTATACCACGGTGGCTCTCCCTGAGTACAACTCTAAACTAAAAATCCCAGGATTCTGTAGAACAGATCCATTGCAATTAAAGTGGTGTTGAACTGATACAACTGTAATGCAGATATATTCTTTGCATGAATCCTAAATTGCACCACACATCCCTCTACTGTATTTTTTTCTAACCTACTGCTGCTCTCTATCATTGGAAATTATTATCATCTGACAAGAATTTGGCTCCCATACTTAAGTGCCTGTTAAAACTCATCCTGCATTTAAGTCTTCATTAACAACACATTTCAAGGGGCAAATAGGAGACATATTGAACATAGCCAGTGGTGAGGAACTCTAGAACAAGAAGCCCAGCTACTTCTGGAGGGCTGCCTTAGTCCTTTCCCTGTTTTTGATAATACGTGTATATGTCATGAGAAATAACCCCTTAAAAGAAGCATTCCTTCCTAAATCAGAAAAGGGACAAGGCCTTTTAGATGGAGGCAGTCATCCACAGATTTTGTAAATGCTTATATTAGCACGGTCCAAATCCAGCTAGCCCTGAGTCACTACAGCAACAGAAGGATCTTTCCCTTTGTCACAGATGCCCTTTACACAACCTGAAGACGGCCTCCAGAGAGTTTCCCTGCCTTTGTGGAGAGACAGGAAACTGTACCATATCAGATCACAACACATATTTTCAACACATATTTTTAGTTTATGTTTGTCATTCATGCAGATATATTTGTACAGTTTCTCTAGCTTAGTGCTACTGAAATTGGTGCTCTGGTGCTGGTTCACAAGTTATTGGCTGTCAGTCCACAGTGAGTTTACAGGAAAAGAAAGAAATAGCTATAGTCAATGGGCACAAATATGGTACTAGCCCTAGCACATTGGCGGAAAAAACCTCTGCCAGTCTGCCATGTCAGATAGTTTAAGAAGCACTATTCTAGATTGCAATTTACATTGCTTTGCAGGTACCTGAAAATAAATGGGAGACGTGGGTGAAGAAAATTTTCCTTATGAAAAATATTTATGACAATGCTTGCGGCGAAGCATGGTCAGAGTATGGAAGTAACTAATTATAAATAAGTAATTTATTGATATTAGTTTCTTTTTGCAATAACAATGATATAATTAAATTACATAATAATAGGAATCTTACACTACATATATTATAAATGGAAGTTTACACAACATATGAATTGTAATCTCCATACTGTGTTTTTTTAAAAAAAATCTATTTGAGTTACTTTTTATAAACTAAAGTTTTTTTAAAAAAATGCAACTCTGATGGCAGCTAACTACTTTTGAAACCCTCTGAACTAAATTATAACTACAGCTAATTACTTTTTACAAGAAAATATTCAAGCTCTTTTCCTCATTACATCCCACACATGGTAAACACATGTCTGAAACAGCACTAAGATGTTTATGTGAATATATAGTGAAAATGCAGTTATTTTACCTAGCGGTTGTAAATGTTGTTTCAGTTTTGTTCACCTCAAAGTTTTCCTGTCAGGGCCAGTCCTACCATTTGGCAGAATGACAGAGATGCCTCAGGTGGCAGATACTGTGGGTAAAAGCAGCTGACTACCATCCTCCCTTTCCTCCCTCAACTTAGATTGCTTTGCATTCCCTAATTCATCCTGCTGCCTTCACACTCAGCGGTAAATGTTATCCCATCACCAGTGCTTAAATAAGACTCAACTGTCACTGCCAATGACATTCTGTGCAGGGTCGGAGTGGAGGTAGCATTCTGTCCTGTGCCTCAGGCAGCAAACTGTCGTGGCCCAGCCCTATTTCACACAATATTTTAATGCAGTCTGCTTAGGAAGAACTTCCCTCTGCTTTGTTAGTGTTATCTTCTAGTAGCGCAGTTTTTAAAGGTGAATCTAAGATTCCATCGGGCTTAATCCACTCATTTCTATTCATTTCTTTAAAATCTGAGAAAACACGACAGTTCAATAGGCAATCCTGCTTTCTAAAAACTCCTTCCTTTAGCACACGCATATCATTGTCAAACAATGCTAAGACTGGTGGGCATTCTAAAAGTGCTCTCCTTCCCCAGCAGCAGCTGCACAGCTCAGCATCTGACCTGAAGAGGAGCAATGCCAAAGCAATCTGTCTGACAGAGAGACAGACCTAAGATAACAAGGAAGAGCAGATTACGGGAAAACTTCATTTGCCCAGAAACAAGGTAATTTGAGCCAACAAGAAAGAGACTCTCCCCCTTTCTCTGCTAAATAGCCCTGAAGACACCTGACAACACTTGGGTCTATACGCTTCCCTCAACATGGCCTCGTGTGCAATGACAGACATGCCATTTCACAACTCTAACTGGCTGGAATGTGAGCATCTTATCACACATTTTCATTTTGACCGTAGCTTTCACAGATAGAATCTCACCACCTATATTAATACAGCCAGTCACTGTAGTATTATTATCACAGCTTGCACTGGGGTGAAACTTTCCTATAATAAAGAGCAGCATTAGCTGCATGGTGAATAAATCCAGCTGGAAGGGGAATACATCAAAGGTCTCTCCCGGCAACAGTGCCACGTATTGCTGGTTCTGAACTAACTCCTTTGGTAAATCTTTTTGATATGAAAAGACTTTGCTTTAGAGAAAGTCCCTTTCCATCAAATAGTGTTTCCTCATAATAGCTTATCCACCTACTACATTTCTGATGGTGGCGCTGCCCTTCCCCATTCTGCTTCCCATTCTGTCCTGTTTCCATGCATTGCGTCCTGAGGGTTTGTATAAATTTCAGTGCATTTGGTTTGCAAGCTTTATCAGTGCTTGTTGTTGTTGTTGTTGTTGTTTTCCAATCTGCTTATACAGAATCCTCATCAGATCAGTATACAGGTATCACCAGAATAAGAACATCCACAGATAAAATACAGGGTGGATAGAGTATGTCTCTGGTACTGTAAGCAGTCTCCAATGCTATTAGTGATTTGATACAGCCTCCCTTTCTAGTTATCATCTTTGAGCCTCCAGATGTTGTTATACTGCAGACAACAGTGTATACTGCAGCTCCAGATGTTATACTGCAGCTACCACCCTCTTTCCTTCTTGACTATGCTGGTTAGGACTGAAGGGAGTTGCAGTCCTATAGTATCTGGAGATACACCAGTTGCTCACCTGTGCTAAAAGGATTTCTACTAAGGTGGTCAAATTGAAAATTGGAGAGGGCTCCTGTACCTTTATGGTTGTGTAGAACATGGCATTTTAGCAAGTGTTGCTTGTTAGGCAACTGGTCAACAAGCAATATCTCGCTGAAATCTCCTCTTCAACACAACCATTAAAAGTGCAGGTGCCCTTTCTAGCTTTCACTGCATCCTACACATACCCTTGCTAATGTGATAATGTGTTAACCACAAGAGTTCATCTGAAAATTGTTTGCAATTGCCTACACACCATAGTAATCCACTGCCCACAAACCTTATTTGTCTCCTTTAAGGTCCATCTGAAACCTACAAAGTTTTTACAGAGTTGTAGACAACAAAAAACCAACTTTCTTAGGGTAATGGAAAGCCCACCTTCTTCTGACACAGTCTACACGTGAAGCTTTTGTATTGTTCAAATTACACTTCCACAAAGGGAGGCTGTCTGTCTGGTGTTTTCAGCTGTATAACGTATAATTGGGCTTGGTTACTGAGCTTCTTTGCCTTACAGTACTCACAGGAGAACCATGGCACACTGTGCATGTTGAAAGAGGTCCACAGATTTATATGAATACCACTGCTCACATTCAAATATTTTGGTCTCTTCTAATAAGTAAATGTCCAGTTGAGCTATCATTCATTTCAAGCAAATGAAATCAATGAGAAAGATAAGCAAAACTCAAAACGAAGGAGTACTACACTACAAGACAAACTAGGGCATTGAAAAGGTGCAAGGATACAAGACATTCTACTTCTTTAGATACCATAACCAGTGAGGGGGAATTGCCACTACATCATAACACACACATTCATTTGACACGCAAGCCTTAACAAGATAGATTTTTCATTCTATATTCTTAGTGCAATTAGTACTTAAAAGATGGAAAATAAATTTCTTTAAAGGCTTCTATGACATTCAGGGTGAGCAAAAATGTATTACAAGTCAGATCTTTTCAAGAAATAATGAACACCTTGGAGAAAGTTTATTTTTTTTAAAAAAAAATCTAAAGGCAATATTTTCTTTTCAAGTCAACTTATTACAGACAGAATAGCTGACACCACTGCAAACACCGCATGTAACGTCAGCATAAACAGGGCTATGGACTACAGCTACTACTGCTCCACATTTAAGGACTTGGTGTATGATGCTTAAGACCAGAAGAACATTTTTCTAACTAGCAACTACCTTTAAAATGATAAGAGTTCTCCTTGCACTGTTCTATGTCAGTAGTTCTGCAAATAACTCCACTAAGTAGCAGGATGCAAAATACAGAAATATCACATGGATCAGAGAAAGGTCATTTCCACACTCAATTGTTATAGTGCTATTATTCCACTTCCAACATCCTATGGAATCCTGGGTTTGCAGTTTAGGGAGGAAGTTTCCATAGGATGTTGAAAGTGGAATAATAACACTATAACAGTCTAGTGCTCTGCATTAATGCGTCACTAGCCCCAGAATTTGTGTGTTATAAGTTACAAGTAATGTAACCAATAAGGGGATTTCGGGAAGGACATGATGTTAATGTTTTGAAAGCAACGCAATGAAGTGGTACAGAGTTATCTTTCTGGTGTAACAGTAAAATAAATGGTTTCACAATTACTTTTAAATAGCACTTTCCCCAAAAGTTTTGTAGCAATTAACAAATAACACAACGAGGAATGCAATGGGCAATGCTACACATTGTTCTTCACAGTGTGGTTAATAATGAAAGTGAATTACAGTCATCCCTCTACATCTGCTAAGATTAGTGGCACAGGACCCCTGTGAAAGTGAAAAAATCGTGAATAACTCTAGGCTCTTCCAAATCATATTTAACACCCAAAAATTATGTTCACTATATTCAACCCACCATAGATTCCTTTGAGGCATCTAGATTCCTTCACATAACAGAAGCGAGTGGCTGGTGCGGCTTACTGCCATTTCCTCTGCTGTCCTACACCATTTTTAATAGACACTTACAAGCCTCATTCACAGTTTCTTGGGCCATTTCCACATGACGATGCTCTTCCGCATCGTCTTGCTGCAGTCCCGGGTCCAGAAGGGAGCTTGTCAGAAACGCTCCTGCTTGGTCCATGCGGAAGAGAACACAATGGCACCACATCTTCCTTCCTTCTGCAGCACAGCCACGCTTTTTCCATTGCTGCGCTATAGAAGGGAGTGTCGCCAATGCACTTCTGCAGCTTCCACATGGCCAGAAGTGATGGGAGCACTGCACAATCGCAGACACAAGATGGATTTTTTCCGTTTTGCGAAAACTGCACAAGCGCGACGCTCCATAACAGGATGGCAGCGGGACAGCGATGACGTCATGTGGAAGCGCAACCTGCTGACTGCTGCCATCCTGTGGCAGAAACGAGACAGTGTCATCATGTGCAAAGGGCCTCAGTCTCACGAGGCTTGCAGTCCCTATTAAAAATGGCATAGGGAGGCAGCAGAGGTAGCAGCAAATATTCCGTGAATAATCAAATCTGCAAAAGTGAAACCCACAAATGTGGAGGGCTGACTGTACTTTTTTTAAAAAAAGAATTCAGTGTATAATATGGAAGTGGATTACTTTTACAAAGTAATGTTCCAGACCCTGATCAAATCAGAATGTGAAGTTGGGGAGGGTGGCCACCTTAATCAAAAAATATAAAGTGGAGAAGATCAAAGAGAAGAGAAGCATAATGAAATTTAGCTGTCTAGGTTAATTTTAGCTGGGTGCAGCACATTCTGCAAAGTTTCTATGTCCCCATTCAGTACCATTCAGCACAGACCCAAGAAGAAAATTCATTCCATGTCTGCCTTTGCTGATCATTATAGCTGACAAGGATTGGGCAACCAGAAAAACAATTTTCTGCAGTTATCAGAGAAGGATATATAGAGTGTCAGCCAGGAGTACAGGTATATGTCACCTAAATAAGCCTGTATAGTCCATGTGATCCAAATGATGTGAGAAAAAAGTAACAAAAGATCTGTAGGATACTGGTGATGAACTGTGATCTAGTTTCAGAGGTTCCCCTAACCAAAATTCTTCATTCTTCCAACATATTATAAAAGAGGTTACATACATATTATATTTATGGAATACATCTAAAATGTACAATGTAATGTACATTGTAAAATGTACAAAATATAAATGTAATCCTGAATTTGAATTTCTATAAACTTCATCTATAATTTTTAATCTAAAGGAAGTTTTATTTAGGGATGCATGGGCATTTTATTGCAAGTTTTTGTTGTTGTCACTGTTGTTGTTGATGTTGTTAAAATCAGAATTAACCAAACTTTGTGAAGTTCAAATGTGGAAGACAGCTAAACTGACAGACTCAAACTTTCTTAGTTTTATTTATTATTGACTTCAGAATTTCACTTGTTCAAGATTAGTGACTTAATCAACTGACTGATCAGTGATATAGTCAAGCAACAGAATTCTTTTGTTGGCAGACATGTCTCACATTTAAAATGCTTGCAGGACTATTCAGTTGCTGATAGTTTTCTATCTGCATGTTCTATCAAAGCCCATTGAAATAATTAGGACATTACGGGGGTGGGGTGGAGAAGAGTTTTTAAAATCAACTTCCAGGAAGATATCTAAATTAATTATAGTTTTGTTTGCAGTTCATGATCCTTTTGCAGTACAACTAACATGCAGGAGAAACAGAAGCCAAGTTCTTTAAATGATCCCCTCTAAATGAACCTCTAAGAATGCTTTCAGTAAAAGTATGCCTGACAAAGTTATGAAGCCTACCTGTAAATCTAGATGCATGCAAGATAAACCACCTCAGTTGTACATTCCTAACCAAAAACAAAAAGAAAAAGAAAAAAAAAAAAAAAAGCAGTACCTCAATGCTTCTGTGATTACACCTCCCTGCCCCAAACCCATCACCCACATTAAGTTTATTTCCTGCTGCCCTTATCCAATTACATGAAACACTGCTTGATGAGTGAGACAGAAATTTGAGCACTCTGAAAGCTTCCTTGCAGCTTAAAAACCAACAGCCATCACAATGAACTATTTTGGATCCCTGTTCCTCGTCTGACTGAATTCTGTCAAAGTAAAGAGTTGTTCAGCTCTGCTGTCCAGCACTAATATTGCTTCAGTGACCACATGGATGATGAAATTTTACCCAGCATAAGTAGCCACTTAATCCCTTTTGTATGGATTCTGACTTAGTTTTACCCTGCATCCAGCAGACTTATGTTATGTAGACTCTTCCAGGAATTTAAACATTGTTTACAGCTGGAATCCTATATAACTGGGACCTGAACTCCACTGAATACTAGTTAACATACATAGGATTGTCCTCTGGTTGCTTTAGTTCCTGCTTCCATTCCCAGTGAAGGTGAACTCAGGCTACTATAAATAGCTGCTTGGTAGCTAATTCTATGGCGCTTTCCACACCTTACCTTCTTGTGTGATCCTCCAGTGGTGATCCTCACAGCAGCTCTGCTGGAAATGAAACACAATGAGAGTGCTCCTCTCCTGTCTACATTGGACTGGCTCCCTGCGAAGGAAGTGCGAAGGACACACTTCTTCCTTCCACAGTGAAACCAGGTACTTTCGCGGGCTGTGCTAGGCCAGGAAGTGCCTCCATTGTGCTTCCTGCCCTTCTACAGGATAGGTAAGTGCGGGATGGTGGCATGATCATGGGTTATTGACAGAGAAAACCTGGGGACAGGAGGGGAGCGGGACCATGATATCATGCTGAAGCATCATCCCAGTCCTGCTCCTCTCCTGTACCCATGTGGGGATGAGAGACTACTGTGGAAAGGGCATATACCTATTCACTATTTACACTACCTCAGTGTACCCTCACTATTGTGCATTTCTGGAAACAAAAACAGAAAAGTTTACTGGAAGGTTGGGCTATGTTCCCTCTCAACACCATTCAATGACCTTCTCACCCTTTCAATTAAAAAAAAAATAGGGAAAAAATGAAAAAAATGACCCTAAATGAGACCAAGTGCCTTCAAAGGACTGTAATTTCCTGTTACAAAGTTACTTCCATGTCACTTTGTGCTAGACAAAAAACCTCTCTTGAACCTAAAATTACCTATTAGATGTCCAAAAATACAGTAAAACTGCTCTTGCCATCTGGGGAGCAGCAAAAAATGGTGGTATGTGGCAAGAGTGCTGCCTTGTAAAGTCTCCTGAGTAAACAATGTGGCTCCCTAACCCCAGCAGCTGACTATTCCAGTCTGCTAGTTCAAATGCTGCTCATGAATATGGGACAACATGTAAAACAAGTCACCAAATGGCACATGTCAGTGAAGCAGAAACCTCTCAGACTCATCTTCCTGACATTCTTCCATATGCTGGGACTCACGGTTTTGTGAATCCACCTACTCTTGAACCTTCACTTGGCAACACTCATGATGTTCTTCTTTGAGCTCTCTAGTTTTCTGTGATTCTGACCTTCCCTAATGTAGAAAACTGTGCATCTTCCTTTTGTTGTCTTGATTTGCTAATGGCATAAGTACCCCTCATTTCTATGTATACTTCTCCATACTTATGTTTACCACTGTCTGTTGATGTATTCCTGGGGCCTGTCCTATGTTCTCTTTCTTTCTATACTCTGTTATTTGTTCTTTTCTTCTCCAGTATCATCTGTTTACTGATGACCTTCTGTTTCAGTGTTCTTTGCTTGACCTCACTCCTTCTTAACTAGGATTTCTTATGCTTCCTCTGCTATTTCTGTACAGGTGACTTCGGAAATCTGATAAAATGGAAATCTGATAAACTGAGCTCTCTTTGCCTGTCCAAACACATTCTCCTTGCTTTGTTTCCTAGCAGGTAAATTTACTGTTACTTTCATCCCTCAACCTCATAAACGCAATATTATTTTTGATCCTTTTCCCCCCTCTGCTCACATAACTACACTGTGGTTTTCTTTCTAATAAAAATGCCCTTTCCATTCTTTTGAATGATTCAGCAAAAAGCCCTGTTAATTCTTCCATCATTTTTTGCACTGACTACTTCAGTAATCTTTTACTTGGCCTTTCTGCCTCTTCTCTCAAATCTCTTTTCTCTGTTCTGAATTTGTCAGCTTGATCATTCCTCTGTCCATTTTGGCTCATCCAAGCACCCACCCCTGAAGAACTTTTAGATCTTTGGCTCATAGAGAAGAAGAGAAAAGTAGGGAGTGGATATTTCAGAGCCCGGAAAGAAGAGAGGGAACAAATTCAGGATAACTGGGTGTCCACAGGAGCAACCATCTCATTCACACACACACACACACACACATATCTCAGCAGTGCTTCCAACAATATTCTGAAAAAGATTTTCAATGGACTGGAAGCCAGATGCTTGATGCAGCAGCTTGACCTTGTTGAAAGTCAGAATGAAAAGAAAAAGGCCAAGACCATAGAGCCATATAATCAAATACTAAGCCTCTATTAAGGATGTAAAATTCTTTCAGTCTTCTTTTCTTGAGTTTTGTGAACTCTTCCCTGCATTTTCTTCCCATTCTTGTTTTGTATCTGGTTTGAAAACTGTATCTTTTCTTCCGTCCTTGGATTTCACACTTTTTAAAATTGCATTTTTACTCACTGTGTATTTATTTGTATGTTTTACCTATCGTAACATGTATTTCTCCATATTTTCCAATTATGCAATTTTTTTGCTATTCGTGTTTTGAAATATGTGCATAGTTTTGTGCACACTTTATTTCTTGGGAATGCCCTGTGAGCTTTCCAAATGTTTGAAAGCTCAAGGCATGTTGTGCTTTTTCTCAAGACAAGTCTTGGGGTGAAAAAAATATTACTGTCATTGAGTTCAGGTCCAGCACCCATCATTACTGTAACTTTAACAGGATCCCTATAAAGGTCGAAGAATTTCTATATCCACCTACTGTACAGCAAATGTGGGACAATGGGTTGAAAGTATCCTTAAATAAAATTTATTCTGTTAGCTTTCATACGTTTTTGCTCTACTCTCTATCTGTGGTCCCTTTTCTCTCCTACAACACTGTCTTCAATAAAAGCAAGATTACTTCATTCACTGACTCTACTCATTTCCCCTTGCTATCTTTACCATGGGGACGCTGTATTTTAGGCATCCATCCACCTCCTTATTGAAATCCCTGATAGAACTCTCAGTTACTCTCAGGGATTTTACTCTACATGCAAACCTAGCTTTATCCACCCTTCTCATCCTATTGTGTGTGGTAGAAATAATAATAAATAATACAGTCGTCTGGCTGTTAGAATCTAGTCTGGAAAAGGGAAATACAGAAGCAAAGATACTAAAGACTTATCTTTGAAGAGGAATAGCCCACTGTCCACAAGTTCCTTAAGTATTTCTGCTTGTGAACCAGAATAAGGACATGTTTACTACTTATGAATGAACCTGTTTTGGCTGCAGACAAAAGTATATTGTCTATCCTGAATTTGTCAGCTTCCATGGTACAAAACTAACACAGATGTGGAGGATCTTCTTTTTTCTGGATTTTGTGATTCTTTCATGTGGAAGAAAGGCAAGGCAAGGAAATAAACACTCTAGTTTATGAAAGGGTGTGAATCCATGCAAACTATTAGGCAATGGAGAGAAATAAGAGAATGGCTAAGTCTGTCAGATCCTATCTGCCATGATACGTCAATGTAGTTTAGTTATTTGAATGTCACATTAGGACTTGGGAGATTGAGGTACATAGAGCCCTGGTAGGGCAGTAGTTAAATGCTGGTACTGCAGCCACAACATTGTGAGTTCGATCCTGCAGGGCTCCAGGTTGACTCAGCCTTCCATCTTTCTGCAGGTTGGTAAAATAAGTACCCAGCTTGTTGGGGGCAATTAGCTCAGGTGCATTTTTACATGCTTAGGAAGTGCTTAGCAAGTTTACACGCTTAGGGAGTGACAAGAGTGTAGAAATGTAACTGCTATTGCTAAATCCCTGCTCTAGCATGATGATCATCACTAAGTGGACTTAACAAGTCATTATCTCTCACCCCAAAGCCTGGATGCACAATGACATTACTACAACAATAACAATAACAGTAACAACAACCACAACAACATTAGCTAGTGAAATTGCAATGGATTTAGCCACAGATTATATTCCTTAATTTATGGAGCAAAAAATCCAAGCAAAAAGATTTTTGCCTCACAATGCCCCTCAACCCCCAATGGTTGTCCAGTCCTGCTTTACATTGCCCTAAAATGCTGCATGTGCCCAAAAAGAAAATGAACACAGATCAATCACCTCAAGTGACTAAGAAGCCAGAAAACTGGTTACACAACAGCCAAATAGTTTTCCTAGCAGGGAGCAGCTAGTGTGCGTCATTTTTGGTCTTCTAAGTGATTATAATAGAGAAGATGTTACACTTACATGCAACATTTTGCATTTTTAGATATATAACCAAATATCATCCTTCAATATTAGGAATAGTCAGATCAGTCTTCTTCTGGACCATGGCCTAAATCAAACATAGCATTTGGTACTACAGAACCAGTTCAGTGAAATAACCTTCCTTTCCCTGCCTCATGCAACACTTTTTCTGACTAAAACCCAGTTCCAGAGGTTTTCCAGTCCTTCAAACTGGTGTCTGGAGTGAACAAGGGGTTGCAGAGGAAATAGGTCCCCCTACATGTTTCTGATAGGGAAGTGCCATTCCACCCACATTGGCAAGTCATCATTGGATCCTGTTCCTTGTCACCTTTGTATCTATTTAGTCAAACGTGTTCTATCTTATGCCAGTATTCATCTGATTTTAAAAACTGAATAAAAATTACATTTAAACAGGTTGACTACATTTTAACTGTGTCTCATAAAGGCGTACTTTAAAAAAAAAACAATAAAGAAAGAGTGTTACATAAAGGTTGGTCATTAGGTAAAACACAGTCACCTTCTGACAGGACATGGTGCCATACTACATGCTGTATGAAAAATAAAAATCAGTTTTAGACATATATCTATATATAGATGATATAAATATAGATATATTAGAATTATTAAAATGTTTGATATACACCTTCAAAACTGACATAGTGATAAAATATAAATAAGAAATAAATTAACTGCTAGCTAATTCCACCTCCTGATTCTGGTGTGTGTAATCCATATGACAGATTAAACAGCTGGGCCAAAACTAAGAAAATGTATTTCGACAGGAAGAAATGTAAGGCATTACACTTAGTCAGAAAAAAAAATGAAATGCATAGATATAGGATGGGTGACACTCAGCTTGACCACAGTACATGTGAAAGAGATCCATGAATCTTAGTAGACCATAAGCCAAACACGAGTTAATAGTGTGATGCAGCAGCTATAAAAGCCAATGTGATTCTAGGGTGCATCAATAGGAACATAGTGTCCAGGTTGAGGGAAGTAATAGTGCCTTCTATTCTGCTTTGTTCAGACCTCACCTGGAGTACTGTGTCCAGTTCTCAGGAAGGATACAGAAAGCTGGAATGTGTCCAAAGCAGGGCAACCAAAATGGTAAAAAGCCTGAAAACCATGCCCTATGAGGAACAGCTTAGACAGCTGGGTATGTTTAGCCTGGAGAAGCAAAGGTAGAGAGGTGATGTGATAGCCATGCTTAAATATTTGAAGGGATGTTTTCTGCTTGTTTTCTGCTGATACAGACCAATGAAAAAAAATTCCATATAGACATTAGAAAAACTTCCTGGGGGTAACACCGTTTGACAGTGGAATATGCTGCCTCTTAATGTGGTGGAATCCCCACCTTTGAAGGTTTTTAAACAGAGGCAGGATGGCCATTTGCTGGGAGCACTTTCATTGTGTATTCCTGCAATACACATTTTCTCTCAAAATGTAATTTTTAAATTCACAATTTTATCCCAAAATGTGTAATTTTAAGCAAAATATGTCTTTTTAACATTTTTAAAAGCTGAGATCTATATTGGAGCAAGGTAATGAGTAACTATGTTTTAATCCACACATCAGTTCAGTACTTGCAAAACAGGTCAGCCCACCACTGTTGAATTCCCCATGTACCCCGGTTATATAGTTTAGGGAGAATATTATTCATCTGCCAATAAACTTAGAGTAAAAACAGAAAGATATTCTAAGTGTGATGGAAGAATTTTAAGAAAACACAAACTTTGCCCTGAAAATTGATGCTTCAGAATCTAGTAAATATCTTTTCAAATCACTTTTACCACACATAAGAATGTTTGCCTGCATTTGCCACCAGAGCTTTAAGTTTCCTCATAGCAATCCCAGAATCTTCAACCTCCAAGGGATAATTCTAAAATACACACATAGTACTAGCCTGGGGGAAGAAAACAGCCAGATGCAAGACAAAAAGATCACCAGATCAACATGTTAGTCCTCATGACATCTCAAGCACTATGTACTGCCATATTTTGTATTTTCAAAAAGAAAGAAGGGTGAAGAAGGGAAAACTTCACATTTATTCTCACAGAATATTAGAATCTTTATCTGATTTAAGAAGGAACTACCCTGCAATCTAGACTAAACATGCAATACTTTCTTCAAAATATTTTACAATACTGTATTCAGAATGTTCTTTTCCAATTGATCACACATGTCTCAGCTTGTAAGAGGCAAGAAAAACAATGGCAGTTGGCGAAGTTGGGTCTCTTTTGTTCCAAATCTTGGACTTACGATAGAAACGCTACTCATGCTTTAAAAGAAAATGGTGTCTTGCTGCTATGGTGAGCCATGATCTAATTATTTTATCCTCCACCACTAAGAAAAGGTATTTTGTTGCAGTGTGTGCGGGGAAAATGAACAAAAGAGCTGTCTGCTTTACATTATATGCTCTCAAATGCACAACACTTACACCCCAAAATGGGAAAAAAGTATCTGTAGTGTAACATCTGCAATAATTCCAGAAGGAACATGGAACCGGCAAACAAGATGGTTATTATTGCCCTGATCTTTGATGCAGAGCCATTAACTTGCATAACAATGCAAACGAAAACTCATAAGCCACAGCCGCCACAGCAGTCATACTGTTCAAGAATTTTTATGCCCCTCTTTTAAAATGTCAGATGCTCCTGACAGCTAGTTTCCAGACCGGCAAGGTAAGAAATGTTTCAATCTATGTATCCCTGTGGTCTCTGTCTGCAATGCAACTTATGACTTCAAACAGCCTTCAAGTAAACAGTCTTCTCATCATTCCAGTCTGGACTGAATTTTAATCAAGGTCCTTTAAATGCCATTGAACAAATCCATACACTATGGATTGCTTTTTGTATGCCACTGGCCAAACGCTATTTGCTGTGTCATTTGTTATGTTTAGAAAACCAAAACAATTTTGCTATAATAGTATAAGTTACAACCATCCAGGCACACAAACGCAGCCATTTCAGATGAGTTACACTTCCATCTCCGTGATTTACGCTTCTGCTTCCCTGGTGTTTTAATTGTGCTTTTAGTGGGCTATATATTGAGACGTTCCATCCATCGAGAAAAGAGGAAGAGGGAGATTTTATTTTTTAAAAAAATGTGACCACCACTATTGGGCTTTGGACATCATATGTTAGTATTTACATGCTTCCGAAACATCAAAGTTCAGATATAAAATCTCATTGTCAAAAGCACAAGCCAAGACCATTTGGAACAAATGCAGATAGAGGAAAGAACAGAAGCAGCAGCAGCAGCAACAAAGGAAGCCAGAAATTCAAATTATAGGATTGTAGGATTTATGAAAACATTATTCTGATCTCTGAACTTCTATACACTAGTAACTGAATGTTAGGCAGGGCTTATTTTTCTATTATAAGACTATTAATGTGCTGCAAAGTAGATCTACAGCCTCAGCATAAACTCATTAGATAGCAGGATGGAGAAAATGTGGATGTCATTTGACTGCTCTGTTATACGAAAAACTGTATCGGGGAGAGGAAACCAGCAGACTGCTGACTGTTACATTTCTCTCTCTCTCTCTCTCTCGCTCTCAACGTCCCTCCTTCTCCCTTAGATAAGTCAATTAATCAAACTTTCTCTACCACCTGTCAAAAACCCAGCCTGGCCTTCTTTGCCGAAATGAGTAAAGGGAGCAGAAGTTGCTCTCTCTTATGGTGATTCGCCACATATGAGGTAACAAACAATTCCAGGTGTTCAAAGAATACATCTAACAGGCCTCAAGCATTTCATTTTAAATAAATAAATAAATAAATAAATAAATGACTCGTCTTATCTTTCTCTTGTTCTCTTCCTTTCAGAACTTATATACGGAGATGGTTTATTTCAAAGATGGAAGAATTTCACACAGGGCAAGAGAGGAAGTTTGGGCATAAGGCAGAAGCCAAAAACACAGACTTCACCACAGTGATAGTAATAACCCTCAACGTGGGATACCATCCCTCTGAAATGCTGTTCCCTGTACAGTGCTGGAGAAAATACCAATGTGGAACAGACTGTGGTTTTTCTCATTAATTGTGGGATGGTCTTTAAGGCATGGCACACCACAGTGGGCACACATTCATTCTGTGGCTTTACTCTCTAGCTCTCACATAATAACCAACCCCACAGCTATTGGGTTTAGCAAAGCAGTTATGTGAAAATCCTGCTTAACACATACCTCACCATCCTGGCAACACAAATATTGTGGCCTGCCATTTATATTCAGGACATTGAATAAAGATGGAGTTGGATTTTGTTCATATTCATAATATGTTCATATTCATGTTCATGTTCATATTCATGTTCATGTTCATATTCATATTCATAAGGAAAGTAAATCTTTGCCTCTTTTGTTTCAAGAATACTTCCAAGAATGAATTGTTCAAAAAGTTTCCTCCTCTGAGAGTATTATGGTGGATTTGGGGTCTTTTTTGTTTGTCTCCTTTGCTTTTTCTGATGATTTTTCACAGCGTTTAGAAGAAAAAAAAAACAGATGCACAAAAGTTTCACTTTTTGCACAAGAAGCACTTTTGCATAAATACTGTTCTCAGGTATAGACAGTTTTTTCTGTGCAAGAATGTTGTATATTGTGGGGAAAAAACAACAACAAAACAAACCCAAGTCTTTCATATCAACTAATATTTATTTAAAAGTCCACAATTTTTTTAAAAAATCTTAACAGCAGCTAACCACCTTTGAAATGGTTTGAAAGTGTGTCTCTACATGTGTTGAGACACACTTTCTCAATTAAGATATGAATAATCTTCACATCCCTCCTCCTTATCCTTATCTTTATCCATACTAGAAAATCATAAAAGCCTAAACTGTGTCTGAAGTTGCAATCCTATATAAAAATACTTAGAAGAAAATGTACTAATTAAACTACAACTTGACTTGAAGTATACAGGTATACCATCAGATCTCCTCTTTCAAACACCCATCAGCTTAAGTAGAATTACTCTGCGTTTCTTGCATATACAAAGACTTCAGTGTCTGGAGAGTGTTCCAATGCTAAGCTTGAGCTTAGGTACAGTTAGGCTTCTGTCTTGGAGAGAACATATTGGGGGAATGAGGAGTGGTGGTGCAATATTAGAGACTACTGCTATGTGTCTTAATCTACCTTTTTTCCCTCAGGAGGACACTGTGACATTACCAGTCTCTAAATAAAAATCAACTGGCAGTCTGGTTATCTTCTACATGGAAAGAAACGGCACCATCTTGCCATTTGCCTCACACAAAAATGTCTTGGGCCAATCCTGGAGTATGCCAAGTTCTTCAGTATATATTGCAAGCTGTTCTTTCTACTGAACAGCATCAGAAGTATCCAAGGGCTCTGGGCAGGAGAAAACAATGATGATGATGATGATGATGATGACGACGACGACGACGATGACAACAATAACAATGATGATGATGACAACTGTATTTAAAACCTACCTTTTTTCCTGGCAGTAGGACTCAATGTGTATTACAAATTCAAAAGAGGTATGTATTAAAACATTTGCATCTACCATTAGAATGCTTAAGAATGTCTGCATTCTGGATTTGATCATTAACGTCTAAAATACTGCATTTTTTTAGATGAATATTAAATAATTTCACACTGTTCATCCATCTCTGATTCAAAACTAAGGCAAACTTTCTTTCCCCATCAGTCTTAAGAGCAAGATCATTCCCAGGAAAACTGAAATAGTTATGTTTTGGTTTTGAGCGATGTTTAGTTTTCAGTACACTTTTCCTGCTATCAGAATGGATTTTTTTCTATTGTCAGAAACAGCATTTTACATTTGATGGGACAAAATGAATTTTCTCTCCACAAATTTATATTTGAGAGTGATAATAAAACAATGCTTACTGTTTCTTTTAAGCATTTTTGTCATGGGTAACAAAAAAAATAAAAGACTGATTATAACCAAAGCTACAGAGATTATTGATATTTTGAGAAATAAAGAATGACCATCAGATTATAACTGAAACAGAGTCCTTCCATCCAGATAATACCCCTGCAAAGCATCAGTTTTTAAAAAAGTTATTTCAAGATGTAAATAATTCTTCTATACAGATTCTCATTATTAGCTAAGCAAGAGTACATACAGTGTGAACGTCCCTTAATTCTGCTAATGTACAGATCAGCACTCTGTATGCAGTATATGCATGCTGAATATTACATATGATCAACTGTGCAACCATACAAATCAACAAGCTGTGTATATGCACACACAAACTGCAACCCTGTCAAATGGAAGATGTGAACATGCCTTTGATTCCCACTGAATCAACTGTGTGTCTGAGGGTTGCCAGGCTGGCAAAATAATATTCCCTGATGTTTCATTTCCAAATTCTTAACACCAGAGAGTGGGTCCTCATGAGGAGTACTCTAGAGGAAGGCTCTTGTGATGTCATGAAGCCAGTCCTTATCTACTATATAAAAGTCAAAGTCAGTCTGTCAGCTACGGGAAAATAAAATCCAAGGCAATGCCAGGTAAATACGCTACTGATGTTATAAAGGCAGGGCAGCAAGCATTGGCAGGAATGGACTGGGAAAATGGGCATGAAGGCAATGTAGGCAAACAGGTTCCCAATTTAGCCAGTGGAAACTCAGAGGAAAGGGTTAACATTTCTCTGTAACCAGGCAGGCAGCAAAATGTGCTTAGCAGGTAAAGTAGTTGCCACCATTTGCACCAGAGCTCATAATTCACTCTCCTACAGCACAGATATGAGATATGGGATTTTCTCCCCCAAGTGCTGCTTCTGCAGCTCTTAAAAAGTTCAGTCAATGCTAGCCTCCAAGTAGTTTTGTTTTCCAGGCCCTGTGCCACTGCTATGCTTCCAGAGCTTGTACAACAAGAGTTAATGGGTTTTAATGCTGGTACTCCACTCCCTGCCTTGTTCCTAATGGTGCAATGGGCATGCATCCACCATTTCTCTTACAATGCCCAAAGGCAACACATGTGCAAACACTCTTGTATGGAGAGCCCGGGAATCACCTGGGAATGAAAGAGGTGGACACTGGGTCTTTCAACTCACCTCACATACCTCCAACATCCTCTTCTTCCCATACCTGTTTCCCTAAAAACTGTTTGTACACCCAGAGAAGCACAGCAGTTCTCTCAGCCAGCACACTAAGCCCTGGCAATCACTCAGGCCTATGCCAGGGGCTGCAACTTCACGGCTGAGAAGGAGCACACTCTTTCAAAAACTAAAAGCTTTTGCAGTTTAAGTATTTTTGGCATATAAAGTCTCTACTAAGACCTTTTATTCTACCTGTACTGCTGTTGGCCTCTTGGTGGAAGGAGAAAAAAAAGCTATGAATAGAACAGTTATGGCCAACATTCCCCCCTCCCCAAAATTTGGCTTAGATTATGCAAAACTATTCCTTATTCCTTACACCACCACCCCGGCACATTAAAAATATTGGAAAATACTCAGTTTAATCTTAGCCAGACCACGTGGATTTTGGTGAGGGAGAAGGAAGAAGTTAAATTTTTCTCCAGGCTGAATTAAAATGTAACCTAGAGAAGAATCTCAGAACTATAATGTTTACATTTACACCATGAACTCCCAAGTACATTTTCTAGCAAGCAAGTCTACAATAAAGGTGAGTCTGCCATTGCTGCCCCCTGCCCCCCAGTATGAACACATACTCCCTTTGCACAATTCCACTACAAAGAACTTTTCATTTTATTAATTCCTTGTGCTTGTTGGTATAACCCATTTCCACTCCCATGCAGCAAAGCACAGCTGCAGGAAAGGGAATGCCTTTGCTTACCTCTGGGAAAACATGCCAGAGTGGGAGGGGCACTGTTGTGCTGCCACACACTGTGCCAATCCTAGAAAGGAAGGGGCAGAGTCTGCCTACTTATAAGCTTCCCCTGCTTCAAAGTTTCCCCTGGTCAAACTCACACAGCTGACTCACACACCCTTCAGACAATGCACACTATTGCTGGTTGCTTTATTGAGAGGTGGGGTTGGTAGGAATTTTTGTCCTCCCTTTCCAAGAGGTTTTTGTCATTGTTGCCTACTTTGTACAGTGTCTGTATGGAATACTTTGCACGGGGGATGGAAGTAGAAATAGGCAAGTAGGCTCTGACAGGTAGGCAGGGAGGAAACTGAGAAGGCAGTGGTGCTGAGCACTCCAGGTGCCTGTTTGGTGAAGGAGACATCTCCAGACTTGCTTCTGTGGGTCATAGAGCCTGGGGGTGAGAAAAGAAACTACCCTTTGGGCCAGCCAGAGGCTGTTTTCACTTTGTATCACAGCATATTGAGGGAGGTTCCCTAGGAAACTGTCCCTGAGTGGGTGCCTGGCCAAAATGGGCGCTTTGTCCAGGGGTGTCTGAGGAGGAGGTCAAGTTGGGACCCCAATACAGCCGGAAACCACTTTAAGCTCCTCTGCTCATAGATCATTAAACATCAAAATTAAATATTTAAACAATTAATAAAGTGGCCCCTTAATATCCAACTTTGTTGTCTGGTCTCAGCATTCCCTACTTGGTAAGCAATCCCTTGACAGCCAGTGGTTTGAGGGTTGGACTATAAGCCCAGAGACCAGGGTTCAATTCCCCACTTGGCCATGAAAACCCACTGGGTGACCCTCTGCACATCACACACTCTCAGCCCCAGAAAACCCTGTGATAGGGCTGCCTTAGGGTTGCCGTAAGTTAGAAAAGATTTAAAGGTACACACAATTATAATGAGTAATCCCTTGCACTTTAGAAAAAGGTGCAAAATGCCACTTTCCCAAAGCAAATGGATTTTCCTCTTGTCAGTGTAACACATACTGTTGTCCCATAAAATGATTATTAGTATAATTGTCCCAAAACCACTGTGCGATCAAGGTTTGAATATGGGGAAATATGAAGTAAAAGTAATCCCTTGGTTCTTAAATTGTACTATTTATACAATTATGCAGAGTGAAAATAGAATTATTCTGAAGGCAATATACTAACCAAGCTGAATTAATCCAACGACTGTGAGAGCCTACTAGAAATTTGCTGAGCTATCACTTGGCTGAACACCTTATGCATATTCGTATAACCTTCCTCAACTATAATTATCCAATTGCCTGCCAAGGATTAATAAGCTGCAAGTGCGGAGTTTTGTTTTCTTTTCACCGTTATTCTAAACTTAAACTGGGAAAAGGATGTCCAAATAATTGTTTAAAGATAGATGAAAGTTTTTAACAGAACTTCAGGTTCAGCTTCAACCCAGAGCTACGCTATCAAAAGAAAATTTTATTGTTGTTGTTATGTCCCTTTAAGTCATTTTCGACTTCTGGTTACCCTAAGGTGAACCTATTGTGGGATTTTCTTAGCAAGATTTGCTCAGAAGGAGTTTGCCTTTGCCTTCATCTGAGGCTGAGAGAGGGTGACTTGTCCAAGGTCACCCAGTGTTTTTCCATGACTGAGCATGAATTTGAATCCTGGTCTTCTGAACTGAAGCCCAGTGCTCCAACCCCTGCACCACACTGGCTCTCATGACATTTTTATATCTTAGGCAAAAAGACAAAAATTATATCCTTGACAAGCCTCCTTCCCCCACCACCACCACAATGACACAAAGAGATCCTGTTAGGCCCTTTAAAGAGAACAGGTGTCAAAAGTATAAACTGCAAATGGTACTCCATGATTAAATGCAAAGGAGGAGAATGAGCTAGAATCTGCTGCCTGAAGTGACTGCTTCATAGTCAGCCCAACACATGAGCTGTCCTGGTGCTGCTAGTCATGCGACTCCAGGGATGTGCAAGAATCTGCTGGGTGGATTCTTAATTTTTATTTTCAGCAGACTTCCCCAGTACACATCACCTGGGAATAGATGCAGACCAGATGTGCTGCATTTGGAAATCTCCACATTTTAGGACTTTGAAAAATCACATCTGATAAAACGCACACGTCTGGAAACTATGTACAGGAAACACATACATTAAAATAAATCTATACAAACATATTTAGTTGATGAATGAATGCATGTACACAATGCACACTATTTGAAAAATGCACTCTTTTAAATACGCAACATTCCAGCCAAGACCAACAACAAAAGCCCCACATGGAAACAACATGGACTAGGCATGGAACTGGAGAAAGGAGGATGTGCTTGGAAAGAAAATGGAAGCATACATCTGTACATAAACTCACGGTTACTGCTGTCATCTTAGGTCTCTTTCAAACAAATGCTCTACCAGAAATTTCTTTCTGCAGGTATCCTACATCCATATCATTGTGTGAGTCTTCTCTAATCATGTTATCAAACATAACCACTTAGTTTTTTCCAGAAGTTGGAAAAGTTATTTGTTCAGATGACAACTCCTAGAATTCCTCAGCCATCATACTGAATGAGTTAATTATAAGTTTGGGTTTGTTTTTGTTTGTTTGTTTTTTTAAAAAAAACAACTTAACTTTTCCAGTCCTTGGCTCTTTTCCACATTGTGGTGCTTGAGATCTCAGGAATGCTATCATTTCCTAAGATACTAAAGAGTGAAGGAGAGAGAGAGTGTGTGTATCTAAGTTGTGTGTGTATGTGCCTTCAAGTTGCCTGTTGACTTATGGTGAACCTATGAATTTCATAGGCTTTTCTTAGGCATGGAATACTCAGAGGTGGTTTTGCCAGTTTCTTCCTCTGAAATACAGCCTACATCAAAGCAAATCAACCTGCTTCTGGTTCATGCCAGTTTTGCACATACGCATTCATATGCCAGTGGTGTCTGATTTTGATAGCAGACTGCAATTAAAAACGTGAACACAAATATGTCTTTATTTTAATATGCAACTTCATATGCACATTTTGTTCACAACTTTCCTAAGCTCACACTTTTTTGTGTGCAATCTTTAGCTGAGAACTATCTTTTAACATTTGGAGAAATTTGCAATCTAGAAGAAAACTGTATTCCAATCTGCACATTAGCCCAAGAAGTAGGAATTACGTCTGCCTACTTAAAAGTGGAGACCAATCACAATTCTTTCCTAATCCCTATCCCAATTTATTCTGTGGCTCTTTCACGTAACCCCTGAAGTACTTAGCTTGTTCTTAATACTGCCTGTCTAGACCTAAAGAGTTGAAAAGTAGAGCGAATATAGTTGCAATTTTCACCCGATTTTTAAAAAATGTGCCTGTATACATAGAAACTTAATTTATTATTCTAATGAGTTTCTCAGCGTGAAAGTCTCACAGGGAGACATGGCTGTATGCATTTAATAAGACTGCAGAGATTGGGATGATTCCTGATGGGCATACTGAATCATTTCCAAATCATCTTTTTATAGCAAGCAACATATAAATTATGTAAAAAGGCATTTAGATAGATACCATCTTGTCTCTTGGGCTGTTAACCCTTCTCTCTTACAAATATCTATAAGCCTGAAAAGGAACCAGTTTTAACATGCAAATTGTGTTCACATATTAAGATGTAAAAGCCTCAGTGACCATGAGAAATAAACTTTAAATCAACCTGCATAAGAATGTATCTTCCCAGTCAAATCAGACCATAGCATTCAGTTTCTGTCTGTGGCCTACTGAAAGCTGACAAAAGTATGAAGAACATAACCCCCACACTTTTAATGTCTGTTCTCCTTCCTGTTTTTGAATAATTGCTGCCTGTAATGAACTTCTTTACTTGTGCTTTTAAAGATTTCCCCCACAGGTACATACATAGCACATTTACATGATTACTTGTTACCTGATTCACATCTGGGAAAAAGCAAAATAAACAGAAGAAAACAGAAATAAACAGCAAGAATAACTGCATCCTTGGTGTGTGTGTGGGGAAGCAACAGGACTGCATCTAACCCAAAGTAGCACAATGAAAAGCCCATGCATTAAAATTAAACCAGTGCAGTGCCCTCTGGCTAGGGCATTGATCTGAACTCAGGTCTTCACTCATCTATGACCAATGGTCTACCTTGTCACTACATAGCCTTATGAATCAAATCCAAGCAGATATTTCTTTTTTCCAATACGTATATACCACAGTTAATGAAACCAACATGTTCCTGGACATTAGTTCTTTAGCATAACATTTAGTACCACAGGCAGAAGTAAACTGAAAAAAAATAGGGATGATTTTTTACACCCCTAGAAAGGAAGAGCATTTCAACATATTTAAGCAAACTTGTTATTGAAAACAATATTCACATGTGAAATGAAACAATCTGGTGTGGTAAGTTTTGAATAAGTAAAGATAAATAAATAAGTAATAAATAAAGATAAGTAAAGAAAATGATTTTCTACAGATCATTTCAAGGTTTCTTCCAAAATGTATCCAGGGATGATTTTTTTTCTCCTTTTACCTGCCTCCACTTTTTGTATGATTTCTACTTTAGCGAACAAACTTCTAGATCTAGATTAATCTGTCTGTCTGTCTGTCTATCTATCAGTATAAAATGTTGGAAGGAGATGGTGAGACAGCCATATCTGTCCTTCTCTTTTCTCCCTATTTTATTGATCACATATGCTTAGAAAAGGATTCTGGAGGTACCTGCTGTTCATCTTGCTTGTTGGAGCAGACACATACTGCTACAGTAGGATTGGACTACATTAGAATCCTACTTTTTGTCCTATGGTACAGTCAGTAAGTGGCCTGAGAGATGAATGATTGCAAAGCGAAGAGCTATACGATAGGCTATCCAGGGCAAGTCATTCACAGGTAGTCCAGCAAAATGAAGGAAGGAACAGGATCAAGGTCTTTAGCAGGCCCGCTAGTCACTTCACCAAACCACTAGTCCAGATGAACAAAGTCAAAGCAGGGTAAGACACAGAGTTGCTAATTGTAGCCAGCCCAAAGGTCATGATCACACAAATCCAGGAACACAGTCACAGAAGCAGAATGGTTGCAAGCGTCAAAGACTCCAGGGAATTGCTGGGAGATTTATAGGCAGCTGCTTCAGATGCCAAATACTTAAAGAATCAATGTTTCCTATTTAACAAACACTGGTATCTACCAAGCCTCTGCTTATGTCTATGGTTAACTCCAAAGGATGAAGGTGCATTCTCAGCATCTTCCAAGCCCTGCTGAGGAGAAGCCCACCTCAACCGTTTCGACTCCAGCTCCTCAGATTCTGAGAGTCCATGAATCCATAAATTCCTGGAAATCTGACTCTTCTGTGCCAGATTCTTCAGATTCTAGACAGTGTTATGACACTCTTCCCTACTCAAGCTTTGTTTATTGCACCATAGACATGCTGCAGGAACCCAACTGGAAGTCTCTGTTCTCCATCCCTCCTTCTCTATCCTTTTAATGCCAATGCTGCTATAAAAATCCAGCTAGACATAGGAGGAAGGAAAAGGGGGACTTGGGTGTACATAAGAAGAATTGGTTAAAAAAGAGCTTCACTGCCAGGAGCTTTATTAACTGAAGTATCTCTGACCAGGATTAGTACAGAGAGACAATGGGCTCCCAAATGGATTCATCATCCAATCTGCATATAAAGAAATGAGGAAGGGTCCACTTACTGGGACTCAATTCAATAAACAATTTAGATATTGGCCAAAAACAATTCTCAGAAAGCTTGTTCTGAAATTGTGAATACTGAACTGAGATACACTTTTTGTTCATCAGAATGGAAGTGACAGGTTAAGAGAGAAGGTCTGGAAGGAGGGCAGGACTTAGCCGTTGATATCATCAAACTATACACACACACACGCATACACACAGACATATACACAGAGAAATATATATTAAACAATCTTCTCCCCATCACTGCACACCAAATTCTCCACCCTTTTCATCAACAGTGCAACTGAGTTGCCATTTTACTACATATACCAGAAGAGGGAAGGATGAATGAATTATTCCATTTTTTCAGAGGGATCTAAATTTTCAGGAAATGTAACAGAAACTTTTGTTCTAGAGGGAAAAGCAGACTACTGCTAAAATATAAAATCTTGCCTAAGATTTAAGAGTCAAAAGCTTTTGGGAACTACATCTTCAAATCCAGAGATGATAATTAAATCCCAAATCTGAACCCGCAGTCTCAATCTAATATGTATTCAGATCCAAACATGACATCCTTGGCCTGTCTCTAATTATGAGTAACCTTGATTTGATTTTTATCTTGGTAAATAGACAAGCTGGGCATAAAGCTGTTTTCACACCATGTAAGGGGACTAGATAATATGTATCTTTCTGATACCTTTCAAGAGTGTTCCTTTTCCCCTTCAATGCACATTATTAGTTTTGCAAGGCATGCCCAAAAGTAAAGATCATATTAAAACATGGGACACTTGCTATTCTTTGCTCATCAAAAATGTTGGGGAGTTTCTGATGTCAAAGACATTTTGTCAGTTTACCAATAACAGAGACCATTATTCATAAGTGCTGGCTAAGCAGAAATTGCCAGGCACATATGAATACTTATCAGATTGTGAAGGAGTTTTTATCTTCACACCACACTTTGATTTTCTGTTGTAAGAAATTTTGTAAGTGTGTTATCTGAGGAATGAAAAGACAGTTCCCACAATTACTGCTGTTGTGTACCTTCAAGTCACTTCCAACATATGGCAAACCCAAAGTAAACATATCATGGGGTCTTCTGGGGAAGCATCCAATAGTTTCCATGGCCAAGCAAGGGATCAAACCCTGGTCTGCAGAGTTGTTGTCCAACACTCAAATCACTGCACCATGGTGGCTTAATTATAACATCATAATTCCACTTCACTGCCATGGCTGCATTCTATGAAATCCTGAGATTTGTAGTTCAAGTTCAGTGAGGCACAAGAGCTCTCTGACAAAGAATTATGAATATTTCATGAAACTATGCAAGCAGGTGGAGTGGTATCAGAAATACTACAATGGTATAATGTTAAAAAGACCACTGTCATGATGACTCTAAGATGAGGAGGAGATCCAGATGGTACGTCTCTGTTAAAACAGTCCATTTTCACACCGTTTTACAGTAGGACATCTGACACCACAAGCAATGCCTTTTCCATTAAGATCACAGAGATAACAATAAAAAGAAATTTGTTTTATGAATCTTCATGTTATGCTGAATCATTGACCCTGAGTGTTCAGATACCAGAATATTCCTTTTGTGAGCATACATTTCTCATGTGTAATACCAAGTTCTCACTTTGTACATCTTCTCAATGAGAGCTAAAATGGTAACTAAAAAGTTATGAAGTACTGGTGAACCCAACTTACATTTTTCTGTAATGGAAAGTTTAGCTTTCAGCCAATTAAAAATACTAAAAAGCATCCTGCAATTTGAATACATTTCCCCTGATGGAAACCTTGCCTTTCCTTATCTCTCTCCATTTATATCCCAATATGTTCTTTCCTGAGCCTTTTCTTTAACCAGCACTATTGATCAGAGAACTTTGCACTTTATTTCTTACTTTCCCTTATGCCTGGAACTCCCTCCCAGAATTTCTCTGTACAATCACCCTCCAATTTTCTTTAATTCTTGTCTGAAAATTCATGTGTTTCGGGAAGGCTTTGGATTATTCTCCCACCTATCTCCTCACTACAACTATAACTAAACCAATGTATGTATAATTAAATAATGGCATATTCTTCCCTTGTTTTCCATGCCTGCATTTCTCCCTTCATCTCCTGTTTCTCTGTCTGTTTTTGGACTGTAAGCCCTCCTGAGAAGGACCTATCATACCTGTTCTTTATAAAGTATTACATACACAGAATCAGGGACAGACCAGTACTGCTGGACCAGGTGTCAGTTTTCTATGTCTGGGATCTTCAATGGACTGCCAAAAATGTGAAAGAGAAAAAAAAAATTCAAAACAAAATGAAACTAGAAGTGGGCACAAGTTCTCTTTCAGCTCTGAAAAACTTGATTTTGGGGGGAGGGGGTAACTTATTTAAAATATGAATTTCCACTCCTGGAGGCTTCCAAAACAGCCAATGCACATACCCTACCCCCCCTTTTGGCCCAGAAAATCTGGAAGAACTGAGGGCCAGAAAAACAGTTTTGTGGGGTGACTTAAGGTCCCAGGGTCATACTTTGCCAAACTCAGAGATAGATGATATGAGGTAATTATACAGGACTTAAGTTAGTCGTGTCTAGCACATATTGTGAATGATTTCAAGAAGCTTCCTCACATTAGACTCACTTTCTTTCAGTTCAGAGGGTAAACTCCTGAATGCACTAAAAAATGTGTACTTACAAACACGAGACTTTTTCAAAATTGGCACATTTTTATATGAATGCATATACCAGCTAAAATGTTGCTGGTATGTGTCTTCAAGCGGACTCCACCTTGCAGCAACCTTATCATAGGGATCTCTTGGCATGATTTATTCAGCAGGGGTTTTTCATTGCCTTTATCTCAGGCTGAGAGGGCATGGCTTTCTCAAGGTCACTAAGTGCATTTTTGTGGCAGAGCAAGGATTCAAATTCTGGTCTCCCAGAGTCGTAGGCCATTACTCAGACCACTATACCAGAGTGGTTCTAACTTAAAGGTATTTATGACTACAGTAGACATTTCTCTCAATTTTACTTCATTTAGTGATTGCCTCACTTTACAGAAATTTGTACTTATGCTTGTGTGCCTGTTTCTAAATGTGTGCATTTTATATAGACACGGCACTGACTACAATGTTCACATGCACATCTAAAGGTAGATATTCTCCTGTTTGCATTTTGGATGTTTGTTAACATTACTTTTGTCCTGTGAATGGTGCTACAAACTCCTATATGTATACATTTCCAACAACAAATTGTATTAAAGTCTATGTTCAGTTCCTGGTGATACAAACTGGATAATCAAACATTTGTGAATGTAGTCAATGGGTTGTGCTGGGTTTAAGTGTATCTGAGCTTTGTTCCAAACCAGAGGTAGCATAATAGATATATCACATAAAATAGGTAAAAGAAACTTACAAGCCTAAGTGAAAATTTCAGTATTTCTCACTTCAGGGGCAGACTGAGACCCTACAGTTTCATTCAGACTATCTACAAGGAAGGATGTTGGACTCTTGATTAGTTACAACCAAAACTGGCTAACCACTGTAACAAGTCAATTATGCTTAATTTTTATTTAACGGAACATCCCCAGATGAGTGTTTATACACTCAAATGATTTCAACATGTTTCAGGAAAGATTGTATCATATGGTCAGTGGAGAAGAGATTAATATATCCCATTCAGAGCTGCATTATGACCTTGTAAGGAGATAAAAATGAGTACAAAACAGAGAATTCTTCCCTTCTATGAAAAGATGACATCTGTATCTGTCCTCTCATTTCCCCCCTGTAAGCACCTCATAAACAAATGACAAGTTGAAACTTTTCCTATTGCTACAAAACTCCAAGCATTTTGTGGACTCCTGGAATATCACATAATGTTTGCTTGTGCACCACTGGAAAATAAGAAATGACAACAGAGTCCTATGAATCATAAAAAACTAAGGTGGTGTTTCCACTGGATCCCTGTCATTGGTGAAGCATCACTAGGCCAGTATTTTTGATTTCAAAAAGCATTTGCTGCATTGAGGATACAATATTAATGCATTATAGTACAGTATCTGTCCTGTGTATGAAATGGCGTCACACTCCAATGCAGACTTTTGCAACTGAAGGTCAAGTGGGAAGTCACATTGCTCTTTCAGGTTGTCCAGCAACTTGGGGCACACCTTTGCAGATGTTTAAAAATAAATTATGTGGTTATTTTCAGCTGTGCAGCTCTGTAGGCAAGCACCTAAAAAAAAAATGATTCAGGGATTTCCTGTTCAAAAATCCAATCAAAATTCATGCAAGGAAAGATGAGGAACAAAATGAGGAGGGGGAGAGGTGGGAAGGTCATACTGACATTTCTGGTGGATTTTTTCCCCTTGTAGTTATATATAGCTTCAGAGCTCTACAGATGCATAGTGAAAAAGATCCTCAAGAGCACTCCAATACACATACACACATGCATATGCACTAGCATGTGCATGCACACACACACACATATTGATTCCCTGCCCACCAATCCAATGAAAATTTCTCCAAAGAAAGAAGATGGGATGGAAGAGATATGGAAGAGAGGGCCAATGATGCAAAATACATTCTATAGTTCTAACGCCATCAATACTGGTATTAGTTATAATATTACTAGACTAGCACACATACAACTACAGCAACACTTACTAAGAAAAAGTCGTAACAGGTAATCCAAGGGATGGAGTGGGAACAGAACATTGAGAGCATCAGAATAATGACAGCCTGACAGTCTTCCTTCTCTGTATAAGATGAAGATCTCTCAGATGTATGCAAAGCTAAACACTTAACTTTGTTTTCAAGCTTTTAATATTTGTCAATAAAAATCCATTGCTTCAGAAAGTTTATACTGTATGGGGTGCATGATTAGACAGGAATGGAAAGTTTCATCCATGAATTTACTCTCCTCTGGTATTCTGATCCTTTCAGGGTAACTTGGAGAATTTCAAAAGTGACACATCCACCATCTCTCTTTGTCCTAAGTTGATACTGATGTACAGCACTATACACATGCATTGATTACATCTGGACAAAATTGGACATTGATGAAGCCACAAAATAAGATTCCTTTTGGTGCTGCAATTTAAGCCACGCTTAACTCCAAAACTCTGAAATTTTGGACTGCAACTCCCCAAGTCCACCATTCACTAAAGCCAGTGGCTATACTGGTGGTGGGATTCTTGGTACTAAACCTCTTAAATTTCTGGGTAGAAGAGGTTAAAAGAGTTTCAAAATATGTTACAATCCCTCTCTCTCTCTCTCTCTCTCTCACACACACACACACACATATACAAGTTTGTCTGAGGAAGAGGTGTGTCAGTCTAAGGCTGCTATCAATCAGGTCCCAGTAGTTTACCTGCTGCCTCGCCAAGAAAGCAGGTTTCCCTAGGGATTTGAACTAAGCTATCCAAGGTCACCACTGATCATGACTAGCTGACCCAGCCCTAGAGATCAGATGCAGGAAGTGAACAGAACTTTACATGAACCTATATATTTTTCCCCCTGGGACCTTCTCTTCATCTAAAAGGTCCTGTCAAGACTGCACTCACAATCTCTGACTCTGCCCATTGCAAGCTCTGAAATGACCACTTCCCTGCCTTTGACCATAAAACTTCTGTAGCTGCCAAAATCCTGCTCTAGGGGTGCAGAGAAGCAAATGGCAATCCCATCTACAAAGATAACACAGTCCAGGATCCAAACACAGAATCAATATTAAATGCAAGAAGATACATACACACAGTTTGCCCAGTGATAAGTCTGGAGAAGCTCAGCCCTAGAACCTAGTGTACAAACTGAAGGCTTTTACGGTTGAATCTTCAGAGTCAGCCCACCCAGCCTCTGCCAGCAAGCACAACTACGGGCTATAAGTAACACTTAAGGAATGGTTTATTTGTGGGAGTATTCCTTTACACACATGGAGTTCTAATTTTTCATATGGGCATTGCCATATCTGGCACCTGACCAAGCCAGTACCTTTAAGTTCCTGTACTCCCTAGGACTAGGTAGTTGCTAGGCTTTCTTGTCCAGTTTAAAATAGGGACAATCTTTCATTTGAAGGGAAGATTGGACACCCTTTCCACTCAAACATGATGTTTAGGGATATAAATCTCAACAATTTCATTCATGCATGTGGAGGATGAATAATTATAATAATTTTTCCCCACGGCAGGAGAAAAATAATATTCCTCTGCAGTATTCTCCTGTATATAAATGTCCTGAAATATCACAGAGGAGTTATGCTGCAAACATAAACAAACAGCATTTTTGCACAAATCTAAACTAAAACTCTACCTGTCCTCTGTGTAAGAAACCCATCTTCTGCACAGAATACAGATTTTTGCACAAAAAAGTATGCTTTCCTCCACAGAATAATCCCTCTGCAATGCTTCAGGACATCAAATACCAGGAGAAAACTGTGCAGGATTCTCACTTGTCTATTATTATTCCCTGACTGTCAGGAAATCTGTTTTCTAAGCTAGGAGAAATAATTATGTACATTATTTCCATCCCTAGTACTATTGTACTCCTGTCCTGCTGGTGGGCTTGTCATGGACAACCGTTGGACTAGACAGGTGTTGGACTAGACAGGTCTTTGGATGCTCCAGCATGGCTGCTCATATGTTCTTAAGAGACTGTGATGTGTCCCAACCCATCATGCCCTTAGCCTATAACCCAAGCTGCTCTTCCATGACATTTGGCTCAGGAAACTCTTTGAATAGGATTCTTTTAGCTCAGAGCTTTCCAAACTTTTCATGTTGGTGACACACTTTTTAGACATGCATGATTTCACGACACAGTAATTCAGTTTTACTAGCAAACCAGAGGTTAAACTAACCCCTTACAAGAGATTTGGGCACATACATAAATTGTAATAATGAAATTTATGGGAACACAACATATCTCATGAAAACCTTTCACTTACATTTTTTTAAATTATATGATTTATTTATAACATATAACATACATTTCCAAGGCTCGGGTTGGGGGGCTCATTCTCAGTCCAGGGAGGTGACACACCTACCCCCTTCAGGCAACAAACGTGTCGCAACACACCATTTGGAAAGCCCTGTTCTAGCTGATGCATGAGAATGACTAGCTGAAACCCAGCATATGTCCGCATGAGACTTGGTTTAGGCCACCACTTGTTGGACAGTTTGGTCCTTCCGTCTTTGGGACTGTTTCATGATAACCTTTGCTGATCCATTCCTACTGGTTAGAAGAGCAGAGCCCCAAGGGAGAGGGGGACCATACATGCACATGTATAAATGTTAGTGGCATTCATGCATATATACATATACATACATACACACGCACACACGCGCACACACACATACACGTATATATGTGTATGTATGTATACACACACACACACACACACACACACACACACGGGTGCCCATGCACACAGAAACCTTACCCACCAAAGCAAAAGGACCAATTAAGGAATAAAATGTTGTGATTCAATGAATACTCCCAAATGTGCCTTTAAAAAAAACACTCCCCTGTCAAATAATCGCATTCAAATTCTTACCCAGAGAATTCCTATCATGTGGGTTCACAATAAATATCTCTCACAGCTCTAGAAAGCAACTACAAACAAAAAGACTTGCAATAAAATTGCAAAGCTGGCAGCCTCACTTTTGGTTGGTTGCCAGCAGTAGTACAATTTCAGTGGGATTACTCATGCTTATGCATACTATGCACAAAGGTAAGCATTTGCAAAACCAGTCTCCTAGCCTTGTAAATTCTTTAGGGCAGGTAATTTTATCTGCCACTAACAAAAAAAAAAAAGATATTAGAGAAAACAAACTGTTCTCATTTCAGCCCATTTTGCTTGTAATCATTTCAGCAAAGTATTACGCCAGGAGACAGTTCAAAATGTGAATCTGTCCCTGCATAGAAACCATTCAATGAAGGCACATTTTAAAATAACATCATAGTATATATCGACATTGAAGTATACAGCCATAAATAAACATTTGAGGCAAATACTAGATTTACATTACAATAACTAGGGAAGTTTGTTTTTGGTTCCTTTTTTCCCACAAGAATAAACCAAAAATTAGAATGGAAAGATTTTGAAGTTGTTGGGTTTTTTTAAATGAGCATGGGGCCAATAGAAAATGACCAACTGACTGATCTAGCACGAGGGCTTTGAACATATAGCTCTTAAAAATTGACTTTTATACATTTTATTTCTGAATTAGGGTTGCTACTTCTTTACACTGAGAATAGCTGTTATTGTTAAATCTGATTGATACAAATGAGGATAATTTTTTTCTGTTTATTTTTGATAAATGTACTCAAATTAGCAAGAAATTGATTTGCTAAACAAACAAACAAACAAAGCTTTGGTGAAGGAAAATGCAATACTCACAGATTGGTCGATCCCTAAGTATACTTCTAACTGATTATGTTTTGAGTTTGAAAAACAACTTTGGCTTTGTCCAGGAATTGATGAGCTTTGATCCAAGGGCCATTTCTGGCATTATAGATATGCAACAGGTCTTATGAACCTCACACCTTACTGCAATTCTTCATACTTTCCAAGAAGTCACAACTAAGGGTTGTGGATCCTATGGAAAGGTATGTTATGCAGTGCAGGTGACTTACAGGTGAAGGACAGGATCAGAAACTTTCTGATATGCATATATCAAAATACCTTTCTTGCATGTAAGTGTCATTTCATGGAGGCAGAACTGCAAGGGATGACATAGGTAACTTAATCCATTCTGCTGCCCTTGAAGGTCATTCAACAAATCTAACAATGGAGTGTCCAATGGTTTCTGAGGGAGCCTGTTCCATTTTCAGACAACTTGTAACATTTGGGGGGGAGGGAGGGATGGATAGATAGATAGATAGATAGATAGATAGATAGATAGATAGATAGATAGATGATAGATAGATAGATAGATACCCTATTTGCTGGCGTATAAGACTCACTTTTCTTCCTGAAAAATACTGTTTGAAAATGGGGTGCATCTTATATGCCAGTGGACCTTACATGGCCGCAAATAGTATTTGGATGCGTTTTATAGGCTGGTGCGTCTTACACCAGCTGTGCTCTTTATCACTTTTGATCCAAGTCTTACTGTATAATATTCTTGTGAGACATGGGCCATTTCCACACTAGACTGTTACAGTGCTATTACTCCACTTTAAACATCCTATGGAATCCTTGGGTTTGCCGTTTAGGGAGGGGTCTCAAACCCAAGGATTCCATAGGATGTTGAAAATGGAATAATAGCACTATAACAATGTAGTGAGGAAATGGCCATAGTCTCACAAGACTCACAAGACACAGAATCAACTATTCTTTTTTTAAAAAATCAACCCATACTAGTAATTATATGAAGGCAGTCCTCCTGTAATTATAATTATTATTTTTAGAAGACTGTCAACCTTTAGAATAAATAATTTATATTTTTTGGTGAAAAGTCAAAAGGAATCTTGCTTAAAGAATTTCATTTGCTTAAAGCTGTGTGTCAGGGCCACAATAAAATACGTTGATGAGCTGCATAAAGTTTCTTTTTTTTAGTGATAGCCAATGCAGAATGGTGTGTCCAGCTACACAGGCTACAAAGGTTTATTTTATATCTGTCTGTCTGTCTGTCTGTCTGTCTGTCTATCTATCTATCTATCTATCTATCTATCTATCTATCTATCTATCTATCTATCTATCTATCTATTCTGATGAGCTTATGTCTCTTGCAAAAGATTTTGCCTGCACTGCTTTAGCATAATTTTCCTTTTGGGAAAGAACTTCTGTCCCAATTAGTTTAACTGACAGGGAGGTCAAAGAATAGAAAAGAAAGGACAGCTTTTCCTTTTTGCTGGAATGAGTTTGCCAAATCCACATTATTACTGTTTTTAATGTTCATAGCACACATCCCCAAACCTTTATGTATTTCTTTAAACCTACAAGCCATCAACATTAGCACCTTGTGTTGTTTTGTTTTAAAGCATGCTGTAGTGATTACAGTATAATATTATTTCTATAGGCAGACCTACATCCATCAGGTGAGGCAGCAGATCTATTCTCATGTTTGCTCTTGAGTGGAAGGGAGAATTATGCATTTGTGTTCCTTTCTAGAAATGGGGAGACAGAGAGAGAGAGAGAGACAGAGAGAGAAAGAGAGAGAGAGAGATTTATCTGCCTTGGGTGATCAAAATGGTGAGATTTTCTCTTTTTGCCCCAAGTAGTAGATTGATTTCACATTCCAGATGACCCAGTGACATTCTGTAACTCCTATAAGGTGCTTATGTTGTGACAGGGGTGGGGGAGTTGTGGCAACCCTGGGAATTTCATGGAATCCATCTAATTTACTACTTCCTGCAATTCATCAAACTTCCTTCTTCCCAAGAGAATCTGGCTACCTCCTATTTATACACGTTATGCACAAGCATTAATTCCAAAAGGGTCAGTCAGAAATGTTAACAGATCCTTTTGTGGCAGATTGTGTCTGCAATCTCTAAGAACAACAACACAAAAAAAGTTTGGTGCAGGAACTGAGTCTGCAACCCTTGGCAGGCCTCCTTGCAAATAAAATGGTGTGAAAGTCAATCCTTTATGGGGGAGGAGGGCAACTCAGGTTCAGCAGTTTTAAATCACATTAATTCACGCTTACTAACTTGTATGGAAAGAAGCATATACATTAACTGATTAAACAAATAAAATCATTAAATACATTTCCTTTCTATTGTGCCTCATCAGTATGATTCTATGCATGGACCTCTGCACAGGTCCATGGACATGTAATGGAACACTCCCAATTGCTCTCATGAAATGATACATTTCACAACAGAGAATAAAAGTGTACTGATAGTGTGTGGTGTTCTAGGAAGACATGACAGCTGCTATATGTATTGACATCACTTTCAATTCCTGCAGAATTATGTGGACAAGGATATACTCTGCAAAAAAAAATGGTCCTCTCTTACATGTGTGTGTGTATGTGTGTGTGTGTGTGCGTGCGTGAATTATCTTCTATTACATTTCTATCTCTCCTTTCTTCCATGAAATGTATGTTAGTGTAGTTAGGGTTCCTAAGTGGCCTCCCTAGGCAATCTCCTTAGGAACCCACTCAGATCTGTTCAGCTTCTGCAGATTGCTATACTGTATGTATTCAGACTAGGGATATAAATCTTCAACTACTGTATTGCCTCACTGTGAGAGAAATGAATATTCTCTACATCAGAGCTTTCCAAACTGTGTGTTGTGACACGTTAGTGTGTCAGCTGCAGTGTGTAGGTGTGTTGCGTGAACATAACTGGTGGAGGGGCTCCCTTCCCCCTCCACATGTGGACTGTGGGCTAACATTATTCCAGCATTATTATAGCCACAGCCGGCCAGGCCTGGGTGAAGGGGCTGCCTCTGCTGCTGCCACTGCCGCCCCAGGCCAAGGAAGACCTGGCAAGGGTGGCAGTGGGCCAGCTCCAGGTAGAGGGGCTGCCTCTCCCACCACTGCTGCCCCAAGCTGAGGGTGGCAGCAGCAGGCCAAGCTTGGGGGAGGCTGCCTCCACTTACTGAATTACTGTGTCGTGAAATGATGCAAGTCCAAAAAGTGTGTCACCAACATGAAAAGTTTGGAAAACTCTGCTCTACATTATTCTGCCCATATTCAAACATCCTGAAATGTTGTGGAGAAATTTTTCAGTAGAGGCAAGCATCGCTGCATGGATTTCTCTCTTTTTTGCACAAAATCTGTATTCTGTGCAGAAAAGGGGGGGTGCATTTAAAAAAGTTTTTTTTTCACCACAGAATAATTCTTCTGCAACAGTTTGGGATATTCAAATACAAGAGAAAACTGCAAAATTATTGCTGATCTATTATTTTTCATGGCAGTTTCCCAATTGTTCAGAAACTCATTTTTGACCTGGAAATGAAAGACTACAAACATTCTTTCCATCTCCATTTCAGATCATGCCAAATTGTGACTAAACCATTGTGCCAGAACTTGAGAGCAAACACAAAATCACAGAAGGTCTACCTACATGTGAATGAGCCACATGACTACACATTTCTTTTAGTGTTCCTATTAATAGGAAACTCACATTGTGAGCACCACAAGGACTGCAGCAAATTTTCTTGAGGAAAAAGAGGGATGAATCAGCTTTCTTAGATAAAGCAAAACTGCACAATTCTAGCATTTTGAGACCACTTTAACTGCCATGACTGTATCCTTTGGAATTCTGGGATTTCTAGTCTGATGAAGTACTTAGAAAACCCCACTAGAAAGTTCTAAAATAGTTCAGGAGAGTGCACTTGAGAATTCTACATCCAACATCAAATTACAAACCCAGGATTCCATAGGATGAAGCCATGACAATATCAACCTGCCATAACTGTACAGTTTGCAGAAATATAATTTTTTTAAAAAAAGAGTGAGAAAGAGGTATCCGGAATACTCTGTGTCCATATCCATTGGGAACAGTGAAAAGGGAATGGCCTGTTTGAAGAGAATGGCTACCTAGAACCTGGGTATTTGCATTCCTTTAGGAAGGAAAATATGCTGGGCCATTATGTTGTAGATCTCCTTCAGTTTCTTTCTTTCTTTCTTTCTTTCTTTCTTTCTTTCTTTCTTTCTTTCTTTCTTTCTTTCTTTCTTTCCTTCCTTCCTTCCTTCCTTCCTTCCTTCCTTCCTTCCTTCTTCTTCCTTCCTTCTCTCTCTCTCTTCTCTCTTATAAAATAAAAAGTTCAAGCCCCGACTATAGAAAGCAATAGCTCACAACAGCAGTCTACTCAAAATATATCCCTGCTTGAAAGGCTTAATATAGATTGCACATATTATAAAGAAAACCCACTAAAGCTGGTGCCATGCAGTGCCATTCCATAGCACTGGCAGTGATGAAATGCAACCATTTTTTACACCATGCCACAACTGAACAGTTCTGATTGTCAGTCTAATTCTATTACTGAGAGAACAGTTTAAAAAAAAAAACAGCAGGAATTAATATCAAATTTATAGTGCAGGAAAGATTTTGCTTTCTTTTATTTCACAGGCCTCCTCAGATTTCCTTCTGAGACAAAAAAGAATTCCAAATATGTCTTGGTGGAACTCCCTGAATGGTGCCCAGCCTAAGACATGAAAAGACTCCAAGCATAAAGAAACAAGAATGGTCCGGAACGTGGTGAAGGAGGGAGAAGAGTAGGGTTGGAAAACACTAGGATGGAAATTGCAGATAAACTGTTCTGAAATATATACTGTGAGGAGGGGTATAGCTTTTGATTCTTAAACTTAGAGGTTGTGTTCTGGCTGCTTTTAATTGTCCATAATTTGAAAAAAAAAAATTTGAAGTGGGTTTTTTAACACTGTTTTTAAATGCTTTTATATTGTTTTTAGGGTTTTAAATGTTTTTACCCTTTGTACATCATCTCGAGGGCTCCAGTGGATTGAGAGGCAGTAGATAAATGCCTTAAAAATATAAACAGTAAATATATAATTAGTTGCAACACAATTCAAACTGTATACACACAAACACAGATTCTTTGGAAGAAGAAGTAGTTGGCTTTGAATTTTAGCTATCTTTTCCTTCTACCCTCAAAGAAGGTTATGCTTTGCATGTTTCCTACAGGTAATCACTGCATGCTCTTGTAGGGGAAAATGAGACTGAACCTGTCAGGATCCAATCTTCATTTAGCAAAGTCACACAGAGAAGCGGTAGAAGTTTTATCTAATGACTTGTGGCTTCAGACTGGTACTTGGAATAAACACAGACGCAGGTAGCTTTGAATAAAAGACTAAATACTTTACTAATGACTCTTCATTTACATCTGTATTGAGAGAGCCTGCTACCTGTCTAATCTAGTGAATAGGAGATTCTTCAGTTTAACTCACCATCCTCCTTGATGGGACTCAAACTCGGAGCATGCGAAGAGTTCAGGGAAAGCAGCCATTGAGAACAAAGAGAGAGAGAGATCTCTTTTCAGAGAGAGGGAGGTCTTAACTTTTATAAGACCGATGACCCAAGCAACTGTCCTGGGTCACATGATCTGAGCGCCAAAGGTATTTATGATCATGCAATAAAAGACAGAGAAAGGCAAATGGAGAAGATCTGGCATGCAACAGAAAGGGAGGCCCTATCTTGCTATTGCCCATCTCTTCTAATAACAATATGGAGCGGGGAGAGAGAATGCTGGTAATTTTTCCAACAGTTCCCTTCTCATTCTCTTGGACCAACATCGAGGATCTTCATGCCTTCTCGTAGTCTCTGGAACTGGTCTCTTGGTAGAGGCTTGGTAAGAATATCAGCAAGCATCATTTCTGTATTGCAGTATTCTAGCTGAACAATTCCATTGCGACACATCTCTTGCACCTTATGGAAAGCAATGTCAATGTTCTTCTTGAGTGGCTTCTCACTTTCAGAAAGTTTGATGCAGCTTTGGTTATCTTGCATCAAAATGGTTGGCTTGGGCTCTGTTATGCCTAAGTCCAGAAGTAAGTTATGCAGCCACTTTATTTCATCACATGCTGCTTTTGCAGAAACACACTCAGCACCTGTGGAAGAATCTGCAATTGTAGATTGTTTCTTACTTGACCAGCTTATAGCTCCTCCACCATAGAAGATCAGGTTTCCGCTGGTTGATTTTCTCTTGCTAGGTCTGCAGCCCAGTCAGCATCCGCGTAGGCAACCAGTCGTGGTTGATCACAGGCTGGCAACATCAGCTTGTAATCTGCAGTTCCTTTCAAATATCTGGCAACTCTTTTCACTGCAATGAGATCTTTTTCAGTAGGAGAGTTAACCATTCTGCATAAGATACCAACAGCATTTGCAATATCAGGTCTGGTGAAATTAGCAATGTATAGGAGCTTTCCAACTGCAGTCCTATACTTGTCTCCATTTTTCAAGGGTTCACATTTCTTAGTGTCCTTTAAGAAACCCACTTCCATTGGGGTTGCCACAATATTGGCATCCTTTAGTCCAAGGCAGTCCAGAAGATCTATTATCTTCTGTTTCTGGTTAAGATAGAAGCTTCCATCACTGCTTCTTTCTATTTGTACTCCAAGATAGTGTGAGATGTCTCCCAAATTCTTGATGTCTATCTCTTTCTTGAGATTGTTGACTATCTCCTCACTATCTGCTTTATCTTGACTGCACAGGATCAAATCATCAACATAACATGTAATATAAGTCCATTTATTGTTTCTGAATCTTTTGTAAACACACTTGTCAACAGTGCCTGGAGTGAAGCCTTGTTTGATAAGAAGTTGGCTTAGCTTCTCACTCCATGCTCTGGCAGCCTGTTTCAAGCCATAAATGCTCTTGTTCAATTTGCATACAAGATGCTCTTTCCCAGGAACTTGAAATCCTGGAGGCTGTTCCATGTACAGTTCTTCATCCAATTGTCCATAAAGAAAAGCTGTTTTAACATCAAGATGTTGGACATGCATTTTCTTAGATGCTGCAACAGCTAGGAGAGTTCTCACAGTTGTGTGTGTGGCAACAGGGGCAAAAATTTCATTGTAAACTTCACCAAATTGTTGTGTGAATCCCTTTGCCACTAACCTGGCTTTATATCTCTGAATTTCCCCTTCTGCATCTTGCTTTGTGGTAAAGACCCATTTACAGCCAATTGCCCTTTTTCCTTTTGGTAATTCTGACAAAGTCCATGTTTTATTTTTATATAAAGATTGCATCTCTTCAACAGCAGCTTCCACCCACTTTTGAGAATCTGACTTTGGTAGTCCCTTGATCTTTTGCCAGTCAGAGGGTTGTGGAATCTTCTTCTCTGTGGCTAGATAAGACAGTCTATCAGGTGGTACGCCTCTGTTGATGCGTTCAGATCTTCTTACCTGGACTTGGACACCTGGGTCTGCTCCTTGAGCGCCGTCCGGTTCCGCGTCCTCTGGCTGGATCACCACATCTGTAGCCCCTTCTGGATGCAAGACATCTGGAGGATTGTACAGTGTCACATACTCTGGTTGCTGGTGGGAGTCTCCTTCCACTGCAAACAAATCTGGATAGACATCTTGGTTTGGATTAGATTTGGGCTGTGGCCTTTCATCAACATAAACAGCACTTGTTACTTTTATTGTACGCCCATCTGGATTTAGAATTCTGTAACCATTTCTAGCATAACCAACAAAAATTCCCTCTTCACTTCTACAGTCAAGTTTGTCTCTTTTCTGTTTGGGAATGTAGGTATATGCTTTACTTCCAAAAACTTTGAGATGATTCACTTTGGGCTTAGTCCCATTCCATAACTGAAATGGAGTTGCATCTCTGGATTTAATTGGCAGACGGTTGCACAAGTATGTAGCAGTCATAATTGCTTCAGACCAATAGCGTTTAGGCATGTTAGCCTCTAAAAGCATTGTGACTGCCATCTCTTTGAGAGTTCTGTTCATTCGTTCTGCCACTCCATTCTGTTCTGGAGTGTAAACTTGTGTAGTTTGATGTTCAATGCCTTGTTCCTTAAAAAACTCATCAAACTCTGCATTAACAAATTCACTTCCATTGTCAGAGCGTAGGCTTTTAGGTTTGTAGCCAAATCTATTAGAGACAAGATTAAAGTATTCCTTGAATTTCTCAAAAGCTTGACTTTTCTCTCTGAGAAGGTAAGTGTATGTGTATCTGCTGAAATCATCAATAATAGTCATAAAGTAAGAATTTCCACCTGCAGACTTTTGGCTGAATGGACCACAAAGATCAGTATATAAAAGGTCTAGTGGTTTGGTGGATTGTCTCTCAGTAACTGGCAGATGTGAAACTTTGACAGCTTTTGCCCTTAAGCATTTTTCACATCTTTCATTGTTAGAGCATATTTTAAAATTAAAGTCTATAGCAAGTTCTTGATTAGCCAGTCTCTGAATACATTGTACATTTCTGTGCCCAAATCGGCGATGCCATAAATTTAAACAGTCTTTGTGATTACACTGGATCACAGTATTTGCATATGAATCCAAAATTTGCATTTGGTAACAGTCACCATTTAGGATTCCTCGAAAAATTAAATTTTTGCCATGAAGACCAAAACAAGTTTCCTTTTTGAAAATAACTCTGTTTCCTCTCGCTGTAGTTGTTCTGACACTATAAAGAGACACTTTTAAATCTGGGACAAAATAAGCATCATGAATTCTTAAAGTCTCTATCCTGTTGGCGCCAAGTTTTGTTTGCAAAAGAACTGTCCCTTTCCCTTTTGCAACCACTGATTGGCCATTTGCTAAATAAACAGGAAAATGTATGCTTGTATCAAGATTTACAAACATTTCTCTCCGATTAAAGTAATGACTAGTAGCACCGCTGTCAATTACAATTATATTTTCTTTTTGATTTTGCATAGGCTTGAGCAATTGTTCATTAATTAGACCAACATTAAAATTTGCAGAAGATTTCTTCTTAGAGTTAAAACCACTTTTATCACTGGGTTTGTGTTCCTGTTGTTTTGAAATGTTAATTTGGTGGCCATTTGTTCTCTGTGAAGAAGACGCTTTGATGTGTAAATTCTGCTCAGCAAGTTGAGTGAACTCTTTTTCAGCAGCTCTTACTTCAGGTTTAAAATTCCTCAAATTTTTCCTATTTTGATATTCTATAACTTCAGCAATAGCAGTTTCCAAATTTACATCTCCCTTAATTTGTAGAGCATCAATTATGGGCTCAAAAAATTCAGGCAAGCTTCCTAGAAACATTCCCAATCTCACAGGTTCTGAAAGATTTTCTCCAGCACTTTGCAATTCAGATACCATAGTCATGAAAGTGTTAATATGTTCATTCAAAAATCTAGGATTTAACAATTTCATTCTTGTAAGTCTGATTATAATACCACTTTGCTTTGCAATACTGGGAGAGTCAAATAATCTCTTCAGTTTTTCCCATATTTCTTTAGCACTTTTCAGGTCCCTGATGTGATAAACAATGCTTGGATCAATGGCTAAGCAGATATAAGCAGTTGCTTTCTCATCATCTTCATCAAATTTCTGCTTTGCCCTATCTTCTGTGGGCCGCTGTCCTTTCACAACTTTAAACAGTCCCATTGTAGTTAATTGCATTTGCATATTCCAAGACCAATTTCGGTAATTGCTACCAGTTAACTTTTCAATAGTAAGCAATGGATTAGAAGCCATTGTTCAAGCGGTCAGTCTCTGCCGGTCAGGTGCCACGTGGTCATCAAACAAAGAACTTCTCTTCTGGCCCGTGACCCAAATTTGTAGGGGAAAATGAGACTGAACCTGTCAGGATCCAATCTTCATTTAGCAAAGTCACACAGAGAAGCGGTAGAAGTTTTATCTAATGACTTATGGCTTCAGACTGGTACTTGGAATAAACACAGACGCAGGTAGCTTTGAATAAAAGACTAAATACTTTACTAATGACTCTTCATTTACATCTGTATTGAGAGAGCCTGCTACCTGTCTAATCTAGTGAATAGGAGATTCTTCAGTTTAACTCACCATCCTCCTTGATGGGACTCAAACTCGGAGCATGCGAAGAGTTCAGGGAAAGCAGCCATTGAGAACAAAGAGAGAGAGAGATCTCTTTTCAGAGAGAGGGAGGTCTTAACTTTTATAAGACCGATGACCCAAGCAACTGTCCTGGGTCACATGATCTGAGCACCAAAGGTATTTATGATCATGCAATAAAAGACAGAAAAAGGCAAATGGAGAAGATCTGGCATGCAACAGAAAGGGAGGCCCTATCTTGCTATTGCCCATCTCTTCTAATAACAATATGGAGCGGGGAGAGAGAATGCTGGTAATTTTTCCAACAGCTCTCTGCAGCAATAATTCAATTTTGAAATCCCTTCCCAGAGGAGATCCTGGAAGCCACTGCTTTTCTCCCACTTCTAAGCATACTTGGAAAAAACAAATAATCAAGATAGGCCTTGACATTTTTATACATTTTTAGAAGTATGAATTCTGACTGGATTTTAATTGACCTTCAAACTGTGCTATTTTACCATATCTATTTTATTGATATTATTAACAGTAACATTCTCCCAGATTTTATTACAAACCAGTGTGTTCAGTAATAAAAGTATTTCCACTATCATAATCAACAGGCAGTAAAATTTCCTTGGAAAAATATTGAAACAAAGATGAATTATATGTTCCTTTATGTAAACTAATAAAAACTCAAATAAAATCAGAAATTTCATGACTTTAGTTTTCATGTTTCCCCCGAATCTACTGTTGTTGTTTTTTTAAATAGATCTCTGGAATTTTGTATATTTATCTGGATAATTTATGTGGTCAATTATTCAAACTAAAACTCATCTCTCTATTGATGTTTTCATGTTTTTATATTTTAAGCCAACTTTTGAGAAGACTGAAACAGGAGGGACTTGAAACAGAAGGATCTTGAGCAGTTTGCTTTGAACAAATCTATCAACTGCATGGCACTAGCAAACAAAGCGTCAGCACTACCAAAGATACAAATAATCTTTTTTAAAAAAATTGTTCATGAAAGCCCTGGGATCTTATGCAACATCAGGTTTGGATAGCTAATGTATGTCATTGAGAGACCACTGTTTCTTTTCTGATAACAGTTTAATATATTCTGAGACTGTGAGATTATTTAAATCCATTTCAAAATAAGTCCTACTGGATATGCAGCTCAGTAGACTTAGGCTCAAGTGTTGTTTTATAGAAACTAGATTTGTACAACTTGAGTTTGAGCCAATTCTGGATTTATTCCCTTTATCAATATCTCCAAAATTTCTCTTTTTAATTTTTGTATCCTGATCAAATGCATTGCTCTAGCTATTTTTTAAAAAAAATCATTGACAGAATTTCTCCTATCTCAAATTAATCATTCTAATTATGCTGTCAACAGCTGCATTAGGGCTTCACATCAAATATGTTTTTTTAATGAGATTCTGTAAGCATAAATTTTATGCATACTCTTCCAAATAAAAGTAGTAGTTGCTGTTGCTTTAGGAAGAAAATAAAGAACAATAAAGGACACTACAATGTTCATGTAGTATCTTTTTATTCATGCTCTATTTGTTTATCCGTTGTAATCCATAATCCATCTTTCTATCCATAGAAAACCCAAGGCTGCCTACAAAGGGAGCCAGGGAAGCTAGGGGGAAATATTATATATGAGGGGTTTTAAAAATTACAGTAAGAATGTTAATGACTTTTTAAAAAAGACTTCTGAATAAAAGAAAATAACATACAGGGTTAGCTTTGAGGGTGTTTTTAATACAGCTATCACTTTTCTATGAAAAAGAAGCAGATGGTAGAAACAGACTATTAGAAGTTGTACATTATAGGCTAAGCTTTTTACATCTTGACAGAGAGATAGATCCTTGTAAAAGTACTGAAGGGTAGATGTGCATTGGGAGCTGGTTTAAGAGGGAGACAGAGAAACAGTCCTGAGTGACAGCAAAACCAAGAAAGAATGAGCCTGCACAATGACGGCCCACAGAAGCAATTTAGTCTGCTTTCTTCATGGTGGGAAAAAAAGGTGGCTTCCTGTTTCTGTTTGCCTTAGCAAAGGAGCCCCAAATTGGTGGAATTTCAAAGCAACAAAAGCAGACAATAATCGGATCATGATTCTGCCCCACTTTCCATTCACCTGTGATGTTTCTTTTACCCTAACAAAGCACCCAATGAAAGGCATTTTGCAGGGTGAAAAAAATCACAGAACAAAAGGATGCAAATTGCCACCTATTACCTCTCAAGCTCTTCTCAAATGATAAAGAAGCCTAGATAAATGATACCACTGCAGTCAATCGCTGACTTCTGCTAGAGCTAACCACTCAATCTCCAAGACAAACATCCTCAGGAGTTAAATCAGTGCTGAGAGAATAGAATATCAACAGCAAACCAGCCACTTCTGTATTCTTTCCAGGTATTAAACAAGGAATTATTTACATAAACAATGTTTTCTGCACAATCTCAAAAAGTAAAATGTGTGGGTTTTGTTTTTTTTAATTAGATGCTTCTACATCCCAGGGTCAGCATCACCATTAGGCAAAATGAAGCATCTGCCTCAGCCTGTCAGCGCGGGCCGAGGTCAAGCAGGAGCCGGTCCGGTGTTGGTCACAAGCAGCGTTTATTACAGTCTATAACAGAGGCGCTGCAGTACACCAGCGATTTGAACTAAGGTTTGCCTTGACAGCAGGCTTCCACAGAAAATAACGGCAGGTTGCCTCACCCGAAACACAAAGTGGTTACTTCACCTTAATGCGGGGAAGGGTCTTGGAAGAGCCAGGCAGCAGGACACAGACGCGGGCCGGACTGGAACAGGGCACGGGCGACAGATGCGCGGAAAGCCGACGGTTGTTGCTCCGTGCCTCTCCCAGCCCCGCGTCTGCCTAAAAAGGCCTCTAAGCCGGGCAGCGGCCAATCCAGCCCGAGCACGTGGCTGGGCTCACAGCTGTGCTACAGCTGGGAGCTCCCTGCCCCCGGGTGTTTCTCCTGTAGCCGCCGGGATCGGCGGCTGGCCTCCTTGAGCCGCCGCCACTGCTGGAACGTCGTTGGCAGGGCGGCGGCCTCAGCCTCTTCCGAAGCAGCCTCATGAGTAGGGGGTGCCCCGGGATCAGGCCCGGGGCCTGCCTCCTCCACTGGGTCTCTGCCTGCCACGCCCAGTGGCACGGGAGCCGGGCCGACAGCCTCCGCAACGCCGGGATGATCCTCGGTGGCGGCCTCCGTCATGCCGGGGAGACCCCTGCTGGGATCGGCGTCCGCCACGGTGTCCCGGCGACCCCCCCGGCGGCAGAGCCCTCCGTGGTGGCCGAGCGGCCCCCGTCGTCGGCTGCGGCCTCCGGAGGGCCCGGACCCGCCTCCTCCTCCTCGGAGGTAACCGCGGCGTCGGCCTCCACGGCGCCTGCCGGCGCGGCCACACCCAAGGCCCTGACACAGCCAGATGATATTGAATGTCATGATATATCAGCAAATTGTTAATAACTTAATTAAGTAATGGACTTCTACCCCCCCTCCCCCTCGTAGGGCAAGTGTAGCATCTTCTGTTTCAGGTAATGTGGATACCACATTTAACTTGACTTGCAAGGGGAGGAGCAGCCAAGTACCGTTTATATTAACTGGTCCAGCTTAGCCAACAAAACATCTGGGGCTGGCCGTTTTGTACCCTGCTCTTTCTCCAAAATGTTCAGAGCTGCTCACAGGAGAGTTTCATGTTGTCTTTCTTCTACACAGCTTGCACACCAAGATCACCTTAGCTTCAGCTGTGAGTCTACATCATTTATATACATACAATGCCACCGTATCTACTGAAACTGTTACCATATGAGACCAACTGAATATCAACAAACATTGATCTTTTGTACATTTTAGCTATAATGTCCTTGTTTTAATTTGTAAGCCACCTTGCATCCTAGTTTTGAGAAAATAATGGGGGAGGGGAGGGGGAGGAGGAGAAGGAAGAGGAATGATAGTAGCAGTTGTTTTTTTATATATAATGCCCAGATGCTTCCTCCTGTACCCCAAATAAATCTCTAAGATTTGCAAAGAACATTTTCATATCCCATTTTTAATGGTACAAGTAAGAGAAGAACTGATAACTATATTACTTGTGACTGTCCCACAACTGTGGAACTCAGTGCACCTGGAATGTTTCCCAATACCCTAAGCAGGTATAGTAACTGATGAACCTGGGGCTTTTGCGACCCACTCTTGGAATTCAGCCCCTGAGAATGTTTCTGAAATTGAATTCAGCCTTCAGAAGTTCTTTGGGTTGACCTAAAACAGAGGTGAGGATTATGCAGCTCTCTAGACTGCAATTCCCAGCAGCCTTAGACAGAACGATCAATGATGGAGAAAGCTGAAAGTCTAACAACATCTGGAAGGCTGCATGGTTCTCACTGCTGACCTAAAACCTAAACCTGAGAATATGAGAGAAATACTATCAGACTTTTTTTGTTCTTGTTTGGTATCTTCGTGGAGGGGAGGTAGGCTGGAAAGGGTCTGAGGTTTCAAACACGCAGAAGACATCCCTTTTATTTTAAAGCCCTAGCAGTTAGGAAGAAGACAGCATAAAGCCTAAGGGGCTAAAAAACCAGAAGCTCCAGCTGACGACTGAATATTAGATTCCTTACAGCAATTTCTTATGATTTTTGGAGCTAAACTGTGAATGCTTTAATACTGTGGGGAACACTGCAAAGCCAAGAAGAAGGTAAGGACCATTCCCCTTACCCAACACAGAGACAGTCTCATTGTTAATCACCCAATCATGTGGTCTGGTTTTGAAAAATGCTCAGCACAAAGGAGTCCCTGTTGTCCTCATTAGTAGCTTTTGGGTACTCAGCACCTTTTCAAATCAGGCCATGTCTCTAGATTCCTATACTATACAGCTGCACAACTGTTGGTTAAGGGTACACGAGAATTTTCTTTCTAAGGCACAGTCTGTTTTCTTTCCTGGAACGCATAAGGGAAACAGAAGAGAACATAAAAGGAAAAGCATAAGCTTCACAAGAAGTATCAATGGGAGCATTTCTTTTGTAGAGAGATATACACATAGAACAAGGCTAAGGTATGAGGTTCAGTGGTAGTGACCTCCATTCACTCACTGAAAAAAAATCACTGAAAGGATCGCATGGACCAGCCCTACCACCTCCTGCAGCCATACTTTGCTTTCCCTCTCCTCTGATGCCTATGCTTTGACTGGATTTTGGAACAACAAATACTTGCTGTTGTTGTGTGGCTTTAAGTCACTTCTGAGTTATGGCACCCACAAACCAAACCTATTGTGGGGTTTTCTGGGTCTGAGAGTGTGTGATTTGCCCAAGGTCACCCAGTGGGTTTCTGTGGCCCAGCAGAGAATTTAATCCTTGTCTCCTGGTTTATAGTCCAATGCACAAACTGGTACACCGCATGGATATAATTCCTCTTCTGTGCTGGAGGTTTTTAAAAGAGATGTTGGATTAACCATTAGCAGGGATGCTATAGCTGCAAATTCTTCCATGGGCAAAAGGTTGAACTAGATGGTCCTTCAGGTTCATTATACCTCCATGTGGCATATGTTCTGCCCTTACTGCATGGAGTTCTATAGCTATACCATCGTGCAAACACAAAATTACACCTGACATGAACAAAATCCAGCGTATTCTTGTCAAGATTTGTTTCAGAGAGGGTTTGCCATTGTCTTCCTCTTGGGGTGAGAGAGTGTGAGCTGTCCAGGCTCCTCCAGCAGGTTTCCATGGCTGTCTCCTGGACTCCTAATCCAACACTCAAACTACTGTAAAACACTGGCTCTCAATATGTTGTGCAAAGCGAAAAAGACTTAAGTGATATGGTTTTTCCTGTGTAGACAAGCTCAATGATACCTCTACAACCCATATTAACCTCTAGTATTGCAATGGAGAGACTTTTTCTCTTCATTGTTCATCTAGCAATAGGGCATGTAGAAACTTTTTTTTTCAATTTATTTATGTTTTGGAAGAGATGTGCGTTCCCAAATGGAGATAGTATCAGCACTCATTTCTGAGAGTCTTCAAGCTCCCAGAGTCCTCGTCAAATTCTTAAACCACTATACATGCTGGCTCCCAAAAGAGCTTACTTCCAAGTAAATGGGCACAGGATTTCTGTCTTACTTTACTGAAATATGTATAAGATTATTTCATCTACAAAACCCTTTAGGACTGTTGCTTAGCTCCTATGGCTATTTCTTCCTCCTATTCCCTTCAATCTATCAGCAACATGAGTCCTAAAACTAAACTGAATGCCATCTTCTCACTGTTTAATTTAAAAGAGTCTTACTGATGAAAAGTCCTCACAAATGGCATTCACAATTCTACACACTTGAAAAATAATAGTTTAAATGGTGGTATAAAGCCAGTGTGGCATAGTAGCTTGAGCATTAGACTACGACCCTCGAGACCAGGGTTTGATTCCTCTCCTGACCATGGAAACCCACTGAGTGACCCTGGGTGTGTCACATACTCACAGCCCCATAAAATCCCATGTTCACTTTAAGGTTGCCATAAGTTGGAACAACTTGAATGAACACAACAGCAGGAACATAAAGCAAGGAACAAACCACCATTCATTCACACAAACCTAGGTTATGTAATGGCTGGAAGTTACTACAACATTTCATATATCTTCAGTAAAAGTCCCAAGCAAGTCAGAATATACACAGACTAAATTGTTTGTCTAGTATGACCTCTGTTTCCTGTCAGCATATATATTTTATACAATATGATATGCTTTCTTTCTGACTACCACAAATTTAGTAAAGGGTCAGTGGCATACAAAATGCTTAGTATTTCTGTAATACATACTAGTAAGACATGGTGAAAATTTCTGAAATACACACTGAACCGTAACAAGTATTATTGTAATAATATGGGCAAGTAAACCTGGGAAAAAGAGATAACTGGATGGATTATTGGTAAGGATTATGGAAAATATGTTTACACTCCCTTTAGCTTTGCTCTGAAGTTTGTAACATATTTTTAATATTCTAAAAACCGTTCCGTACTTAGTTTTTGAGTGACTATGGCTGTGTGAAAACTCTTACCATTTCACTTCTGTTTGTTGTTTAAATTTGCTATTCTTTTAAAAATTGCTAACCCAAAGATACTGCAGATAAATGTATCTCACAAACACACACATATAACAGATACGATATAAGCTATGCTGAGTTTTGTATACACTTTAGAAATCACATCTAAGCTTGGAAAAGTTAATTTTTTCACTACAACTTCCAGGTCCCTTAACCAACATGGCTACTCAGCATGATGGCTGGGCAACTTGCATTCCAAAAAAAAGTGATGCTTCCATGCACTGGCCAAAACAGAGTGAAAACCTGAAAGCCAGGATAATGCATCACTACAACGATGGGGATTCTAATTTATGGCAAGAGCAAACACAAGGAATGTAGGAAGAAAACAGCTATCAGGAAATCATAATCCCATACATCTATTTCTAAGAGTCCTTACACACTACATATTTATAGCACACTGCCTTTATCTGCCATTCTATGGAATACTGGAGTTTGGAGTTTGTGAGACACTCGAGCTTTCTGGCTGGAAGTTCCAAAGAGCCTTCCTTAAACTACAAGTCCCTGGGTTCCACAGGGTGGAATTATGGTAGTTAACATGGAGTCATAGCACTATAACTATGCAGTGTGAATGGACTAAAAGAGACAAATGGCTATATCAGTGGTTCTCAACCTGTGGGTCCCCAGATGTTTGTGGACTTCAGCTCCCAGAAGCCCCAGCTGCTATGGTCAATGCTCAGGGCTTCTGGGAGCTGAAGTCCACAAACATCTGGGGACCCACAGGTTGAGAACCAGTGGGCTATATAAATATAGCCTGAAGAATGCAGCAGGCCTGGCAGCCAGGGCTTGCTACCGCCCCTGCTGCAGCCGTACACCATTTTAATATGCGTTCACCGTATAAGCCTCAACTTGCAAGGCTCTGCAGTGCCTCTGCAAGCCTAGCAAGGCTGACTTGAACATTGTGATTTTGGATATCAGCAAGGGGTCCTGGAACCAATCCCTTGCACATACTGAGGGGCCACTGTATATTGTAACAGGCAGACATAATGTAAAAGCTACAAATGATATCAGTCTTAAACTAAAATATTATTATTTAGCATTATATGTGGAGGTAACAAGACAACTTGACCTCCACTTACAAAAACTTCTTTCCTAATCAGGAAGCTAAATTAACATGTACCACAGCATACTTTCAAAAATTCTCATTCTCAACATGAAAGGCTATCTTGACATGCCTAGAGACCTCACTGACAATTACTAGTCTCTGAGACAATTCTTCCCTTCAGAACAAGAAGAAAACAAGGAACATTCTACTTTCATGGAGATTTCCGCAATCAGCAGAAAAAAATGTCTGTCATGAAAGCTACTGTCTTTTCTTTACATACACAGGCAGGAAGAAAATTTTATCGTCTGCATAGAAAATGCTGTTTCCTACACAAAAAACCACTTGCAAATTTTGCACAGAATAAGACCTTCAACTATGGCATGTTTTTTGTGCACAGGAAATAGCATTTTTGTGTGTATATGTATGAGAAAACAAAGTTTTTGCTCTAAAATATTATATTATTCACCGAACATGGTGTGATCAGTATATATGTATATTTAAAAATTGACGTTTCCTATGCAAAACAACCATATGTGAGTTTGCACACAATAGCTTCCAAATTACAATGGTTCTCATCAGTCAAGGATTCTTGTTGTCAAGTTCTCTCCACACTCAAGAAATATTATTTTTGAACATTTTTTGGATAGTCTTTCTATCCTCACTGATTAATCAAAAAGATTTAAAAATCTCCATCTACTGCTTCTCATTTTTTAAAAAAGATCTACACTTTTATTTAACTATTTAATTTTACTCTATCTGACCAACTGACACAAATATCACTTCCACAAATGTGAAAATTCTAAGAGAAAACATATCACCCATCTCAAAGGCAGAAGAGAAAAGGAGTGGTTTCATATTCTTGCATAGGAGCACAAGGTAAGCAAGGATTTACACCTCTGAATTCTTGAGATGACCAGGGAGCTTCCTTTACATGGAGTCCAAAAACAACCTTTTTTCCCTCTTCCAATTTTTTTCCTCAAGCAAACATAGTGTTTAAGCAATTACTACTTTACCCCTTCTAGAAAGTTCAAACAATATGTACCACACCACTGCACATGGGAGCACTACAATGTCTATTTAAAATAAGTCAACAGCTGAACAACACTCTAGTAGAGAGAAGCAATGGAAAAGCAATTAAATGTGATTCTCAGGATGGTGGTAACATTTATGCAGATCCATAGGCTTTTTTCCACTAATAGAATAGTCAGTGACAGGGAAATTAGAACCTGGGTTTTAATTTCTGCAAATATCCCACAGGTGAATCTTTTATAATGAAGCAGTTGTTTTTAGCATAGCACAAGCAACAATATTATCATCATTGGCCATCTAATTATAGCACACAGATAATCTTTGCAAAACAATATGCAAACTCAAAGGCCAGGATCCTGTTGGTGCAGTAAACCAGAGTAGCTGTGGTGCTGTTGGTGTTGGCAGCAAGGAAGAAAACTGATTATGAAGGAAGGAAAATGGAGAAATAGGCTGTTCAGGGACAGCAGTTATGTAGTCTTTCCTCACTACTGACGTGTGACCTTAGAAAAAGTGAACCTGCTGGTATAGTGTACAAACACAAAAGCATATTTGTATGTCAACTCCCAAAGCACAGGAGAACCTTTCAAATTATATGCAAATACACATACAACTAAAAAAGTGTATCTTCAAATGGTGTGCAAAAGCATGCTTCAGTCAGTGGAGAAAAAGCATTTCATATTCCAAGAGCTACCTACCCATCTTTCTTCATCTAATCCTGCAGGCATCCCTTTACCAGATTGCCATCTCTCCTGCCACAATCCTTTCTACCACGCAACCAATTTCTCATCCTCCTTTCCTACTTCCTTCATATATGTCACTTTCTTCACATCTTTAAAAACCATCCCTTCTTCCCTTCCTCCTACTGCCACATCTCTGTTCTGTCCTTTGTCTCCACATTCTAGGAGCATGCTTCTTATTTCCACTGTATCAACTTTCTCTAATTCAAATTTAATACTGACCCCTTCCTGTTTGATTTCTGTCCCCTTCATTTAATTGAAAATCACCTGAAGAATTACCAACGTGCTCTTCAGTGTGATGGCCTCTACTCAGTCCTGTCATTGACCCATTTTATTGGTCTCACCAACTTGATTTTCTTTTTATCCTTAAGGTCTCCAGTTCTGCCCTCAGCTAGCTATCTTGCCTGTTTAATCATTGTTTCAGTGTTCCCACAAGTAGAACTTCCCTCTTTGGCCCTCTTACACCATATGACCAAGAACAAATCTGATCTCTTCTGATTCTGGAAGCTAAATAGGTTCAGGCCTGGTCAATTCTTGAAAAGGAGACGACCAGGGAATATTGGAGATCTCCACATAAGACTAAGAAATAACTCTGGTTGAATTTCTAGAGACTTTAATCAGTCAAAGTGGGCTAGATGGACCTAGGGCCTGACACAGCATAAGGCACCGTATGTTTCTTTCTCTTCTTTTTGTCCTCAGGTGACCTCATCAAATCCCAGGGCTATCAGTACATCTTTACATACATGATATAAGCTCTCCCTCTCTCTACATCAAATATGTCTTTCATCACTCCACCTGCCCATCTCTCACTAAGATTTCTACTTGGATATTCTGATTTCATCTCAGATTTGATTTGTCATTTACTGAACCTTTCAACTGTTTTCCCCCATGATCCTATGCATTCCCAGATAAGCAGAGATGCTCCAAAAGGCTGCTGGGAAGGATGTGAAGGCACAGTTTCACTGAAACATATATGGTTAGAAAGTCTGCAGGGAAAACTTTCTGGAAGGAAATAATAGAGAGGCTGAATCTAATGTCTAACCAAACCATCAAGTTGAAAGATAAGACTATTACCCTTCTTCATTTTTGATGATGATAACAAAAACCCTTTTATACTAACATCTTTCCTCTGGATTATTGGAATCAGTCCCTGTGTTGAACTGTGTACTTTAAGCTCCTCAAGGTCCTATCGTATAAAGCACTATCCTATATACTATCCTATATACACAAACAGTATATAAACGATATATAAATGAAAATGCTGATGGAAGTATATATACCGTATAAAAGGAGAGTCAGCAAAAACAATATTAAGCTCTACATACACATTTTGTTCTTGCAGTATATTACTAATTCACATTCTGGGGAAACAGAACAACCCAGAACAACGCATTCATAAAAATGAGTCAAAATTTGTAACGGAGCACACAGCTTTATAGTCTCTACTGCACTAACTACTGCAGGAAGAAGAATTTAAGTATGAAATATGCCACCATGGTTTAATAGTTTATATAGGCTATAACTGTAAAGGAAACAAGCAACATTACTTTCTCCTTCCCTATTAGATCTCTGTGGAATCAGACCAAAGACCTATCTACTCAAGTACCATGGTTCCCACAGTGGTGTACCAGATGTCCTTGGGAAACCTCAACCAGTAGATAAGGGAAGTAGCTTTCTTTACATTGCTCTCCAGAAAATGGAATAGCAACTGGTTATTTGCTCTTAAAAGGAGGTAAGAAAGGGTCATCAGCCAATCCTTTGCATCATTCCCTGTCCCTTATTCCCTTTTAACTCAGCTCCTAAGAGATTTCCCCTGCTTATTCCACAAGTCCTCTTCAAAGAGACTAGTACAACATACATCTGATTAGGACTGCAACTTTGTAAGATGTTTGAGTCCCTGCCTAATCTGACAGGGGACACAACTTGCACAACTGAGATTAAAAACATGACAGAGTACATGTGGACAACAGACACTCGATAGCTATTCTCTCTGCTAACTGTGTTCCTGCATCTATTGCCTTCCTCAGTCTTGCTATAAACTTCTGGATTATGTTTGGGACAGAAGCTTCTCTCACAAATTAGAAATCTGTGAAAAAGAAGCCCTCAGCACCAAGAGTTTACTTACAGTACACAGGTAGCTATTTCCACATGTGCCTCTTAATCTGTTAAGATGCAGCCATTTGTACTCAGTAAAAATATTCACAAGTGATAAATTGAAGTCTAAGTGGCAATCTTTCTATCGTTTGTAAAAACAGCTTGAAACTGCTTTGAATTCTATGATTACAGGCAACTAATAATTCATGTTCTTCATTAGGAGAAATTATGATAATGATAATATCCACATAGTTAAACCTATTTTTAAAAAATTCATCAAATGCTAAGATTCCACATATTTTAAAGGACGTTTGCAAAGTAACACCAAAGACTTGGGATTTTTTTTTTTTTCATTCTATAGCCAGTGATATTTACTTCAAGACTGTGAACGTCTTGGGCCCACCTATTCTCAGTTATTGCTAGGAATTTGGAGAAATCTTGCTAAATTACCTGGTTTCAGTGATATCAGTTACATTGACATTTCAGGACAACCTGCTGAGGGTTCATTACCTGCTGTGAGATTTCTCACCTCCAGTATAACAATGAAACAGACTCCCCCCCCCATGAAGGTTTCCACAGTTTGTGCAGAACATCTCTGCACAGTTCTAAGGCCACTTCACTTTGTGGATCAAAGAGTACACATAAGGCATAGACAGACTTTCTGACTGATCACCAAAGATGTAAACATGCAGGTATGTAGCTCCAGGGTGAGAGGCAAAATGAGGCCTGCCTGCCTTGACAAACGATTTTTTCCTTCATTATCCAAATTTATAGCATTGTACTGACTTAAAAGTTCATTTAGAAATACTGATTAGCACCAAAGCACAATGTTAGGCAAAGACATCAAAGGAATGTGAACACAGCAGATGTAGGAGTTCTAGGTGTGAATAATTATCAGAGTCACTTCACTTGGGAAATTAAAGGAAAATTTCATTGGGGCAGCAAAATTCTCATTGGAGGGACAATGCCCTAATTCCTTCACAGCTATACCACTAAAACAAGCCCCCAGTGCTTTCAATTTGTCAAAATCCACGCAACAAAGGAAGCAGCCATCATGCATTAGACACACTACTGATTCAAATATTGTTTCCACAATTACAAAAGCTACTTCAAGACCAACAGGAAATATCTTGCCATCTGACAACCAAGAAGCAAAAAATTATTTCTTATTCTCATAACAAGCAAAACAAGGCAAGAAAGGATATACACTAATAGTTATAGCACTTCCCCTCTTGAATGTCTTTCCATCTTGGCTCATCTCCCAGGAAGGTAAGATATCAAGAGATTACTCTTTTCTGGTCACACTATTTGACCGCTCTTTGAGGACAGGTGAACAGGAAGGAACAGGAAGGAAGAGGAAGAAAGATAGAGTCTCCAGGAATTTGCAACTGACACTTTACTTGGGTGTGGACCTAGATAGGTACCTAATGATGAAAACTTGTAAATGTATCCAACTAGATAAGAACTGTTATAAAGAGCAGGAACTTGTTTCAGTCACTTCTACCTTGGATAGTTTCTGATCCTTCATGTGTGCCTAGAGAATGAGGAGTAGAACCAAGGACTGTGGTATGGAAAATAAAACCTTAAACAATACTTGGGACACCCAATAATGCCCCACTCTGACGCTTACCCCTTAACGTAGTCCTTGACATGGCTAACAAGAACAGTTTTATTTCACAACTCAGACATGTCATGATACTGAAAAAACTAAACAGTTACATATTACACTTCTTTATGTCTTGGCATTCCTGAAGACTATAGAATGCTGAACACTACAGAGCAAAAAGGAAAGATTGAAATAAGGCAATTAAATCTATGCACCATTAAACAGTTCATTCAGTACAAGATGGTTTTCATAAATGAATTTTTTTTCATATTAAAAACTATATTTACTAATGTTGAGGATAAAATACATTATGCTGCAGTAATTTGCAGCTCAGGTCTCCCAGTTTCACATTTACTCAGGGAAAATAGAAAACTTGGCATCTTCAACAAAGCTCAGTTCACCAAAGAGAAAAAAAAAGTCCTTTCCAACTGCAATTACAGTGTTGGTAGATAGTACAGAACTATGAACTATACATAGAACTGTTCACTCCTTCCACCCTGAAGAAATTTGATATCGAAGGCAAGTCCATAAACTGAAATAAATACAATCCCAACTAGACCAATGGAAGAAAACATGCCCTATTTCATTTGAACATTACTCAAGGTAAGTCATTTAAACAGGAACAGCAATGCAAGGAAGAAAGATGAAAGATAATGATTGCATCCGATGAAATGGACTCTAGTTTACAAAAATATATACCATAATAAATGTGCTAAGATTCTAAGGTATCATGTATCTCTGTCACTAAATAATCACAAGTTATTAAATACCTAGAATAGAAGGTGATGGCCAGCAGAAGGAAACCAGCGGTTTGTATCAGAGAAATCACACAAATAGGTATTGTAAATATTATATTTTATTTGTTTCTTAGAATGATTAATCAACCTAACTAGTTATTTGCTGTAGCAAGGTGTTCTGGCTTCCATCTTTTAGCTGCTGAAAAGTAAGCTGACTCTAAGGTTGCAGTTCAGAATGCAGAGGACTGACTATTCCAAAGTGGATGATTTTGTTCTACATTATCCTCAGAGCTGTGTCCACTTACCATGTGGTTTTAACATTTTCAATCTGGAATCTAGAAATTTTCCTTTTCCTGGTTCTCAACCTGTGGGTCCCCAGATGTTTGTGGACTTCAGCTCCCAGAAGCCCCAGCCACTATGGTCAATGCTCAGGGCTTCTGGGAGCTGAAGTCCAAAAACATCTTGGGGCCCACAGGTTGAGAACCCCTGCAAGTATCTATAATAGGAAGCACTTCATTTCCAAATGCTGACAAATCAGATTGGCCATGGTGTTTTAAATTAACATGTCTAGCCACTGGTTGTTCCATCCAGCTCCTTGGTCAGCACTGCAGAGTTGTGATTCTTGAAACATGCATGAAGGTTCATCATTCTTTACATACTGCAGATGGCATCCTGCATGTCTTCACTCAATCACCTAAGACTCCAGGACTGGCAATAGGTTTTAATGCAATAGGTTTTCTCACTCAATGTACTCCTCAAAGTGACTTGTGTTCCTGAGATGTACCATGCAATACAGGACTTAGAATTACAAGGACATGATCCAGCACTGCAGTCTGCTATTCTGAGGACAGCTGCTACCTGCAACATTTGGCAACTGCTGTAAAACTGTAATGCGAGACTTGCTGATGGATGCATTGCAAAATATTTATTACCAAAGAGTAATACATTCACCAACACTTACATTAATCAATGACAGTCACTAAACTTTACCTATTCTCTACTTAGAATATAAAGGCAGTATATCTGCTCACTTGAACTAGAGCGGAAGCATGATGTGGAGTGCATAAAAGTCCCATCTCACCTCAACAGGCCTGAGTTTCTGTGACGAACTGAAATTTTTGCAAGTGGCTTCTGAGCACATTCAATAGTAAGTGAACAGGAGCTGTCCCACAGTTGGGACCATTTAAAAAAAAACATGGTTCCTATCTGTATGGGATATTAAGATGAGTTGTAGATATATATTTGCTTGAACATAAATGAATACCTTGCTACTCAATGTGGCAAAATCAGAACTAATGGAAAAATGCAATCGAGAATGTAGAGGTGGGGCCAGCATGTGCTTTCCTATGCCTCTTCTCACACACTGACATACAGACCAAAGACAGGTTTAGAACTGATCCAATTTAGTATCAGAATTCTGGTCATTGTGAAATTATAATATGGTTGTGGGTGGAATGCCATGGTTGCAGTTGCATCATACAAATGTTTAAATTTCTGTTTTCTTCATTATTTAATCTTTGCCTAACACTAAGCCAAAACACTTTCTTCCAAATGCCATATCATAAATTCCATCCTTCAAAAGGCTGCAACAAGTTGCTTCCACAAAGTTGCCCCTCACAGAGGAAGTCAAACTTTTATCTACATACATGAAAAACACAAAGTTAAACAGACAAAGGTCACCAGAGACAAATGTTTAGCTACAGCAATTTAATCAATAAGGATAACCAGGTAATATTCATGCTTTGGCCAACCACCAAGAAAGCTGCACAATAAAGCTTTAACCAATCTCTCCCCTTTACAACAGAAATCTGCCGTACAAACAATGTGTCAAGCATCTCATGGTTTGGTAAAGAAGGGCTGGCACTAGGAGGAAGAAACCCAGAGAAAATGAAGCAGGCCTCATGCTCTGAGCTGTGGGCTCATTTCTGTAGGACCACCATGTTGGATCCAGCCAACAAGTCAGGATCCAACCTATTACCATTAATAGGTCAATGGACACAACAACAACTTTGAAGAAACAACACACACATCTTTTAAAATGCTTTAATTTCCTCCACTGACTCAAAGACATTGTATTTACAAACTATTGAAACTTTGGCATGTGTTCATTCACTGCATCACATTGAAATTAGTTAAAAATTATCTTCTAGCCCAACCATGTTTTCTGTCTGATTCACATGACAGTACAGCCAAAATCTGTGACCTCAGCTTAAGGAGAGATATGTTTTTTGTTGGTGAACTGAGGTCGAAACAATTTTATTTGGAGTGAAAATTGCAATGAATGAAAAATAAATATTCGTGTCATACAATAGCCCTAGGTTGTTAATGCAGAATCTAATTTATAGCATGGAATCCCATATGGACACTTCTCCTTGCTTTTGCAGCATCTTATACCACATAAAATGGAACAAGTTCAGTTTTTTGCCTAAGAGACAGAAAGAAAAACAGCTGCAGCACTGATAGCATAATTTGAACATTTGCCCATTTTAACAATGTCAAGAATAATGGGAAAGCACACTCTATTTTCCAGTGGATTACAGCTGAGATGGAAACCAATGGCTAGCAATTTAATATATACCATTAAAGCATAATTGATGGATGTTAGAAAATGAGTATGTTTGTCACCAAACAATACCGTTATTGTAAAACAATTCTGGCCCATGCATGAAAGATTCCAAATGCTAGTTCCAGTAAAGCATTCAATTTGATACCAAGGTCTTTATTGTATTATTTCATGGGAAGAAGAATTATATAACCAATCTATCTGACAGCTTTGCATGGGAAGAACAATTGTAGAAAGATAAATATGGTCAACTTATTGCATTACCATTACACACCCAAGCGCTAATGTCTTGTAACTGGATACAGCAAAATGTATTTTAATGGGCTGAACTTAGTACTTTGAAAATAAATAAATAAGGTTTGAATAAAAGTTGAAATTATCTTGTAGTTGGAGGACACACACAGGGAGAGCTTGGAATCCTGTTAATCAGTCCCAACTACAACAGACCCATTTGATTAGTTGTTGCGTGATGAATCAACACATAAGCAAATCCAATTGTTTCAATGGATCTGCTCTAGATAGGCCTAACAATAAGGTTCAGGCCAAAATGTATTAGTTGGAGAAATATTAACTAGACAGAGGTATTTATTCGAACTTTGTACAATGGAGCTGGCCATTGTTGGTTCATAAATATTACGGTACTGTAACTCCCAGAGTTCCTCACAACTGTACATCCTGTCCAAAGAGGATGGCAGTTGCAGTCCAACAATATCAATAGGTTATGGTATGAATCCCATTCTTATTCTAGATAATTAGCAACTGAAGAAAAAGAAGTGGTAGTACACATTAAGGGTAATTGTTGGTACTATGATGTTGCCTTTTCAAGTTGGCTACACACTTATTGAAAGGATCAGTGCAGTTTTGTTCCTTTTACACCAAGGATACCTTAAACATTGGTTCTTAAAACTGAATACAAGCCCTAGACTCTAAATTAACACCAGCATAATTTGTTGCAAAATAACTCTGAGGATTAACTGCATCTGGTTTTTGATCTAGGCTTACATTTGCTGTTCTGCAAGCAAATCCTTCACATGTCTGTTAACTCCCTCTGTGGAACTGCGGAGAGAGAGTTTGCTTTGCTATTCAACAAACAGAAATACAATTTCAGGATACAAAAGGTCACAAAGAATAATAACAAAAAAAGCTGAATCCAGTCAAAGACATCACCAGACATAACCTGTTCTTCATCTGCACAGCCAGAATTGAATGCTACCTGACCAACTGAACAAATAGCTGAAGCTCACAATAACAAATCTGCCAAGACTTTTGCAGTGTGACCTGAGCACTCCTTCCTGGTCCTTAGAGAGGAAATAGTTGCACTTGTGGTAGACAGAGGGCTATAGGGGGCCAGTAGTAGCCCCAATCACATGAAAACTCCATTTGGAAACAGAGTTAAGTATAAAAGAGTCCATTTCACTTCAGTTTTTTTTTTAATTTTCAAGACCTTAGCTCAATTTGTTCCATCTCTGCGTTAGTTTGTGAAGTCCAGCTGAATACTTGTACACAGTTTCACAAGCTCCTGACAAAGCTTTTCTGTATATAATTTTTTCAAATATACACATTTTTACAATCTGTTTTCCCTAACAAACATTTTAATATTATTTTCAGCAGTAAACACATTTTTGTGTCTACTTTCCTAGAAGGTACACATTTTTGCATGCATTTTTCTTTTTTAAAAAATAGTTTTATTGAAGTTTATAATTGAAAATAACCCCCCTCCCCACTTCCAAGTTTATTTTCCAGTTGAATCTGCTTGTTTTCATTTCATTCATACATAGTTACTGCTTACTCAAAGGAGAAGATGATCTTACATTGTTACATCTTACATTGTTACATTGTTGCTTTGTTACATTACCTTGTTACCTTGTTGCATTACATTACATACAATCTTACTTTGTTCTTTTTTATTTTCTTATACTATATCTTTAGCCAATTCAATTTTTGCATGCATTTTTCAATGGAAAGCTGCATCCTAAAATGTAGAAAAGTGTCAAAATCGAGGTACCGAGGTACAACTGCATTCAGTTTCACATGTGGGCTCAGGAAGTGCTATATCCCCACTAAAATATGGATCATACATAGTTCTTTCTTATTCCTAGTAAGTACTGCTAGTCAAGGAACGATGCTGTTCTTTACCTTTCCTTCTTTCTTTCTTTCTTTCGTTCGTTCGTTCTTTCTTTTAACTTAAGATCAGTCCAAGTGAGCAAAACCACCTCTGGGTAAGTCAGAGTGCTTACTTTCATATATAGGAAGTTTTTGCACTACACAATGACAGCACTGTGATTCCACTTTCATTGTCATGGCTACACTCTGTGGAATCCTGGGGTTTGTCATTTGTTGTGGCACTAAAATTCCTGGAATGAGAATTCTAAATACCCCTTTCTAAACTGCAAATCCCAGGGTTCCATATGATGAAACCACAGCAATTAAAATGGAATTATAGCACCATAATTGTGTAGTGTGAAAGGGCCCATGGAAGAGAAAACAAGTGACTAAACCTGTTTTAGGATCTTGCTATCACTTCTACAAACATGCTTATTTACTTATTTATTAAATTAATATCCTGATTTTCTTCCTAAAGTTTATGATAACTATTATTAGATGGATAATGATAATATAGCTGTTGGTCCTGCACTATGCCTGTCTTCAAATCAGAATGCTTTCTATTAATTGTATGTTGTAAATGTTTCCATTGATTTCAAGATTCCATTAATTCACTGTCAATATATCAACATCTAAAGCATTGCACAGTCATAAATAAAGCAAATCACAATAAAAGATCCCTTAAAAAACCTAAATGGTTAATATTTAAAACCAGTATCAAAGTAAACATGTGCCCACTTAACTTGCAACCAAAAAGATGTCAATAAGGACAAGTACTAGAAAAGACACTCTTTCAACCAGTAAAATGGTAGCTAGATATGCTTTCAATACAAACTTCTTCAATATTGTGGGAGTCACTACATGGAAGATAGATGTCTATGAGAAATGGGTCATGGAACAGCGTCCCCACTCAAATACCTCACAGTGTAGAAAAGTTCTACATTGGCTAAGTTATGCAGACTCCAGATCATGTGGAGTGGAACAGAGGAAGATATGGCCCCCCAGCTGCTTGTTTCCAATTTCCATCATCTCCAGCTAGCCTATCCAAATAGTAAGCAAGACAGAAGTTGCTGACGAATAACACCTGGAAAGCCACAGGTTCCGAAATCCTGATACAAGGTTTTAAAGGTCATCATCAGCACCAGTGAATAAGAGTACATCCTTTCTATAGCCTGTCCTTATCCAAAGATAAGCCAAAGTAATAGATATTAGTTGAAGTCTTCAAACACAACCTCACTGGAATTTCCAACCTAGACTATCTTCAAAGGCGGCACATATGGGTGCCTATAGCTAAATCTAGTCTGACAGAAGTTATGAGACAGTGGTTTTCCAACTCTGTTCAGGGAAACCCTGGAAATCATGGGAGCTTCCCAGATTTTCCCCAATGAGAGGAAAAGTTATGGTGAAACTTCCCTGAAAAGACAACATACTCATTTCTACTGACCTTACCCTGCATATGTAACCACAATGGAATTATTGCATACTAATCATTGTCCTTTGCTGTACCCAGTAGCTTCTGGTCCTATCTCCTGTTTCATTTTGGACTGCCTCATCACAGAGTTTGCGTGGTAAAAGACTTTCAGTTTCTGTACTTCCTTCTGCACAATACTGACAGGTGTTAGCTGTGGTGCCACTGCAGATGTTATGAGAGATCCTCCACCAGCGTCACTCACCACTACTGCTAGCCCTGTAGCTGTTTGACATATTTAGTCTGGCTCCGCAGCCTGTCTAACATGGGTTACATTACCAGCAGCACTATTATGGTCAAAACAGCCTCTTGCCTCACAGGAGCACACAAACCCACTACCACAGAAACACAGTGCCATGGTAGACACAATGGAATACTCCCATTGAAACCAAAACATTAGGACATTAATATCCATGTCACTAAAATGAAGAAAGATGACACAAATGTGCACAAAAATTGTGAATATGAATAGAAATCTGCAATTCTGAATATTAATAGACTATTTGAATACACGAGCATATTATGTTTCAGACAGTGAACCCAGAGTCGAAAAGAACTAAGACTAAATACTACAGAAAAATACTACAGGACAAATCCCATAGGGTAAGGGGCAGCACTAACCTATTGCAATTGTGTCACCATTGCCACTGCCATTCTCACCCTACAAACCATTTCCATGAAAAACAAGCAGGAGTTAAGATACATAAAATGTTTGTAAGTGTAGAAACTGTTAGTGTGATCATGGCCAAAGTGTCTGAAGATTGCCCAGACAATTTTTGTCTTTGTACAGCTGCTTTTTTTTTTTTTTTTTTTTTTTTTTTTGAGGTATAATGTTATTCAGCTCCACTTCCTAACTCTTTACTGGCACTTCATTTCTGACTGTATCCCCCTTATTTTTACATCTCTCAATGAAACTGCATAATAACCCTGCAATTAGTTGCCTTTCTTCCAGTCACTTCACTATTAATTTCAGGAGCAAATGGAACATAAACATTGTTTTCTTAATTTGCTATAATTATTTTCAGACATTTAGTGAATGACTTCTGAACTCTCTCCTGCAGAGAAGATGAGGACAAAATCACAGAATCAAAGATTAAAGAACAGGATACAACATACATCTTAATGATTCAATGCAGGGCCAGCATCAGGGTTAGCATCACTGGGCATCTGCCAAAGCCTACACCCCAGCAGGGGACTCACTGTTAAAGCTCAGAGCCTGCTGACTTGTTCACTCTTCATCTTTGGCACTACTCCCTATCCACCCGCTCTCTCCAGGCAAAGGAGTGATGACCAGAGCAAGAAGATACAGCAGCCAACCGGGAAAGGTGAAAACTGTGTTTGTTTTGATAAGTGTTTTCCAACATTGATACATGTCTTCCTATATGAGATGTGAAAAGTTCAAAAAAGAGGGCAAATGAAACAGAGTTTGTCTATTCTGGTCCAGTAATTTGAGGGGATCACTCTTAATTCTGGCTTTGAAATTCTGTATTTGAAACACTGATTTGGGAACAGCTATACATACTAAACTGGTTTAAGTAGAGAATAATTTTGTTGGAAGAATTTACCAAAACTCACAAATTAGATATATATAGTATGGAAACAGGTTGAAGTTTAAAAAATTTAAATGCGGGAGAGAAAAATAAACTAATTCAACCCTTATTATCTGCCATCGACTTTAACTTATGCCAACCCTATGAACGAAGCCATTTCCACACTGTACTGTTATGGCGCTATTATTTCACTTTCAACATCCTATGAAATCCTGGGGTTTGCAGTTTCGAAGGGGCTTGCTGGCACTTCCTGAAACTGCAAACCCCAGGATTCCATAGAATGTTGAAAGTGGAATACAAGTGCTATAAAAGTCTAGTGCGGAAATGGCCTGAGAGACTTGAAAGGGTTTATCACTTGTTGCACTAACATCATGCAAACTCAGGTCCTTGGCTTCCTTGATCGAACCAGTCTACCTGTACTGCAATCTTCCTCTTTCCTTATTGCTTTCTGCTTTACTGAGAGCTGAGTAATGTCTTTATTGAATCACTAAGATGTTACAAATGCAGTGAGCTTTCAAGTCAACTAGAACCATTCTTCAAACTTAGAAGGAAGATGGGGAAAGAAACAAAATATCCAAAAACCTGGCCAGATATACTGGATACTGTCTTTGTAGGCAAACTGATGTGCAGTGTGAAGACTGCAGATTCAACAAAGAATAAAAAGTATTGGTTTACAATTTTTCTCACCTCTGTAGTCAAAAGCCTCACTGTAATCCCTACAGATTGCCTTAGTTGAATCACATAGCATCTTGAAATGGCTTAGAACAGGAATACAAAAGCAACCCAACAGTATTTATGTTGCACTAGGTGGAAAAGCCAGTTGAAGTCAAACTGGGTGTCATACCTATTGGTTGGAAGCAGATGGGATCCTATCTGAATCACAGCCGCCTGGGACACAGACATTCCTGTGCAAGCAGATCCTGCCTCATGGGGCTAATAATGGCATTCCCAATAGCAAATAATAAAAAAAAAGTATTTGTATGGTGAGCCAGCATGGTATACTCATTTGAGTGCTGGACTGCATCTTCAAGAGACCAGGTTTTGAATCCCTGCTCAACCATGAAACCATACTGGATGACCTTTGGAAAATCATATTTTCTAAGACTAAGGCCATTTCCGCCCTACAGTGTTATAGTGCTATTATTCCACTTTCACCATCCTATGGAATTCTGGGGCTTGTAGTTTGCTGAGGCCAAAGAGCTCTCTGGCTAAGAATTCTAAATGCCCCTCCCTTAAACTATAAACCCCAGGATTCCACAGAATGTTGAAAGTGGAACAGTAGCACTGTAACAGGGTAGGGCAGGAATTGCCTTAGAGGAAGGCAGTGGCCAACCTCCTCTGAATACCTCTTGCCTAGAAAATCCTAGGGTTTTCCCTAAGCTAGGGTCAACTAGGAGGCAAACAATAACAACCAATAAGGGAATCCTGAATTAAAAGAAAACTCAGAGTTGAATAATACCTTTACTTGATCACTAAAATAACACAGACAAGCTTTTGAGATCACTCAAGCTCTTCTTTAGCCTTAGAAAGCAAGGAAAGCAAAAGTAAAACAGATTTCCTCATCCCATGCATTTTTAAAAAATGAATTATATCTGTGTACTGCCCTGAGGTCCTGTGATACAAAGCAAGATATTAATATTTTAATAAATGAAGAAATAAAATCCCTAGCGCCTACATTCACTTCTCTTGCCCTTGTTCTCCAGAACACTATGTGGATTAGGTCCAGAGAGACGTGGCAAATGGATGGATAAAGAAACTGTGATAGGGATTGAAGGGTATGGAGAAACCCAGGGTGGGAACCCCCCAGTGACATTCTCCCAAGTCCCCCAAGAGCTCTTGCTGCTGCTTCCCTCTCCCCCTTGCCTTCCTCCTCATTTTCTATATTACATTGTCCTCCCTCCCTTATTTTGCATGGACAAGATGAATAGGGTAAAACACAGATTTTGTCAGCAATTTTCACTGCCATTAAAATAATGAGCATATAATCTTAAGGAAAGGGAAATTTAATATAATGCAAATCTTTGTACACACAAATCAGAAAACCCACTATGTAGCAATATTAATATTTTAAGCAAAGATCCTTCATGAATAGCTAAAACAAACATGTCTTCTGTTATGATCCAAATATTCCCAAAAGATTAGAATTAGAGTTTCACACAATGTTTCTTAAGAATAAAAATCCCTTTCAACTTTTAACATTTGAGGGGTAGGTAAGAAGAGAAATTTGCCTGCAACAGCAAGTGTGGAAGAATGAAAAAGAAGGTTATAACTAAACAATAGATCTCATTCTATTTTCCCTCTACAGAGCCTTTGTTAACCCAAGAGGGAGGGGGACTCATATTGATTTAAATTTAGCACTTACAAGGTGTTTGCAAAAGTCCAGCATAAAGTGACTGTATTGTACACTAAGGTGTGATGCACTGCAGGAACTCACAGACAGAATGACAGCTTATGAGTAAGAATGTAATATTCTTACATATGAATGTTAATTTTAAAAAAATTAAAGAAAAGCAAAAGGGTTTTAAGGCAGGGAGTGAGGTGAGAGGAAGCCAAGCTATTCTGTGGAGCTAAATGGTTCAAAGGACATTCTTTATAACAATTTAATTCCCAGTGGTATGGCTAGATAATTTGAGACTCTGGACTAAATGGTCCTGCAGGTGTCCCCTTTAGATGGTCATCTGTATTGCATTCCATTCAACTAATACTTCTTCCCCCGCTCCCACATGCTCCCACCATGTCATGCTTTATAATAGTTTCTGCATTCCTGATACTCTAGAACAATTAATAAATATTTTAAAAAACTGATTACCAATACCAGCTTTAAAAAAATGAAAGAGCAGAGGAGAGAAAAGACAAAGAAAATATTGTGAATATATGCAGTTTTACAGTTTAAGCTTGCTTAGCTCTTAGCATTTTTATGATTGCAAGGATGATCAAGATCTGTTAACCTGATGTTAAACGTATTTTCTCAGGAAGAAATTTCCCTCTTGTTAAGAGACATATAATACGTTTGTCTTTTAAATAAAAAAAATACCATATTATGTTGCAGCACATTACTAGTCTGTGCAGAGCTACTGTTATTAACAAATATGTGTTTTATTTTTATTATTACTTATCATTTTCTTATTATTTATTATTTTATTTTTATCTTGTCTTTTCCCCAGCCCTGGGACTCAAGGTAGCATACAAAACTTAAAACATGTAGACAAAAATTGCATCACGTAACGGTTAAAATATAATTAAACAATTGCCAGGATTAAAAAAAAAAAAGTATCACCATTTTTTTAAAAAAGAAACAAGTATAGACAATATAGCATATTTGCTGGTCTGTGACCATAATATATTACTGAAATTCGAAACTGAATATAACATATTGCTAAAAGTCCTTTCCTCATGATAAATCTGTTCTCAAACACATATCAAAACAAAATAAAAATGTATTTTTCTGCCTAATGAAGAAAAGCAAAGAGGGCACCAGTCTAGCTTCTCTAGGAAGGGAGTTCCAGAACTTGGAAGCATGCACTAAGAGGACCCTCTCCCAATTTTGTACCAGCTGTACCTTTGAAGAGATGGCACAAGAGAGATGAGTCTTTCCTGAAGATCTCAAAACATGAGCAGGCTCACAAAAGAAAATACACTCCTTCAGACAATCTAGACCCAAGCCACACAGGGCTTTATAGATCATAGCCAGCACTTTGAAGCATGGGCAAAAACAGACCAGTAGCCAGTGGACCTGTTGCAACGAGGGAGTTGTGTACTTCCTGTAGCCTATTCCAATTAACAATCTAGCTTCATGTTTTCCTGTTCCCTGATCTGCACATCTGTCTTGTCTGGATTGTTTCAATTTTTCACCTTCATATAGTCCATTAACAAAGACAGGCACCAGTTTAGAAGCAACACAGCTTCATTTGATTGAACTGAACAAGAGTAACTGAGTTAGCTGTCAGTTGCATATTGACAGCACTGCCTCCCCCTCCCAGCAGTTTCATACAGCATGGGGGACAGAACTGATCTTTGGGGCAGCACAGGAGCTAATGGCCAAGGGATCAAAAAGAGTTCCTGAGAACCACTTTCTGCAGAACAGGAAGGCACATAACCATGGTATGACAGTGTCTCCAGATCCCATCCCAGCAAGGCAGCCATGGTAAATGGTACTGAAAGCTGCTAAGAAGTCTAGTAGAAACAGCGGAGAAATATTCATCCCACCCAGTTCCAAGGTAACCAAAGCATTCTTTGTTCCATAGCCAGGTCTAAAGCCAGACTGAAATAGATCTAGATAATTTATCTCATCTAGGAGTCCCTGGAGCTGGCAGGCCTCCAGAACCTGTCCAGAAATGGAAAGCTGAAAACTGTCCAGTCACTGTCTAATAGGTGATCTCCAAGAAAGTTTTTTTTCAACAGTGATCCTTTATTTTTATATATCTATATCTATATATATCTATATTGAAATTTATAATTAAAACTAAAAAAAAACCAACCTCCCCACTTCCAAGCTTATTTTCCAGTTGAATCTGTTTTATTTCCATTCATACATAGTTACTGCTTACTCAAAGAAGATTATCTTACATTGTTACATCTTACATTGTTATAGTGTTGCTTTGTTGCATTACCTTATTACATGACATTGTTACATTACCTTATATTTGTTTTGTTACATTACCTTATTATATTGTTACTTTGCATTGCTTACACCTTTCTTTGTTCCTTTCCCTTTCTTATCCTATATCTTTAACCAATTCAAAACTTCTCTCCATTCCCTTTCAAAGTTCTAGATAGTTTATTTTTCAAAGAAAATGTTAACTTTTCTGTCTCTACCACATCCAGGACTTTTAATTTCCATTTTTCTATATCAACATATTTCCTTTCTTTCCAATATTGCACATATATCAATCTTGCAGCAGTTATCAGATATAACAATATCTTCTGATGACATCTTATTTCTCTTTGCTGGACAGTGATCCTTTAACTGCCTCCTTTAGGCATGCAAAATGCTGTCTTGTTTTAGTAAGGAACTGTCCAGTTCCTCTACCCACTCAGCTATTCACCCTCTTTTTTCTTCCTTCTTTTTTTTTAATTAGTCATGAAAGGCAAGGGTTTAACATAATTGTAGTGGCTGGTGCCTCTCCAGGAATCCTGTCAACAACCATGGGGTGAACAAACTGAACATTATCACTGGAAAAACAAGGGCCAATATTACCACTACTGTATGTGCATTAATTAGAGTATTCAAGGCAGAATGAAGCTAAGTGCACTGCTGGGCAAATGGTTCACAATGCGTTTTTGAGTGGTCTGGATTCTCTCTTGTAGGCCAGTACATAAAAAACCTCCCTCACCTACAGAACATCTTCTAGTGAATTACACCTATATTAACATACTCATCCCTCTGTTGCTGTAACTCTATGGTCTCGGGAGGCAGGGCAAATGTGTACGGCCCCTGCAAAAGATGGAACTGGCGGCTGACACTTCTGTCACTTTGCACTGACATTGAGGAGCAGAGTGAGAGGCCATATAAGCCTCAGCCACCCCCAGCTTGGCCTCTATCATGGTGCATGCCTAGATGGGAAGGTCGCAAATGCACAGTGGCACCAAGCAGGATAAATAACAGCAAGGCAGCTTAACATCTTCACCAAGAACAAAGAATTAGGGAGTGCAATTTAGTCTTAGTCAGTTCACTGCTGTCTGGAGGCCTCCTAGCCTGGTGGTAGTAGCACAGCGCCCCTGCAACACTGAGGGACAGGCTGGTTTGGGCACCCTATAGGTAATGCATGGGCCTAGGATGGCAAAATCCTTCAGCAGGCCTGTTCAGGTCCCCAATGACATGCCATTTGGGTGTTTGTTAGGCCTCAGGGGTTTTTGTACTTCTTTTGGGCCTGCATCTGCCTATTCCTTTGGACCTACAGATCTAGTTTGGCTTGCTACTGACTGAGATTATTTGACAGAGGCCTAGCACTTCCTCCTTGGTAGGCCTATTATGTGGCAAGGGTCTACTCCTCCCTTACTAGGCCATCCAGGTCTTCAGCAGCCTACTCCTTTAGGACTGCAATTCCTTCAGAGGGTCTATCCACATCCTTCCCATTGCTTTCTTAGGCCATTTTCAGCCAATTGGGTACTATATATACATATATACCAGATATACATACTATATATATGTGTGTGTATATATATGTATATACATATATACATACACATACTATATATACCAGATGCACATACTATGGAGCTGGGTTTATTATTTTGTACTGTGGTTGTCCTTTAAAAATCTTAGCATTATATTCTTTCATCCTTCGGGTGGGGAGACTTGACTGATTTGGAAAGTTGCCTAAGGCACCCTCAGAAGAAGATGAGGACTAAGATTTGGTCATGGTCTTATTAAGCCTTGAGACTTTGGGGAAGGCTAGGCTTGTTCCTCCTCATGACCAGTCAAGCATGTTGGCAAGGAGACCACAGGAGATTAAGAAAGTGAAGAAAGCCCACATCACAGAGAAGATTCTCAAGTAGGTTTCTGTTTTGGGGCAGGCTGGACTGGGCTCAAGACCAGCACAAGAGGATTCAGCATCCCAGCTCAAGAAGAGGTAGATCTGTGATGCATGTATTCACATGCAGGGAGCTTCAGGGCCATCTAAAGGACACATACTCAGTGGTGACGAATATTGGCCCACTATTCCTGGATGGCCTTATTTTGCACCACTGGTATCTTATAGTGTGGGACCTGCAATGCCTTTGTCTGCCCCATGTGGTGGATTAGCCAGTTGGTTCCCCACACAGTCTGCTACATAATCAGGTGGGGTCTGGCCATATCCAACATGCCCAGATATCAGGTACAATTCAGTTCTGTTTCAGGCCTTACTGTATGGGCAGCAGTCACTCCCACTGAGGGATTGTTTACTTATGGCTCCTAAGAAACGTATATCGAAAGGGGAATACATTGATGTCTTCAGCTTGTTAAATGGGGAAGCTGAGGGGGAAAATATAAGGATAAGGATAAGGACAGAGACAGGAGCAAAGAGAGGTTCTGGAAGAAGAAAGTGGACAGGAATTAAAGTAGCTGGCTGCTAGGTTTCATCACCTATGCCAGTGTTTTAGTCAAGGCACAGCCTTGGTGCTCCAAAACCCTATTTCAACATATTGACATAATTTACATGGCCTATATTGATTTCATGGGACTGGCCTGGCTACAATATGACCAGGCTTTCTGGATGAGAGTGGCTATTAATTCCTTGGTTAGATAGGATGAGCAACAGCCACCATTTTGGCTTCAAGTCATGATGCCACACAGAGCAAACCGGAAGAAGTGTTCAAAGAGTGGTTATTTAACCAGCTGTAACCCCCAATCCTTGTGGGGAGTTCAACCCTGGATCCTGTGTTGGGAGTTTGGTATGCAGGACATATGTAACAGACAGCCCTGCAGATACAAGCACATTGCTCTCTCTGCAATGGAGCCCATGCATTTATGGCTTATGTCAAGGCACACAGCAGGAGTGGAGGGGTGATAACCAGGTCAAAAAGGGATGCAGAACAGTGTTCACACCTGGAAAAGGGACACAGTCCAATTAAGTTCTCACAGCTATGTCAGTGGTTAGGGCATTATTTCAGAAGGGATGTTGCAGAGTGCATGTGTTTGGAGTTTCAAATTGGTTTGTGGGTATTAGTTGTCCCTTCAGAGCCTGCAACCTGAAATCAGTTTGTGATTTGGAAGAGACTGTATACTGGAAAACAGAGAAGGCAGTTTGGAAGCAAAGTGATTGGCACCTTCAGCCAGACTCCAGTTCGAAATTTGAGGGTTTCACGTCTGAATATTGTTCCCAAGAAGGTCCCAGGCAAGTATTGCCTCATGCATCATCTGTCACTCCTCAAGGGTGATTTAGTAAATGGCTACATCCACTATGGTTAATACTCGGTTTGGCAAAGATGATGCATTTAGGGTGGTGCATTGGTGCGGAGTGGGAGCCAAACTCAGGAAGTGATTTTGAACTCCTGTGTTTGAGGGCAGGTTTTATATGGCCCAAGCTCTGCCTACGGGATACTCAATAGCATGCTCAGTCTTTGAGAAATAAAGCTCATTTTCTGAGTGATCCTCAAGCAAGCTTCTGGGTTAGGGTCTACAGTGCATATTTAGGTGATTTCTTCTGGTAGGCTCCACAGACAGCAAGAAATGTCAATTTCTTATGGCTACCACTGTATGCCTCACACAGGATTTGAAAGTTCCTTTAGTGGAACCTATGTCAGTCTTCTTGGGTATCAAAACTGACATGCTGGGCCAGTTTTGTCATCTTCCTGAGGCAAAACTGGTGGATCTGAAATCTAAGGTTGACACCGTTCTGGGGCACAGGAAGGTCATACTTAGGGAGCTCCATGAATTTGAACTTTGCCTGCTGGGTTTTTGGGCCACGCAGGGCCTTCTTGTGTTGCCTGTGTGAAGCCATGAAGGGCCTAGTGACATTAAGGCAGACGTGTAGAGTCACAGCTGAGATAAGGGAGGACCAGCAAGTATATTTGGATTCCCTTCTGAAAGGAAGTTAGGAAGCCAGGAACGGAATTCCAAGTTCAATTGAATGTTGCTGGGGTTATAGCCTTTGGGATACAGCCTTTGATTGGCATCAGGCTGCCAATTTGTGGCCTGAAGAGTGGAGGGCAGCCAGTATAACTAGAGACCTTATATTCTTGGAGGTTTCCGCCCCCCGCCCCCATAATGATTGCAGTCTGGTTATGGGCCAAGGACAAAATCCCAATTTTGAGCAGTAACTTGCAAAGCCCTTAAGATCATAGGTTTGGAGGAAGCAAAATTTGGATTCCACTCATTTAGGACTGGCACTGTTTCCATAGCAGCTTGTTTGGGCATCCCAGCTCAGAACATAAAGAAGATGGATAAGTGCAAATCACAGCATTTTAAAAGATATGTTTGCCCCCTTCCTGACTAACAGCACACTCTTACTATTGCACATAGTTTCTAGGTTTGAGACATTATGGTAGAGTGTGTCCAGGTTATCATAGAAAGCCACAGCCATATATATTCAGCAGCCACTTGGATCCAGAATTCAACAGCCAATCCCCAGTTGGAGGTGTCGTCAACCAGCACAATTGAGTGGTTGAGCCAGTGTGATTTGACTGATTTGGCTTCCTTCCTCTATTGCTGCAGGAAAGGAGGGGTGTGGCACTCAAAATGCTTATTTTACTTCTTTGGGGCAATGACCTTAGTAGGATCAAAGGGAAGACCCTTACTATCCAGGCAAATTAGGACCTGGAAGAATTACAGCAATGGTCTTTGTTTGGGTAGCCTTCCCTCCTAGAAAGACTTAGAAGAGGAAAAGAGAACCCCAGGTATCTGGATAGGGCCAGGCACACAGCCAATAGGAAATGAAGAATGCCATGTCCTAGGACTTGAGGAAAATATTGCTGCGTCCAGATCAGATATGACCGGCCAGAGTTATATCGAAAGACAGTGTGTACCACAATCTCATGGGAGCATTCACTACGTGCCATGCCATTTACCAACAAAATAGTTGTTGGCTAGTTTTTTTTTTAACCTAGACTTTATAACAGGGATGGAAACATCTGGGTAGCTAAATGTTGATCAATCACAGTAAGTTACAATCCAACAAAATCTGGAGGGCTATACATTCCACACTTCTGTTCTGTAAATGTCTAAAGTGTGGTATAGCTGCCTTCTTCAGTGGTATCACTTCTATAATCTAATTCCTTTTCCATATACACACCACATTTTCTGCTCATAGTACCCAGTGCCAAAAATATTCTTACTCCAGAACTTCCTGAAAGACTTTTTAAAGTTTGTTTTTTAAACCTTTTTATAGAAGTTTATATATGACTGGAATACCAATTCACTTTTACCTTAGAGTAAGTCCCACTGAAATAAATTAGATTTACATCCAGGTATATATACAAAGATAGGAATACGCTGTAAATTTTGTATTTGTAGTATATATTAGTTTCAAAATGAAACATTAATTAGGAGTCCAAGTAGACATGTAATGTTTATGTATTTGAATCCCAAACCAGGGATTCTCCTCTTTCAAAAACCAAATCAAGCCAAAAACTAACAGTAACAGAGGTAATTCTCTGTGGTGCAGGTGGAGAAATTTAGGTACTTTCCTTCATAGGATTTTCCTTTAAAAAAAATCACACCCTCCTTTCAACCAAAAAAGTTGCTATTTGTAGCAATCACACTTTAGGGTACAGTAGTCACTCCAACAAAACCATTTTACCGAGCTACAGGTCTGATGGCTTACAATAGACCTGACACACCCCTATCCCTAACCACAGGTCAGTCACAAATGTAACAGGGACCTCCTTTTCACATTTGAAAGCAACTGGCATTCAAACACATACTACCTCTCAGCTGACATATGCCCATCCATTTATGGTGCTAGCATGTACAAGTATGTTCCTGTGTTTCTTCTTCAGTAGCCATTTAAAGAGCATACTGTCCCTGATACTGGAGGTAATATATAACCACAATGGTTAGTAGTCATTGATAGCCATACCCACCATTAATTTGTCTAATACCTTTTAAAAGGTGGTGGCTGTTCCTATTTTATCACCGTGAACTGGCCTGGCCTTTGGTAACCTTTAGATATCATTTTGATATCATAATTCAGCCCTGCTCTGCCACCAGCCAAGTGTTTGTGAGGCCACCGAACAAGTGCAAAGCTAGGCATGGCTATTATCTGCTGTTGTTTACACCAAGGGAAGCCAGACACTGCCAGATCTGCTTTAGGGGACTCCCGAAACAAACACCTTCATTACAGATGCATACTAAAACAAAGAGACCTCTGCCCCGAGAGGGCACCCTGGAGAGCTAAGTGTTTAACTGCCGAGCTAGCCACATCTACATACTGACCATACTATTGTCAATTCGGCCTATAACTCAATCATGTAAATTCTGACCTTTCGGAGACATTGTCTCCCGTCCAGAACTCATTGTTTTACCCAAGACCAGACTAGCCCATGGTCATGCCTTCCCTTAATAAAAACTCCCAGTCCCGAGAGTTCCTCGGACTTCGCTGGAGGACTTTGCCAGACTTCCATCCCACCTTGCCGCCGCTTCTTCTGCGAATTCCCCTCGGCCGCCGTGCTGGGTTCCCTTCTCCCCACTGGCTTTCTTCGGACTGCGAGAAAGGTGGCGTATCACCCATTCCCCCAAACTATCTTTTCCATGTCTTATTTAGTAGTGACGCTGTGTTTTCTTAATACTTTTTAAATAAATATTGTTGTTAGTTTGAACTATTTTGTCTGCTCACTGACCCGACGCTGTATACATAGGGTAAAAGATCTCCGCTAAGTTACCCTGCCTCTCGCTAGTCAAGAGAGTGCTCCAGCTAATTTTCCCCATCTTGTTTAGTTTGTTTGGGCATCCCTCCCGGGATCCCCAATTCACAGGGTAACACCTGCATCTCATCATAGGAAATTCCATAATTTTATCTATGTCTGTATGAAGAAGTGCTTCCCTCTCTCATTTTCATTGTAGGAAAAACACATTTTCCCTACTAATTTTTGTCCACATCGCACAGTTTCATATACCTCTATCATGCCCCCTGTCACCCACTGGAGGTAATGTTATTACCTTCCTTCACAGAAGCAATGCTCTGGCTCCGAGATCAATTTAGTTCTCCCTTTCTATCATCCTCCTTCAGTTTTACAATATCCTTTCTGAAAGTCCGTGACGAAAACTGTACTTAGTATTCAGATACTGAGAACATTACCTTTTTGGACAACAAGTCTCAGAATCTCTCAGATAGGATGACCTCTGGCCATGCTGACTGTCAGATTCTGAGAACTGTAGTCCAAAAAGCAAAATCACCATTTTCGTAATATTCCAAGCCTGGTGAAACTGTAGATTTGCCTTGAAAGCATTATGATAATACACAGCTAGCATGGTACAAAGGTTTGAGTGTTGGATTACAAGTCTGGAGATCAGGGTTTGAATGTCTGCTCAACCACAGAAACCTACTGGTTGACCTTGGACAAGTCACACTCTTTCAACCTCAGAAGAAGGCAAAGCAAGATACTGGTGAATAAATCTCACCAAGAAAACCCCATGATAGGTTCACCTTAGGGAAGCCATAAATCAGAAAGAACTTGAAGGCAAACAACAACAACAACAGAAAATCATAATAATGGCAATTTTTGATTCCCTATCCAATAATCCCTAATATGGAATCTGCCTTTTTTATACTGGGTCAATATTTTCATTTCACTATCCATCAGGACACCAAGTTCTTTCCCCTGGTCATTTACTGGTAACTCAGACTCCAGTCATATATTTTTGAAGTAAAGAATTCTGCTGCATTTTACAGCAATGCACAGTTTCATACGAAAGCAATTATTTTAAAATTTTCTGGTTCACCTGCCTGAAACTATGACTAGAATCATAGCATCAAGAATGATATCCTTTTTGACATCTTAATTTCTGTATTAAATGCCGTTCCTTTATATTTTCTGTAATTACCTTCTAGGTTGCCCTATATAGTTTTTCCAGACATATTTGGATTGTGCAAACTCTTAACATTGATAAACACCCATTAATTTCACTACTTCTGTTATTATTCTCATACAAGCCATATACACAAATGCATACACCCACACACACTTACATACACACACACGTATATATGCCAGAGAGAAAGAGACATATACATACCTGTATAGAAATATGCATAAATGCACCCAAAAATATTTGAATAGTGATTTAGATCAGTACATATCTGTGGCAAATAGTGTTATTTATTTTTCTGCCAGAAAACAACTTATTTAGTTTCATTTACCTCAGCAAGGTACTATGAAGGTTAAAACTGATGCTTCAAAACATATTTCCCATTCCTAAATACAAAATGAAATTATTAGTCTGCAAGACTCCATGAACTTTCCTGGAGTAAGCTTCAATTAACACAGGAGTGGGTACAGTATTTCTGGGGACTAGAGTGCCCCAAATGAAGAGACTCCATTTGTTGTTGTACACCTTCATGTATGGCGACCCTAAGGCAAACCTCTCATAGGGTTGTCCAAGTCACCCAGAGGGTTTCCATGGCTGAAAAGGGATTCAAACCCTGGTCTCCCAGGGTCTCCCAGTGCAGGGAGTCCAAAGGAGTTAAAGGACACAAATTTAGATTTAGGGAGCCACATGTGGCCACAAGTCTGCATTATGCCCCTCTTGATTTAATGGGACTTGTGACCAAGTAAGCACACATAAGAATGTGCTTACATGGTTAAATATATATCTGGCTATTTATGTATTTATTTATATCCTACCTTTCTTCCATCTATGAGACTCAAGGCAGCTAACATCTAAACAGTACAATTTAAAAACATATTTACATTATTGTTGCTAATGGCATTAAGAAAAATCCTTGGCAATATTATACCTGCCACTGTCCCAGAACTAAAATAAATGCACAAACCATTGCAGAAGATGCAAAATGCAGAAACCTGGCTCTTTATCCAAGTGCCCAAATGGCTAATTTTTTTTCCCATATCTCAAAAGAACTCTAACTGGATCTGCACATATTTGACCTCAGTGCTGCAGGTCAAAGCGCTGGCAATAGGTTGGACACAATCCTACCCTAAAGCCTACATAAGTTACATGAATTGCAAGGAACTTAGAATGACTCTATGAAAGGCCTTTGCACAAGCTTTACCTCCACTAGACAGGAGACCTTCTCTAGGCATTAACAGACAACCTCAGGAATTACAAAGCTCCTTTGCCTTCAAGGCTTGGTGGCTTCCTTGAGTGGTACATTTGAACTTGCTCAGAGACCTCACAATTCTACAGAGATTTCTAACTCAGTTTTTAGGGGGGTTTGCACGGGATTTTGATGAAAACAGAGAGCTGATTTTTATTTTTTTGCAAAATCAGAAAAATACAAGGAGAGGGAGATGTAAAGATATCTCGCACTGATAATGAACATTTGGATGAAAATCAACACTTGATCAAATGGCTCCACTACGTTATATTAATTTCATGTAAAATATTGGCTTCAGTATGTTGAAATTTATGTTCTGTTATACTACATACTTTACAAATTCTTTGCACTTGACTAATGGGACTTCTTGACCCATATCAATCCTTCCCCACCCACATCAATCCCTTGTAGCAATCTCTTTAATTTCCCTAACAGAGGTGTGTCCCCAACATTCCACATATTTTCTCAGAAATAAGTCCCAGTTAGACTTATGCCATAATTATGCTCAGGAGACCAGCTGTAAAGTCAAACAAGTCCAGCAACTTTTGTCCATACATTTTCTAGCTAGAGGACTTTGTTTTGTAACCGTTACAACAAAAGTAACATTTCTTAGCTCTGCCTTAGTCTGATGGCATGCCACTGTTAAACTTCAGGAATCACAAGATACGGCAAACTTGTAATTTGCATGTATAAGCCTGTGACTGTTTTACCATTTCATCTGCACAAACGAGGAGGACTGATTATCACAATTTTCTGCCTATTTTGGAAAAAATGAATATTTCTGTGCATTTTCCTGTGCAGCATTCACACATCATGAAGTGTTTTGGGAAATTATTCTACACAAAATATGTATGAGGTTTTTCTGGGAGAACTGCAGGAATCTGTGCAAAGATATTGTTCCCAATTTGCACCAAAAAAAAAAAAAGCAATCTTGCACAACAAAAATCTTGCACACCAATAATCCCAGGCAGAAAAAAGTATAAAGAGTGTCCTTCCTCAATTAAATTGTGTTTTGTGTAAGACTGGTTTTTTTGCACAACATTTTTGAGGTAAGATTTCTGTTATGGAAGACTACATTTTTGTGTAGAAAACATCAATCTTGGGAGAAAAAATCACAAGTAGTTTTCTGAATACAGTGGTGTGTGTGTGTGTGTGTGTGTGTATTTGTATGCACGCGCGCAAAACCCTATACAGTCATCCCTCCATGTTTGCTAGGGTTAGGGGCACAGGACCCCTGTGAAAGTGGAAAAACCATGAATAACTCTAGGCCCTCCCAAACCACATTCAACACACAAAAAAGTATGATCACCATATTAAACCCACCGTAGATTCCTTTGAGGCATCAGGGTTCCTTCACAAGGCAGAAGTGGGTGGCTAGTGGGGCTCACTGCCACCTCCACTACTGTCCCACACCATTTTTAATAGGGACTTTCAACCCTTCTTTGTAGTTTCTCAGTCTCACGAGGCTGGCAGTCTCTATTAAAAATGACATAGGGAGGCGGTGGCGGCGGCAGCAAATAATCCATGACTAAACAAATCCTCAAAAGTGAAACCCGCAAATGTGGAGGGCTGACTGTAATTCTCACACATAAAACCGCAGGTATTTCTGCTCAGAATAATGTCTTGAAACATTTCACGATGCTTCTTGTACTGGGTGAAAACTAAACAAAAATCTCACCACAGTATCATTCTTTCTGACAAGGTTTCCCAAATTCAGCCAGAAACCAAATAATGGGAAATATTCTTTTCATGCATTTAAGCTAATTATGCATTTCTCTACTGTAACTTTAGACACTCAGATTATTCTATCTTTCCTTCTCTGCCCAAGTCCATGCTAACAACCCTTTTCCATCTCATCATTTTCCCATATGCTTTCAGAGAAACATACACATCCCCATTAACTCCTTATATTTAAACAGCACCTTCATGATAAATGTCAGAAAAGCCAAAGAATGGCAAAAAATGAAAACAAAAATCTACTTCTTATAGAGGCTAGCTCCAGTTTCTTCTGAAGTCAACAGAAACATTCATCAATTTTACATGTTTTGGATCTAACCCAGAATAATGAATATAACCTAAAATATTATTCCTATAACATTCATCACAAAGATTAGGACCCTGAATGATAGGAATAAAAATGCTTTTTATCCCATCACAGAGAAAGAGATAATGTTTGAACAAACATTTGCTATGTTAACTTAAATGCACTGTAATACCATGTCAGAACAGCACTAATAACGTCAATCGTTTAGGAAAACAGGAAGTCATTCATACTTGGAAACTTACAACGCATTACAGGAAGAGCCAATGTGAAACTTAATTGTGTCTGTCTGCTTTACTTTAGAAGCTGGATTCATTTTTCAGAAGATCATTATTATTCTCTTCCGGGAATGAAATGACTTTCATTCCAGGAAATAGTATCAATCTAGTATTGGACTTGTACTGAGGAGAAATAGATTTTTAAAAAACACACCAGCAAACTTAATTGGGTTTGGGGATCAGAAGCAGAATGTCTGTTTCATTTCACTATTCTGCCAGTCTCAAATTCTCCTCTTAGAATCCAGATGTAACATCCACCTGTAAAATATGTAAAGAGTCCTTTTAATTGAAAAGAAGGCTGGAACTATCTGGTTCTGAGGTAGCCCTTATATATAATGGAGGTGGATGGAGACTACCATGAAGTTTACAATATCTGACTTCTTGTGCCATCTGATCAGGCAGACATCATCTATGCTAGAGTGGCGAAATATGCATTGATAAAACAGAGGAATGCATCACCAAGAAGGGCACAAATCTCCATAAAGTCTGCAAATGTTAATTTATCAGTATTCAAGGAAATTTAGGTATAATTACTATGTTTTAAAGAAAATAAATGATGCTTCTTACCATAGTGAGGAAGATCATGATCAGACAACCTAGCTGTTTACCTATTTGATCCCAATAATAACTGGTGATGGTTACCTTGGAGGCCCTGGCCCTTTCTCCTTACACTTCTTTATCTTTATACTAGATTTACACCAGACAACCCTTCAAACAGAGGACTACCTTCTAGTCCCAAGCATTCCCCAAGAGACTCTTGCACAGACACCTGATTCTTTTTATTCTCTTTATAGTGGGGTGACCAACTGTGGCAGATCAGGAGGAGACATTTTTATGCACTGGGTCTCCCCAGGACCATACGGACTATCAAAAAATGAAACAGAATGTAAGCCTCAGGGCAGGGAATTAACAATTTGTAAGCTGATCTGGGAGCATTTTGACTGAAGGCTGGGTTTTGAACATCCTAAATAAATAAATACAGTTGCTGGAAGTTCACGTCTGATTCCCCAAAATAATTTCTAATGTTAAATAGTACAGGGAAGCTGCAAAACATGTTTCAAAAGTAGCACCTACACATTTCCTGAAGTAGCAGCTCACTCTCTTTTTTGGTCAGAAAAAGGTCATTGTGGGGATTCTGGAGATGTTGAGGACCACAAAAGCATGCTTAGGAGGCCACATGTGGCTCCAGGGCAATGCTTTCCCACCTCTACAGCTTTTCAGCTTTCATTTAAAAATGTTTTTAGTCCCTATGATTTGCAAGTGATTAGAATCACTGATTCATCTATTTCAAAAGAAAGGGCGATCTATCCAGCTGTCATACTGATCAGTTTAGACAGCTAGATGCCTCAAGCATAGCCCCCACAGGCAGAAAAATCCTCAATCAGCAAACCCAGTCTGAATGTGCAGGCTTACACCCTTTCTCTCACTGGCCAAGCCCACTGCACAGCTTCCTCCAACCTGGTACCCTCAAGAGGTTTTGGATTTCAATTCCATCAGCTCTATCCAGCAGGATAAATAGTCTGGGATGCTGGGAGCTGAAGGCCAAGGTGCTTGGAGAGTACCAATAGGAAGAAGGCTGCTTAGCATGTAGACAAGCCTAATTCTAGGACTGGATTAAATATGAAATATATAAAAACAAGAGAATTCTTTATGATAAAATCCATGAAAGCTGTTGATGGGCATCTCTCATGTTTTTAGCAAAATGTGTACATTATTTTGATTACATGCCTCATAGATAATCTCTTTAAACCAGCAGCTCAGCTAAAGATACATTTATTCCATTCTTCTCTGTGCTGAACACCCCTTGTGTTTCCATTTCAAATCACTTGGAATGGTGATTTGAATCCTCAGACTTGGAACCCACCATGTTCTACTAGATCTGTCACTACAAAGCTAAAGCTTTTCAGAAAACCCAAAACCTGTTACTCACAGCTAGACATAGATACCAGATTTTGACAGCATCCTACAATGCTGGAGATACTGAAGCTCCTTCTGCATGCATGGAACAATGATATATATGTCTGCCTAAGTGCCTGCCTTCTGAAAGAAGTGGGCTTGCCTGACAATGCAGTAGATGAAGGTTTAAAGGAAATACATGTCACATGTGCCTGAAAGGGACATCTTTATGCTTTGTAATGGTTTTGTGCTGTGCTGATAACACAGTATTGTTTGACTATAGCAAGAAGACAGATAGTCTACCTAGTGGATGCTTTATCTTGTACAACAAGACACAGGTTCAAGATAGTTTTTCTCCCAGCCAAGAAATGAAAATGCCAAGGGGGAAAAAACATACTATTTGTGGGTGTGCATGAAAAAAAATCATCTGTATGATTTCTAAAATGAAAGCTAAGACTAGAACATTAGGGATCTACTGTTCTACTTTTTTAAAACTGATGGGAAAATTTATCAGTTTTATATATAAAGTTTTTAAAACCACAACTCTTTCTGGTGAATTGTTCAGGTATGAACTGAAAGAAAAGTTTTCTTCATATGCATCTGCCAAACTAAATAGTTCACAGCTTTTTCCATGTTGTGCCTGCTTGCTATATCCATGTTAAAGATGAGGATTTGCTTAGGGGAAAAAAAGAGAGGTGGCAATCTAATTCACTATTAACATGGCTGAATAAACAGGAATCCAATGCCAGACTTTTAAGATTGAAACACTCTTAAAACCTTGGTCCCTGATGGATGAATCTGACAGTTTCCATTTCTCTTACAATTTAATTTTTCCAATCTCAAATTCTTTCCAAATTAAATATGAAGAAACCTGGTAAATTCTTAACAAAAATTCAAGTAGATTAAATTCTCACCTCTGCCTTTTTACCATTCCAGTTTCCTTTTGTCTTGCATCCCATTCTCACACATATATTCACAATTAAATCCCACTGACTTTACTGGGCTTATTCCCAACTAAATATGCATTGGATTGCATAGTCTATGATCTCAATACTAAGATATGTATGAATCTGATAAATCTGAAATGATAAAGTTGATCACACACTCAAATCCAAGCAGAATCTGAACTGAGATATCTGAAGCCAAGTCCATCACTGCATTCCACCCCATGTCACTACTTCATCCTTGTGTGTGTGAGAGAGAGAGAGTGAGAGAGACAGAGAGAAAGTTCTTCAGCATGCAGAATCAACATAAAATAAGTGTGCCAGTATTAACGAGTTTGCTTACTTGCTGTGGCATGCTACTCCATCACCTGAGAGTTTCTATATTCACAGTTTCCACATGTGTGCCCATGTGTGGTCCATATAGCAGGACGGATTTTTGTGTGTATATGAGATCATTTACTTGAAGATAATGGGGAAACAGAGATGAAATAGTTAATCTGCTCGTGTGTACTGGTGGTATGGGAAATACTAAGACTATCATGGGTTTTCCTTGACATTGATCATTTGTCATGGGCAGACCTGAGGAAAGGTGGAGAATCGACCTGCGAACAATGCAGAAGGGTCTTCCAGATGGCTGAAGCTGCAGGCTCTCACACCAACAGCGGCAGACTTGAGAGAGAAAACAAGCTTAGCCTAGCTCACAGTACAGTGCCTCTGTGAAGCACTTCTTCTTAATACAGCCTGACAACATGATTCTACTATACCAAAAAACTGCACATTTTGCCTAATTTTTTTAAAAAAATCTTTCTCTGTTTAAGAGCAATGATGTCCTGCTGTTTCCCAGTGGGCTCAGTACCTGCTTCATTGTTTGTTGGAACATACCTGAAAATATTATGCTGTCCTTTAGGAAAATATGTTCCCAGAAGCAAGAATTATGTTTCAGCTTAATCGTAGAAAGGAAGAGCAAATGTGTGCTTCATTACTAGCAGATCTCTGTGATTATTTACTGCTATTACTACATGGGACTCCGATAAGAACACATTACACTATGAAGGCTTTCTAAATCTTTTCCCTTGAGGAGTGCCACCACAGCTTAATGGGACCAGGAGGCTAGCACTGGAAGTACGCTTTAGTACAAGAGCTCATACCTGGAACAAGCAAAATGGGGGGGGGGGAAGCACTGCGGTGTACTGGTTAGGGCACTGGACCACTAGTTGGAACATTCAGGGTCTAGTCCCTCTCAGAGCCATGAAATTCACTAGGTGAGCCAGAATGAGTCACTCTCTCCCAGCTTGAACTATCTCACAGATTTATTGTGAGGACTGAGTGAGGATGGAGAAGGCATGGACATGCCACCTTGACCTCGTAGGAAGGAAGGCAAGATAAGTAAATAGATAGCCATTGAAATATCTATCTGTTTTAGAAAGCTTGTCTTTTACCACCTGCCGCTAGCCATAACACCTCTTCTAGTCTAAAAATGCATTAGAACCAGACCAAGTTTCTTCAAGTTTCCAGGTTTATGTTACTGAAAACATTCAGTTTTGTTTTGTTTTGTGACAGCAACTAAACATTCAATTCTTTTGATGCTCAGAAACTAGACCCCTTCTGAAACTTCAGATGCAGCAAACTCAGGCAATATGTGATTGTGATTTTCAAAGACCAAACAAACAGGCCATCCCCTGGAAACATGAGACAAATTTTAGGCAGAAATACTAAGGGAGATCTTAGGCTTCCTCCATTTCTCTCTTATTTATTCCTAGCACATTCAGAAGTAAAAGGATTACAATAATTTGGCCCAAATAACAGAACTTGGTCAATTCAAAAATATACAGACCAGAACATTATGTATGCTGTCACTTCCAGAAGTATAAAATCTTCCTTACTATCCCATGTGGACCAATGGAATCTCTGGGCCTCATCAACCATTTTTATACAACTTTTATTTTATTTTACTTTTTATTTTATTTTATTAAATATTTATACACTGCTCTATATCAAGAGATCTCAGGGCATCTTACAAATAGAACTGAAACATGTTAAATGGGTCAAAAATGGTAACATAATTTAAATAAGCTAAAACATATTAAACAATATAATGAGCTAAAACAGATTTCAAAAAATGAAAAGTTTTTAAAATTTTATACTATAACAAAAAGTCTTTGGGTTAAATTAATGAGGCCCAAAGGCTTTGGTGAACAGTCAAGTTTTAACTTGGTATCCAAAAGGTATGAGTGTTGAAGCCAGTTGGACCACCAGGCATTCCACAGTTCGAGTACCACAGCTCAGAAGGCCTTTCCCATGTCCTGACACAATATATTCACTTCCCAGGTGTGACATGGAGGAGGCCCCCTCTCCAGCAGATCTTAATCCTTGGGCAAGCACGTATGAGACGGGGCACTTCTTCAAATATTGAGGTCTCAAGCCTTTTAGGGCTTTAAATGTCAGAAAAAGCACCTTGAATTCAGATGGAAATGTACTGACAATGAGTACAATTCTTTTAAGATTGGCATTACATGCTGTCTATATGATATTCCAGTCAGCAGTCAAGCTGCTGCTTTTCACACAAACTGTACCTTCCAAGTCTTCCAGGGTAGCTCCATGTAGAGAGCACTGAAGTTGTGTGATCAGGAGGTTACCAGTGCATGGGCTACTATGGCAAGGTTATCTCGATCCAGGAAAGACTGTAGCTCATGCACCAGCCAAAGCTCGAGCCAAGCAATCAGAGTCTACTTGGGCTTCCAGTGACAAAGATGGATCTAGGAGCAATCCTAAGCTACATACTTGATCCTTCACGTGGAATACAACCCCATCCAAACACACTGTTTACCTAGCTCCTGGACCCAAGAACTGCCAGTCCACAGAACCTCTATCTTATCCAGATTCAGATTCAGTCTATCGGTCCTCATCCAGTCCACTATAGAGTGCAGGCCTGTACAGTCCCATCTGACTCCAATGACAAGGAGAAGTAGAGCTGAGTGTCATCAGCATACTGATAGTACCCCACTGCAAATCCCCTCATTATCTCCCCCAGCAGCTTCATGTAGATGCTGAATAGCATGGGAGACAAGATGGAACCCTTGGGTACCCCACAGCTTAATTGTCATGGGGTTGAACAGAAATCCCCCAGTTCTACCCTCTGGAAAGACTTCATACACCAAGAAGAAGAAGAGGAAAGAGGAGGAAGAGGAGGAGGGGGAACAAAACACACACACATGAGAATCATCATGAATCTGGAAGATATCTTGGAGATCATCTCATTCAACTCCTTGCTCCATGCAGAATTTGCAGTGCAGGATGCATCTACAGTACTCCAGAGAGATGGCCATCCACTTTGTGACAATACTCACTATAAAAAAATCCTACTGACTCCAAAGGCAATTTGTTACAATGATGAACAGTTATTTCCATCACAATCACTTTAGCTGAAATCTCTTTTTCTGGTTCTAGTTCTGACTTTTGGAGCAACAGATATCATCTCCTCCTTTTTCTGCATGATAGCCCTTCAGATACATGAAGAGACCTTTTAGCAGGGCTAAGCATATCACCCTCTTTTAACTGTTCCTCATAAGAATTGCTTTCCATACTCCTCACTATCCAGACCACCCTCCTCTGGGCTTACTCCATGTTCTTCAAATCCTTAAAATGTGGTGTCCAGAATGGAGCATAGTATTCCATGTGTGGTCTGACCTTTGCTGAAGAGAATGAACTCTTTTCTTTTAATTCAGCATAAGATTGAATTAGCAGCTGCATCATACGCCTGGCAAACATTCAGCTGTGAACAGCTAGGTCATCTGTAGTTCTCCCATCTTATACTTGTCCCTGTGAATGTTGTTATTATGTGCCTTCAAGTCAACTCCTACTTATGGCAAAGCTGTCATAAATCCTTCCATAATCTAAAATTTAGCCAGACAAGGTTCACCATTGCCTCCCTCTAAGCCTGAGTGAGTGTGACTCGTTCAAGGTCACCCAAGAGGGTTTTGTGGCATGGCTAGGATTCAAACTCTCATCTCTCTGATCTCCTGGAGTCCTAAACCAACACTAAAGCCACTACACCATGTCCCCTGAACCACTACACAAAGAAGGCTATGGTCAAGCCATCATTTTAGTATTTTGTCTGTAAGGACATTGTGGCACTCTATTACATATTTTGGTAAAATCCAGATATACATGGTCACACAGAGTCTCCATGGTGTACCTGGCAGAACAACAAACATATAGAATCAGAGACAACAGCAATAAAAAATAACACTGCCAAAATATATGAAGCCCCTAACATCCCACCAGCCACCAGCTACTCCAGCAACCTCAGGAATAACTCAGCAACTAAATCCAGCCAAGCAAAGAGAAAGGTCTTCAAACCCTTATGAAAATGGGAGAGATCCTCTTCAGCTAGAGTTTCAAAGGAAGACCATTACACAAATGCAGAACCAGATCTTGAAAGGTTTGCAGCCTTGACATAGCTGTGCATGTCAGTGGAACCAGCAATAATCCATTGCCTATAGATCTTAAATTCCTAAATGGTACATACCAAGCTAGCCAACCTTCCAGGTAGTGAGGGAGACTAGAGCACGGACCCCTAAACACAAAGACCAAAAGTCTGAAATGGGCCCTGGCCCAGACTGGTAGTGGGGAAAGGGATCTATGAGGGGAAGAAACATATGAATATTTAGGGAGATTTAAAACAATCCAGACAACACTGTTCTGAATTAAGGCCAGAGGAAGAAGAGAGCAGGAAGGCAAACCCATCAGTAGGCTATTACAATAATCCAGGTGTGACAGGACCAAAGCCTGGACAAGCAAGCGGGCAGTTTTGACAGTTAAGAACTTACAGATCCTGCAGATATTCCAAAGATGGAACTTACATGCCTTTGCTGTTGCCCCAGTAAAGGAGTGCAAGGACAGATGGCCATCCAGCAGGATTCTGAGGTTCCTGGAAACTGAAACAGGAACCACTATGCAACCCTGCAACCTCAGTGGAGGGCATGAAAGAGGCACTACTGAATGGTCAAGCTGAAACACCAAGATCTCTGTTTTTTCCATATTCAGCTTAAGACAGCGGATAGTCATTCACGAAGAGACACTCAACAAGCAGTCTACCATGGACTTTCACACAGACGCATACATTGGTTTAGAACTCCGAAAAATTTGCATAAATGTGATACTGAAAACCCAAACCTAAAAGTAAAAACCTAAAGGAGGGTATATAATGAAAAAAGAAGAGGACCCAAAAACTGTCCTTGTAGTACTCTTACCGTTTCACGAAAAGATTTTGAAGTTGATCCTCAAAATAAAACAAAGGAGGAATGGTCAAGCAAACAAACAAACAAAAAGATTTAAACCAGGACAAAGCATAAAAAGTAAAATCTGATCATCCAAATTAATGAAAGCTGAAGAACGATAAAACAGAATCAACACAGATGTTTAATGCTGAATCTTAGCCACTAGGATATCGTTTACTACCTGAATCAAGGCTGTGGAGTCAAGGTCAGTGGAGTAACCTATATATGAAAGTGTGATTGAAATGCATTGAGGAGATCAGGTGCAGCCAGATAAATATCAATTGGGAAAGGGCAGCTTTCTCCAAAATTTTGGAAGAAATGGGAGAAAAGAGATGAAATGATAATTAGCACAAAGGAAAGGCTCTAGAGAAAGTTTCTTTAATAGAGTATGCAAGACAGCATGCTTAAAGCAGCCTCAGAAAATATCTATTAAAAAAGAATAGTTCAACAAATGGGTTATAAAAGTCAGAAGCAGAAGCTAAAGGACTCGATAAAGGAAAGAAGGGAAAGCATCTGTAGAGCAGGAAGTTTAATAAGAAGTGAGATAAGATAGGCTTTGTATGATTTTTTTTTCTTGACTAATCCTAATGATTCCTAATAATCAATGCATTATCTTCTGGATGTTCACCTATTAACCATATGGACACAAACAGACAATAACTGAAAACTTACACAATTGATGTCAGACTGACTGATTTAAAATTTTATGCATCACTCTCTTTTATCCCTTTTTGAAATGATTCTGCTGTTTCTTCTCTTCCCGCTCCTCACCTATTCTCCAAGTATTCTCAAAGATTATATGTGTGGTTTTCACTGATGGCCTGTGGTATAAGCATGAGAGTATCTCACTATACCACTTCAGGATGAAATTCGCCCCTCCACTTTCCTGATAAGACCACAGACCTGGTATCTGTGAAATACACTCCACAAGCTGATTCAGCAAATGACATGTAATTGAGCTGACCTTTCTGACTAGAGCTCTTTCAAAGTAGTTGAATGTTTTCTGTCTTTCCTAATATTAAGTCTATGCTATAAATCCCACTTTGCTGCTTGGTCCCCTTTTCTCATGCTCTTACATAATTCTCATTCAGAGAAAAGAGTAGTTCTACCTTCCCTCCACCTCCCATTAAAATATCTTTTTTTTCCCCAAGCCAGGTCATTCCCTTCCCTGTTTTTCTTCAGAAGAAGAAGCCAAACAAGACATTTTTTTATTGTTATTTTTAAAGCAGCCCTTACAAGCATCAGCTCACTCACAGCTTTAGCCTTCTAACATCATCTTTAAAGGTTCATCACTGATAAATCCTTAAAGGTACTCATCTACCTAGTTGCATGTCTCTCCTTGTCCTTTTAAGTCCCAGCTCCAGACAGAGCTCCCTGTAAAGTTTATCCTGGCTTTTTAAAATGTTTCCAGTTTTTCCATTTCACTTGAACAATTTGTCCATGTGACTTTCTCCTTCTCTTGCCAACAAAAGTAACATCAGTATACACTGCTAGAATTCTATAGCTCTGACTTTCAGTAGAAGTATTGGAATAACTATTCCATGCTCAATGGAGATACTTTCAACTCCAGTTCAAACACCAAATCCAAAAAGCTTTTGTTATGACCACATGATAGGCTCTCAGGACCACATGATTTGCACTTCACAACTTATAGCTTTAAGACTTAACATAAATATACTTCTATTTAGTAGTCTAGAAGCAGGATTGCCTACTGACAAGTTAAACTTTTTAAACTTCCCAGAACAATCAAAACTGTGCTTCTACCTATATTCTGGGACCTGAGTGCAGTGACTTCAAATAAGGGATGGGTGAAAATTTTGTTTGATTCTATTTTTGTTAGAACCTTTCAAAATTTATCACACATATGACAGAAGGAACTTGAAGTTAAACACATCTGGATATAGGAGAAAGCAAACTCAGTGACCTTGGGCAAATCATACTCCCTCAGCCCCAGAAGAAGCCAAAGAGAAACCCCCTCTGAACAAATTTTGCCAAGAAAACCCCACAACAAGTTTACCTTAGGGTTGCCATAAGTCAAAAATGACTTGAAGGTACACAACAACAACAACACAGACAGATTTGCCTATCCAGCAAAATTCCCTTTGTATTCAACAGGGCTCGCCCGACCATTAGGAAGGGTAAGATCAGACGCTGTGTGGCAACAGTGTCAGTTCACTGAGTGCAATGCCTGAGATCACTAGCTGTTGCTCTTTCTTTGAGACAAAGCTGGTGTATGCAACATGGGCTCTCAAACACCATGCAGTCCAAATAGTTTCTTTATGTAAAATGGTGGAGGGGTGCCATTTTGTCAACATCAGACAGCAAAACATCTCAGGCTATCCCAATACTAAGCCATGTTTATGGTGCTGAATGAGAGGTACAGACTGTTTTCTTTTTTCTTTCTTACTTACTTTCCATCCATCTCTCCTTTTCTGACATTACTATGGCTGGCAGAGAAGATATGGTCTTCTCAATGCTCAGAAGAGTTGGGTCTGTTGAACTTGGCCTTCCTTTCAGTTCCTTTTTCAGAAGAACAAATTTCTTTGTTAAAAAAAAGGAAAAAACTTGAGACTTAAAAAAAATGGAAGTGAGAGAAAGTGAAACTGACAGACTCATCCACCCCCACTCCACACTTAATGGATATATAAGACTGCTTTTGGGAGGCAAACACAGAATGTCTCTGTGGCATGAGATTTCTACTGCTGTCCGATATACCGGATTTCTGCCAAAGCAAATAAAAGAAGAGCCATATCAGGATGCCATCATGGACAAAATATAGACTGGGTGTATAGTCACAGATATAGTATTATGGTTCTTGCTTGCCACTGAAAAAGACAACAACAAAGGAAGTCTGAGTATCACAATGGTCTTTCAAAATACTTCATCTTCACATAGACATCCAGAAAAGCAATAGAAATTCCTAAGCGATTAGAAGATTTGAATTTTGTTTTTCCCCAGGGGAATGGTATCTATCACTGGGATAGTAGTTTTTAAATTCAGATGAAACTAAAGAAATCAATCTACTTCCATCTACTTCACACACAGACACTTTACACAGACAGACAGACATGCGCACGCACTGAGCTCTTTCTTTCACTTTTCATTTGGTGCTCCAAGAAAACCTGCCTATGTGTGATGATGAATCGCTCTTGTTTTCATCCATCATTCACCCACAGCTACCAAAACCTAAATGACTCTTTTGGGTTAAGCTAAAATGAGAACACTCACAGTAAAATCAAAGGAAATTTACCTCCACACTCTGAAAAGTTATTTTATGAAATATGATGTATATTCATCCTTGGGGGTTCATTCTCAGACAGAAGTTGGAGTTAGCTATCAAAATAGACAGTGTGGCCATGACAGTCCCACAGCATTGCATCTCTCCACAAACTTAACATCCCCCTATTTTGAATTAAGCTCTAGTATGAAGAAAGTTACCATTTAAAAATGAAATGGATAACATTTTAAAAAAACTCTGCCATAATTTCAGGAGACCCTTTGTAACCTTTCTCTTTGTAATCTGGGACACCTGGGCATGACGCTCTATTAATAACAAAGGGAACTTTGCTCCCATTGTAAATGCATGGCATGAAAGGAAGATTCCAATTGAGATGACAGCATAGGTTTAAAGAACTCTGCTGCATGCCTTGGTCCTGACTGGGCTCACTCCGACTATTCATTGAAGAAAAGCCTTACATACCAGGGCTAATCCCATAATAAATATCTCATGTGGCCATCAACGGGGCAGATACTGTTTAAGTAAGTGGAAGTTGAGAGCATTTGCTAATGCTTTCAAAGAGAGAGGGAAAGAGAATTATCTCAAAGCTTTTCCTTTTTAACTACAGCATAGAAATAACTAGTTGATTATTCATTATTTTGTTAACTAAATAGATCCCCCTGCCAAAAAAAAAAAAAAAAAATTGGCTTGCTCCACTAGATTTGCTAATCATCATTGAATATAATCCTACATTCCAGTGAGTTAACTACTTTTATGTCTTTAGAATGAGTTAGGGAGGGTGACTCTCCTTCTATCAGATTCAGTAGGACAACCCTTTAAAGAGAAGGATTACGACTGAAGAGAAGGCATTGCATGGTTTGTTCATAGACAGGCAGATCCGTCTTTCTTTAGGAAGAGGAAGTGTGAATGAGAATCCGGCCACCCCCACCCACGTGAAGCGGGGGGGGGGGGACGCCATTTGCCATCCTCCCGCGAGAGGAGAGCACAGGCTGAAGGGGGCGGGGTGCTAAGGCTTTTTTAGGGAGCCCCGCCTCCCCTCCAGCCTCTTTCTTGGAATCCCTGCGAGGAGGACGGACGTTGCTGCTGGGAGCACAGCCGACCATGTGGTCTCCGAGCGCCATTTTGGCGGCTTTGCAGTTCAGCGACAGTGCGGGAATGGGTGGTTACCCCCCCCGGCGCCACCTCCAGCTCCTGGAGGCATCGTTGGCCGCTTAAGGACTTTTGTCGGTGTGGCTGCGGTGGGGAGCTGCCCTCGGGGGAATCGGCTGAGCGGCACACGGCCGGCGTCCCTCCCCCTCCTTGTGGCCCAGCAGGGCTGAAAAGGACAGAAGAGGCGGCCACCTCAGCGGCCGCCCGGGTAAGGGGAAGGGAGTGGGTGGCTCAGGCTTCGGATTGCACTACCTCTGCCCTGCTTAGGGTCCTGCGGAGTGCGAGAGGGAGGAATCGGGTTTGGAGATTGAATTTGACCACTCTTCCCCATCCTCCCTCCTGTTCCCCCCCCCAGCTTCAAGCCCATACGGGAGATACCTTCGGGCATTAGCGAAGGGCGGAGGGAAGGCCCTGGGACATCTGTGGGTGTCTGGGGCTTAAAACGGTTGCGTGACGGGGGATTACTGAGTTTGGGTCTTAGAAGGTCCAATGGCCTCTAAGCAGGCTCCAGGGGCTTGGGAAGCAAGCAGCCCACCAAGAAAGCCACCCCGGCCAAGGGGGCTGCTGCAGCCAGGGGAGTTACGCCAGCCAAGAGGCCCAAGCGTGCTAGGGCATCCTCGGCTTTGGTGCCAGTGGCCTCATCTTCGGATGAGGATGCAGGTTCGAGCATGGTGGTTGCCATCTTTGAGAAGCTCCAGGCTATTGAGAAGAACAGGCAGTCAGTGGGACGGGGTGGGGAAAGTGATGAGCAGACAGTACCCATGCCCGTGCGTGCAATTAACCAGATTTTGGCGCGGTTAGATGCCATTGAAAAGGACAGAGGGGGCGAGAGGCTGAGTCCATCGTGTCCAGAGAACCGGGAACAAGTTTGGGCTGCGCCACGCAACATTTGGGAACCTGGGCCATCGGGAGAGGCAACAGAGGAAGATGTATCGGGTGAGTATGGTGGCTATGGGGATTACAATGTTGGTTGGGCATGGCCATGGACCTTCCCTCCCCCCCCGAGGAACATGGTGTGGGCCCCTCCTGGAGGTTTCCCCAGCACCATTGGCATCCTCTTCTCCTTTGGCCTCAGGGGATAATAGTTCACCCTCACAGCAGCAGGAAGGGCAGGTGGGCCAGCCCCCAGGAGGCCACGGGTTCTACTCAGGCAGTGGTTGCTGGATCACGCGACTCAGACAAGGATAAGGACAGGGCTGTGGGCCTCGATCCAGAAGCTGAGGTGCAGTTAGGGGTTTTGGATGAACACCTCACTACTGCTACGATCGAGAAGATACGGAAGGGAGAATATGTTGATTTGTTCTCTCTTTTGTTCGGGAGTTAAAGACAAAAAGGAGAAGGACGAGCTGGATGCGACTGAAAAGGAGAAATTAAAGAACCGTAGGATTGATAAGAACTGGAATAATTGGTTTACGGGCTATCTTATTTACATGGATGTTATTGTTAAGGCCCAGCCTTCCAGGGCACATTCCATGTTGGTGTATTTGAATACGATTTCGGGGGCGCAGGCTGACTTTCAGGGAATGGATGGCTCCATTATGATGAGAAGTTTAGGATGCGGGCTGCAAAGCAGCCCAACCTGCGTTGGGACAAGATCATAACAGAATTGTGGATGCAGACATTAACACCGGCTCGCCCTGTTTTCGGGGAGAGGTCACAATCAGGACACCTGGTGCGGATTAATAAGCCTGGGGTACCATCCGCACCCAGGGTTCACCAGAGCAGACACAATTATGCTGGGAGTTTGGGACCCAAAGGTTTTGTGCCAGGCGCCCCTGTAGATACAAGCACCTTTGCGGGATCTGCTGGGGACCGCATTCTGCCCGCAACTGCAACAAGGGGAGAGGAGGAAGGACAGGTTCCAAGGAAGAAGGTGGAAAACGGGGACCTGGACCTCAGACATCGGTTCACAAAGGGTCCCAGCCCAATTAAGGTGGATAGGCTGCTTGCCTGGCTCCGGGATTATCCGGACCGAGCTGCGGCACAATATCTGTTGGCGGGTTTTACCGAAGGTTTTAGGATTCCTAGTGTGGGGCCTCGTAGGTTCTTTATGGCTAGTAACCTTAGGTCAGTTATAGGTAGAGAGCACGTAGTTAGGGAAAAAATTAGGAAGGAGGTAGCAGAGGGCAGGGTTTTGGGCCCTTTCATAGCCTCCCACTCCCAATGTTAGGATTTCCCCATTAGGTGTAGTTCCCAAGAAAGCACCAGGTGAGTTTAGGTTGATCCACCATTTGTCTTACCCCAGAGGAGACTCCGTTAATGATGCTATCCCTGCTGAGTTGTGTTCGGTCAGGTACACTTCCTTTGATGCAGCAGTTCGAGTGGTGCGTAGGCACGGGGTAGGAGCAGAGTTGGCTAAATCAGACATCAAGTCGGCCTTCCGCCTTCTCCCAGTTCACCCAGCTGATTTTGAACTTTTGGGTTTTGCATTTGAAGGAAGTTTTTATGTCGATCCCTATGGGATGCTCAGTGTCGTGTTCTGCCTTTGAGACGTTTAGCACCTTTTTGGAATGGGCCATCAAAAAGAAGTCAGGCCTTCGGGGCATACTGCATTACCTGGATGATTTCTTGTTTGTTGGTCGAGCGAGTTCAGGGCAGTGTGGTTTCTTGTTGGCCGAATTCACATCTCTTATGGGTGAGTTGGGTGTACCTTTGGCTCACGAGAAGACAGAGGGCCCTGCGCAGCAGCTTACTTTTCTAGGTATAGAATTGGATACAGTCAATCAGTCCTGTAAACTGCCTGCGGCCAAGGTTCGGGATTTGAGGACACGGGTAGCAGATTTCCTTGGCAGACGTAAAGCAACTCTTAGGGAATTCCAGGAGATACTTGGGCATTTGAACTTTGCCTGCAGGGTAGTGGCGCCCAGCAGAGCATTTCTTAGCCGGCTGTGCGATGCCACAAAGGGGGTCACCAAACCACATCATAGGATTAGAGTTACCAGGGAGATGAAATTGGACTTGAAGGTGTGGCAGGAGTTCCTGGAGGGGTTCAACGGGGTCTCATTTTGGCTAGATGAAATTAAAGTTAGGGATGCTTTGCAGATTGCATCGGATGCAGCAGGTTCCATCGGTTTTGGAGTCTTCTTCAGGGGTAGGTGGTGTGCGCAGAGATGGCCTGAAAGTTGAGGGGAGGCGGGCCTCACGGCAGATCTCACGTTTCTGGAATTCTTTCCAACCCTGGTAGCAGTTCACATCTGGGCACGTGAGTTGGCGAATGCATCGGTGCATTTCTGGTGCGATAACCAAGCTACAGTCAGGGTTATTAACTCTCTTTCCTCTAGGTCACAGCGCGTCATGCGCTTGGTCCGGGCTTTCACGCTGCAATGTCTCTGTTATAACATAGTCTTTACAGCTGTACACGTGGCAGGCGTAGATAATTCCTTGGCTGACTCTCTCTCTCGTATGCAGATGGATCGTTTCAGAGAGCTGGCACCGAATGCAGCACCTCTTCCAGAACCAATGCCCTCCGAGCTGTGGACTCTTGGCGGGGTGAGGTAGCACGGGTGATTGGTATGTCAATTGCGCCCAGTACCAAAAAGAGCTATTTGAGGTCAGTGGAGGAGTTTACTAGTTTCCGGGGGGCTAAAGGGTTGCAGGACTTGTGGCCTATCCCGGTGGATCATATTTTGCAATTCTGTGTTGCCCTTGAGCAAGCTAATTTATCTCCGCAATCTATTAGATCGCGATTATCGGCCCTGGCTTTTTGGTCCAAGTTAAAGGGATGCCCTGACCTTACCAGTGATTTTCGGGTCCGCAAGTTTTTAGAAGGGTGGACTCGGCACAAGGGGACGGTCCGGGATGGCAGGCAGCCGCTTTCCCCGAACATTCTGAAGGGTTTGGGTGACGCATGGAAGGTATTATGCTCTTCACCGTACGAGGCTACATTGTTTCATGCAGCGGCTCTTACGGCCTTTTTTGGGGCTTTACGGGTGAGTGAGCTGGTAGTCCAGAGCAAAAGGGACCAGTCGGGCAGGGCATTGGCGTTTCGGGATTTGACCTGGGGCGGGCATTGGGTAAGTCTGCGCATAAGGTGCTCCAAGATGGCCCAGACCAAGCGGGGCATTGTGGTCACATTACAGAGGTGCTCTGACCCGGCACTAGGCCCGGTCAGAGCTATCAGAGCTTACACTGCTGACCGGGGAACACACGAGGGGCCTCTTTTTTGTCATGCTGATAAGTCACCACTTACCAGGTACCAATTCTGGACCATAACGAAGAAAGCTTTAGCTCGCTTGGGTCTGCAGGGCGTTAACTTTGGCACACATTCATTTCGCATAGGGGCGGCTTCCACTGCACCCTGGATGGGCTTAACGGCCGGAAATATTCAGAGGATTGGGAGATGGAAGTCTCCGGCATATCGGCGCTATGTTAGGCCGATCCAACAGCGCTAAGGTTTTTTGTCTTTTCAGAACGACCTGCTTCGGGGAGGAAGCGAATGCTGATCTGTGGCCACAGTTTCATTTTCTGGGCGGAGCGGCATGCTCATGGTGGTCACCTGGGCTCGAACCTGGCATTGGGAGATTGTGCTTCCATACAATGGCTGGGCAGGAGGGGCCTTTGGTGGCACGGTTTGTTACCTACGTTGTATGGGGAGAGCTGTGGGCTTCCGCCTGACGTGCTGGTCATTCACCTGGGGGGTAATGACCTTGGACTGTTGAAAGGCAAGGCCTTGATTCTTCAGGCCATTCAAGACATGCAGCACATTCAAAACACATGGCCTCACACTTCCATCGCTTGGTCAGCACTGGTTCAGAGAAGAGCGTGGGCTGGGGGAGGTGATCCTCGGCCATTAGAGTTTGCCCGCCGGGGGGTGAACCGGGAAATTCGCAAAGCCATGCGGCAGGGCTTGGGTTACTTTATTCCACACAATGACATTGTTTTTGACAAATTGGAGCTGTACAGGCCAGATGGGGTACACCTATCATCCAAGGGCACTGAAATATTTCTGTGCGATTTGCAAGAAGGAATTAGAGTCATCCTGGAGGGGAGTTGGGGGATAAGGACTAAGCGGACGCTTGTCCTTATCCATGGCCGGTAAGGGGGGGGTCCATGGGTTTCGGCGTGTACCTATGGCACCCTTTGGAGTAGGATAAGGACTATCCTTGAGGAGGGCCCGGGACTAGCCCTTACTGGCTTGAGCCTGGGGGACTCGATTTCGGGCTCACCTTCCAGACAGGGGCCGGCCAAGGTCATGGTCCACTTTCTGGGCTTGACTTTGGGGCCTGGTATCTCGCCCTGCAGCCAGGGGAGATGGTCTGAGGTTGACTCTTGCCCTGGTCCACCCAGGTTGGTGGCCCCCTCCCTCTTTTAGAATAAACATCATTTGCACGCTCAGGTCCAAGTCCAAGTCCAAGTTCAAGTTCATGTTCATTACCATGTATGTTAATTAGGCATATTAATAAATTGCCCTTAGTTCAACCCAAGCCCTGTGTGCGGTCTCCCCATTTCGTGGGTGGGCGCAAAAACTTCGGAACCCAGAAAGAAAAGAAGAAGTGGTAAGAGCTGGGACTGGAAAGCAATTGAAGAATAGAAATGAAGACAAAAAATGAAATCTAGCATGGGATGGGATGGAATAGGGAAAGTTATTTGTTTCCTTAGCTATCAACCCACCATGGCTCTCTCAGGATGTCAGGCATTTTAGGCAGAAAAAAAATGGTGTTCCTCCTCTGCTGGCCTGTATGGAAAGTGCTACAGTTTTCATGGGATGTAGAATGTGCATTGGGACTATATTCCTCCATTCATTTTATCATGTTCTCTATTGTATACAATTGTATAACATACCATGTTGTACACTATTGTTGTTGCTGTGTGTTTATTATTGATCATACTGTGCTAGACACTTGGAAAATTAAGTGAAAAGACCCCCCCCCCGCCCATTTCCTTGTCTCTTAGATTTCTCTGTCTCCGGCTCATTCTGCCTCCTCTTCCCTTTTTTCAGTACACAAGACACGTCTGGTTGGAGGTATTAAGGGCCTTTTTGTCAGAGGACAAGAGGTGGAATGGAAGTTTCAATGCTTGGTTGTACAGGATCATCAAAGGCAGGCTGGCAAAGTAGATTTTGGGCAATGTTAATGGTCATGTATGTTATTATCAGGTTTAAATTCAACGGTTGCCACAAAGGAGCCAATCCAAGGCTGTGTGAATCACAAAGCCTGCTAGGAAGCCACAAGTGGCTTCCCCCCGCTTTGCCATGCTGATGATGAGTGTGTACTGCCTTCACTACCATGATCCACAAAATTGCCACCTGGTAAGTCGGGCAGCTGCATTTTACTGGTTTGTTGGGGTTTTTTCTAGAAATGTACTGCTGCATTTGCAGTAGATGAGTATTCTCTAACTGATGTAAACACATCATTCTTTTAACATCACTCCTTAATAACTTTCAATAAATAAGGCATTTGAAGGTTAAGTGAAAAGTGTACACATTTCTATGAAGGCTGTAGAAAGAAGAGAAGAGACATGCAGATAAGTGACAAAATTTAACTGGACAGATGAGATCTCATGCTTCTGGACAGCCTGTCCTAACCTAACAGTTTCTAGGCATGTTAGACTTGCACCATTCCCAGAGAACAATCACATCACTGTATCAGCTTTGTAGTCTCACAAAGAACACTTCAAGAGGTGCCAGTAACAAAATATGCCTTTGTAAGTCAATGCCAACAGTGTCCAAGGCATTCCCTGTAAAACCCATGCTCTGTTTTGAAAATTATTATTTAAATGAACTAATTGATTTACAACAATTTAACAGTAAATGGTTTCAATTATTAGGTCTAGTAGCAACAAATTAATCTATCAATTCCCAGTGATTAACATTAGAGAATTAATTTTAAAACATAATATTAATTTTAAAACCTAATACTTGAAAGCTCTGCTTTTCTTTGATGTCCACTGCAGGTTTATTTATGACTTTCCCCCAAATATTTTAAAAATATGTTCATTCTACCTACAACTCCAACTATCATTTAAACACACTATCATGCTAAAAAAAAAAAAAAGATATGAGGCAGGATGAACATTTTTAAAAAATCAGATAGTTTAAACACTCATATGGAGGATATGCATTCTGGTTTTCCACCCTGAGATTTACTCTCTCCTCCTGAGAAGGAAGCTAAAACCATGAAGCTTCACTTAACTACCCTATCCACAGATAGGGTTGACAATTCACAAGATTACAGCCACACTGCTCTGATAACCATGTGTGTATGGAGCAGAAGTGATACTATGTCTTGGTCCTCTTTGGGCTATTGGTCCTCTTGAGACTATTTATTGTTGTTTTTAAAGTGGGGAAAACCCTCAAAACAAACATAATTAATCTAGAGTTGTTCAAAGTGTTCCTACAGCTGAAAAACAGGGGGATTTGGGCAGAAAGAAAATTAGAAATTGTTCAGTCTAATCCCAAGGGCCACATACAAGGTCCATACTGAACCCATCCATAAATTCCATTCCAATCTCTGTTGTATACCTTCTAGATTTTCCAGCGCTAAGAAGTAAGATTTCATAACTGCAGGAAATAAAGTCCAAGTAAAAGAAAGGAGGAAGAGGAATAGACTCTTTGTTTTTCAAAAGATGTACACATTCGCTTCAAATCCCACAGTTTTATTAGGCACACATTACAGGGCCATAATATGCACCTGTTAAAACAAGTGTGGACAACATTTTATTTCAAAAGCCCTTTATGTGCAAATCAGTTCAGACCAGAGGCAAAAGCAATTGATCTCTTCCTTGGAATCCAACTATGTGGGGAGGAAGAAGTAAAGAGAATGAAATAACAAAAAGAAACAGGGAAAAGTTCCTGTCACTTTGATAGACAGTTCTGTTAAATCCTTGATTTACCCTCTGAATTGGGCAATGGCCTGGGTAGTTGACCCAATTACTCTTGAGTGTCTTCTGCTGCTTGAGTGGAGCCAAACTAGCTCCCTGGTTTTCAAAAGATCAGGGAGCCCTGAAATAGGTGTGGTGATCACTACATAGAGATGTAGAATTGTACATACAGATGTAATCATTGTGGAGAATGTCTCCCCTTTCAGAGAGAAAAAAGAAATTTGGGGGGAAATTGAAACACATGGACTACTTACATGAAATATTGAACGTAAACTTACTGTTTTACTGTTTTAGCTGCATCAAATGCTTCATTCACAACTTCATATGCAACTGTATCTTTTGGCATATTGATGAAATTTAAAAATAGAAAAGGCTTTGGTTTGTACAAGCCAAATGTGAACAGAAAAAAGAGGGCTACAGCTATGATATCTAAGCATACGGATCTTACTTTCTACCATCTGAGAACTAGTATGTGAGGGGGTAAAAACAGAAGCCACAGATTTTTAATAAAGAAACTAAAATGTATATGTTGAAAGTAAACAGTCTCATACTGCCACCAATGTAAAGATTAGGCAAGCATCATATTTGGATATAAAGTCTGAAAGATCACTGAAAATATTGAACTCTTCAATAATATATTATCACCACAAACAATGAAGGCAATGCAAGCACCCACTAGGTATCAAATTGCATTCAAGATCTACTCTAAGAGTTGCATATCTCTCCACCAGTAGTTCTCAACCTGTGGGTCCCCAGATGTTTGTGGACTTCAGCTCCCAGAAGCCCCAGCCACTATGGTCAATGCTCAGGGCTTCTGGGAGCTGAAGTCCAAAAACATCTGGGGACTCAGGTTGAGAACCACTGCTCTCCAATATATACAGCCATTATCAAATTCTAATTCTGCTGACTATCTTACGAGCAAACCTTCATGTTATGAATGTATTCGTGTTTTGAGTGAGGAGAAACTAGTCTTAAATAAAATCACTTATTACTAAGAAGAAAATATTTAATCTAAGCTTTTTCCCTCTATTGTGACCTAAGTTTCAAATTCTTCTACTGAAAAAAATTGGGGGAAAAAATCCTTGCATTTCCCCGCCCCCACCCCAAATTTTCCACCACCTCCCATGGTCTTTGTATGAATATGACAGTGCCATTGCCAGAAAACCTGGAGGGAATCTGATCGAACATGGGCTAAAGTCCATTTAAAGTCCTCCTCCCTGACAGCGATGCTAGCAAAGAAATTGTAAAGAAAAAGATGAAGACAGCAACAAAAGTTTGTTCAGATTGTTTGGTGTTTATTAGGGTTGTTTCAACTAGATGAGAGCTGGAATTTTTCAGAATCCTTTTTTCTGTGAAAATTTTTGAGATTCCCTCCCCTCCCCTCCCAGATCCCTGGTCTGAAAAAGAAATCCACCATGAAAAAAATTCTCTGATTATTCTTTATAATGTCAGTATGTGTGCGTGTGTGCTAACTAACCACCATCTCCCTCACTTTCCAAAACGCTCCAGGACTACGTTGGGATCAGTATGTTGTGGATAACACAAAATGGTGGCATCAAAACACTGTCAGTCCAAAAAACTCTTAGTAAAAAAAAAAAAAGACATGTCATTCCCATATTATGACTCATGCGAAGGGAAAAAAAATCTCTACCTGGAGAAGTTCAATAAAATGTTCACTCAGTTTCTTCATCACAGGTACACTATGCAGTTGTCCCTCTATATCCACAGATTCTGTATCCATGGATTCAGCCAACCATGGCTTAAAAATATTTTTTAAGAATCCATAAAGCAAAGATTGATTTTGCCATTTTATAGCAGGGATACAATTTTTCTAAATCATTGTACGTAATGGGACTTGAGCAGCCACAGTGTTTGGTATCCCTGGGGGAGAGTCCTGGAACCAAAGCCTAGTAGATACCAAGGGCCTACTGTATAATTCTGACAGCCACTTATACACAGTTCTGGTTTCACTCAGGGTATACTTGTTGAATACAGATCTCCACAAAAAGAGTGCATGCTCTTCTCCCAACATCATCATCACACACCCTATGGAAAAAAGACCATATTCAAGATGCCAGCTTGGGGCTGCAATCATATGTATGCCTACCTGGGAGTAAAGGTCAAAAAATGAATGACGTCAAATCTCTTAACTGGATTATTCACATTGTTTCCAGTGGTTGTAATAAAAAGAAGGGCAAGATCTGAATTATAGTTTTGGTAGCTTATTTTCCTCACACTATTTCTTTAATTGATTCCTCTTCCACCCCTAGCTACTGAACTGGAAAACATATAGGAGAAACCAATGATGTACCTATGTGTTTTCCCCTCATTGGCAAAGACTGATCTCAGAAGTAGTCCTGGATCATGGTGGGCTAACTCCTTTTTTTTTAAAAAAAAAAAATGGAAATGACTTGGCAGCTTCTTGTAGATTTGATTGTTTGGGGCCTAAAACAGGTTGATAAAATTCTCACTACTGCCTTAGTCTCACTGAATTCAACAGAACTTGTTTCTAAGCAAACATCATAGCCCTGGGCATTTACTCATCAATTAAAATTAATATACTCATCAATTAAAATTAATATGAATTGCCACAGTATATGTGTGCCCTCAAAAAACGGCTGGATCAGGGCCAACGAAAACAACCTACAGACTTCTTAAAAGAATATTAGAAGAGCAATGCTGGATCAGACCAAAAAAAAATGTATCTAGTCCATCATTCTGTTTCCTCTAAGGCCAATTAGATTCCAAAGGGAAGAAAACCCAAAAGCAGGTGATGAGCACAACAGCAACTTCTCATTGCTGCTCCTTACCAACTGTTACATAAAGGTGATACGTACTGAAGGTAGTATGCAGCCCTCACAATTTGCAGACGTTGGCTGTCTTGATCTCTATCTCTGACTGCCTTTTAAATTAATCCATGTTTGTAAATTCTGGTACATCTTGTAGTATGAATTCCACAATCTGACTAAGTTTCATATATGTTTCACTAAAACGAATAGGCTTAGGTGCACATCTTAAATAGTTTAGAATGTCAGGGCATAATCTGATTTATTCTCTAAACTTTTCAAACATCTAATATGGGAAAAATAATAATTTATACCTCTTCCTCAAACTGTTAATACACCTTCAAAGAGTATTAAATATCTGAAGTTAGGAGAAACAGTACCTCCACCCACAAAAAGTGTGTAAAATAAAAATATATTCAAAATATTAGAAAGTTTTTTTGTCAATATTTACATCATTTTATGCAAGCTTTTCTCAGCAGTATTTGAAAGCTAAACAGTTTAACAAAGCCTTAAGTGGGAAAAAATTGCTTATACTTTTTTCACATGAGTGAAGTTGCAAACTGGATACAAAATTGGTTATGTAGATTTTTTACAGTATATGCTGCTATAGCATAATTATTAAAGAGATGCTCGCAATAGCAATGTAGACATGTTGGTATCATTCTGACTATATATCTTTGTAATGTTTTATCTAAACACTTAGCATATGTATTTACCATTTTCTAAAATGTCAGTTACAGATTACTTTAAAATACCAGACAGCCTTTCAGAAATAAACACATTCTATGCCCAAGTGCCTTACTCTACCACTCTTCATCTGCTCTTCATTTTCCACTGATCCACCTGGCATTACGTTGCGACATAAGCAAGCTCTATATTTGATCCATTTCTTTTCCTGGCAAGACTTAAACCAGCTGTTTCTTGATTTGGGAGAAGGTTGCTCTTACAAAGCCTCTGCCTGCATTGCTATCCCTCCAGACCATCTTAAATGACAATAAAGGTAACATCTGAGACAAAATGTAGGCCTGTGACTCTAACATTGTCACTCTTCCTCTCCAGTATGGTTTTTAACATCTTTGCCTGATGAAAAAGCCAGTGAAACTTCAAAAGCTTGTATGATGGTGTTTTGTTGTTGTTGTTTTTGTGCATTTTGGTTAGCCAATAAGTGTATCACCGTTTTATGGACTTTGTCGTATTTTGTGGCACAGCCAAAACAGCAACCCAGGATGCAAATTCTCTGGTTTGGTACTATTCATAGAAAGCATAAGAGACTTCTACAGTCTCGGCCCTATTAAACAAACACTGCAGTAAAGTCTTGGCCCTATTGAACAAAGGTTTGCCTCCACTTCTGACAACATTACTTACTGCTTTTTCCACTGCAACTAAAGTTAAACTTCAGCATTAGGCTGAAGAACAAAAATGTTAACTACTTCTAAGAGCGAAACTAGATGCGACAGGCATTTCTTTCTTCACCTTTCTTCTTTACCTACACTTCTTTATTTGCTTTCTAAAATATGACAGGCTGTGTGTGGGGGTGTCTAACTTTGGTAACATAGTTTGTGTACAGTTAATCCTCCTGCTCTGTCTTCTCCTTCTCTTCTAATCTGTTGCAGCATTTCTCTTTGTCTGTCCTAGACAGCAGAAGTTAGTTGGCCCAGAGGAGAAAACATCCATTGTGGCTAAGGGACGTTACTGTGGGTGGAAGGACAAGGTAGGATCCCACTCCACTCACTTATACTCATACTCTCTTGTAAAAATTAAACATTTTCTCTCACTTGATTATGACTAAAGTTTGGAGAAAACCAATACATGACTCCTTAGTTGCTGTTTTTTTAAAGAATGGCACATTAGCCATTGTTCATGAGTAAAATAATATATTAATACATTACACTTTAAGTTTAAATTTAATTTTTGAATCCAAAAGTGACCCCAAATCCGCCAATAACATTTCTGAAATAACAAGAAAATGTTACTACAGTCATCCCTCCACATTCACTAGGATTAGGGGCACAGGACCCCTGTGAAAGTGGAAATAACATGAATAACTCTTGGCCCTCCTGAACGATATTTAACACACACAAAAAGTATGATCACCACATTCAGTCCACCATGGCTTCCTTTGAAGCATCAAGGTTCCTTCACAAGGCAGAAGGGGCTGGCTGGTGGGCTTACTGCCTTCTCCACTGCTGCCCCACACTATTTTTAAGAGGGACTTACAAGCCTCATTCGCAGTTTCCCATACTCGTGAGGCTGCCGTCCCTATTAAAAATGGCATAGGGACGCAGCAGAGGTGACAGCAAATAATCCGTGAATAATCAAATCCATAAAAATGACTTTGTTCAACATGTTTCTTAATCAAGACAAATAACTGACCAAGCAAATGCTACATCATTTCAAGCTGGCTGGGGCTGTGCATATCTATCAAGTCCACCTTCACTTATTCCTTTTTCCACCTTCATGTAAGGTCTGCGCTTGCTATCATTCAACTGTGTTTTCCTCACAGGCTGAAATAATTCCTTACATCTTTCTGAAGACCTCCACTGAGTCAGGGTTTGCTACTTCTTCACATAATTGAATCCACATTTATCTGGTCTTATCACTGAAATTTCCTCTTGGCTTACAACCAGTATCTGCCTCTACAGAACTTAAACTCATTAGAACAGTGACTCACAATGTTTGGTTCTCCAGATGTTTGGTAAAGGATTCTGTCTGCAGACCAAAGAAAGACAACTGCTTTGTTAAATGTAGACTTGCCCTCTCAAGTGGCACAGCACAGCCTCTTTCCCCTCTTCCACATGAGAGACCTTCAGATATTTGAAGAGAGGATAACAATACAAAGGAGGACAGTACTCTAAGTGTTAAATTTTGCAAGAGGGCTGGCAGAATAGAAGCAACTCAAGACAGAATTGCATAAAGTAGACATGGACTGCTTTTCTGAATAGTCTCATCACTAAGGCTAGGCAGCAGGAATCTTTGATCTTCCTTCCACCAACTACAGGCATTTGCACCTCACAAATCAACCTGTCTACAGAGGTCGCTGGCAATCTCTAGCCTCTCAACTGTACTTTTGTGTTCAAAGCAAATTCTCACAGAAAAGCATATCCCTAATTACAGTGGGGTGCTGCTTCTGAGCATTTGTGGGTCACTCACCCGGCCATTTGAGTTGAGACTAATTGGGCACAGCAGAAGCAAAGCAAAGGAGACTACTGATTAAATGGTTGAGATGTAAGCCTGCAGCAATTGCTAAGCAGGGAAACCAGAATCAGGACAAATCTCAGTAGAAGGTTATACTGAAATACTAAGGACTAAAATCAGGAAGTTTCACTGTCACCTTTAGGAATGACTCTGTTGCCAGTAATTTAAATTTTGTTCCAAAATGAAATGAAAGTTCATGTTGAAGTGCTGATTTTAAACTATACATGCCACTGGCACAATACTAGTCAAGACTGTCCTCCTCAACATGGAGAGCCATCAGGTCAAAGACTCTCCAACTTTCTCAAAAAATCTCACTTCCACTATAAGAAAAAGATGCCTATTTCAAAGTCTCAGTGTCTGCAATTTGTGGCAAAATATAATTTGCATAAAACTCCTGTGTCCTTGCAGAACTAGCTCTTTTTTTCCCTCCCTTCTCTGAACTAAGTACACACAACAGTATGCACCACAGGACAGGCTGATCAATCACATGAACCTACCCAGTACACAAGAACCTACTACTACAAAGAACACACCCAGTACTACTTTTACTTCAAGCCAACACATTACATTTTCTGATACTATTTTACAAAAAAATGTGCAAAAACTGCTCACAAAATGCACAATTTTTCTACAAGATGAAAAAAACAGCAACCTTCCCTTCTGCCCCCATCCTCTGAATCTCATCATCTTACAGTGGCTCACATGTGAAGAAAAAATTAATTTGTCTCACTTACTGAGCAAGGACAAAGCATATCAGAATATTTTATTATTCTATTCTGTTTTATTTATACCCCATCTTTTTCACGACATAGTACCACTGATAGCTCATGTAATAGATTAAAACAAACTAAAGCTAAAAATATTTTTTTTAAAAATAGCTATCCTTTTAAAACACAACTGAGTTAAAACACTATAAAAATACTCAAAACATAACAATAAGAACAAAAGTACAGCACACGTATACAGTTAAAAGACCCTTCTATATCTGTACATGATTATATAAGGATAAACATTTTTATATTGATAAATATGTGCACTGCATTTTCATCAAATCTAACGACCAGAGCTGAGTTTCCCTTTCTACTAAAATAATGTGGCAGTCAGAAGCACTCCTGCTCAGGATTCTGGGCAATCCATTCCAGAACCCATTCTTTCTCTTCTGTTTTCCAGCTCACTTCTCCTGCTGATTATCAGTGTTCCATAGCCAGTAAGCACACACTGTCCTCACTGAAGTATTAGAGAGAGATGCCATCCCCAACGTGTTAATGTTCTCTTTTAAAATGTACTTCTCCTTGGTGTTATCCACAGATCTGCTAACACTTCCCTCTTGAGCATGGCTGATGCCATTTTTGGCTACAGAAGGAATGCCATCCAGAGTCTCAAGTAGAGGGAATGAACTCACTGGTTAAGTAAACACCTGGACAATTAGCAAAACCAGCACAGAAATGGGACAGCCAAGGTAGTAACCTATTAAATACATATCTGCAAAGCAGATAGAAACTCTGGTAACTGTTGTAAACTCACTTACCAGGTAGCAAGTCATACCTAATGAACTGGAATATAACTCTGAATAAATATATTTCTGAATGTGTGTACAGGTAGAGCTAGATAAAAGAGAGTGTGGACTACAACTAAGTCTGTTGTGAAGAAATTAACCTGAAGAAAGCCAACTGAGGAAGGATATGAGGAGTGTTTGTGAACAGATAGACTGAGTTTACCTAATCAAAGATCCAAACAGCACCAGTCCCTTCTGGCTAGGTTAGATTGGACAGCAAATAAACACAGTCAGTCCAAGGCCTTTTCCGCCTACAATGTTATAGTGCTATTATTCCTCTTTCAACATCCTGTGTAATTCTGGGGTTTGTGGTTTACTGAGGCCACAGAGCTCTCTGGCTGAGAATTCTAAATGCCCCTCCCTCAACAGCAAAGCCCAGGATTCCACAGGATGTTGAAAGTGGAATAATAGCACTGTAACAGTATAGTGCAGAAATGGCATAAATCTAGTTTGTCATTAAGAAATTAGTTTAAGGTTAATGCTGCTACTTCTTACCCTCAAACTACACTGGAGGAGCAGGTGTTAGACACACCTGTTGCATGTGCTGAAAGAATGTACAAGGTAGTTGTAAGGATGTATGGTCTGGCACAATCACTGCCACATAAACTATAAGTATTCCTCCACCATCTCCATTTGCACACTCAACCAGCATGCAAAAGCACTGAATAGATGAGAAGATACAGGGCTTCTCTATATGCATATATAGAAATTCTCTTATCAGTTGAGGGCACTGATGGTCAATGTGGTGGGTAGCAAATCAGCAGAATGCCTGACCTATCTCTGTGGCCAAGCACTGGCTGCAAGTATTAAAACCCAGTACTTGATCCAATTATTTAGTCAAAATGTACCACTAAATTTTGAGATAGGATCTGCTCTCTTTGACTACCTGTCTAAATGTGCAGAGGCAGCTTCCATATCAGTGTGGGTGTAAATCTTCTCTGGGTTTTAGTTCAAATTGTAAAGGAGCTACTCCAGATGCTGAATGTTATCTCCCTCTATTCAGTACTTTGGGTAACTCCTGTAAAGGCTGAACTATAATCCAGGGTAGATTCCTTATCCCATTCACATGGGAACCAGAAGGGGTGAAGAAACACTATCTCTCTTCAAAGAGGAGGATGAAAAAGTGGGGGGGATGAGAATTATTCAAAACTAAAACAGAAATAAGTTCAGGATCTAATCTAATCTAATCTAATCTAATCTAATCTAATCTAATCTATGGATGTAAGAATAAAATTATGTCATTGTTTGTTCTAATCTCATGTTATCAAAAAAGTGTCTAAAAATTAACTTCTGATGTCCAAGTGAGCTGTTGTTTGAGCGATACCCCCAAAATTTGGTTATTGATTTGCTATAATCAAAAAATGCATCTACACTCCAGACATTCACGCATCACTTGGTGTGATTATTCAAAGTCATATTTGAGCATTCAATCCTTAGTTGGACATTTACATTTCAAAATGTATTATACAACCACTTTTTAACCTCTGATAAGTTTGAGCAGGTCAGTTATTTCCTATGTGCTAAACATGAAGCTGTTAAAATATAACAGCTATCATTATTGACTTAGAAATAATCTAGATCTGCCTCATATGATGTAAATTACGCATATTCCGTTAAGTGAGTTTGTTTCCGTACAACACTTATTGAATCTGCTCCCAGAAATATTTCATTCAAAGCTATTGTAAAATTTCATTCAAAGCCATTGTAAAAGACATGTTGCAAATATGAAGTAAAAGAGTAGAGGAAAAAATCTGGTGTGTGTGGGGGGGAATCTTAGCGAGATGCCCAGCATGTGATATACAGAAGCAGCTGCTCTAATGTTTTTTATGTATCTACTATTGCTTATTTAGCACCTCTCAGTAAATAATATTTTCCAATCCTGTGTTATCTTTCCAAGTAACAAGGTATCAGAGACACTGGCAATTATCTTGGAGCAAACCTCTTCTGTTAATAAAAAAATAATCCCCATATGAAATGTTTCTATGTTTGTGAAGTCAAAGGCATTTGCTCTTCTAACTAGAGCCTGCTGCACAGTCAGTCACAGTAGGAAGATGGAGCATGGGAATGGGAGCCAAGAATAGCTAAGCTACAAACTCCTGAAGAGTTCTGATTCTGTCAGTACAAGCTCTGATTCTATCAGGCACTATAGCTACCTCCATTTTCTTTATCTCGCTGCGTAAAACGAGTTTCCTTAATATACACTAGAGTTTCATCAAACATTTGTGAGGCTCATATTTTATAGCAGTGCTTCTCAGTGTTTCTGATGTGAAGGAATAGCATTGTTCTTTCCCTAAGATGTCCGGGATTGGTACCATGCTTGTGCCCATTGGCTACAATTGTTTCTGTCTTCCCTGGGAACTCACCATGGACTGGCAGCCAAGGGCTCATGAGCTGGCACTGTTTCAAGGACCACCACTTTGCTTAGCACTGTTTTATTATATAATCTAAAGGTGTAGTTTTTGAAAATCTGACATATCGGTTTGGGACTGTCTCAACATTTCTGCAAATGAGCGAGAATTCTTGATGGAGGGATTGTATTTGGCTATGAATCAAGGGTCTTTCTTCATCTATTTTCCATAACACTTGTCAAGAGAAGAAGGAAGGTACAGAACCCTTCTTTACACATGGCCTAATTCTTTTACCCTGTAATTCTGTATGTGTCTACTTAGCAGTAAGCCCCAATAGGACCACTCGGATATTCTCCCAAGCCCGTGTAAGACTGCAGCCAGTAACAGTCCAATATATTTTTCCATGTAACATTATCCCTATACATATGGGCACATTTCCAGAGACAGAAGAATAGTGGAATGTTGGTTGAAATGTCTAATAGAAAAGTGTTCTCTACCATATCTGAGGATTCGAGATAGTTTTGGGCCCGGTTGTATGGTGCAGCAGTTCAGTTCTCTAGCAGAAAAGAACAGTTAGGCAGTTTAAGAGGAACAGCCAGGAAACTATTGCTGCCCTCCCCATTCATGAGCATCTGTTGCCTCAGGAAGCTACTTCATTCTGTGCAACAGTAAAGAGAGGTCTTATTTTACCTACACCAGCTACTTAAAGAGAGGCAAATTTCATCCATAAAGAGAAGTGCACATCATATGCTCAGGACAAAAGATGTCTTAGAATATAATTTCAGTTATTTTTTCATATTTTACCATATTCTGAGGGAAACCTGAGAGTTCTTAAAAAATCAAATGTGGAAGAAACCCAGGCACAGGGTTCAATATATAACCTTTAGAGGTCTGAATGTATCCTTTTTTTCTTGAACTTTTGGATGGTGAATTATGGTTGCCAACCTTTAACAGAAGAAATGCATTCAAATTTTGGTTTTGCTAAGGGAAAAAATACAAAAATGCGGACATAGCACATCTGAGGTTTCAAAATCTGGATGTTAAAGGAAGGGAAAATTACAGATCCTCCTAAGTCCTACTGGGACTACAGCTACAGCAATTACCTCAACAAAGGCAATCGCTACAAGTAAATGAAGACTGATCTATTCTTCCACTGCCAAAAGAGGTGGAAAAGGATGTAGTGGTGGTGATGGTTAGTGATAGTGGTAGAGCTCTGATTTTTGCAGTTTTCAACCTTCCAGAGAGGCAACTACAGCAACATGAGGAACCTGACCTGTTCCTTCTGTTGCCAAGGGAACTATAAATCATCTTCCCTAAAAGGATACTGATTTGGATCATATTTCCTAAACTGACTCTGCAGCACTTTAAAGGAGGTGAACTTCAATGATATAGAAAGATGTTATCTACCTCATCTCTTGTACATGGAGTGAGTGAAATCCTCTTGTACATGGAGTGAGTGGAATCCTGATTAACCCTGGGTGAGAAAGACGCCCCAAGGACAATCCTCTCTTGGAAGGCGTCAGTATGAAGGGCTGTCCAGTTCAAGGCTGTCCAGTTCAAGGCCAACTTAGAGATAAAAAGGTAGGACAGCCTTGAAGTGGTGTACTGTGGTTTCCCTATTTCTTTTGACAAGATCTCCCATGCACACAAACTGGTAAAATGCTACTGTTCTGTGTATTTGTACCTGTTTTATGGATCATTGTCACTGTTGTCCTCCTTCCCCCCCCCCCCCCCGTACTATAGGAGATCTCTGTGCCATAAATGATTCTACAAATCCACTCCAAATAAGGACACAATATTACTGTAATAACTAAATAATTGGTTTATCTCTTTGGAAACCACAAGAGGAAAAATTGTGTATCTGTTGTCACTGTTGTTGTTATACACCTTCAAGCTGATTCTAACTAATGGTAAGTCTATCGTAAGGTCTTCTTGGCAATATTTATTCAGAGGAGATTTATACACACTTTTCCTCATGATACCTCTCTCTCTCCAGGAGTCATTTTAGCTTGTACTGTGCAGGTCTGTTAACATGAATACTCTTTCTTTTTCATCAAGGATTCTCTTCGAAGGAACTGCCATGATATTCCTACTATGTAATTACAACCAAAATTACAACCTGAATCAGGATAGTCATGGTAGCCTCTTTGAAGAGAATTCTTGGCAAAAAGACAAGAGACTTCACGCAACAGAACCCAAAGAGGCATATACTACAGGGCATATACTACAGTTGTCTAAAAGTGACTTCTTGAGAGAAAGAGGCATCATAAGGGAAACCATATACTCTTTTTTAAAGGATTCACCATAAATAAACAAATAAACAAACAAACAAATAAATAAATAAATTTTTGTATCCCATCCTATAAAAGCCCCAAATATTCAGCCATGTATCTCATACAAATGAAAGAGCCTGGATCAGCTTTTCCAATCTGGTGTGTTGCAGATGTTAATTGTTATTGATAATGTATCTTCAAACTAACATTGGCTTATGACAACCTTATGCTAGGGTTTTCCTGGCAAGTTTACCTGGTAGAGGTTTTCCACTGCCTTCCTCTTAGGCTGAGAAAACGTGACTTGTCCACAGTTAGTCACTGCATTTCCATGGTTGAATGGGGAACAGAACTAGCACAAGCTAGCTTAAGCTGAGACCACTACACCGTGCTGACTCCTGACTGTTTTCATGGCACAAATCATTTTAAAACAGTCTGATGTGGAAAGTGAACATTTGTGAAATGCCTGGCTACAAAGACATTTTGTTTTTAATTTCTTTAACAAGCATCACTAAAACTTGGTGAGATGACACACATGATTAGAAACCATGGGATATAACTGATTCAAAAAGATTAGAACAAACAGGAAGGGAGGAAGAATGGTATTATATATAAAAGGATGCATACATATGCAAAGAGATCATGACTTGGAGGATGAAGGGCAGCTTGAGAGTATTCAATAAAAATTACAGAAGAGCAAATAACAATGAAGTTACTGTAGGAGTCTGCTATAGAACTACAAGCCAGGCTGAAAACATGGATGACGCTTTTCTGGAACAGATTATCAAATTGTCAAAAAAAAAAAAAGAGAGAGAGAGAGAGAGATGTAACAGTAATGAACAACTTCAAGTATCTTTATAACTGTTAGAAGCCAAGCTTTGCCAAGAAATTGCTCACTTGATCTGCTCAAAATTCTATTTTTTAGAAGGTAGAAAAAGCAACAGGGGGACTGATTATCCTGGACCTGATTCTCAGCAACAGATATGAACTTGACAACAATGTGGAAGTGACTCCATCTTCTCGGGATTTATTATACAGAAGAAGGGGGAAAATGAGTTCATCATAAATACTCTCTTGATCCAAGAAAGCCAATTTTAATAAATTTAAGGAAATACAGTACTAGGGGATATCCGATGGTCAGAAATTCAAAAGGAAAAGGAGAATTCTTAAAAGTGAGATACTGAAAACACAATGGAAAACAATTCCAGTGAGAAAAGAAAATGGGATGCACCTAAAGAAACCCAGATGGATGCACAAGGAGCTTTGGGATGAGCTGAGAGTCAAAAGGAACATGCAGAAGAAATGGAAGAAGGGGCAATCATGAAGGAAAAATACAGACAGGAGGTCAATATTTGTAAAAAGAAGGTCAGAGTGGCTATGTTTCAGAATGTACTCAGGCATACAAGGCATTTTAAAACTGCTTAATGGGGAAGTGGGCTGGCTATTTTCTGAGCAAGAGGAAAAACAAGAAAGCAGTAGGTGTGCTGCATGGAGAAGATGGAGAATTGCTAATGGGAGATACAGAGAAAGCAAAATTGCTCAACAATTGCTTTGCCTCTGTCTCCTCCCAAAAGAGAAACAGTACTCAACGTGGTGAAAACACAATAATGAAGTAGTGATGGGGCTGCAGGTCAAAATAGGTGAAGAATTGTTAAAGGAACACCTAGCTTCTTTAAATGAATTCAGCTCTTTAGGGCCAGATAAACTGTATCCAAGGGTATTAAAGGAATTGGTAGATTTTGTTTCATAGCCTCTACCAATAATCTTTGAAAATTCTTGGAGAACGGGCAAGATCTCAGAAGTTTAGAGGACAGCAAATATTGTCTTCAAATAAGGGGCAAGTACTGACCAGTAAATTTTATGTCAATACCAGGAAATCTTCTAGAACAGACCATTAAACAGTTGGCCTGGAAGCAATTAGAAAAGAGTCCTGTGGTGACTCAGAGCCATCATGGGTTTTTCAAAAAGAAATCATACCAGGCTAAACTTATATCTTTCTCCCCACCTCACACACACACTTTTTGATGGAATGCTGAGAACGTGTTGTACTGTGGTTTCCCTATTTCTTTTGACAAGATCTCCCATGCACACAAACTGGTAGAATGCTACTGTTCTGTGTATTTGTAGCTGTTTTATGGACTAAGCCCAAAAGGAGTTCATCAGTGGTTGTTTGTCATCCCTGAGAGAAATGAAAAGTAGAATGCCATTGGGTTCTGTTCTTAGCCCTCTGTTTTCAACTTCTTTAGAAATTTCTTAGATGAAGGAACAGAGGACATGATCATCTAGACCCAAAAAAATGTTGGTTGGCTTTGGGCAAAATGTACCATGACTATAGGAGGATATGCACCATTCAGTTTTCTGCCTCAAGCCACAAAATGTCTCAGGCAGCCCTGGTAAAAAAAACACAGTAGGTATACCTAAATTGCCATAATAAATACGTTGCCCATTTCTCAAGCAGGCAGACAGACAGAAAGAAAGAAGATCATGAAAAGACAGACAGACAGACAGACACAGATATGGGGCTGAACAGCAGGAAAAGAAAATTTTGGAACTGATAAGAATCTAAATGTTTCAAATAGTTCTCTCTTAACGGATTATTTTTCTCACCCCACCCTCCACTCTTCTGGATTACTCAATTAAAAAAATCCAACATGTTTATAAAAAATGCATACTAATATATTCCCACATGTGGAATTCCCTAAGACATCCTCGCTAACATTAATATTTGTAGTTTAATGTGTGCATTAGTCTTCATTAAATATGAAATCATGCTCTTGAATTGTGGACAGATTACATGGGCTCTCCCTCCCCTATATAATTTTAAATATTTCATTATTTGTTAAAAGATAGAACAAGAGAGATCACCAGAACACAGCAAAATCTCAAGGCATTTTCTATCAAGAGTCAAAAGAAGTAAATAAAAGGTCACCTGTACTCCTTCACTGGCAACAAACCAGCTGCCCATCATAAAACTGTGCTTACTTTCATTGTTTCCTTTTATAACAGCATCTTTCTAATTGGAAGTTCCCAAGCAGCAGAACCCCTCCATAAGCATTTTTTTTTTCAACTTAAAAGTGAGGCATGTTCAAAATGAAGCAGGGCAGATTTGAAACAGATCTAAGCTGCAATCCTGTAGTGAAGGAATCATGTTATTCATGGGTAAGGTTGTCAGGTCAAGAGCATCATAGGCCATGAGATTTCAGTATCAGAACCTAAAACCCAAGGATGGTGCCTGGCCCTTTCACAGTAACAGAGCCTGATGATGCCATCAGGCAGATACATTAAGCATCAGTCACAGATGCCTAGAGCAGATCATTCGGATAAAGAACAGAACATCTAACAAATGAGCCAAAGAAGGGAGGGAAAGAGAAGAGGTTTCTGGAGAGTCTACAGCAGCCGCTCTGAAGCAACTTGCAGCACATAATTTAAAAAAAAAAACAGAAAAAACTTTAGAGCAGTGCTGTCACTCTGAGATTTCTCTTCTTGTCCCGAGGTCCAGAGATGTGACAGGATCCCTTGAAACTCAGGGACACACCCTCAGATCTGGGAACACTACCCACCAGAAACCATTGGACTGCAGTTCCCAACTTTCCTCACCACTGCCTCTTCTGGCTAGGACTGCTGGGACTTCCAATTCCAGAACATTTGGACACCCACACGATAACCACTCCTGTTATAACTTAACTTGGGAGTAATCCCATTGGACTCGATTGGGACTCAAAGAGACTGTTTCCTCCTACATTCTTCCTTTGTCTTCATCTTACTTGCTGCAAATTGAGTTCAAAGAGAAGAATGTAAACTGAAATGAGGGACAGCAGATAACAAATAAGAGGAGATCCCAAATCCCTATAAATCACACATGGAAAAATAAGGCCATTTCTGCACTGCACTTTTATAGTGTTATTATTCCACTTTCAACATCCTGTGGAATTTGAGGCTTTGTGATTTACTGAGGCCCTCTAAATGCCCCTCCCTAAACTGCAAATGCCATGATTCCATAGGATGTTGAAAGTAGAATAATAGCACTATATTGCAGAAATGGTCTAAGCTTGTCCAACAGAAAGAACTGAAGGCTGATTTAAACACTTTCAGCAGGGTCCACGAGAGGAATTAACACACTTGCTAGAGCTCACTGAACTTAGCAGGATTTATTTCTGAGTAAATATCCTTTAGATTCTTCTACACATGACTTAAAACAAAAACAAAGAAAGAACAAACAATGTAGCCCCATATCTCCCAAGTTTTTTTTTTCTAAGAAATTGAAATCAAATCAGAGACAAAATGGATTATTTACCACTCACTCTTGAGATAAAAGCTACTGTAAGAGAAATGGAAGAAGTTATCTGGGTAAACTCACTGTTTGGTTTCATTGCCTCAAGAGAGGTGTCCCCAAAGTGTCAGAAGGGTCCTTCCCACACTGGGGGTGGCAGTCAAACAATATTATTTGGCCCATACTCCCTCCAGATGTCTGTACATTTCTACAGGATACAGACCTATTAGAGATATATAGTTGAGCTGAGCCCTAAAGCAAGCAGGCAGGCAAAGTTTATCCTCCAATTGTCCCAGTCTGGAAGGTACAGTCCAAATTAATCCCCTGTCATTCAACTTTTTGGAGGCTTTTTCATGTCCCACTTTCTGTCTCCTCCTACATGCTCCCTTTGTCTTCAGCTTACTTGCTGCAAATTGAGTTCAAAGAGCTGATGTAGTTTGCACTCAGTTAATTCAGAGAGGAAACAGGAGAGGAGGAGCAGAATCTTTTCTATAGGCTCAGGCAAAGGTAGTGATGTAGACTCTGGTCAACTGACTTGGACTCAAGTCAGGCTTAAGTTGCATCAGTGACTCAACTCAGACTCGATTCAGACATAGATGATGCACTGACTGGACTCGACTCAGGGCTTGTATATTTTTAGTGACTCACTTGCTGCCCTTTGTTCAGTAACATAACACATTCATCCAGAAACCTTACAACTTTGAAGAACACTTCCATCTCGTTTTCCCTGCTGGTCACATGACAATCTGTCTCAAGCCCAAAGAGTGGGCACATTTCTCATAAGTGAACAGTAAACCGATTAGGCAATGGCCTTGAGGTCTGCCCAGCAGCCTGTCCCTGCTGCATATTGGACCTTTCTAAAACTAAGAGCTGAAGACAAGACTCGCTCCCAGAGTGCAGGATGCATTTCTCAGAGGAGAACAGCAAATGTATTAGGCAATGGGCTTGAGGAGGAAAGAGCCTTCTTTGTAAAGCTTCTGAAGCTTCCGTAATGGGGAATAAGGTGGCAAAATCGGAAATGTGGAGCACAAACTCTGCTTAAATTGTTAAAACTGACTTTATTTGACTCTGTTCAGAAATTTTGGAATATAGGTTGGGGTATAAAGTTGACTCCTAGACTTGAAACATGGGCCATTTCCGCACTAGCCTGTTATAGCGCAATGATTCCACTTTCAACATCCTCTGGAATCCTGGGGTTTGCAGTTTTGGGAGAGGCCAGCCGGCTGGCCCCTCCCGAAGCTGCAAACCCCAGGATTCCAGAGGATGTTGAAAGTGGAATCATCGCGCTATAACAGGCTAGTGCAGAAATGGCCTTGGAGTAAAAGACTTAAATACATCACTGGGTAAAAGCAAATTGTTGCAGCTTCTCCTAGCTTCTCTGCTTGCCATTTTGACCATACTCTGATGTTTGGCAACATATTTAAATCATATCTCACCTATCTGTAAGGGAGTCCCACTTTACATTGTTACTAACAAAGTTCAGGGCAGAAATCTTTGGCATGTACTTGCCAGTTTATTTAGCTTAACAGTGTGTGTGTGTGTGTGTGTGTGTGTGTGTGGAACAAAAACCAAAAAGAAAATACAGTTCTTTAATACGATAAATTATCCAAGTGAATTCATCAACAAATCCCACAGATTGGAACCTTAACTTAACTGTCTGACTTGAAACTAAGGTTTAAGATAAGTAACATATTAAACCATAAATGAAGAAAATATAACAATCTTGCAACAAAATCTTCATTATTTCACATGCAGTGATTAAGCAACTTGTGGATAAAAAATTTGTGAGAAGATTCTCATATCTCTCTAAACAAATCTGCCAGAGTCTTAAGATCAACTGGGCAGGGCCTGGTCTCAGTCGTACCACCATTATAGTTCCTGAGGACACAGGAAAGAGCCTTCTCAGTAGTCACTCCCATCCTCTGGAATTTCCTTCCATGACAGGCTGGGTTAGTCCCCTCTCTGCTCTGTTTCCACTGGCAGGCAAAGACCTTTTTGTTCAAGCAGGCTTTTAATGTGCAGAGAGGATACTTATAGGGAGTGTAATTTTAACTTTTGTATGCTGTTTAATGACTTTATACAGTTTTAATGTGATGATTTTAAATCGTGTTTATGATTTTATTGCTAGTTTTTTGTTTATTCTTTTTGGGTAGCCTTGGGTCCTGTTTTAAGAGAAAATTGACATATAAATGAAATGATTTGAAATAAAAATTTTAAAAAGCTTTATGTACTTGGCTTTTTATGTAAAGTAGACATAAAGCTTAGCTGTATTTAACAAAATGGAGATTATACACATTTGGCTCTCAGTCTCACTTCTAAACAAGTACCTCAACGTAAATGATAAATGAAATATGAATTGTGAAATAGTATTTTGGATCCTGTAACCATGGCATAAAAGCTCAAAGAATAACACAGTCAAGAATATGGGGCACCTACAAATATATTTGCAGTAAAAGCAAATGTCATGCCAACTTTCCTGATCTCCTGTAAGAGAATGTCACAGTGTGGTGACTTTTCCCTATTATTCACATGCGGTACAGGTAGAAGCATATCTTGGCTCTGATCATCACATTGTAACCAACTTCATGTATGTACTCAATAACCACAACAAGAAAAAAGTGATAAAATTTTCCAGTCACATGCTAATTTCTAGTCACACTAATAATTTCACATTTTGGTGGTTATAATTCCTGTCCTAAAATATACTCCACTAGTACATTAGTGCTTAAGGGATGTAAAGACTGTTAAACCAATGAGTGTCCCAAAACATGAACATCTCTGGCACTCAAGAAAGATCATGCAGCTTCAGTTTATAATGAAAGAGGTGCTGAGTCCCAACCCTTCACTTTAATGCCAGCAAGGTTACTTCATTTCACCTTTTTAAGGAACTGTTCTGCGTCTCTGTTTTGTTTAATCAAATGCCTGCTAAATATTTCACCAATGCCATTTAGGTAACCCATAAAAAAAAAAATTCGCAAAACACAGTGAAACGATGGATTCAATTACATATACATTTTGGGTTCACAATGATTTATTCTAAAGATGCCAACACAGAAAAGAATGATCTATGAACAAAGAAATGTTTGGTTTGTATCCAATGGAAAGAAAAGTTCAACAACAGTTTTCTTATATAAATTTTAATCAAGCTGGAATGAGGTCATTCCCCAATGTGGCAACATAAAAAAAATCAGCATTCACCCTACAGTAACACAGATAAAATATGTCATAGACAGCCTTATCATTCCTCCGAAAATGGGGCAGTAGTACAAGAGAACAAGTACTGAAATTGAATGCTTTTGTGGAGCATAGCTGTATACTTCATACCCAGTATGAAGGTGGCTGTTCAACAGATACAGTGTTTAAGCAGTTCTCACCTAAAAGAATCTTAACAGTAGAATTTTATTTAAAATTAAATTAAATTATTGCATTCAAATTTCATGTCTATGCAGTCATAGCATGCTTGATCCAGCTTTCTTTCAGGAGAGACACATTATCCAAGAAACTGTTCATCATGTGAAAGAATTTTATAACTGGCATAAATGATTGTACCGTACAGACAGAATGAAACAACAACAACAACAATTGCATTTCTTTGAAAAATTGCAGGATGAGTAGTAGGTTACAAAGCAGCAATTGAAAACTTGCATAATATGTGGCTTAGCAGATCAATTACAGCCCACCTCAATCTCCTCTTATCCTACAGGTCCAGAGAAGCAGCAAAATGTAAGAGTTTTATTAAGTACCTGCCGGCAATATGGTCCCTGAACAGAGCTCAGCTTGATGGGCCACAATTTGGGCAGTGCAGGTCTGCAATAATGTAACTACAAGTTGACAACAGATCTTCAACCTTCTTGTTTACTCTCTGATACCTCTTTCCAAAACAGAAAACATTTAGGAAAGGACAATTTGATAGTACGACTAATGTGATGTTAATCAGACAAAACTAACTTAAATAATTTTCCAGTTTTTAAATAAAATCCCATTAACAGGTGACTAAGTAGCCTAAGAGCTCCTTAAAAATGCTTGAGAATGACAGGAAGGCAGTAGAACAGAAGATACTAGCAAGAAAATACTTGTCAGTGTGACTGGCTCAGGATATGTTACTACCTGAAGTAAAAAGAAAGACGGGGCGCTTGCTAATCCATGGACTGTCTGGCAGGCTAGTTATTTGTGACGTATACCTCTTTCAGTAACCGGCATAGATAAGTTATACTATAATTGCAACTTCTTCTGAGCTGTAATCCTAACATTTAAACTACCTTTATTATGACATGATTCTGAATTCAATAAAGGATAGAGGGAAAATATTGCATAGTACAGATTCTGGCTCATGCTATCCCTCGCACTGTTGCCTCATGCACTGTTGTGGATGCTGAAACACTAAGGTGGACACGAAGAGACCATGTTTTGTCCTACTGGCCCTTAGCTTGTAGCATTATTATCTTCCTTAGCAAGTTCTGATTTTCAGGGACTGTGGCACTCAGATGTTTTTATAGTATGTAGAAGTATCTATTTTAGCTGCTTTCAAGAAAAAAGAGACTAAAGAGTTGCTATTTAAAAATTGCAACTACATTACTAACTAGCTACAGCTTGGAACTATAACTGCAAATGATAACTTTGCAAAAGTAATTTTCCAAGCTCTGATCTTAATCCAACAGTAACAATATTACAAGCTGAAGACAGGAAGCCTGTCTAAGCAGCACAGGGCAGGTTGCGTGGCATACAAGTTCTGCCCCTTCAACAACTTATCACTGCTCTGCCCTCTCACACCATCTGCTTCTGGAGGTGTCCATCTCAGGGTCTGATGGTCGGACAGCCCTTTTTCCCAGCAAGGGAGAGCCCCAAAACTTAGACCAGACTCCTCCAATATGTGAAGTACATGCAACATGCTTTACATATTAACAATTTTCTCAGTTGCATATCAAAAACTTTGCAGTGCCAGTAGAGGCAAGTCTATTCAGAAGTGACCCCCAATGAGTTGAAGGGGCTTTACTTTCAGTACTTGGGCACAGGATTGCAGCCTTGCTATTTTTTATTGTTTCACACACTACGTACATCGCTCTGTGAACTCTGTGAAAAATCAAACAAGACAAGAAACAGAGAAATGTCTAACAATATTGCCTAGCAGTACCAAGACAAGAGAACATTTCTCCTAATTACATTATCTTTTAACCTAGCCATCAAAGTCATTTGCTGCTTACCAGAGTTCGTCTCTTTATTTCTAAGCCTTTAGCCCACCTGACTTTTTGCTCAGTCTCTTTTTGTGTCAAGAGCTATGTGAAGGTTGAATGCTCACTTTGCATTTCTAACAAGTTACTCAGCTGAGACAATGAGAGTTAAAAGAGCAAGAGTGAATGCTAGACAAATACAAGCTAATAGCATAATTCACTTTTATACATTCAGTATGGGGAAAGGATTAGTATTAACACAGCATACTCTCTTAGCAGAACATGTTGTCTAATACGGCCCAATATTTATTTATTTGGAACTCGCTCTTTCATAGTTACTTGTTTATATCTCACTCTTCTGCTAAATGCAGCCAGAGAAAGACTCAACATATCTATAAAAAGTATGTGCATAACCAACTTCTGAAAGCAATGGAGGGGGGAGCGGGATTTTAAGCAAACAAACCTAGCAACAGAAGGGTTAATGTAACACTACAAAATTGGTTAGAAGTATTGCCCGCTGTTGCAGGTTAAAAGCACACTAAAATAAAATTAATTTTGACTGCTAAATAAAGTGATATGAAAAAAGTTCCTGAATGAAGACCACACGAGTAATCCAGAATGTCTGTTACTCATACTCACTCACTCAGAGACAACACCTACACCTAGCCAAGCCTGTCACATGCATCTTAATTTCTATGCTTGTCTTATGGAAAGTGCCCAGAGGGAATCAGATTATTAAAAAAATAATGATGATAATAATGATGATGATGATGATGATGATGATGATAGTATTAACACAGCATACCCTCTTAGCAGAACATGTTGTCTATTACTACTACTACTATTACTACTACTACTATTTTCAGACCCCATATGTGGTCTATGAAAAAAAAATTCTGGAAACTGAGTTTTTTAAAAGAAACTTGGGAGGATTTCATCTACTTTATTTAGAGCAGAATTAAACCTCACCACACAATTACAAATCCACTCATTTTTCTAATCCAACATGTGTGCCTAAAGAAAAATCTAAAGAAAAAGGCTTCTATGTCATGGTTGGGCTTCTGAATATGCACAGTACATCTCAAAGGTGAGAGTCATATACTTGTATAGATGTTGCTGGACTTCAACTCCCAACATCCCTCACCACTAGCTATGCTGCTGGGATTCACAGTTCAACAACGTATGGAGGGATGCGTGATTCCCACTGCTAATCTCTATGCATAGGAGAATGATACATACTGGCCAAGCAGAGTGGGGATTAGGTTATGTATATCACACCCTCCAGCTGGAATGAAAACACAAAAGCACAGTATTTGTACTTTGTATGTGCACCTTAAAACAGATGGTTTGCATTGTTCACTTTGACAGCCAAACCACCTGCTTATAGAGTACAGAGGATTGGACTGGCTCCAGAAACCTTCTCTCTTCAAAAGATCATAGTTCCCTAATATGGCAGCAACAATTTTTTTTCTCTGAGCCAAAAAGTAGCAACATCATGTGTACATGGCCAGCCCAAAACATTTTGCTGTGCTCAGTGAAGAAGAAGATGGGGTCCTATTAATTCTATGTCCAGAAACCAGCTGGATTCACAGGCAATGCAAAAAGTTCAACTCTAGCAACGGCAGTCTCCTTCAACGCTTCTCAAGTACGAAAGCTTAGTTCTGGGAGTCTAGGACAAAAATGTGTCACAGTGGAATAGCTAGTGACTGCTACTACTACAGACTACTACCCTTGCCTGTTGTGATCACCTCAGTCTGTTTACTGGCAGAGCCAGGCCCGCATGTGTATAGTTCAGTAATATGCATGAGTCACTGTGTATACAGGTCTCACGCACTGATCTTCTCTGACCATCCAGAGTTGAAGGGCCTTTCCACACTACACTGTTATTGTGCTATTATTCCATTTTCAACATCCTGCGTTATTCTGGGGTTTGGAGTTTACTGAGGCCAACAAGCTCTCTGGCTGAGAATTCTAAATGCCCAAACCCCAGGATTCCATAGGATGTTGAAAGTGGAATAATAGCACTAGAACAGTGTAGTTCGGGGTAGCCCGAAGACTTATGCATTTCAGTGTTATTCAGCCAATTCATCTGCTTCCCAGTTTGAATGAAAATGCCCAAACACCTAAGCTGAAATATAAACAAAACTGTATATATTTCAATTTCTACAAGCAATAGTTATGTAAGAGTATGGAAAACCTCTCTCAGTATGTAAGAACACAATAAGAATTGCAACAATATAGGATTAAATAACCTCATCTGTATCCTCTTGGTACTGGGCAGGAATATTACCAAAGCTCTTATTCACACATGCTTTTGATATTACCGTATTTAATCATGCACAGCTGTAGTTTCTGAGAACCCTTACAAAACAACTTAATGAAAGTTGCAGAGCAAATTCTCAGGAATCCTTTCCTACATTTTTCCCCTCTTTCTCTCTTTTGGTCTCATCATAGAGGGAAAACTTAGCAGCAATTAAGAAATTGGCCTAGCCACTTATGAAAAAAAAAAAAAGGCTGCAAGAATATTGTGGATGACTACCGAACTTTATTTTTAATGTATATTTGGCTGAAGCATGTCAGAAGCTTTGGTCACCTGCAGCCAAGTTTTCTCTTTTCTGCTTGTTCACTTGTCTCCTTGTTCCCACATTTAACTGCCAGCATCTCAAAAAGAAAGTGATATAGCAAACCACAGCTCTGGAATGATTCTGGATTCTGCTGCCAGTCAGCATAGACCAGGGATGGGCAACTTGAGCCAGTCCAAAAGCCAAACTCCTGTGGGAAACACCATGAGCTGCTCCTCTCCCTGCCAATGTCAATTATCATCAAACATGGGAGCAACTAGAAATCATTTATGGTTTCAAAAATAAAACCAAATTTCTTGGATGAGTACTTTTCTAGGCCAAAACAAGCCACATGGATTCCTCAGACCTTTTTTTTTTTTTTTTGGATAGGAGAATTATCCTTTTTGGATTGCAGTTCTCCTTCCTTTCATTAAAAGAAAAAAACTGTGTTGTAATGATAGGGACAGAAGTGGCCACACAAACAGATAGGACCACATGTAGGCTCTGTCTGACATGGTATAATGCAACTTCTTATATTCCTATGGCTAAGGAATAAAGCAATTCACAGCAATTGACAAGGTTCACAAACTGGTAACTGGTAACACAAAATATCCCTGTTGCATCAGCTCTAAAGGCTGCCAGTCTGTTCCTGGCCACAACTAATTCTGCTGGTTATGACCTCTAGAGTCCTGTATAAGCTCACATCACCCTCACATCACATCACATTCAGCCTGATCCTCTTGAACACTGGAAAATATATTACTGTTGATTCTTAAGTATGGACCACGAGTAAAATACTACTACACATTATAAATATTGATAATAGGTATTTGTTATAGCAAGATCTTTATCCTTAGTACCTCCAGGACTGAATTGGGAAAATGTGTGTGCATGTATATTTTCGGCAGTGACTTAAGCTGTTTGTGCAGTCTGTGAGATACGATCCTATGTCAGACGCAGAAGGACAAAGTCATTTTAAGAACAAAAATGTTAGCTTCTTTTGAACCAAACATTGTATCAGAATAATAATCTGAAAGACAAACCATTCAGGATTACTTAAATGGGGTGTGCCCTTCTAACGAGGGTGAGCATGCAAAAATTGTACAAGTCGATGAGAAACAAGTTTATGTCTCCCAGCTTTCAGGAGAAACACATTTCAAGCTTTCATATTCCATTTCAAAACAACTGGCATTAAGCCAAGGAAAGATATTAATCCAAATACTTTACTACAATCAAAGGTCAATCCATTACTATCCATGTCTTTCAATAAAAGGATGCTGCTCTGGCAACTTGAAGAGGGAGGGGGAATACTACAATTTATCAACCCAAACAAGGACTTAAATGCATACCAACCACATTCCTAGAAATGTGTTTTTTCTCTATTTGCACATATTTGTCTCCACTTTGGCACTTGAAGCTCCAGCAAGACTTTTTGAGCCCTGGCATCAATCCAAGCTGCAGATGGCTTGAAATGCAGCCTGAAATCAGTGTGCTGTTGATGAAATACTCCTTACACCTGACCCCTACTTCACACTAGGCACAAAATACGAGCTGAACACTACCAGTCAAAAAAGCTTTGTCAGGCATCTTGGTATCTGGAACTCTCTCCTCAAGGCATTCAAAAAGGCCAGATGGCCAAATGTGGGGAAATGCAGCAAAGTAAATAAGTATTTGATTAGTCAAAGGGAAAAGAAGGAATGAGAGGGACTTGTGATTGTTGGTTGCTTAAAAAAATAATGATGATATAAAAGGATGCATTTTTTTTTATTTCACAGAGGTCCACCAAGACATGTAAAAGACATGTTTGTTTAAAAAGAAAACATTTCCAAGCAAATATCTCCCCCAAAAAGACCTTTTAATATTTCATAGAGCACATACATTTTCAGTTCTTCTCATATAAAATCACATTCACTTCAGCTGATTTGTGGATAACCAAATGAGTCTATAAACACACCCACACAAATGTACATATATTTTAATATATACACATATACAGACACACACGAATGCATTCCTCCAGTGATAAGCAATTGTCTACTTCATCTTTTGAGATCGCAAAGCTATTTTCCTTTTGGTTCCCAAAGTATGTTATTTCAATATTACATGGACTATTCCATATATTTACGTGGAAACATGCTGGAAGATACTGATTACCACCACAACACTGGTTCATTGTTTGTTTATTTACCTTCTTTCCAAAGCTTAAAGTTGGCTAACCAGAAAGGCAATAAAAAAAATTACTTAAGGCCACATTCAAAATCTGCAAAAAGTAAACAATAGGTTAGAACTGAAAATCCAACACCGCTGCTCTGAACATATATACAACTAAAGTACAGTGCTCCTTCAAACAATTTTACAACTGAAATGCTAAATCTAGTATCTGTTCACAGATATGATGTGGAGCACGCACCAATTAGGAACACACTCAAAAACAGTAACTCCCAAGTTTTAAAAGCCAGAATGGATTCCACTCCAATAACTTGCTTTGATAGAATAATTTCTGATATATAAATGTTAAGTCCTTTGGTCTTATCCAAAAGTCATCAAAATAAAGGGTGTCTCTTTCTTCATATTTTAGCAATTATTTGCACTAGAGTTCAACAACATAGCTAGAGCATTCCTGAATTATATTAATTGTATTAATATGGGAACTGTTAAAAAAAAAAACCCAGTAACAATATTTGCATGAGTCCAGACCATGCAATAAATCATCCACTTTCTGCCTGTCTAGCGGACATCCCTTCTAAAATATGGTTTTGCAGTCTAAAGCCCTACATTCCATTTTACAATGGGAACAAAATATATTTAGCTGGTCTCTGATTCACAACATGCCTGGGGTAACTAGTCCAGTTATGATGCCTTGGTCTTAAAATTAACATAAAATTAAACCTAAATTAGTATAGTACGACAGTGTCACATTAAAATGATATTTTCATTACCTGTTTAAAAATACACAGCAAACAAAGGGACAGTATTCAAAATACATGCTCTTTTCATCAGATTAAATTAAGTTTCCTCAAAACTAGTATTCATACTCTAATTTCTAAAACAAAATTTTATATTTCGAATGCTCAGACCAAACAACATGCGTTTCATATTCAGCAGAAGACACAGGATGTCTAAGTGACCCATCCTATCATAATAGGATAAATATACAGAAAGAGCCAGACAATAATATTTTTAACAAATACTGAAATTTAAATGCCATCTCAAAACCATACTTTTTAAAAAATACTATTAAAAATGCGTAGACAAAGAAATAAGATGGGGAAAAAATTAAGGACGGGTGCTTTGTGTGTTACAGAGTAATACCTGTAATAAATCCAACATTATTTCTAATAAATGAACTGCCACTAAACTATGTAATTTTAAAATGCGAGTTCATATCAGTGCACATTATTTCACTGAACTCATTTTGTTCAATTCCCCAATATTATACATGACGTTCCTGGAATGGCATTAGATAATGTATTATTGTAGAGTTTTGTGACAGAAATAGGTGATTGCTTTTACATTAATTATTTACCCAAAATGTCAATTTAACAGAAATGATGATGCTAACTATTTCATTTTGAGCACCAAAAGCTATTGGACAATATCCAGAAGCTGTCCACTATATTGCTTAAAACTCTTTAGCAAAAGAGTGCACAATTGGGGGGGTGCATCTATGTGTATGTGCATGCATATTCACTTTGATTGTATTAATCTACCTTCTACAAGACATGAAGATCTTTCTTCACATGCATGTGTATGTGCATTTGTGTACGTTCATGTGTGCATGTGAGAGAGAGGGAGAGCACACTTATGTATGGGAAGTAAGAAAAACTTAACACTCTATTTATACATTTCTGCATTATAGTGTTAAACAGAATATGCAATGCACGTGTTTACAGTTTACCTTTCTAACCTAAATCCAAGAGGAAAAAATAAAATAAAACCTAAGTTCTACAAATATTTATAATGCCAACTACTAGTCTGAAAAGTCCTGTTTCTGTTAATACAGATTTACAAATAAAGCCTCTCTCAGCCTTTAAAGACTGTAATTTTAGTAGCATTTTTAAAAGAACACCACCAAAATATGCAGTAAGAGAAACCTAATACATGTCCCCATGTGAAAGGCTGCTATTATTATTATTATTATTATTATTATTATTATTATTATTATTATTTTACTTATTCACACTATTTTGTTTTCCCCATACCATATTTTGCTAAGTAGACACAAGGAGTTCCAAATAGCAAGACTACCATCATTTAAACCGCATGAGTAAAGGCAAGAAATGTCCAGTATGTCTCATCTGGTACTTCAGGCTATTGTTCTTCTTTTTTTAAAAAAAAATCCGATAAATTGCTTTATGTCCTTGGCTTGCAAGGTTTTGAGGAATGCCATGTGTCTTAACTCTCTTCATCCAAACAGTTAAAAGCTATATAAGCAATATAGCAGTCAAGCTAGCTACAGGCTGCTCCTGCTGAAGCAGCAGCAATATATACTAAATGGCCACAGAGGTAAAATGCGATTTGAATCGACCTTGAGAGGAAGAAGAAGAGGAAGAAGAGGAAGAAGAAGGGAAAAAATGTGAAAACAATTGTCCAAAAAGCCTAAAGGATTTGATGTAGCAAAGAAATCTTGTACACCACAGTATACCAAACAAATTAATCCTACCCACAATACAAATGAAAAGAGAATCATCGCACAGACAAATCCTGGTGTCCTCTTGGCTTGAGTATCAACTACCTATGTTACTATTTTTCACAACTAGTTCACTAATGTTATGGAAGAGCTGTTGATAAATACAAACTGAAAAGTAATTTCCCAAGTGAAGAAAGTCAACTTTGCCACAGAGAACAGCAACAATCTTGCCACACCCAAAACTAAAAGTACCAATCATTCAGTTGTGGCCCCGCTCCCCAGAAACCATCACAACCTATGGGTCTCAACTGACGCATCAAACATAGAGGAGTTAGCCCTCCTCCCACACACCCCCTGGGAATACCCATGTATATTAAAATTCAGATTTCTGAAGTCAAATTTTAGAATAATTGCACATATATGTGTGTGTGTGTGTGTGTAATACTAACAATTTTGGCAGGACAGGACAACAACGCTTGGTTTTTGAAAGTTCATCAGTAGTGTAAGAAGAAAAGAAGAGCAGCTACTTAGGAAAAAGAATCAAAATGCATTGTTTAATTCATTGTGTGGTGCACTGCATTTCAGTCTTAACTAGGAGATAAAGGCCTGATTTGCTACTTAAACACACAGACACACCATACAATACAGTACAACAAAGAAGCCCTGGCATGTATATCTTCCCTTCCTCCTTCTCCTCTGTCACCCCCGGTTGTGAACACCTATTTCCAAAGCTTTTCAGTGCAACAGTGTGCAATCCCACTGTGATCAATATTTAATGGAACATTTTAAAAAGCGCCTTGGCGGGCAAGCTCAGAACTCCCAAGGATTTTTATTAGGTCATCTCCTTGCCCTCTTTTGACCCTGACGGCTCTCACATATGTGTCAAATTAAAGTTGGGGAGTGCCCCCAGTGTCTCTCTTCCAGGCAAAAGGAATTTTCTTCCCCTCTTGTTTGAAACGCCACAGACCTGATCACCTCCAAACTCCCCTCATCCGCCAGGCAGCCGCATGGCGACACTGTCCAGACGGATCGCCATCCTGTAGCACAATGTGGGCACTGCTGCTTCATTTTAATTAAAGTAACACACACACACACACACACATCTATATAGGTACAATGCCCTCTGAAGTTTTCCCCATCAAGGGAAAGAGCTTGGCTAAATACAACTGCCCCCCCTTTAACACATCATACAGACCAATACATTCATTCTGACCTTGCCCATTTTCATTTTCCCCTCCCCCTTTGGCTGTTTGTGTTGGCTATGAGTTGTACTCCTTCATGACAGGGAATTCAGAGAGAGAGAGAGAGAGAGAGAGAGAGAGAGAGAGAGGAAGCATGCCTGTAATTTACGCCAGTCAAACTATCCATCATCCACTAAGTGCCTAATGGTCTCCTATTGACACCGCTGGACAGCCCCAGGAAGTCCAGCTTGCACTTAACACACCAACATACCTTGGTTTGGAGATAATGAGGGTAGTAATAAGTGTACTGGGGGTACATTGGTTGCTGTTCCAAGCGTTTGCCCATGTAGCTGGAATCTTTATCTCCGATGCAGGGAACTCGTTGACAGGGTGTAGCAGTGCCCCCAGGCCTTTTCTCCTCTTTAAAACCACTATTCCTGACAGTCCTGGTGACGGATAGACAGACAAGATTCTTTTTTCCAGACTTCTTGGCTTTCTCTCCGCCCGCTAGTTCCAGTGCCAGCAAAACCACCACAATTAAAAAAAAAAAAATGACAATAATCTAAAGGATAATCAAAAGGCAGAAAGGTGGGGGGGGTGTTGGGGGGGAGGCTGAAATCTTGAGGTGCTCGTCTCCCCCTCTCTCTCTCTCTCTCCTCCCCGGTGGGGTTTCCCCCCTCCCTCGCCTCCAAGGAACGTCAGTGGCCCGCGTCTGTCAAGGGGGCGTGAGGGGGGAGGCGGCGGCTGGGGGCGTCCTGTTGGAGGAACCAGGAAGACAGGGTAACTCTGGAATCGCTGCCGTTCGCCGCGCTCTCTTCCCTCACAAGCCGTCTCCCCCTCTCCACCCTTTGGCCAATGCGGGGTGGGGGGAGAAAAGACAGAGAGAGAGAGAGGGAGGGAGGGAAAAAAATTAAAAAGGAAAAGAAAAGAAAGGGGGTGGGGGGAAAGGGGGAGGAAAAAAAGGCGTCTCGGCTGGCCAGAGCCTACGCGCGGCGCTCTCCCTCACGGAGTGGCACGGTGTTCGAGGGCTCGTCTTGTCTTCATTCAAACCCCCTCCTTCCCAAGCCGGTGGGTGGAACTAACCCAGGCAGAGCCTCTCCCTCGAGAAGCAGGCGCAGTCCGGAAAGCTGCAGTATGTCCTCCGAGGAGGAGGAGGAGGAGAAGAAGAAGAAGAAGAAGAAGAAGAAGGAAGCGAAGGAGACGCGAGAGAAAAAAGAACTCGGCTGCCTGGCTGGGCTCCCCAGCCCTTGCTGCTGCGCGCCAAGCCCCGCTTTTCTTCTGCCGGCTCTCGCAGAAAGGCACGGCGGGCTTACGGCGACGTTGCCGCCGCGACTGAAGCCGGGGCAGGCGGAGTGGGGGGAGGCGTCGCGGTGGCCTTTCTCAACCTCCTCTCCCCCCGCCCCCGCTTCCCCAGCCGGCCGCCTGCCCGCCACGAGATTCTCCCCAAAGTTGCCCGCCACGGCAACCGGCAAGGGCGGCTCGAGAGGGGAAACAGCGTTTAGCGGGGAGGAAAGCGAAAAGTCCAGCGAAGGGAGCCGGGTGGGGGGCCCTGCCTGCCGCCTCTCGAGCCCTGCCTCCCGGGCGCTGCGCTGCCTCGCGAGGTTCGTGGGGGGCCCCCTCGCCCTCCCCTCGCCCCCCTTTTCGTCGCGCGGACCCTGGACAATCAGCAGCCGCGGTGGCTCAGAGCCCGTCGCGCGGGGAGGTCGGGGGAGCGACCCTGCCGGTCTACGTGTGTCCTCGTGTGGCGCGTGTGTGTGTGTGTACACAGCCCCCCTCACGGCACCGCCTTCTCTAGAGGAGTCATTTTCTGTTCCACGAACCTTCCTTCCTGGTTGTCAGAGCCGCTCTTCGGAGGGACCGCCACGACTTTCCCGCGACGAAATTGTAACCGAAAGGACAGCTTGGATCCGGAAAGTCCTGGCAGCCTCTCTGAAAAAAATCCTTGGGGACAAGAGAGTTCATGCCACAGAAACCAAGGAGGCACACACTGCAGCTCTCTCTTTTTTCAAAAAAAGACTCCTTGAAAAAAGAAAGTTATCATGGGGGAAAGGATGCATTCCTTTTCATATTTTTTTTTTCAAAATCTGTATCCTATGAAACCTCTGAATAGTCCATCAGCCATGCATCTCATACAAATGAAAGGGCCTGGATCAGCCTTCCCTGCTCTGGTGCCTTTTTAGATATTTGTTATGTGCTTTCAAGTCAACTCCGATTTATGACCACCTTCTTGTAGGGGTTTTCTTGTCGCGATTTGTTCAGAGGGGGTTAGGATGAGAGAAGGTGACTTGCCTAAGATCCCCCAATGGGTTTCCATGGTTGAACAGGGATTTGAACCCTGCTCTCCCAGAGACCTACTGCAACACTCAACCACTATACCACACTGGCTCCTGGATAACAAATTCCAGGGCTCATCTCCTGGATGTTTGGTGTGGTTTTTTTTGAAGGTGAGGTAGGAGTTCAATACAGGTAGAAGATATTAGATTGGAGAAACCTCTTCTGGAAAACTGGGATTGTAATTCAGATTCTTTACACAGGATCATGATGCAGCAGGAGATTTACAGCCCAATCCTTTACATATCTGGTCAGACATAAAGTTAAACTAAACTGAGCAGAACTTGCTCCTGACTGAAAGAAGCAAAGCCTTGGGGTGACCAGAAAACCTGGAGCCGATTAAATTCTTGCACTGTTGTCATATACTTGAGTGTCCTTGTACCGAAGAATTTCCTCTTGAATTGCTGTCACTCACAAACAGAGCCTAGAAAAGAGGAGGGGCGCAATTCCCAGAATACTCCATTTTTTAAAAAGTAACCTTGCAGAGAACCTCCTGTATTTGTTTCAGCCACTATGACATGGAGGGACAGTGGTGCAGCCAGGTAGTTTTAGACCATACTTAATGGTCTAATGGACAGTGGCAGCAGTTATGGTCTTTTGGGAAGTATGTGGAATATGTTTCTGTGCACAGTAATATATATAACCCAAGTGTGGCAGGGCTAATTCTACTATGGGATAGAGTTCTACCCCCTTCAGACTATGGGCCACCAATGATCAGAGCCACACTCCTCTCCTGTTGCTGTCCCTATCAGTTGGAACAAACATGATTCAAAAATTATGTCGCTTTTGATCCTGGGGGCTTCACATCACCACCATCAGTACTGACCACTACTGTTGTATCCTCCATCACACCATCACAACATCAGTGTGATGGTACATTTGCTCTAGGTTTTGGTCCAAGGAGCTATCCAGTGTGCTGAACCCTATCCCCAAAATAGGTTTGCACCCAGGATAGTTTTTTAAATATTCTGGCTAAAACCTGAACATTGGAACCACCATTTGCTACTACTAAATACTTGCCATCTCTACATTTTTCTTGGTGGTGGGGTGGGGAAGACTGAATATATGCTGTATGAAGTTTAGATGCACAGAGGTTCTGGTTTATTTAAATTCAGTCCAGGGGACCCTTCTGAAAATTATTCTCTCTTCAGAAAGGCTACATCGCCATTTTGGAAAAAATCCTTCCATGTATAATAGTTTTCTTATTTTTCAAAGGAACTTCAAGCCAGAAATGGGAGACTGCCAGCAAGTGGAGCCTTGCCTCTAGCCTTTGGGCCTTCCCTCCAGTCCACTTCCTTCTCATGGCCCTGTTGCTACTACTATGATGCATTGCATGGAAGTGATTCTCATTGAGGGGGCAGAATTTGGGAGGCAAATGTTTTATTTCTAGTCTTATCAGCTGCAGCAGGATGGGGAGCAAAAAGGAGGATAAGACTAAATATTACTAAATATCTAATCAACACACATATATTGCCCCAAACCCCTAAGCTATGCACTGTCAGCAAGTGAGGCATAAATGTTATTGCAGAGGTGAAGACTTTCAAGGATCTGCAGCAATTTTTTAGCATCTGCACCTTCCTCTCAACTGTACTGGAAATCCACTACCAGCTTTGAATTATGTAGTTGGAGGCAGGTTGAAGTCTGTTTCCATGCAAAATTGCCTCCTGTCACACACTGCCAGCCTGGCCCACCTGGCCAGTTGTTGTGAAGAAAAAGTATACAGTTTAGCAGCCATATATGAGTCTTTGAGTAAGGAAGACAGGATATAAAATACAACACGTAAGCACATGTTTTAAAAAAACAAAACAACAATTTTTCAATATTACATCTCAGATCCATGAATAAATTGTCATTTATACACAACTTATGTGGATACAGACTTTTTTTTACTGTGCCTCTCCATTAAGAGATCTGTCTCCAATCTTGGTCACTATGAATTTTGTACAAAAATAAAATAACACAATGCTGCCAAACCTTCTTTTATTTTTATTTAACTCACACGCAATGCCCCAGTGGAACTGTTGTTAGCTGCTATATTATCAAGCAAATTGTTTTGGGTGGGGGAATCTCTCTCTCTCTCAATTTCTCTCCTTTCCTTCTTTAAGGGGACACTTTTCGAGGCTGGATAAGGGCTAAAATTAGACCTGCCAGCTGTGTTTTGGTTTGTGGGCGCATGCCTGCACGTGACACAGGCAGGCAAGCATCACACTCTGCTTCACATTGTCAGTCAGCTGTTATGGTATCGACTTGAGGAACAGTTCTTTATATCCCCATTGCACATCCTATTCCAAGAAGCAGAGACACAGGCTAACCATATGATAGTCAGGTGTGACTTACTGCAATGCAAATACAGATGGCATTCACAGATTCTCTCTAACTATTATTCATACTTAAAACTCCTCCTCCATCCCTGCTATCATTTCATTGAGTCTGAGTATAGCTACATAGACAATGGCTGGCATCCTGTTAGTGATATATATTCAAAAATGCATAATAGTCATATCCTGCTGATGGTGGCATAAGCAGAGCTGCACATGTAAAACCACTGCACATGCAGTAGCACATTAAAGTACAGAGTATGATGTGGATGCACACTGCCTGTGTGCATTGCCTTTGTGTATGGGTTATCAACCACACACACCAACCACTGATCCACATACATTGTGCTATACTGGTAATAATAATAATAATAATAATAATAATAATAATAATAATAAATAAAATAAAATTTATTTCTATCCTGCCTCTCCCCATGGATCGAGGCGGCAAACAACACTAACACATTAATTACATTAAAAACATTAAAAAACATACCCAATCCTCCCCACCCACCAACCCACCTAAAACCAACCCCCTAAAAACACACAACAATTAACAATTAACAACTATTAAAAGTGGGAGGTGGTGGAAGTACTAGTCTAGGAAGGCCTGTTGGAAGAGAGCAGTCTTGACTGCTTTTTTAAAGCAGTCAAGACTGGTAATATGCCAGGACTCCTCTGGCAGGCCATTCCATAACTTGGGAGCGACAGAAGAGAAGGTCCTCTGGGTAACCGCAGCCAACCTAGTTCTGACTGGCTGCAGTAAATTCCTCCCAGAGGACCTTAATGTGCGGGACGGATTATATGGGAGAAGGCGATCCTGCAGGTAGGCTGGCCCCAAGCCATGAAGGGCTTTAAAGGTAATGACCAACACCTTGTACTGTGCCCGGAAACTAATAGGCAGCCAATGCAAAGGCTTCAGAATTGGTGTTATGTGGTCAGTTTTAGGTCTACCAGTGACCAACCTGGCTGCCATATTCTGAACTAGCTGAAGTTTTCAGACTAAGCACATGGGTAGCCCTATGTAGAGCTCATTACAGAAGTCAAGCCGTGAAGTTACCAGCGCATGAACCACTGTTTTTAGGTGTTCCAGCTCCAGGAAGGGGCGCAGCTGGTGTATCAGCCGAAGCTGATAACAGGCACTCCTGGCCGCCTCATCTATTTGAGCTGTCATCTGAAGTGGTGAGTCCAGGAGCACTCCCAAGCTGCGGACACAGTCATTCAAGGGAAGTGTGACCCTGTCAAGAACTGGTTGACAAACCTCCATACCTGGGCTAGGGCCCCCAACAGCAAGTACCTCCGTCTTATCTGGATTCAGCTTCAGTCTGTTTTTCCTCATCCAGTCCATTACTGCTTCAAGACATTCGTTCAGAGGCGAGATGCCACCCTTAGTTGATGCTATTATCCGAGGCATGGAGAGATATATCTGGGTGTCATCAGCATACTGATAGCCTCCTGATGATCTCTCCCAGCAGTTTCATGTAGATGTTAAATAGCATTGGGGACAGGACAGCGCCCTGAGGGACGCAAGATTTAAGCTCCTTTTTCGAGGAGCAGCTGTCTCCAAGCATCACCATCTGGTATCTACCTGAGAGATAGGACCGGAACCACTTAAGTGCAGTGCCCCCAATCCCCAACCCTCTCAGGCGTTCCAAAAGGATACCATGGTCTATGGTATCGAAAGCCGCTGAGAGGTCCAAGAGTACCAGCAGGGTCACAATTCCCCTGTTGATACCTAGGTGAAGATCATCCACTAAGGCGACCATGGCAGTCTCGACTCCATATCCTGCCCTGAAGCTAGTTTGAAATGGGTCTAGATAATCTGTTTCATCCAAGACAGCTTGGATGAATATATAATATAATATAATATAATATAATATAATATATATAATATATATAATGTATGTGTGTGTGTGTGTGTGTGTGTGTGTGTATATATATATATATAGTGTATAGCAGCGGTTCTCAACCTGTGGGTCGCGACCCCTTTGGGGGTCGAATGGCCCTTTCACAGGGGTCGCCTAAGACCACCGGAAAATACATATTATAAAATAAAAAGAAGGCGAAAGGAGAATTGCCTGGGAATGCGGAGAAGTCTGTGAAGGCTGGCGAAGGGCTCCCAACTGCCCCTTCAACTTCCGGTGGCCATGTTGGAAAGAGGCCTGTTCAGAGAGCGAGGCAGGGGCCCTGAGAGGAAGGAACTCCGCTGACCAATCCCAGCTCGCCAGCAGCACAAAGCAAGGGAGGGGGCCCTGAGAGGAGGGAGCTCTCCTGACCAATCCGAGCCTGCCAGCAACACAAAGCGAGGGAGGGGCACTGAGAGGAAGGGGCTCTCCTGACCAATCTCAGCTCGCCAGCAACACAAAGCGAGGGAGGGGGCCCTGAGAGGAAGGGGCTCTCCTGACCAATCCCAGCTCACCAGCAACACAAAGCGAGGGAGGGGGCCCTGAGAGGAAGGAGCTCTCCTGACCAATCCCAGCTCGCCAGCAACACAGCCAATCACACTCCAGCCTGCGAGCAGCCTCTGCCGAGAGGAAGGGCGGCCTCTCAGTCGGGAGGGAGGGAGATCTGGGCCTCTCGTGTCCTCAGAGTCTTCCCAGGGGAATGTGTCTGAGGGTAGCAGGGAGGTGATAAGACAAACAATTGCTGAAGAAATGGGGGTGCATGTTAATAGGCAAACCATATTAGTGAAATGATTTGACAAAATACATAACAAGTTTAAAAAATGTATTGCAAGTTGGACAGTTCATTGAATTTGAACGTAATGTCATTATTAAGCAGTCAACAAACTACTTCCATGAATCCTCCATTTTCACGTGATTTTCCTGATGATACAAAAGTTATTCAAGCTGAATCAAATGATGCTGGTGTGTGTTTACCAAAAAAGTCTGGCTGTAGGTCCAAAGTGACCAGAGCGGAGGAATCTGCTTTGTCCTCACACTCTGAACAAATTCACACTGAATCCGAAAGGGATGAGGAACCAGATTTGGCAGATACTCGTGGGGATAATGACTCTAAATCAGATGATTCTATTTCCGAGGAGGAGGATGCAGAAGATGATAATAAAAGGAGATTATTTTCCTCAGATTCTTTTAAAAATTTGATGGAAAAGGTGTTGGTAACTCTGGGACTGGACAGTCTGGAGAGTGCCACTTCAGATATTGATAAAAACAAGAATTTTGCATCAATTGTAAGGAATAAGCCTACAAAATGCCAGGTTTATTTTTGGATTTAATTCAGTTTGAATGCAGTGAAACCAAATCTTCAAACTTTATATCATTTATGGTGGACCTGCAAGAAGGCAAAAATATTCTGGATGCAAGTACGTAATAAGATAATAAAAATATTAAAAATTGAGTTTAAGATGCAGCCTGAAATATACTTGTTGAACATATATGATGGAATAAGATTGTTAAGAAAAGGATCCCAAAGAAAGTTATTAACATATATGATTATAGCGGCTAGGAAACACTGGAGATACAAGATTGGTTAATTAAAGTATATGATTTAATTGAAATGGACAAATTAACAACAATATTGTCCAAAAATACTATGAAACAGTTCAAAAAAGATTGAGAGCCAATCTTATCTATATTTGAAGAGAAATGGGAAAAATTAGCAAAAAAAGGAATAGAAGAATAAAGGTGAATAAACAAAATAAATTAAAAGAGAAAGGCAAAAGGCAAACTTGCACATAATAAGGAGCTCCTAACTCTGTATGTGTGTGTGAAAGAGAGACAAAGAGTTTGCATATGAAACTCATTCTGCCTCAGTCAGGGTCCACTTTCACAAAAGCAGATACCCTACTCTCTTCTCAAGGGAATCCATTGGATCCATTGGGAATCCATTGATGGACGCTTTCTGTGCTTAAAAAAAGGGAGGGAGGGTTACCAGTTTTTAGGCATTAGAAGTCTATCCAGAGCAGTGATTTAGGGCAGTGTTTCCAATCTATTAGATGTTGGAAATAACTAACTAACTAAATAACTAATAAATAAATAAATAAATAAATAAATAAATAAATAAATAACAAACATAATTTTATGGTTGGGGGTCACCACAACATGAGGAACTGTATTAAGGGATCGTGGCATTAGGAAGGTTGAGAACCACTGGTATATAGTATAATATACACACATACACACACACAAACACACACACACACACACATATATATAAATAATATAGTATATAGTATAAAGGTTATATATATATAGTATAAAGGTTGTGTAATATAAGTCTGCCAGTGAAGTAATGTGGGATCTTGCTCAATATGTGCCAATGAGGATATACCACTCCTCATGGCCAAATCAAGGCAGGGCCTCAGCCTAATGTTGCAGGATGAGATCCCTTTCTTATCAGGACACTTTTACAAAGAGAGAGCCTTGGTTGTGGCAGGGTGATCATAAAATGCCATGCCCATGGCCAAGGATTAACACCAAAAGTGCAGTTATTTTGGTTCCAGTTCAAAATCCTTCTGTTTAGCCAAATACAAGTATTTCATTGGTTGGTTTTCCCTGTTCTCTTGTTGTCAGATTACTTTTCCTGTTCTTAATACGATATGATTTTAGCATTTTTAGTATTTTTTTTAAAAGTTATCTCGTTTATAGTTGTATATGACTCTGTAATGAAAAAGAACAACTATTAAAATATTATTTAATTAATTAAAAAGTTGTAAAATTTCTATTGCAATTAATTTATTTTTAATAGTTTGTAGTTATTATGTGTCTTCAAGTTGTTTCTGACTTGTGCAACCCTAAGAAAAAACTATCATGGGGACTCAGAGTATGTGACGTGCCCAAGATCACCCAGGAGGTTATGGCTGAGTGGGGAATTGAATCCTGGTCTTCAGGATCATAGTACAATGCTCAAACCACCACACCCCCCTGGTTCACCACGCTAAGCCCTTGCAATCCAGAGAGGGGCAATTTTCAGGCCTCCCTTCATCACTAGCCAGTATTGCTAAAAATGAGGAGCACTGCAGTCCAGCAACATTTGAAGAACCACAAGTTCTCCATCTCTAATGTAATAATAGGGTGATGAGCTTTCTTTAAGACAATGTATTTGGTACTAGAATATACATACATTTATGGACTTTACCATCTTCATTCATCTCCAGGTAGCTCTGTAAAACAGATTCCTGTTTACTGATTCTGAGAGACAGTGATTTGTAGTAAGTCCATGACTGAGGACATTCTGTTAGGCCAGCAGCCCTTGTGCTTGATAATGTTACAAACCACTATTCTGGTTTGCTCATTCACGTTTCCATATATTACACTTAGATTACATTATATTCTTACATTGCACCATAAAGACTATGTGTGATGGCACTCAAAAGACATGTGAATGAAAACTCAGCTTCTGGATCCCTATACAACCACAGTGAACTCAAAGGATGAGGGGAAAGTGAAATCAGCGCTTGGTAAAGAGTAGGTATTTCCTAAATTTGCATATACTATTGAGGTATTTTTGGTTGGTCAAGACACATTATTATTTGAAGCTGACTGAAGAGTCTCTCAATAGCTAACACTTGTTTCACTTTTACTCCATACTTCTGAAGTTTCCTTGTATTTGGATGAGAGCGAACTGAAAATGTTCAGCAGCGTTGCAACTTTTGTTCACCATTATGCAAGTAGAGCATAGGAGAAATAAAAGACAGTCAAATTAATCAATTTTGTATCTGTTTCCCAGATACAGCGCTGCTTCTACTTTCAGCAGTCTCACTCACAGCTGAAGACTCAATCTCCCTCTCTCTGTTTTCTCCCTCTCTCCTTATCTGTTTTCTTTTCCAGACTGCTAAACTATTCCCTTCCTCTCTCCAACCCTCTGCTAAACTCAAGATTGTACCAAACTTGTATGGACATTGTGTTCCAAAATAGGAAAGAGATGCCTAGCTAAAATGGTGAATATATCCTGCCATTAGCTTCCATTGCTGAAACAGCAACAGACTAACAAGCTAGCCATCTGCTTTAAAAAGAATGGTTTCCCCAGAGTTTTAATGCAAATGACCTGGCCTCTCCTAACTAGAACAGGTTTTTGCTTTTCTTACAGTTTAGTCCAAAAATGTCTACTTGGAAGTAAACTCCTTTCAGTTCAAAGGGATGTACATACAGGTGTGTATATGGGATTGCAGCTTGAGAGTATTGAGAATCAGATTCTTAAAATAAATAACATTTGGGTTCTTTTTATTAGCCTTAAGCACAGTTTTACAACACACTTGAGCCACATTTTCCAGCTTTACCTCACAGCTGTAAGTTTCAGAAACATAGACAGTGATCTTTCTTAGTGTTCTCCTGCAACAAACACAGCTCATTTCAAAATGGCTTTAATCACTCAAAGGGTGTCTTGAATGTTTTTATTTCAAAAAAAAATCATGACAAAACCAAACATGATCATGGTGATTAAAAGAGGAGTTGTTGTTCTGCTCTTTATATCTCAGCCTGCCAATATTACTACTACTACTACCACCATTACTATTATGACTCCCAATTAGATTAAAAGAGATGCTGAACAATATTCAGTACTACTACCAGTATTACAAATGAAACCGGCAACAAACTGTTGCATTATGGAATGCTCTTATTTAGGACTTTGGTTAGCCAGCCATGCCCTCTTCCAGGATACTTCAATCTATTTTCTTCCCATACTAATGTTTTTTTCCCCCTTCCCAACAGTCAGATTCCTTTTCATTTCCATTGAACATACTCATTTCTTATAAAACTGATTTGGGCTTTCCTTCTTTTCTGTACACCTGGAATTCTTGGATTCCACTGGATAATATATCCTGATTGTGCATGGGGTGTGTATTTTGGCCACCTAAGGCACCTGGTTGATGGAGTTGATTTATTATTTTATTTGTAACCAACGTTTTCGGACCAGTGTAAAATATATTAAGAGTATAATAAAAATTTAAAAAAAAATTCCTGCAGCCACAACCTAATAAAACCAAGAGAATTAAAAAAAAACCCACTATAGCCCTGAAATCAAATTAAAACTCACAGCAAGAGAGAGAACTATGATGAAAGAGCAGTAAAAACGGTTCTTAAAATATAGGCTACAAGTCCTCTCCATGGGGAGACTTGCTTTGGGATTTTTGTCATCCTAGAACCTACCTCATATCTTTTCATGTGATACTTTGATCATTGTTATTTTTCTTGTGGTTGCAGTTTGATGTCACTCTATATTCATCAACAATCATACTAGAAAGTAATCATAGTCTGTAGCTGGTTTAATATAAATTTAGCAATTTCTTCCCCACAAGAATGCCCATAATATTCTGAATTTGAGTTTACTTTGGTGCAGAACCCAAATTACTTTGGCGTATCCTTTTACAACTTTTTAACAATAGACCCTGAAGTATGTCAGCTTGCAGTGACTTTGCTCACATATCTAACCATATCATGCATTCCTATTCTGTGATTTCAGCAACCTCTGAAATAACCAGGACGAGAAGACAAAGAGAACTCAATTAAAGGCTGTGCTCATTACATGTGTGGGGTAACTTACTGCTGCTGATTTCAGTTTTGCTACGTAGGCAGTAAAGTATATGGCACAACGTGTCCCAAGCAGTTGTCTCCATAGAGACGTTTACCCTCAGGGAAGGCACCTGCATACAAACTTAGAAAGGATCTTGTTTCCTATATAAATGCAATTGTGTTAAAGGAAAGTGAGCACATACAACTGAATGCATAGACATCAAATGAAATCAGCAGCAGTATATTTGTAGTCTAGAGACCTCTTGCTCAGATTTCTAGTCAGCCCTTTTTCAGGAAGTTTTACCTCCTTGCTTTCCTGAAACTTCTCCCCTACTGTCCTAAAATAAAACAAAATGAAATAAAATAAAATAAAATAAGGGACCATTCTGTGGCCATTGAGCATGCTCAGCCCGCACTAGGTTATTTACGGCAGGACGGTTGCCTCCTTATGTTTTTTTCTCACAGATCTGCTGGTACTTCTGCAAACCTTACTGATTGTCTGAGCATGCATATACCTTATTTTTGTAAGATAATTCATTTCAAATACACTTTTTGCAGGCAGTCTAAACCCCTTCTACATTAAATTCACATAATTTGTAACCATTGTCAACAAACCAGTATGCATTTTTGCCAGGGTTGTTGGCAATGAAGAAACTGAGCGTTAAAACAAGTAGGCAAGCTGAAAGCATAACCTCCAACTGTCCTGATTTGTTAGGGACAGTCCCAATTAATCCTCTGTCATCCTACTTTTTCAGCTGCTTTTTAAAGGTCCCTGTTTCTCTCTGCTCCTGTTCTCTTTGTCCTCAGCTTACTTCAATTGCTGTAATTTGAATTCAAAGTGCAAAAGTAGTCTGCACACAATTCACTCAGCATGGAGAAACAGAGGGGGTTGGAGTCTTGCCCAGTCTTCCCAGTAGCTTCAGCCAAAGGCAAACTGCTGCAACCCATAACTTTTGCCATCCTGACTACTGATGTTGCTTGGCCACACGTCTTGTGAAATGTCAGAAGATATGTAGGAACTGGTTTTTCCATCTGGAGAAACCAGCCTGTCAGCTACTTTATAGGATAAGATAACGCCCCATTTGCCTCATATTTCTTAGAATTTACAACCTTTTTGGCCAACACAATAAATAAGAAGGACATTTCAGAAAATTAGTTACCTTGCTGCTACGAAAAGATATAAGCAGTTATTTACAGGAGTTAGTCAGCCATGCTACTATTTGTGTGAATGACCAATAGTCCAACTGAGTGAAGTTTCCCAAAAGGTATCCTTTAAATATTCTGCTCCAAGGATTGTGGCTAGGTCCACATGATCTTTTACACAGGAAAGAGATTAAAAGCTTCCAAGTGCTGATTAACACTGGATGTAATACACATCCATGCAGCTGTCCTCTGATCACAAAAATGAGCCGTAGCAAAAACTTGAGAGAAAAAAAGTAGAATAATTTATGTATCCCCAGGAAATACATAGTTGGCCCCAATCTCCTATTTGTATACTTGAGAACAGTAATAACATGAAAATAATGATTGTAATTCAGAATCACTATTATTCTTGTTTACCGTGGTTAATAAAAAATATTTCAAAAGATTAGATAGGAATGTTTGAGAAATTGTTTCTATTGAGTTCTTTTTTCTTTTTTCCCCAGGAATTTACAAATTTTCCTCCTGGACTGAACATGGAACCTGATGCAATTTGTGGGGAGAAATCCATAAGATCACTGTACTTGCAATGCATTCTAGGAGAGGACAAAAATGTATTTAACAATATGCACACATCTGAACAATGTAGGCCAAAACAAACAAAACCCTTCCCACTATGTACATTTCTAGAGCCAGCACAGTGTACTGGTTTGAGCATTTAGCTATGATTCTGAAGACCAGGGTTCAAATCCCTACTTTGCTATGGAAACCCATCGGGTTTCCCACCTTGGGAAAGTCATATTTTCTCAGCCTCAGAGGAAGGCAAAGGCAATCCCTCTCTGAAAAAAATTGTGCCGAAACCCCTCCCCCCAAAACAGTGATAGGGTTGCTTTAGGGTTTCTATAAGTTAGAAATGACTTAAAGGCACATGACAACAAAGTACATGTCTAAAATGTGCACAAACACACCTTAGTCAACGTGGCCATTATTGCATCCATTTAAATGCACAGAAAAATACCCACATAATTTTTTTCACTATGTAGAACTAGCATGGACCGGAACTGATAGAGGACTTGACATACCTATCTGTCCTTAATCCTAAGCTTTCTACTTCCAGTCTCCCAAGAACACAAAATATTGTTTACAGTATTAGCATATGGTCTGTACTATTGTCAAGATCATACTATGTATGTGTGTTTTGTTGGGCTACCTAACTACAAACATTAGTTTGATTTTAAAAACATGTTATGAATTCTGTATGTCCCACAGAAGTCATTTCAGCCCCTTGGTGAGCTGACAATTAGAATCAAAATGAGAATGTGACTCAAAGAAAATGTGGAGATGGGAGCAAAGAAAGAAGTAAAGGATTCTAGTTGTGTGTGTATGTAAAATAAACCATTACAAAAGCACATGCAGATAACAGAAGCAGCTCAAAAGCAACTGGTGCTAGAAAATATAGAATTACCATTTGTAAAATATAGACATCAAAAAGATCATGCGTGACTCGGGAGCATGCTGCTTAAATAGAAATCCTTTCATTTTCTGGCCTGTGCATCTGAATAACAGAATCAAATTGTGAGCTCAAATAGATGTTTGCCTGCCGAGTGTTAAGTGTAAATACTTCACCAAAGAAAAGGCAAGCTGTTTAGTCTCAGTAAGCAACAGCTGGCTAACTTAAGAACTTTCTTTTCTCTTTGGATGGTTACGCTCAACTCAAGAATACTGCCACTTGGGAGCAGCTTGGGAAGCAAAAGGCAGTAAGTGAGTGGAATTCCAATGTGTCTGAAAGGAAACAACAAGACACAATGCTGCCTGTGTAAAGAACATTCACTAGCAGAAGAAATGATAAGCCCAGTGTTTTACTGGTCACAATCCCCTAAGCATGTATTTCCCTAAACATGTCAATCTCAAGGGTCAGGAACAGCAAGTCATCCAACTTAAATTATAAGAGACACAGTCTCTCTGTGCCTCTGGTATACTGGGTGTGCACATGTAGGACACTGAGGAAGCAGCATTGGTCCTTTTCAGATGCATGCCAAATGTCCAGAATATAATGTCTAAACGAATCAGCCAAAGACATATGACATTTAAATTGTTGTTATTTTACTCATATGTATCCTGTCTTTCTCTCAATAATGAAATTTAAGACAGCTAACAACATATTTAGAAAGCAATACAGATTAAAACTACACAAAAACTTGAGTAAAAGTATAAATATATGAAATTCATGAGGTTGCCATAAATTAATAGGTGACTTGAAGGCAAATATATACATAAACAAGAGTTCAAAAAACAATTGATAAAATTAAAACATTAAACATAAAAATAAAAAGGCAACAAGCAAACATTAAAAACAGCATTTCGTAGCATTAAAAGACTAACCCAGTCAGTTTCCAAAAGCCTGATGGCATAAAAATGTCTTAACTTGCTGACGGAAGGAGATCAAAGATGGGGCCACTCTGGTCTCCCTACAGAGGGAGTTCCAAAGTCTGGAATCAGCCTCTGTGAAGGCCTTCTCCCTTGTTCCCACCAAACAAGCCTGGGAAGGTAAGGTGCTGGGACAGACAGAAGGGCTTCTCCAGATGATTTTAGAGCTATAATGTGCTCACAAAGGGAAATTATGTCTTTCAAGTCATCTGGACCCAAGCTGGATAGGACTTTATAGGTCACCACCTATTAAATAAAGTTTGTTGAAGAAACTCAAGACTCCCAATCAAACCTTCAATTTTTCAAAACAGATATGGGGATATGGGAAGGAGACCCGTACTCAGCAGTCTAGCTGGGGCAGGGGGAGGGTTGAGAACATTTTCCACCCAGTAATAATTTTTCCCAATGAAACTATCCTTCAGTCTCCTAATTTCTGTTACTGCAATAACTTAAAACTTCAACAGAGTTTCACCAATACAGTTTCAGCATCCAAAAATAAGAGACAGGGAAGGATACCACACAAATAGAGCAAATATAAGAGTTCTGTGTGAAAGATGTCCAGTGTTTCACTCTCTGCAATGCTAGAAATTTGCTGATTGAAGAAAGATTTCACTGAAGAAAGTAGAATTTTCATTGGAGGGCAATGCCTTCATTTTGATCCCCCTGTGCTATATGTTTGTACCAGCTTTAGACAACTGAGGCTTAGATAGAGCTCATTATTTTCCAGAATCTGTCATTGCTCCAAATCTCAGATTCTCCCCTGAGTACCCCTCTTAATTACTCATTTCTTCCAGAATGTACATCTTATTGACGATATCTGCCCTAGCTCAACTCATGGCCTTCCTGTGGGCGGAAAGAGAGTGTTATCCTTTAAATTCAATACTGACAGACTGGGACTCAGACCCACTATATGATATTTTAGTGATATTAACAACAGGGGTTTCAAGATGATAATATCTCATGGGGAACACAAGAAGTGCCCTGGCAGGCATCTTTGCTTATTTCCCTCTCCAAGATATTCTGTTTACTCATAACAGAGGCTGTGTTGACTGCAAACCTTATGGTAGTTGAGAAGGCCATCAGTGGAACAGAGAAAGCTGCCTAATGTCACATCAGAACTTAGTCTACCAAGCCCAGTACTATCATCTCTGATCAGCAGCCATGGCTGTCCAGGATTTCAGGCAAGTTTCTTTCCTAGTCCTACCTGCAGATCCCTGGTATTCCATGGTCATCATATGTCCAATTATTAATCAGACTCCATCCTGTTTAGTTTCCAAAATGACATGACAGTTTGCATGTTCAGGGTGTCATGGTGGTAGTTCTTTACTGGTCAACTGTGTGGAGCAGCCCAATGAGTCATCATCAATGGCTGTGCTTCAAACTGGAAGGAGGTCTTAAAGGGAATGCCTCAGGGTTCTGTTCTACGGCCATTACTCTTCCACATTTTTATCATGATTTAGATGACATGGTGGAGGGAATCCTTACCAAATTTGCAGATGATAAAAAACTGAGAGGGGTGCCTAACACATTGGCAGATAGGAACAGAATTCAAAAGAATCTTGATAAACTAGAAAATTGGGCAAAATTAATAAAATGAAATTCGATAGAGATGAATGCAAATTTCTACATTTAGACCACAAAAACCAATTGCACAGTTATAGGATGGGGGACTCATGGCTTAGCAGTACTTCGTGCAGAAAGAACCTTGGGATTATTGTTGATTATAAACTGAATATTGAGCCAGCAGTGTGATGCTGCAGCAAAGGAAGTCTAATGGTTTTAAGTCACAAGAGGGTAGATTTTGACTGGATATTAGAGGGAACTTCATGACAGTAAGAGAACTTCAGCAATTGAACCATTTGCCTAGAGAGGTTGTGGAATTTCCTTCTCTTGACATCTTCAAAACGAGGCTGGATAGGTACCTGCTGATGATGCTTTAACTGGAGATCCAGCATTGAGCAGGAGGTTGGACTCAATGGCTCATCAGGCTGCTTCCAACTCTATCATTCTATTGAGAAGTCAATGTGATAGAAGTACTCCATATTTTTTTTTACCTGAATTAGAACTGTACTAGAGCTCCCTGGAATATTTCGAGGTGTTGCGGGGCAGCTCAAGAAAACAAATCCCTAACTGGGTAAATGCACCCAAAAAAAATAAAAATAAAAATAAAAATGGAATTCTTTCAGCTGAATTTTACCTTTTCTTTTTAATATATGCATGCTTGCTTGCACTTGCTTAAAAGCAGGCTGCTTAAAGTGGAGGAGTTTATGAAAGATGTATATAGCTAGAGTTGATATGACGGTTACCTCCTATTTGAAGATAGGAGCTATGGAAATCAACACTATAAAAACACAAACAATGTCTGCATATCCTGATTGTAGCCAATTGCCTCATGTATCTTATGAAAACACTGTCAATTCCCACCCACTTGAATCAAGAAAGCATTCAAAACAAGCCAATCCTCCTAGTTTTTAAAAGCAGGGATTCAATACTCCAGTAGCATTAACCAGTATTGAAATAACATTAGAACCGTCTAAAGAAAGGTGAAGCCAAAAAACAAAAAACAAAAAAACAAAACCCTCTTGTTTAGCATCATAAAGATCTCTGCCATCCACTACAGAAATATAATAGGTAAAAGATGTAGTACTCTACAACAATGATCTTGATCTCATGTTTTCGACACCATCTTACTGCCTTCTTTTTCGTCTATTTAGAGATGTTTTATAAAGAACCCACAGTGATGCCTGACAGCTTGTTTACAATGAGTTACAAGAAGAATTCTGATCTTATTTCTACTCTTGTCAATGTATTCAGTTTAAAGACTCTGTAATCTGGATGTACCAATACATTCTATGGGCCCAGTCATTCATTTATCAGCCTAATTAATTTGACCAAAATCCCAGCAGTATGATGTGACAGGAGCAAGGTTTCTAAAACTCAGCAATGAAAATGAACTGTGTCTCTTGCACAGTAGAAAAAAATTTATGGGCAGCTGCTGAAGTGAATATTGAAATGTAGTGCTATCTTGTATCTCAACAGTTATCAAACTTCGTTGTTGTCATGCTGTGCCTTCAAAGCATTTGTTTATTTGTACATTTGTTCAGAAGAGATTTGCCATTACCTTCCTCTAAGGACAAGAGAGTGTGTCTTGCTCAATGAGGATCCAAATCCTGATCTCCCAGAGTTCTAGTCCAAAACTCAAGCTACTATACCATGCTAGCTTCTCAATTTTTAAACTAGAGTGGGATAATTCTCAGAGTACAGATTTGGCTAGAATGGAATGAGGTGCCACATGCCACACAAGTATAGAATCCTGTGGTTGTGGCATCTTGCTCCCTTAACTGCCAAGATCTAGATAAACTGAATATCTTTTTAAAAAGGGCTTGATTTACTTTAAATTGTGTGGCCTATGATGCCAATTGAATTTGAGAATAAGAATATTCATTTAATTAAGATAATGCCCCAGACCCAAATTATCTGGGTATCCTTTGGACGGGTTCTCAAGACACTTCTCAATATGAAGTGGGCTTCCCTCTGAAGCTTGCCTCCCTGTATTAATTTGCCCATTCTGGGCCATCATCTAGCAATCCCACCTGTACTTGTCTTTGTCCTCTGAAGTGGAAATGACTTGGGAGAATGCCAGCATACCTGATTTTCTCATCATACAGCAACCTACCTGTCATGTTTCAAGACTCCCCCACAGGCTAGATCTCTGTCTGTTAGATGCAGGTTGATTTGACCTTTTATTTCCATTGCTCTAGAATACTGAAGAGAGATGGCGTGGTGCAGTGGTCTGGGCATTGAACTATGACCCTGAAGACAAGGATTCAATTTCTTGCTCAGCCATGGAAACCACTAGGTGACCTTGGGCACATCACACATTCTGAGTCCCAGAAAGCCCTGTGATAGCTTTGCCTTAGGAGCACCATAATTTGGTAATCACTTGAAGGCATATGACAATAAGGATAGTGAAAGGTGCCTAGGATCTGTTTTTCACCATTTGTTTCTTGAATATGTCACTATCAAATATTAAAGCTCTGCCTTTAGAGATGGCCTCAATTCCATATGATCAGACTTGAGTAAGATGGATAACGCTTCTCTGACTCCATGGGGTCCAATCATAATCATAATCATTATAATCATAATCATCACCATCACTGTCATCTTTATTTATACCCCACCCTTTCCCCAAAACTGGGACTCCAAGCAGCTTACAAATTAAAATAAATGCAACATAGGTGAACATACAAAGGATCAGCATTAAAATAGAATTTAACCATTAACAATACTAAAAACATTTAAAACATAAATTAAAATGTTAAAAATGAGTTTAAACAAAGTACAATCATAAGAGTTCAGCACACTCTTGAAAGCTCTTCCTTTAAAAAATTCAGTTCTCACAATCTTATCTGAACAACAACAACAAGAGTTTTTTTCTGACAACAAAAGGAGAGGAAGGAGGAGGGCATTTTACCCTCCAGAGGAAAGGACTTCCAGAGTCTAGGGGCAGCTACTAAGAAGGCTATGTTATTGTTGTTGTTATTGTGTGCTTTTCAGGCTATTTCTGATCTACGATGACCCTAAGGCAAACCTATCACAGGGTTTTCTTGGCAAGATTTGTCCAGATGGGGTTTGTGATTGCCTTCCTCTCAGGCTAAGAGAATGACCTGTCCAAGGTCACTCAGTGGGTTTTTATGGCCAAGCGGGGATTTGAACCAAAGTTTCCAGAAACTTTGGCTTCTGCATATATGGATACGTCTCCAAGACCATTTTAACTGACAACAACAACAACAAAAAGATCTTGACAAAATGTGGGCCTGTGACTCTAACATCATCAATTTTTTCTTCTTCTTTTTGATTTTAAATGCCTTTGCTTGATAAAGAATCCAGTGGAGCTTTGAAAGCTTCTACAATGCATTTTGTGCATTTTTGTTTTGTGGATTTTGGATCTTGTCGTATTTTGCTATATGGCCAACACAGCTACCCTGGATATGTTTTCTAAATTTATTTTGAATAAGATGGATGGTTTCTGCTCCATACAATTCAAAGTGAAATTAACAGTTGAGTTAAGACAGTCAAGTGTGAGTCATTTAGAAACATAGATGTCCATAATGGGGAAGGTAGGCCTTTTGAGTCTGTTTATAAACTTCATATTTTGGAACCGTACTTTGCACAACAAGGATATTTTTCGTTTTACCTTCATTATTTTCATGATCAAGAGAAGGTCATGGGAAAACAGCTTAAAGTCACCTCTTAAGAGAGTCAACGTGTATCATCATCATCATCATCATCACCATCATCATCATCCCACTTTTTCTCAATTGTCACACCCCCAGACTAACAGTCATGGCTGAGGAATCTTTGGCCATCCAGATGTTCTGGATCTCAACTCCCAAAAACTGCACCCAGCGATGATAATGATAAATCATCACAGGAATCATGATAATCATCCCAAGGATAATAATCACATGATAATATCACAATGATATCACAATGATAAATCACCACAGGAATCATTATTCAAAATATCTCGTGGGTCAAAAGTTCTTCTCACCCAGGACCTTAGGTGGCTGCAGATATAGAGGAACCATGTGTATCACCAGTGATCCTTTTCTACTGGTATTCTGCTTTTATGAGGCCGAGTGCCTTTGGGAAAGGATCAGCGATATTCTGTGCTACTTCTCATCTGATGCCAATATAGAATTACTACCTCAGTCCAGGTAGCCTTGCCAACAGTGCCAGACTGCCCAGCCACGACTACATGCAATGATCTTTGCACACTCTTTCCTGTGGAACAGCACGGTCTGTGCTCACTTGAAGGGAGTAGGAGCAGTGTGTCTTTAGAAGCAAGGCACGAAGACTGAGAAACACCAAATCCTTCAAGAGAAAATCCTACTTGGGAACAGAAATATAATTATCAGATTCAAGACTGGAGAATATGCCTATTGTTTTAAGAGCTTTAGGCAATATGCAACAACTATGCCTGAGGCACAGTAATCCCCACCTAGATGGTTACATGGTTCATTTTACTGTCTTTTCCTGCCAGCTTGCAAGCCTGCTGCATCAAACAAGAGTCCAATTGTGCCTTACAGCAGTAATTGAAAAAGGCAGTCCTAGGAGCCATTCAACCACAGGGGTCTATTACCGTACACTGTCCTGATGATCCATAGATTCTAATGGCACTGCCTTTCTTCCTGGAACAGTTAAAGGTGGCACAGGCACAATTCTTCAGGCCTGCCTCATTTAAGCAATAGCAATGGCTCTCAAACCAAAAGGTGTTGGACCTCAGAAGCCATATCTACTGTGGCTAATGCTCAGGGATTCTGGGAAAAATATTCCAACAACACCTGAGGACTCACGTTTGGGAACCACTGACAACTGCATATATTGCTAAATAGAAATCTTAGTAGTGACAAGAGGCCTCTTGGGCTTTTAATTTTCATTATTTATTTCCTTTCATCCCACTCTTCATCCTCTATATATTTAACATGTTATCCTCCTTCATCCTTCCCAACAGGTTGCCTGCTGGTGATAAATGTATTTTTCAAGCAGCATGTACCCTCTGTTTGCTTTCAGCAAAATAGGCTTGCTGACAGTATTGTGTTATCTGCCCTCGCACAATTATCATTGACAGCTCATTTGGTATCATGAGGGTGGGTGACAACTTCTAAAAGTCAGGGGACCATACTGGCACCTCTGAATCATATAGGGACCACACACACCCTGCTGCCATTGCTGATAAATTTGCTGCTGTGGCAGCAGAAAATGATAAATGTTTACCCTTCAAAACATGTTACATATTTGCTCCCTACACCACACATATAGAAACGGAGTCATGTTTATGGGAAGATTTTGGGAGTGTCATACCATTTCCAAACAAGGACCACATGCTTTGTTTTAAAGGGAGGACTATTTTTTTTCCATACTTTGGCTACTGCAGGGATGGGGGAACCTAGATGGTGTAACAGTGGTCAGGGGGGTCACATGTAGCCCACCTATGTATATCATCATAGATTAGGTGGTTTAAGTTAATGTAGGAAGCTCATTAACCTCAGAAATCTGGATCCTAGAGTCCCAAAACACATTAAGCACACTGCAGACTAGGTCAAAGCTCACTGTGCTTCCAGTAACAAGAGCACATAATCAGCCAATGGTCTCAGTAGAAATTGCCTGATTGGTGAGGACAGAGGCAAAGGGGCAAAAAGTGGAAGGGATTAAGGAACATGAGGAGAGAACACTATGCTTAGGGTTTTTCCTAGTATTGGCAGCCCTCTTACTGGTCAATGAATGACTCTTGCAGGGAATTCAGAGAAGGCATATGAGGAAATGGTTTAAAAGGCTCCACTATCAGAAGAGTTACCAATGTGGAATGTATAGCTCCCCCTTTCCCCCCTCAAAAAAAAAATCATGGATGAAAGAGTGGCTTGGGGTGTTTTTAAAGATATAAGAGGTTTCAGAGGTAGAGGTTACAATCCAATTTGTTCATGTAGTTACACTGGCAGAGATGGGCAGAAGCCAAGAAACAGCAGAAGCAACAGAAGAAAGAGAGATGTGGGCACTACAACAACTTTAAGATAGGCAGGGAAAACAGCAGAAGACATATTTGTTAGGAAGTAAAGCTGCCTTGTCAGCTCCTGAGATGCTTTGAAGGCAGCAGGGCACTTTATTTCCTAACATTTCATTGTGTTCACTACTCCAGCTCTACTACACTCCAGTCACAAAGTGATTTATACCAATGTTAGTCATCAACAGGATTCTAGACAACTTATTGGAACACACAAATTGTAATTTGTAATCTGAGTTAATGCAGTTCTTGAATAGTCTACATACATGCACACTTGCTTAAGAACACAAGTATTTTGCTAGGTCTGGTTACGGCCTCACTCGTGTAGCCTTACTTTCAAGAATATGTACATAAGAACTGTTCTGCCAGTCTAGCATCCTGCTCACAACAGTGATCTGTCAAATGCTTTTGCAGAAATCCTCTAAGCTGAACCTGATGGTTCCTTTGTTATTATGGATTTCAGGGGTATTCTGTCCCTGAACTTGGATGTGCTACTAAATTATCATAGACAATAGCAACTGATCAAGCTATCTTTCCAATAGTCAGCAAGTGCAAGGTGGCCCCATTGACTTTCAAAAATTCTAGTAACTAGCAGGCACTGAAGTAGCCCACAAGAAATTACTAACAGCATATAATCTCTACATAGCAAGCCATCCCTTCCTTTCTGTCTCAGATCCTGAGCATATCATTGGCTCCTGCTCTGGACATGCTATGCTCCTCAGTGACCCCTCCTGACCACATATACACGAACACGCAGTAGCAGGATGCACAACATTACATCCTCCCCAAGCTCCCCTACAGTGAGCCCTAACAATGATACATCAAAGTACTAGAAGGCAGATGATATTAAGATAAGAGATGTAATGAATACTTTCAAATGTTCCTTGTCCTCAACAAGGAATGGTATTATAATAGAGAGAAAAAACAAGTGAGCCACAATGAAGGGTGTTTTTGTGAGAGAAAACTTCATTTATTATTTATTAAAATATTTATATTCTGATATATATATCCAATGATCTTAGGGCAACATATGATATATGATAAGAATAGTTTTCATATGGAAACAAATATATTTGGGAGAAAACACAGTTTTCAGCACAAAAATTTGGTTTTGTGGAAAAGTTTGCACCAATGAAACATTTTCCAAAAGTCCTGAAATGAAAAAGATCCAAAAATGTACAACCTTACCCAGCAAAAACAATTGTTTGATTTTTTTAAAAATTCTATATGAGAATGAAACAACTGAATATTGACATCCCCATTGTTAGGATAGGCCTGTCAAAATGTCGCATGCCTCCATTTATGAGAGTGAAAATTACTCCCAACATCTAGGATGGTATATCAAGAAAGACAGCTCTGACTGTAAAGCAAGACATGTTCGGATATTTGGTGTGTGGCAATCTTATCACTGTATACCTGTAGATAATAGGAAGATGTGAATAGGCTGCCAGTTTACTTACAATCATATAAACCATTTAAGGATAGACGCAATTGTGCCTAGAAAACTTGCAATGAACATGGAAGGGCTTAATGTTCTTTGTATCCATTTAACCTAATGCTTCGAGAACTATTTAGTAAGTCAGTTTTCTGCTCGTGGTACAGAGCAATTAAGAGACAAAAAGGGATCGGAAGGCAAAGCCATATCAGACTGTCTGATTACGGGCAAAGAGTATATGAGGGGAAGGGAGGAAAAGAAGAAAGCACTGGTTCTCAGTGAGAGTTTCATTTCAAAATCTGGAGGAAAGCATCCTGAAGTAAACTTTAAGTAATGCCTCATTTGATTCCCTCCTTGTTTCATGACCTTTCTGACGTGATTATGTCTAAGTCAAAAGGACCATAAAATAAGCAGCTAGGTTTCTGCATTTATACGGAGATAACAGAAAATAAGGCTACTAGTCATGATGGACACAATTACTACCTCTTGAGGATGCTCTATCTGGAGTTCTTACCCCCACTGAGCAACAGGTTGGATCCAATGTCCCCTTTTAACTCTGATTCTATTCTCTGAAGAATGAGAATAGCATGTACCTCATTGACAGTTCACAAATTGCTACTAAAGGGTCCTTTGTACTCATGTCCTATTTTCCATAAGTACATGGTTTACCTATGTGTGTGTGAGGGTAAAGGCTAGCCTAGACAACTGATCCAGCAAAGCTCCTCTTTTGGTCTATATTTTTAAAAAGCATAAATGTAATGCTCATGATACATAGCAATATGGGAGATTCTAAGCTAATTCAACCAGAGAGGAAAAATGACTACAAAGAGGCTATGTGAAAACCATCCCATAAACATGTATTAATTGCACTGGGGTATAACAAAACTATTAAAAAGGGAAATGTGCTAGAGTACAAATTATGGAAATCTGCAATGCTCCCAAACTAATTTTTGCTTAGGAGGTACCACTCCTAATTTTTATACCACTCTCACACCCACCAGCAAACTTGTCATTGTTATTGTAGATTCATTTGCAACTTATGACCACCCTAAGGTGACCCTATCAATGGGTTTTCTGGAGCTAAGAGTGTGTAAGGAACCCAATGGGTCTCCATGGCCAAGTGGGAAATTGAACCCTGGTCTATAGGGTCCATAGTCCAATGCTCAAACCTCTATACCACATTGGCTCTCTCCTAGCAAACTACTGGCTAGTGAAATCGTCAAAGATCATGATTCTATCATGTATTTTTCTCTCGAAATGTTTGAAACCATGGGAGATTGATCCAGACTAAGTTACTTAACAGAACAAACATATACTCGTTAAAAAAAATCAAAAGTAGGCCCTATTAAGCTTAGGGATACTCATGCCCAAATGTACAGGATTGCAGTTTTAATCCCCAATGAAACACTGTGATTTAAGTTAATAATATTTGACATTTCATTGGTTTCAATGGAATGTAAAAGTCACCAACTTAGGCTGCAAGCCTGTGCAAGCTTATTAAGGAGTAATGCCCATGGGGTCATTTACTTTTGAGTTCCACTTTTGAATGGACATGCATAGGATGGCAATGTCCTCATCCAGCCTATGGTTTCTCCATAGAAATTTCTTCATAAAAACATCCAACACAGAATTACAGACAACAAGCAATACAGACTAATTTGTTGCTCATAGTTTCTAGTGTATTATTTAACTCATTGTTTTGTTGTCTATTTGGAGACTAAATTGGGGCTGTTTCCACACTGCAAAATTCTAGCTATTCATTCCCAGGAGAGTATAATGCTATAATTCAGGAAAGTGGATGAAAGAATTCAAAGTGCCTCATCAAACTACAAATCACAGAGTTCCACAGGATAGAGACATGGCTGTTAAACTAGTATCAAACTGCTATAATTTTACAGTGGATACATCCTCAGTATCACTTACACTGCAATCTTATACACACTTACTTGAGAGTATGTCTTAGTAAACTCAGTGAGTCTTACTCCAAAATAAACATATCAAAGATTTCACTTTCACTCTGCTCCAACTTCCCTCAACCTAGTGCCCTCCAGAGATGTTGCACTACAATTTCTATCATACCTAGGTGGCAAAGCTAGTTTACTAGTAAGACAGACTGCGACTTCCATGCTTATATATTTGCACACAAATACAAAACATACAAATGTCCTCCTTGTTCTTTCTCCTTCCCCTGTTCCTCATTCTTTTTGTAAAAGCTGAGAACTGTGCACCTTTCACAATATACAATTATAGCTCTATCATTCCACACTAACTGTTATGGGCTGCCTCCTGTGGAATTCTTAGATTTGCAGTTTAGGAAGGAATATCTAGAATTCTTCAACAGAGAGCAATGGTTCCTTACCAAATTACAAACCTCAGGTTTCCACAGGATCCAGTCATGGCAGTTAAAGTGGAGCCATAGTGCTATACCAATATATCCTAGCTAATGAAGTTGATATGTTCCTGGGCAAAGTGGGTATGTTCCTGGGAAAATTTGGCACCAGGGCAGAAATAACATTCAAAGAATAGGGATAGGTTCCAATAACAATAAAAAGAAAAGCAGTTCAACAGGTTTCAGAAAACTTTCTGTTCAAAAATAACAATATGTATATGTGACATGAAAAACCAGACAAGCCTTACATAAATTAAAAAGAAACAAATCAAAAACCCATGTTGAACCTTTCACTTGAAAACTTTTTCAAAAAAGCTTCCAAGCATGGCTTTTTTCTTTTACCAGCCTCCACTTTTCTTATGATTTTCACTTTGGTGGCCATCTATAGATCATACATTTATGATTCTTTTAAGTGCTGGGGCCCCCTTTCTCTCTGGTTTGCTGTTGCAGAAGTTCATTAAGGGATCTAGAAGTAGCAACTGTTTAGCTTGTCTGTTGTAGGCAGGACACACAACTACAATAGGATTGGCTAGAGTAGAATCCATTCTTTCCCTGCTCAAACTTTATTGCATTGCTGACTACAAACATGCTGCTGCAACCCAGCACCAAACAACGGTGTTCCTCCAGTTGTTACCCTGTTCACTGCGGGTCCCATGAGGGACACCTAAAGGTGCTTAACTATGGGTGGGGAAAATTAGCTCAGAGCACTGCTTTAACGTTATGAGAGGCAGAGTAACTTAGCAGGATCTTGAACTCTATGTCTACAGGGTCAGGCCAGTCAAGAAGCAAACCATTTTGAAAGAATAAATGAGATCTTTATTAAAATACAGACAAACAGTGTATGCAACTCACTCACACAGATAACTATATAAAATAAAGGTGGGAGTGGGATAGAGGGATTTTTCAGAGGGATAGTTGGTTTGGGTGATACGAAACCTGTCCTGAAGTCTGGAAGAATAGAGAGCGATGCTGGGGTTCGATGTGGCTCAGCATGTGGAGCTGAGGGGAGGCTCGCCAAGCAAAGAGGCAGCAAGGCGGTCTGGAATTCAGGAGCGATCCAAGGAGGGTCTCGGAATCAAGGGTTAATATAGGGAGAAGTGTGACTACGGGCTCTGCCGTACTTGGTGAGAACAACAGATTTCGGGTGTGAGACAAAGCCTCGGAAAGGTCAAAATTTAACATGATTGAGTTAGGTCCAAATCGACAAAGGAGTAGCCAGTATGTAAAGGTGCGATGCTGGACGGTTGATAGTTCAGCTTAGTCAAGTTACCTGCTCAGGGCAGGGAATCCTTTGTACGTGGCACGCATACATAATAGGGTGTTTGCTGGGAGGTCTCCTGAAGCTGCAATCTGGCTATTTCTGGCTTGCCTGTATTGTTTAGGAATATTGCAGCAATCAGCCGCCAAGCCTAGTTTCATGCTTGTCCGGGGGCCTCACAAACACGTGGAGAGAGGTGGTGGAAGAAAGCCAAATTATTGATATCAAAATGATATCTTTATGCTATCGCCAAGGCGGCCTAGAAGCTGCAGTAACACAGTCCTTCTTTACCATCCTCCCAATACCCATGCTTCAAAATAAATAAATACTGCTAGCTAGACAATGAGGTGGAAAAGGAGATTGTGCAAGCAGAAACAGACTTTGTAAAAAGTAGCTTCACTTTGACAAGTGAGGTATACCTGTAATTGTGCAGTGTGGAAGGACTCTTAGGTGAAGAAAGCTAGAATATCCTTACGGAGTGCACTAAAGCTTACTGGACACATCAGGGGATGTACTAAAGGTATGTGATGAATTACAGAACATCTGTATGTTTATTTTCAAAGAGGACAAAGATGCGCTGTCTACAACAACATCACTCATGTGGTTCCTATCGAACTTCTCCTCCAGATATATCAGGGCTTCTTATCTTGAAACCTATGGAATTCAAGATGTCCATGAAGCAGGCACAAAAATATAAATGGAATGGAAGGACTTTTTTTCCTTTGATTTCCTTTTGGTTACTTTGAAAATTAGTTTTGAGAAAAAAATTATGTCAAATTATGCTATTAAGATATTGTCTTATTCAAAAAAAAAAAAAGTCATAGGTGGCACTGGAGGCTAATGTCATGGTGACCTGGTTAGGTAGTGTACAATCCTCACTGTTATGATATGAAGAGAAGTCCCTGGCCTTGAGCAGAATCTCAAAGAACCACTGAATCAAGCAGTTGCTATATGGTGGTTGGGTCCAAAATGAAGATTCATAAACATAGCCATTTTTAGCTCACAGTTTCCCATAGTTTAAACTGTTGCGTATTTAACTGGTAACCACGAAGCAGAGGTAGTAAACTACTACTTTGCAAATACAAACTGTTTCTCAGTAAGCATCCTTTATCTTCAAAATTAAATGCTTCCAAAAGTGATGAAAGCACTGAAATTCCATCTTCCCAATCCACTTTTTTGCACAATGTTGAAGAGCTTTTCATTCAGGAAGGAAAAGAGTCATAGCATTAAAGTCTGACTAACAGGGAAAGCAAGGAAACATCTGAGCTTGCCATTGCTCCCCAGCCGGCACAACATTTCTACAGAGCATGTCATCTTGTCCATGGATGCCTTGTCACTCTAGCTACTAGGGTCACCAGAAAAGCTGCCACAGGTCCCTAAGCCTCTGCAGTAGTCAGCCTGACTGGAATCCTAATTTGTGCTGTGTAGCAACCTTTGCTATGCAGTCTGCATGTGTATATGCATGTTGATCTCTTGACATTTGGCAAAAAGAAATTCTATTTGCAATAAAGAAGTCACACAGCTTGAGGCAGCCTTAATGCAGTCTACTAGTTCATTGCTGCTAGGAGAAAGAGAGAGAGAGAGAGACCCACTGTCAGGAGTGACTTTGTACATCAGGTTATCACAGTCATCTCCAAGACATAAGGTCAAACCTTTAAATAAGGTGCAGCCTTATTTACAGTAACACTGTAAAAATGTGAGGCTTAAAAAAAAAATCAGAATATGGACATGGGTGTGCTCTTCCCTTCCAATTTATACCACTTAATTCTCAATAAGAATGTATTCTGCCCTTGCAGAATATCCCAAATTCTGCACCTTTTTTATTGCTTTATTCTCGTAGCAAGACCAACAATTTGCAATCTGCAAGAGCAGAAGAGCATACATGGATTGGCAGAACTATGAAACACAGTAAGGTGATACACAGTGAGTCACACTGTTGGTATTTGTAGCCCAGAACTGGCAACTGGCAACAAGAATTCCCCAGGTTTTCAGGCATGATTCTTCCCTAGCCCTACCTGGAGATCCCTGACATATTCTGGTGATCTTCCATGTAGGTTTGATCCTCCAAAATCAGTCAAGATCATGTGTGTTGTTAGAGGTAAGTTACTGGACTAGGACAGATCAGCCTATCCCAAATCAAAGTCCTCCAAGTGTGATGAAGTACTTTGGCCATCTGCAGACAGAATGGATGCATACACTAGCTAAGAATGATGGGGGTCTCAATCCAATATTAAGTATAAAAGACTGGTTTCAGTAAAGTATTAACAGGTTACTATTTTAATCTGCTTTATACTACGTCAGACTATTGGTCTGCTTAGACCACTGCTGTGAACTCTAAGCAATGGTGGCAGCTTTCCAGTATCTCAGGCAAAGATTTATCCCAATCCTGGTATCAGTGATGTTTCTAGTTGGAAAGGCAAAGGTCTGATTCTTAGACCTTCTGATGGGAAAGTGTGTCCTACCATATGAACAGGTCCTAGACACTAGTTAAGAGAAGCTGTGACCACAAAACTCCTGACATTTGAATTACTTGAAGATATCCGCAACACAAAACATAAATATATGCTGCCTTCACCAATCTTGGCTACAAGAAAAGGGCATGAATACCCAATTTTTCTGAAGAAACAGTCTTCCATATGCGAATGGAGAAATCGCAGAGGTACACAGTATATCTAACCCTGCACAAAAGTCTGTTTTAGGCTCTGTACTTTTGGCCTCTAATAATAATAGTGTTCTCCTTATCACGCGAAGACAAAATTTTGTCCGTCAAGAGGCCCAAATGATATAGTTTTTCCTCCTGCAATTTCATGCCACTGCTTCCTTCTTGAGTGATAGAAGAGACATAACAAAACAACCCTAAAGAACTAGACCCTTCATTCTCCTGTCACATTCTCTAAAAGCTGGGCTGGATGTTCAACAAAATAATGTAGCACAAACAATCCTTCAGGGGATGTGTCAGTTCAAACCAGACGTGAGGAACTATTTTGTTAAACGGTCTACCACAGCTTGCCTGCTTGTTTATTTATTTATTTAAACCTAGCAAACACCAGGTGTAAAACAACTACATCAAGAGTCAGTCAATATAAAATCAGTAGGCTGTATCTGGTTTCAAAACAGAATTTATTTATTTATACCTGAGTGCTGGAACACAGGGCTGGTCTTTCCATTGGTCAGATAGAGGCTTGCGTGGCAGATCTGGAGCATCATAACATGGCATCAAATTGTTACCTATTTGTTTATGATTTATACATATTTGAATGAGGAAAAGAAGTGTTCATGGGATTTTCAACCTCAGGTGCCAGAATAATTTGGACAGCCTTTGGTAGTAAGTAAAAGGACTTGAGCAAAGGGAGATTGCTGGCTTTGCCTCAGGCAGCAAAATGTTGTGTCCCTGGACATATATCACCTCATGTTTAGAACGAAGCAAAGAAATCGACTACAACATCTACAACGTGAGCCAGACTTTCCTAGAATTTTTTGACAGACATTTTTGTATGGAAGATCCTTGGGGCAAACTCACCCCACACCCATTTTATTTTCATTGCCATATGTTTCACAGTCCTAGTGGCAGCAGCAATAATGCTCCCTGGTGGCCATATTCTCTTCCCAGGGGGCATACAATGAGGCCAGAAACTGGGAAAGACAATAGACTTTGTCAGGTTCATTGCTGGCTTTGCTGGCATTTGTAGCCCTCTCAGAAAGCCCTGAAATGATTTCCACAACTTCACAGTTGGAGTAGGGAGTGGGGTGGGGTGGGAGGCAGAGATGTTTCAGCTCAGCTCTGTGAAAGAACAGTTTACAGTAAAAGCCAGCCGTCGTGCTGTAGTAATTTTGTGCTTACTGTATTCATCTCTGTGTTATATTTAGATATAATCTCAGAATTATTTTTGAAGTGCTCTGAATTCTCTCAGCAGCCTGAGCTCGGTTCAGCAGCAACTCATTGTGTTAATTCTCTCACTGAATTAGTTTCAGTGGCAATTAACAGCAGAGAGGTATTAGGAAGTAGTTTTCAGGAGCAATGAGAAAAGCAGAAGTAAGATGAAAAACCAGTGACTTTCTTCCCTTGGGAGACCAATATTAATCGAACGCCTGGGCATGAAGTTGCCTCAGTAGCAATAAGTCCTGTGGAGCCTTAACAATCTTGACAGCACCAACAAGTTACTAATTTTGGCAAGAAAGCTGTGCTAAGGGAGCCACAGTGGAGAAGATATAATTATATCATAATATTACAGTATAATATCATGAACAAGACTCATAATGCTGTGAATACTGGATGCTTTCTGAAACAAAACTACTGCTATAGTGGGATAGTATGCATAGGGCCTGCAATAAAATGTTGTAGTGTAAATTATTCCTGTTCAGGGTGCCAATCTGCCATATTCTCTTCCAGAATACTCCATTGCATCTCTCCCCTTCTCACCTACGATTTCAAGTATCCTTAAAGCCCTCCTGGATTAGACCAAAGTCCTGCTTGGTCCAGCTTTCTTTTACCATAGTGATCTACCAGATACCTGTGGGAATCTCATTAGCAGAACCTGAGTGCAACAGCACCCTCTCAATTGTATTCCCTACCAATGGGAACTGAGATGCACACAGCCTCCAATACAAGTAATAATATATAACCACCATGACCAGTCGCCAATGATAGTGTTTTCGACTACAAATTTTTCTACCCCACCTTCAATACCTTCTTTGTTGGCTATCAATTCATCTTGCGAATAGCAAATTCCTCAGTTTGACTACATGGTGTGCAAAGAAGGAATGTTTATTATCCATCCCCAATTATCTCATGTTCAAGTAATATGACAAGAGGAGAAAAACTGTTCTCTAACCACTCTCTCCACAAAATGCATCATTTCATATATCTTACAAATAATTTTATAGATTATTCCCTTGTTCACCCTTTTTCCTAAGCTAAAAACCCTCCAGCATTGTCATCTTCCCTCATACAAGTGTTGCTCCAGACCCTGAATCATGGCTGTCCTTTTCTCCTACTTCTCCAGTTCTACAATATGCTTAAAATTATGGTCTAATCTCTACCCTATATTCCAAGTGTGGTTGTTGTACCATTGATCTGTATAAAGGCATTATAATCTCGGTCATTTTCTATTTCTTTCCTTAATGATCCTTTACTTTTGATTTGACTATTTCACATCAGCTGCACTCTGGGTCAACTTTTTTTGTAGCGCTATTCAGTATAGTCTCAAAATCTCCAATCTGGTTAGTCACAGCTAGTTCTGTTATTATCTCATGTCACATGGATCACTCTACACTTTTTCAAACTGAACCACATTTGCTAGTTTAATGGCATTCCCCTCCTCTGGAGAAATCCTTCTTGATCTCTTCACTGTTCTTTTTGTTCTAGCTATTCTAAATAATTGGCTATCAGTAACAAATCTGGATAAATTCAATTAAGGGAGTCAAGGCTGTGAGGTTGCAAGACCTGAGCAGGGTTGTTGAAAACAGAATGATCTGGATGTCTGTCATTCATAGGGTGGCCATAAGTCAAAGTTGATTCAGTAGCAGTTAACAACAAGCAAACTTGGCCACCTCACTGATCTCCCAGATAATTTCTGTATAAGTTGTTGGCTGTTCCAGTACAATTCAACCATCAATTGCATAGAGCGCTTCCTCATAACACATTTTGCATCACCCTTGAAAATTTCTGATTCTTACCTCCTCATTGAAACAACCACTGTATGTTGTCTGTGATCCTTTCATCTGTCTCAACACAAAACTAAACAAAACCCTAAATTAATTCTCCTAAGATTCATGCAAGCTCAGACCCACATAAGCAGATTCTCCCCATGAGCAGGGGCTCCTCTGCTCACTTGCATATCAGGAGCCAGCCATACACACATGTCTATGTTTGGATAAATTGTCACAAGAATCTTGTGATTCATAACTGGAAACTTTTATGTGATACAGTCAAAAGTCAGCTATAATACCAATCTCATCTATATCCTAAAGGTCTGCTCTGAAAAGGTGGGAAACGGGTTTTACTGATCCCAAAGAAGGCTGCAGTAGGAGGGAGCAGAGCAGAAAGTCCCAATTTTTGCCAATGCCGATTACTCAAGTATACTACTGGATCTTTGCCCAGGTTGGGGAGGTCTGCATTACAGCAAGGGAATGGCATGGAATATTGTCATGCCACTGTGGAAAATATTTGGTCATGTCAATTTCAGATTTCCTTGTCTCCTAAATGTGTATCAGTCAATACCACACTGCTCTAAAATTAACATCTTCTTCCCACTCCTTTCACTGTGGTTTTAAATGAACAAGTCATTCCTTCCTTATTCATTTAAAATGATAAGTCATTTGCTTAAATATTTTCCAAGAAAATATTTGCTTAAATTTTTTTCAAGGAAATCAGTGTCTCTGAGATCAGGTATTCTTTATTAGAGTTTATATTTAAGAGTTGTAAAGAGTATATCTTGTAGTTTGCTTCTAAAAAGCAAAAGAAAGCATTCAGTAGTTGTCCAAGACTTCTTTATTTGAAGAAATGAATATGATGCATGATGCTGCCAACTCAGCTGCCCATAAGACTTTCAGCCCTTTCTTTCTCTTTAATATTCATTTAACTGGAAGGGATATCACATAATAAATAGTGTATTAACTCTAACATTCTAGACCTCCAAGCACAGCATCACGGGAAAACACACGGAACAAATATCTCAGCCTATTCGTAACACCACAACAGGAATCCTCAGAAAAAAGTGCTAATTATTTTTGAGTGAGCAGTTGAGATTAATAGATCTCCCTTTGTGTAGCTGTATTAATGAGTAAACAATAAAAGGAAATAACTCTGAATTTCTTTCCAAGCACCATAGTTAAACTATATTATTATTCTTTCAATAATGCTTATTTTAATAATATCTGTTTTTTTATATTATTTGGAATCACTTAAATATCTCTTAAATATCTGAGTATCTCTGAAAAAAAAAGAATAATGTTCCAATTTTACAGGCAGCAAAATTAAACTGGTGCCTTTAATCTGGATGGTGGAAATAATATTGTAAAATTATTATGATTATTATTATTATTAATTACTAATCTTTATTTACATCTCACCTCTTCCACAAGACTGGGACTCTAGGCAGCTTTATAGGTTATTATTATATTATTTTCATTCTCTTAATTACACAAGGTATAGGAACATATGCAATATTCTGGTGTTTTGTTTTAAAACAGCCCCAAACAGTGTTTTATGCAGGTGCAGTATGGACCAGGTAAGCCATGATGAGAGAGACCACTTAATCCTGTCCATGGCCATTTCTGCACTACACTCGTATAGCGCTATTATTCCACTTTCAGCATCCTCTGGAATCCTGGGGTTTACAGTTTCGGGAAGGGCTGGCTGGCCCCTCCCAAGACTGCAAACCCCAGGATTCCAGAGGATGCTGAAAGTGGAATAATCGCGCTATAAGAGTGTAGTGCAGAATATCTCCTTGACTGGCACTTCTTCACTTCAGAACTCATGTGAATCCTAAATGCATATGGACCTTTGCAGCTATGATTGCAATCCTTCCAGGGAGAAATTAGTTTGGAAGTGATTTAGAACAAAGTATAGGAAGGTATCAGACTATGTAGTCCACTACATATACTTTGAGTGGCACAGAGGTTGGAAAAGTTATTTTTGAGGACTATAACTCCTAGAACACCCACCACCGGCAGCACCAATAGGATCGGTGATGATGTTAGACAGGGAATCCTTGAAGAAGTACTCCAAAAAAGTAACTTCTCCAGACTCTGGACTCACTCTTTCTCTCCATGACCTCTCAACCATATGTTTCAACCAACCAACCAACCAACCAACCAACCAACCAACCAACCAACCAACCTTTATTACAGTCTTTGACCAGTACTTTCATCAATATCTACTATCCCTTCCTTTTTAAAATTCAGGACAACAGAGACTGATCCTGGAAACTTTTGTGCTGTAACGAATATGGGAACTGACACATGAGGAAGTGTTGCACAGTCCTTTTTTCTGCCTGTCACCCTAGACCTCCCCACCACTGCTCAGCAAATGCTCACTAATAAAATGAATATGAGCCATGCTCTTAGGCAGCTTTCATCAATTTTCAAGGGGAAATGATCATAACTCACTGGAAGATCATATGTTCTGCATGCAAAAGGTCACTGGTACAGTTCCCTCACATCTTGAGTTCAAAGGATCAGGTGGTGGGCAGAACCTCCTCCTGGAGCCCCAGAGCTAGTCAACACATAACCCAATAGACCAATAATCTGACAATGAGGCTTGCACAAGGGAACATCCTGTTGGATTGTGTCCCACAAAATAAAGAGAAACATAAAAGACCGAAAGAGCTGAGATACTTATCTTCCAAGAGTTACAGCTCCAACCACACTGACATCCAGGTATTTGGACTGAAACTAGATTAAGTAATCAATGTTAATATCACACCATCCACTTTTAATCCTAATATTTTTAGGAAAATGGGTTTCGTGTATTGAGCAGCCAGCTCCTAGTACAAGTTTTATGTCATAACCTCTCTCCCCTGCACACACACATTGTGTAAACACTATCACCTTTTTTATCGCACATATTGCTCCATGTCACATAAACTTGATTTATGCCTTGGCAGGAAAAAAATGTGTGCCCATCCTAATTTATAGCAGCTGAACAGATGCTGAATCTATTTGAGAGGAAAGAGTTCATCTCTTTGGCTAGCTCATTCAGGCTAAATCCCAGAACAGGTTCACCCTCTCACTGACATGGAAACCACCAGTGACACTGTAGCTAAATCCTCAGTCCTCATCTCTTCAATAGATTACATGTAAGGTTACACTGTAAGCCTACGGTCTAAACAGCACACCCACTTGCTCTTGGCTAAGCATTCCAACTCTGCTAGGTCTGTACTACTAAATTTTAAAAGAACCAATTAGTGCCTATTGAAGCACAGGGCTGAGGATTCCTACTCTCAAGCTACATGCTTAGAATACATACAAACTTTGTGTTTGTCATTCGTCATGCTGAGCAGGCAGGCCTCTCCTTTCTAATCTCATCAATGTCAGAGTGATTGCGAAACCAACAGCTGTGTCAGAGCAATTGGAAAAATAGATTCAGAACAAAGGGGAAGACCCATTTCAATAGGGCTTCTCCCTCTAGAACATAAAGCTCATCCTTCAGCAGAATGTATAAATATTTCATTCACTATTTTGTACTGCACTGCTCCTCTGTTCTTCCCTGCTTCACTTCCATCAGTGAAGCTTCTAAATGTTTTGCCCATTTAGTGCGCCATAAGGAATTAACTGATTAAAATTTTTAAAGGAAAGATATACTGTAAAACTAAGCACAGGGTAATATTTAGGCTGCTTTGATACCAATTGAATTTATTTGCAAGAGTCCATTTTCCTTCAGAACAGTCACATTCTTTACACAGCCTTATGTGTATTCAGTAGCAGTAAAGAAAAACAGTTCCAGTTAGAATCTTCATGCCAAATAATGGGTCTTTTAATCTGGCTTGTGTTTTCAGCTATAAATTGGAATATGTATATACACCTGGTGTCAGAGGTGGAGAATTACAACTGTACTTGCACAGGCAGCTACGCAACTACAGGGGTTAGCAGAGACAGAGGCCACTTCCGCACTACACTCTTACAGTGCGATTATTCCACTTTCAACATCCTATGGAAACCTGGGGTTTGCAGTTTCGGGAGGGCCAACTGGCCCCTCTTGAAACTGCAAACCCCAGGATTCCATAGGATAATCATGCTATAAGAATAATCGTGCTATAAGAGTGTAGTGCGGAAATGGCCAGGGATAGGTACAGTACTTACTGATTCCTATTTTGTTTTCATGTGCGTTCTCTATTGAGTTCTTTTCTATATGATGATATGACTTCATTTCCTGCCTGATTGCATTTCCTGTTATTTCTGTTCCTGCAAACTTTGCAATAATCATGTAGCTTAGGGAAGGTTAAAATGTCGCTTGCAGCTGCTTGGGCCCCCCAGCCCATCCCCAAAACTGCAGCAAATAAAAATTGCCCCAGTTTTAAATAGGAAGTGAATAGGAAGTGCCTTCTAGTCCCTTATTGTTGTTACAAAAGGCCTTTCTTAAAACTAAGGCCCTTTCCGCACGAGGGGGCTGTGCAGCTGTGGGGCCAGGATGGCAGTAGTTGGCTGGTCATGCTTCTGTACAATGTCATCGCTGGCCCACTGTCATCTTGTCCCCAAGCGGTACATGCACATGGTATTTGGAAAATGGAAAAAAATCCATTTTACATGTACCATTGCATGGCACTGCTGCCCTTCCCAGCTGTGCAGAAGGGTGGAAGCGTGCTGGCAACACCCCCCTCCCCAGGGCAGCAATGGCAAGTGCCCAACTGTGCTGCAGAAGGGAAGAGGTGGGGCCAGTGCTCTCCCTTTGGCAGCAACCAGAGAAGTGCAGAGAGGAGTGTTCCTAGTGCGCTGTCCTCCTTACCGAGGCTGCAACTTTTTGTGCCAACTAGAAAGCCAATTCTGAATTGTAAAGTATGCCATGGACACATCTTGAATAACATCAAGGTCATCAACGGTGCAGACAGGTGGTCATTGGCAAACCAAGCACTTGACAACTACCTTGGCTTAATCTGAGCCCAATCAGGATTTCTGAAAGCTTCTTAATGGAAAACAAGGCTTGGTCCCATCCTTCCCATGCCCTGCCCTAAGTAACCCCCAACCTCTTCATTAGTTTTTGTTTTAAAACAAAACAAAATCTCTTACCACACACGTACCAAGCATGCATCTGTAGGTGTAGCTGCAGCTGAGTTAGTGGTGCTAACAGGGTTAGAGATATTTTTTCTATTTTTCTAAGGCCAGACCAAGAAAAGCAGAAGATAGAACCCCTTGCTCAATACACATACAGAAAATGACTAGACTGACAGTTGGCACTGCTGATATCTAGCATCATCTACCAGGATTAAGTCAGTAGGATAGTTTAGAAGGCCCAGTTGTGCCCAGGACAACTGGGCTTCGGACAATGGTATAGCAGTATCTCAACTGCCAGAGAGCAATAGAAATAAGAATGGGATAGAGGACAAAGGATCACTGCTAGGGAACTAGGTAGGAAGACAGAAATTGGGACAGTGAGCTATTTTGCAGCTCAGGTTGCAATCTAATAATACAGAGGGAAGGATGTCCAGTTTAGAATACTGGTGGGCCTTCAGGCCTGAAGTCTATTTTAAGTTCCAACTAGAGTAAACACATTGAATCAGTGGGACTGACCTATGTGTAGACTAACAATAAATTCAGTGTGTCTTTTCTTGTTGGGATTAAGTCATAAGGTTCAGGACTGTGACAGCACCAAATCTGTATTCCAAGTATAATCTTTACCAAGTTCAGTTACATCACTTTTCAAATTACTCACTTTATCTTTAAGAGATTTTTAAAGGCTGAATGCATTTTAAATGCTGAATACTTCACTATAGCAGTGAAGTATGCCTCACTAATTTGTAAATTCCCACCTCCCTGACTTTTCAGTCAATCTTGCTGAACCCTTTACGCTTCTGTTCTCAAGTTCTACAGCGTACATCTCCCTAGTTTAATCAAAAGGGAGGTGTCATCCAGAAAGCCTCTTTCTAAAGCCCCTTGTTTCTTTTAATGTTGACGAGGTCAGGAGTCACAACTATCCTAAACATCTGACATTTTTTGGGTTCAGATTTTCCACTGGTTGCTCGCGAAGGGATTAATTTAACAGCACTGACTAATCAGATGGCAGAAGTTCTGTACTGCCACTTTAAGTGGTTGACCTGGATATTACATTAACCAGAATTCAAGATGCAAGATCCATTCATACTTCAATAGTCCAATAGCAATGCATAAAGTCCTAATACATGGATCTCCTATGCTGTCCAATGTCTCCTAAAATTACAGCTAAAGAGCTGGCCATAAGTGATGTCTGTCAGCCCTTCAGTTCAGGATGGTCCTTAAAGCACAACTCTGGACTGGACAAATTCAAGACTGTGAATTTGCTATCAGGCACTAGAACCAAAGTGGGAATCTTGTTAATATTTTTCCAGCAGTATTGCTCAGTCAACTTGCTGAATGAGCTGCAGAAAGTTATGTTTTCTGACCTGGAGCCTGGATTGGGAGCAAATGTGGTTTCTGGAGCCTGAGCTAATTATGATTGCATGGATGTGCTTCAGTGGCATTGCCTGAGATTATGTGCAAGGTATGTGGTCCCTTGTCCTGTAAACTATTGCTCTAGAGCAGGGTGGGATTCATGTGGCCCTTCAGTTGTTGCCAGACTGCAACTCCTATCAGCCCTCACTAGAGATGTAAAATTTCCAGAAATTTTGAAACCATGAGAAACAAGTTTTTCCTGTTGTTTTTTTCAGAAAAAAATTACCAATTTTCAGAAAAATTGAGAAACAAAATATTAACACCATTTACAGCTTAAAGTCATCTTTCTATGATAAGAACATAAAATGTATTATATATAACTTGGGCCCTTTTCACATGGCATTTGCCATGCGAAAGGGCCCCTTGAGCATTGTGCGAATGTGAGGAACTGTCCACACAATGCACTCACAATCACGCGATGCTCCAGGGTGTGGCAGGCACTGCTCACGCACTTTTTCATTTTCGGCTTTAAGTCAAACATGGTGCGCAATTGCACATCGTTCCAGGGCCCCGCACACACTTGCCGTGCGTGCAGAGCTCCAGAGTCGTGGTGGTTGCGCTTCCTGCCCCAGTGCGGCCTGGGAAACTCCCAGGCTGCACTGCGGAAGGAAGAGGCAGGGCTCTCGCGTGAGCAGCTGGCAGCTGTGGAGCTGAAGCAATGGGGATGCAAGAGCCTCTCACCGGATGCTGCTCGCACAATCCTCGCACCCCAGTGCCGAAAAAAGGTGAGTTGCAGAAAGGGCCTTGGTTTGGCATAAAATTATCATGTTTGATTTATCAAAGGTACAGTTTATTCAGCGTACAATTACATACTGAACTTTTAAATTTTTTTACTTTGTTACAAATGAAGCTACAAACTACAAGTATCTACAGAATACCTAATCTGTAAGGAAACTCTTTGATTTGCCTGTTTGAAGAGTAGGCAAAGGAACACCAATAAAAATGGAAGAAACTGCAACATGAGTAGAAGAAAGAATATAAGGCAGGATATAAACCATATAAAATCAAACACATTTTGTTCTCTGTAGTGTAAAGCAGGCTTGGCATTGTCATTCCCAACAAAAGAACTGAGAAAAGGAAACCAAGACCAGGAATTGTAATAATCTGATAAAATCTTACATTAAAAAAAAATCTTCTCACATAGTTTTGAGAAATGATTTTTGGAGCATTAAAATATGTGAACTCCTTGACTTAAAACATTTTTTCACAATCTAATGAAAATATTGCACAATCCATTTTTTTTTTCTATTTTACAGGCCTTGGGAAAAATGGGGAAAGCATGGGATTTCTCTCCTCCTCCCAAATTCTTCAGTTTCTTTTTTCTGAGACTTCAGATATCTAGCCCGTACTACTACATAGACTGTTGGGCCTTGAAGTCCAAAAACAACTGAAAGGTTGCATGATTCCCTCTTACCTAACATGCTTAATTTCCTCTTAAAGCCATGATCAGGAGAAGTTTAGAGTATCAATAAATCACTCCTTAACTGACTGAGCATCTCCTTTCTTTTAAAACAAGACTGTTATTTAGACAATAAACCATTCTTCTGGTTAATTCGATTCTGAGTTGGAGCTGGGCAGTCATATCTAAGGTCAGCCCATAGAAATCAGTGGGGCAAGGCAGTCATAACTAAATAGCATTGATTCCAAAGAGCCTAGCCCAAGCATAGTTGCGTCTTGGTTCAACTCATAAGGCATGCCAACTGGGATTTATGAAATTTTCCTCCCCTCTCACACCATATCACAAATTTCTTTTTTCAAAAGTCCCCCAGTTTTAAAACTGTTTTGCTACATGGGAAAAAGAGCTGCTCCAATCTTATGTTGCTTTTTGGATCATTATCATTACTATATTGTATTTTCATGATACATTTTTATTGAGAAGCAGGATAAAACCAAAGCTAATCCAAAACCACAGGTGAAGAAATCAATCTCTCAATTTCATGTTGTCTTGAGACACAGATACACACCCTTCATGTTCTTTCCATCCCAATCATGAAGAAATTTGTGAATTTGATAAGTTCTTCAAAACTGAACTGTGATGAAATTCTCCTCCATTTTCCCAGAACAAATTCAAAACTTACAGTGATTACTACACTGTGCCATACAAGTATTAAAGACAGGAGGCTTCTTGGAGGTGGTGGAAAGCACTAAGGTTTCTGAAAACGTAGGAGTTCAATTCCAGATCTTTAAGAGTTAAGTCCTCAGCCCCTGGGCTTGGATGAAGCAGTCTGTCTGTTTTTGGAGTGGGAATGTCCTCTCAAACACAAATTCACCCCAATTTGAATATGAAGACATTTGTGAACTAGGTAAACTCTTACAAATTATAATCCAAAATCATATTCCCACTCAGCCATGTTAAAAATAAATAATAAAATTTTGTTAACAAGGTTTCTGAAGTGCAGAGTGATGCTTGCGTCTGGAATTTTATGAAAACCTCTGAAAGGGCCCTCAAAGAACTGCCAGGAACCAATGACAGTGGACTTACATAGGAAACATGAAGCAGCAAAAATAGTTGTAGGAATTTTTCTAAAAAGCAATTTGTAACAATAAAAAAAGGGTTGAGAAAGGGGTTATTACTCTTACAGCTAACCCGATCGCACATAGGAAGACTCCTGAAATAGACATGAATGTAGTATCGGGAGATCAATCTTAATGATGCAAATAGTGGTGAATAGCAGCACCATTTCAGACAGATGTACCAAATGCAATTTTTAGTACACTGCATTTTATCTGATATTTAGTGTCTAAATTTTAGACTCATGGCATGCTGCTATGACTGACTGCAGAAGCACATGTTATAACTATTTAGAATGGAGACTACTAACATCTGTGTCAATGAGACATTAAACAAAGTGTTATAGGTGATACCTGTTGCAACACTGTGTCACTTCTAAATGCTTTAGCAAAAAACATTTACATCTGAACGCTCATGCTACAGAAAGGCATCAAACTAACACCAAACATTTTGTTCGGTTTCTTCTATTTCTTTGTAGTGATTAAAGTAATTCCACAGTTGGAAGTAATTGGGATGAAATTTCAGCAATTAAATGGGTGTGTCAAAGAAAATATAATGCAGAAGAAAGAAAATCTCTTTATTTTTACTCATGAGAAAAGCAAATGCAATATGAAACACAGAGATACAGTAACATGCATCATGTGGAAGGAAGGAAGTCCAGAGCATAAAGGTAAGGTTAGTATCTGCACACAGCCATATGGTTCATTGAGGCCAATCATTATCTTTCTGGACAACCTACCTTCCAGGTCTGTTGTGAGAATAAAGATACGGAGAAGGACCATGTACACTCTTCCTTTGGTTCCTCTGAGGAAAAGCAAGATACAAATTAAGTAGTTTGAGTGTTGAACCGCCCCCTGCGAGACCATGGTTTGATTCCCTATTTGGCCTTGGACCTTGGGTGTATCACATAATCTCACCTCCAGAAAACCCCATGATAGGTATGCCTTAGGGTCACTGTAAGTTGGAAATGACTTGAAGGCACACAACAATAACACAATAATGCCAAAAACACGGAAAAGAGGAAAGAGCAGCTGGGGGTGGTCATTTAAGAGAATAAACAGCACAAGACCACATTGGATCAGGACTTCTTTTAAGATCATAGACCCAGTGGTTGCCTTTTTCTTCAGGAGGAGTAGCCAATTTACTCTGTTCCTAAGTCTTCGCTCGCCAACCTGACTACACAAAAAGTTAGAGAGGATAGGAATGTAGGCATGTTTCCAGAGCCTCTGGAGTCTGACTGGCTTGGCTCTGGAGATCCTCCACATTTCTGTAGGCATCTCAAGGGTTTTTGTCAAGAATTTGCTTAAAATATCCACACCTTTGATACATTCTACACAAATACTTCATAGGATAAGTTAATAATAAAGCAAAAGAGAGGGAGACCACGGCAGAATCCTATGCACACCTACTCAGTAAAAAGACCAGTTGTTTCCACTGCTTACTCCTGGGTAAAGATGTGTTGGCTTATACTCAGAACCATTCACATTTAAGAAAGGAAAAGATGCATATTCCCAAAGGTTTTTAAAAACTGCAGTTCAGCAGAATGAACACAACAGAGTCAAACCCTTTCCTAGTATGGTCTGCTTTGACTGGCAGTAGCTCTTTGAGGTCTCAGACAAAGAGTTGTTTTTCTTTTCCATCATCTGCTCTCTGACCCTTTTACCTGAAGATGCCAGGGATTGAATTTGGGCCTGTTTCCACACACAAGACATGCACTTTATCACCAAGCAAAGTCTCTCCATCTCTTTAAAATTTAAGGAATGATTTTGCAGTGGTCTGCCTTTCTGCTTGCTCAACAACTCTCTTCTGTATGCAAAACGGGAGAAATGGTATCCATGGATTTAGATTACATGCATTTTCTTAATTGCTTTGAAAAGGTCAAAAATGACTATATATTTGCAGTACAAGGTTTATGAGAGTCAAGCAGTGTAGTGCTGAAAGTGTTAGACTACAACTCTGTAGAACAGAGTGTGAATTCCTGCTTAGACATGGAAACCTATTGGGTGACTTAGGGCAAGTCACACTCTCTTAGCCTCAAAAGAAGGCAAAGACAAATGCCCTCCAAACAATTTTTGCCAAGAAAACTCCAGATATGGCATGTCAGAAACAAGCTGAACACACAACAACATACGGTTTAAGTATATCTCATGGACCAGGCATTTTGACCAGGTTCTTCAGATGCTTTGGGGTCCCACAAAAACCTTGAAGGATCTGAACAACCTGGTCAAAATGCCTGGACTGTGAGCCACTTTGTTGAGGCCCCAGACAGGCCCCTCCTTTATACTGCTAATCTTCCCTTTCAGCCCCAAGTAGCTAAGACAAAGGCAGGCACAATGGGAGATAAGGGAGTACTTGGTATTCACACCCGGTTCTTATGCAGTGTATTAGAGTTTTATCCCAATCTTCTACTCTTGAGTAGGAAAAAGACAACCCAAAATTCTATCAGCTGCCACCACCCACTAAATAGGCATTCCAAAATTTACTGATTTAGTTTACTTTGCTAATTTTCCACCTCTCACTTTGCAGATACTTTCCCTTCCCCTCCCTCAGGAGATGAAAACACTATGCATACAGTATATAGTAGTGAGCAGTGGCATGTGAAGAGAGAATGGAAAGGAGAACTTTTTATTTTAGTCTAAGCAAACAAATCTTATATTAACAAAGAGAATCTTGTATGTGGAGGCACGTTCCTTCAAATGTTACTTCAGAGTAGTTACAAAGTTACAAAACAGTCTTAAATCATACTCAGGTGAGATTACAATGAAGTAAAAGCCCGAATGTGACTAGATACACATTCCTATTCTATCAGTAATGAAGTTGGCATTCTGGGTCTTTGGATGCTCAAGGGGGAGCTGAGAGCCTGGACCTCCTTGTTCATCCTACAGTCAGGCATCTCTAGGGATGAAGAAGTAGGCAGCACCTCCCTATCCTCCATCAGTCCCAAAAATCTCTCTTGTGCCTCATGGTGCCATGTTTTATACCCTTTCATCATCAAAGCATCTAGAAGCTTTCATGCCTCTCGTAACCAGATCATTCTTTCTAGATTATTGTTTTTCACAGTTGCTTCATATCTGAAATGATGCTGACCCTAATAAATGTAACCTAACCCACTGGCACTAATCCTTTGTTTATCCAGAGATGAGCCAATCCCTCTCATCTGTGACGTCCAAGGTAATGATGGCATGAAGACATTACTATAGAAAATATGCCAATTTTCTTGATGTCTGTTTTCTTCTAGGGTCATACAGCTCTGTGTGATGGGTGATGTTACAAACTCAAAACACAACTTAAATGGGAAAAACACCAAGAACTAACTTGCTTACGCTCTTTTTTCCATCTGCTGAGCACAGCCTATTCATCACTTAGAAAGCTCAGTGGAGATCAGGATAAAGATTTCATCATGTTACTTATGATATTTGTGTTGGATATTTAAAAAACAAATAGAATTGACCTGAAACCTCAGTTCTTCTGATGTTTCCAAAAATATTCTTCTGAGTCTCCAGAAATGAACCCTTTGAATACATGAATAGGGATATGCAGATCTATCAAATATTTAGCTTCAAAATCTCTCCTTTCCCCAGATCTATAACCAGTTTGCTCCTGCCCAGGTTTTTTCCATAATTTCCCAAATCCATCTTTTTTGTGTGTTTATTTTTTTCGAGCAGGCATATTGTCTTCATGATTCATTTGTGTTTTGGTTTTTTTAATGATTTTGTACATTTGAACTGTGTGGTCAGTATAGTTTTTTGGCTATTTTGAGGAAAAACATGTTGAAGCAACCTGTCAAGACTTTCTTCATTCCCAGAGGTCTTCTCATCCCAAGCAACAAGCTCTTTTTTTTTCCCATTGAGGTTTCTACAGTTTGCAAAAAACATCTCTGCACAAGAGCAGTGTCTCTTGTTTTGCGAAGCACATCACCCATAGCAAACACAGATAGACTAGATCATGACTACAGAGATTCAAACAGCCTTTCCAATATATCTCATTTTTAATAGTCTATCCAATGAGGCAACACCTAATGCAGTTTAGCTACATAATTTGCACAGTTTGTAAAAAATCACTCTGACAAATGTAAAAATTCTTGTGATACTCAAAAAAAAATCTCACTATCTCATGGAAGAGAACAATGTTCTTCCTGCTTCTTGTTCTCACATGGAAGAACAAGACTTATGTCCATGGTTTATAGTCTGCCACACTGCTTTAAGCACATTCCTCTAGCAGGCAATACTGCCATGGATGGGGAAGCTTTACTTAGTGTGAGAATTCACAAGTTGTAGGGCAACAAGGTAGACCTGAAAGCTCCTTTCCATGCATGGAAGGAGCTTCCATTCATAAAATCTTCTATGAATGGAAGGAGATCCAGCTTCTTCATTATGGGAATTTTTCCTTGGTGAGCACATTAGAAGATTTTGATTCAGTCATGCTCAGAGTTGCACTAAAGTAAAATGAAATAAACTGTTCATGTTCAAATAATATAAAATCATTGGTCATCACTAAAAAAAACATGCTGATTAACTTATAACAGGCTATAGAAGACACTCAACCTAAGAACCTGAGTGGATCTAAGTTTTAATTTGGAAGCTTATCCTTTTGATCAGAATGTCCTACACTTGAAAAAAGAGAATGCATTAAAATATGTTTTATATAGAAATAATGTTTTAATATATTATTTGCCATTTCAATAAATTTTTATTATGTGAGCCAGATAAGATGGAAAAACGACAAATCAATTACCATTCAAACTATAAAAATCTGGAATAAGGAGAGAGAATGAAAATTAGAAACTTTCTAAAAAGTTGATTGGCATCCACAACATATATAGATTGGAATAACAAGCCATTCATGATTGCTTTGCAAGGAGTACAAGAAAAAGTCTCAAAGGAAACCTAGCTTTATTACACAATTATTGCATTCATGCTTTTCTACAGTATATTTTCTTTAAAAAAAATCAAATATATTTTAAAATGCTTCCTGCCATTTTTTTGTTCAGCGCCAATAATTATTGTAGATGATAAAAATGGAAGGTAGTTCTGACATTTTGTTAGTGTCAAAAAAAGAATCCCACAATTGACAATTGGAATGGAAAGGATTAGTCTGAAAGGGTCAAAAATATCTCTATATGCAAATCGAGGCAATTCTTTTTGAACTTTTTTTTTTGTATTTATTAAGAGTGCTTTCAGCAAACAGCCTATTCTGATGCAATTATAAATCCAAGAAGTGTCACCCATACTCTCATTTGCGTGAAGTGACTTCATCCTGGCCATTTCCGCACTACACTGTTATAGTGCTATTATTCCACTTTCAACATCCTGTTGAATCCTGGGGTTTGCAGTTTAGGGAGGGGCATTTAGAAGTCTCAGCCAGTGAGCTCTTTGGCCTCAGTAAACTACAGACCCCAGAATTCCGCAGGATGTTGAAAGTGGAATAATAGCACTATAACAGTATAGTGCAGAAATGGCCCCTGTTAACTAAACCCAACTGATCGTGGAGCTCCACAGTATCATTGTACTTTCATTATGTGCTCCTGAAATGGAGATGTTACTAAAGCAGAAGAAGAGGACACAGTTATTTGTAGAATAAAAATGGAGCCCAAGAACAAAGGAGGAAAAGTCAATGAAAAGATGTGGAGAAGTGAAAAGGAACTCCTTGTTTTTTCAGGAATCTCTGGTTTTTTAATCAGAAATGGATGAACTTTCAACACAGACCTAATTAGTACTAGGACTGTACTTCAGTAAGGCAGTCAAGTGATTATAACTCACAGAAACACATATTATGGCATTCCAGTCAAAAGAAACTTTTCCAACTTGGGGACTTTCAGCTATTTTGGACTCAAATTCCCATTGGCCAAAGCTGGTATGGGCAATGGTCAGAGGCAGTTCACAATAGCTGGAGGTATCCAGATTGAGGAAGACCAAAATCTACATTATCATTTAAATTGTCTGCTTCTCTGTTTTGTTGTCTGTTAGAATATAAAAACATCCACGTGCTTGATCACAGAGTCATCAGACTTGGTATGTTATCTAATGGGAACAAAACAAAGATGGCAACAAGGTTTTGTATGATAGCCACCAATAACTTCAGGTGTTTCCAAAACAAGCATGTCTGTATTTCTTTTTCTCTAGAAAGCACATTTATTAATTAATGTTGAATAACCTTGATATTTACACTTAGGCTGACATCTTTAAAAATGCATGAAAGTTTTAACTGAGCAGCAAATTTAGCTGGGAGTGTTATTCCTGGGTTTGAGTCAATTATATAAGGAATTTGGTGTGACTCAGATTTTAAGGATTAGAGATGCTATCTATCAAACTTTGGAGATATAATTCTGGTAACTTGGTTTATATATATTCACATTCACACCTCCATGCCAAAAGAAATTTATTCTTACTTTTTCCCTATCTCCAACGTCAATGTGAGAACACCAGCAAGCTTTAAATATGTTTGTGGAAAGCAATAAGTTCCAGACAACACTTTCTGCTCACCTTCAGAACCATGTTGCATAATTTAGGTCACATTCTCAATTTTAAGAAAATACAGGGTTGCTTCAGTTCAGGGGGAAAAAATCTTCAGCCAGTTTTTAATTTTTTGTTTGCTTTGTTTCAAGCTTAGTAAACATGTTCTTCAACTTCCACCTCAGTTATATTACTTTTTCTCCATTATATTTATATCACTAACAGGTTTCCTGTGAAACATATAGCTAGCTTTAAGCTAGCCATCTCAGGGTGCAGAGATGTAATGAAGTTTGCATGCTTTCCCAGGAAGCTAAAAGCAATCAGTTTTCTTCTGGCACAAGTTGCAACTGAGTAATATTTCTGTAGAGTCAACAGTCTCACCATATTTAGAATGACCTCCATTTAACACAATCGTATACTTGCTCTGGGTAGAATCTTGCCAAGACTTGAAAAATAACTTAAGCCATAAAGGACATTGGCTACTAGAAACCATGCTTTCACACAAACATGGCCAAACTAATATTGCATAACTTTATTTTTCCTGAAAAAGCACACAGTTCATCAGAGGAGTGGTGACAAATGGCATATTGCATGTATCCACAATAATGCTGAGAATGTGGGTGATCATATAAATAAGATCATACCGTCGTATAATATAAATGGCATCAAGGATTTAGAAAACAAATCACTTAGAATTCTTACTAACATTTATGTTTTATATCATTACAAATCATCAAATGCTATACATGACAATCACTTTCCCTACTAAGGGACTTTTGCATATTATGTTATCACTGAAGCTATGAGCACCTGGAAAAATGGTGCAAGTGAGGTGCCTTTCAATAGGCAAATCAAAGCATGCATTCTGCATAGCAGAAAAAAAGCTACTCAGGCAGCTATCCTTCAGATGTATAGCATATGTTCCTATGATCAGTGCGTGAAGTAGACTTGAATTTTCCCAAAATCAAACGTGGTTCAGCTCAGGACATTTATTACAGGAGAACATCCTATGTGAGCCTCACAAACATAACTAGCTACCCTATTTGAAACTCGTCCACTAGTCACGTATGTGACTGATATGACACCAACATCAATATGCATCAGATCTACAAATCTACTACACTTCCTGATAACATAGCTTCTTGAGGCCATAAACCTGATACAGGCACATTATTAGACATGTCATTCTCAATATACAGTGCAGTAGAGATCAAAAGTAGAGTTGCGGATGGCTCAATGTGGATAAAAATTAGAAGAACAAGCAATGGGAGGGAGAGGTAATGGCAAACATTGCGCCAAGATTCCACTTTAGGCCACATTTCTAAACATATCAACCATTTGGACTACATTGCTAAATCTTCTCAATATACTTGTATTATACTGTTTTGAACTGACGGTGGGATTTCTAAACCAGGGGTTCTCAAAGAGGGGAAGGGTTCCAGATGTTCTTAGGACTTTCAATTCCCAGAACCCAGTCTGTATAACCAGTGCTGGGGGGTTCTGGGTGTCAAAGTCCAACAACATCTGCAGCCTCCTTTGTTCAGAATCATTATTCTGACACTACTTCCTGAGCTATTTCCCTGTCTGGGCCTCTGGCAGCAGACTTTTTGGTGCACAAATACACAGAATGTTTGCCCATGGGTAAATTCTGCACTGTCTGAGTATGGTTCTCTGCCGTTAAGTTGGGCATGCAGTGGATGCCCCTTCACACCTGCTAGGTGAATGTACCCTGACCTAATTTAATTTTACTTGAAGCTATTGAGAGTACAATCTTCTTCCAGAACATCTTGGGCTTGGGCTGTCTGGATACAAGATGGTTGCTTGTCACACTTTGAATTACTATCTACATAGACTATTCCTTCAATGACAATTGATGCAAATGTTTTTTTATTGAACTCCATAAAATATTTCCCTCCCTTTCAGGGATATATATTTGCCAGAACCCTGAAAACCTGCACACAAACTTTATCATGCTACCACACTTCTGCACAGCACAGAATAAATCCTCAAGGGATTCTGCCCTTAATTTTATTTCAATTTCATAATGGAAATACTGGTTTTCCCACCTCAGAGATTATGGAATATTTTAGACAGAGTATCAGCATAAAGATCTCACTCGCAGCACTGAATCTTAACAAGATTCAAATGCACTGAACTACTGCACTGCAACAAATTACTTCCTCTGAATTGTTTTAATTTTTCATTTGGTGCTATTCAACATTCAACTCTTCTCTTTGGCTATGTGTTTGTATCCATAATAAACTTTATTAGTTCTCTGTAGACCATGCCACTGCCTTTGACTTTCAGCTGGGTCATTTTTTTTCCCCTCAGCAAATGAACAAAGTCCAAATAAGCTGTCTGCTGAAATTTGCTTTCTTATTTTATTATGAATCAGAAAGAGAGAGAGAATACTTCTGAAGATTAATGAAGAGCAGAGGTTTTCTATGTGAGCTTTTGCCCTCATGTCACCTCCAATATTTCAAGAATCACTATCTATGGAAAGCCTAAATTCTTAGGTTGGTGATCCAATTTTGAAAAGTTTATGAAAACCTATTACTAACATGTGTTACTTGATCAGGTCACATTCTACCACTGTTCTTGCACTGAAGCAAAACTGTGGTGCACTACAAAACTGGTTTCCAGTTTCTTACACCATAATGGCCTTATATTTTTGTTCACAGCCAGCATGTGAAACACTATTTTAGAGTATTGCATGATAAATTTAGCATTGCATTCCAAGTTTACATAGAGCCTGAAAAAGTTGCTTTCCTGTGACGAACCTGATGGGAGGGGGTCCTGATAACAGAGCCTCCTTGGCAACTAAGGCCATTTCCACACGGGCATATTGCCCACGCTAGAGCGACCTCTCCTGGAGGTCTTCTTCACCGGGGTCTGCGCTAGAGCAGTTAAAAAAAGTGAGGTTCTAGACCTCAAACTGCTCTAGCGCAGCCGCGGGGGTGGCGCTGTGAGTTTTATAAAAACCACCTTCAAAAGTGGTTTTTATAAAACTTACCCGCACTGCTCCGTAGCAGCCCCCGGTGAAGAACTGCAGAGATGCGGTAGTGCATCCCTGCAGATCTGCCCGGGGGCGGGCTTCCGGCTGGCGCGCTGTCCTGATTGGCGGAGAGCCGCCGGAAGCCGCCGGCCGCCATTTTGGGTGCCGCCGAGCGCCCGCCAAGCACCCGCCGAGCACTGCCGAAATTTGGCGGCGTTTGGAACTGCGGATCCACGCTCTCCGCAGGGACGGAGCAACCCGCTTGCGGGTAAGTTCTGCCCCTGCGTGCGCAGCCCCGTTTCGCCCCCCGTGAGGAAAGGGCCTAAGAGTGTTTAAGCTGACTGGCTGGTGGAAAGAGGGAAATAATGGATTTTAACTGCCTGGGGAGTTTTTGAAGAAGAGTGTGATTTGTGGTGTGTTTGAGGGATGTTGGAGATTTGAATAGCTCTGTGGAGGAGAGAACTGAGGAACTGGGTGTAGGAGAGATAGTGAATGAACTGAGAGAGAGAGAGGAGATGGTGTGCTGTTTATAAACATTTAGATACAAGACACATTTAAAGCAACAGTGTTACAATAAATGTTTGAAGTTCTGTGTTCCTCAAAACAGTGTCACAGACTCTTATTTTGAATCCTGAGATATACATGCTACCAATAATAACATCTTGACCTTAGTGCCAACAGTACCACAGTCTTGGAAAATATAAATCACTGCTGATCCTTACCTCTGGGAGAAGGGCAGATTTAGGGAAGGCAGTAAAAGGGGGGAGTCCTGAAAGGAAGAAGTCAAAGGGGGCACGAGAGTGAGGAAGGGACTGTGTTCTCAGAGAGGGAGAACTGAGGCAGACTCATTTGTCTTGGCCCTGGTTTGATTCAGAGATCTCCCTGGCTGTTCAGTTCTGAGCACAAAGAGGTGTCAGGCTGGGCAGGCCTTGAGTGTGAGGCTTGGGTGCGCCTTTCGCACTCGGCACTGACAGGTGGCGGTTTAAGCGCGGGTTCCACACAGCCAGCATGGCCATTGGGCACTGATTTTTTTTCTTTTAAACCAACTTTTTCAAGCTCTGAGTTTAACATTACCAAAGACAGAGATTATTCACATATACATATTTTAGGAAGTAGAACACTATCATGTATCAAGAAAACTACCCATTACCAAGTGTGGGTAACTTGCACTCTTACCACATCCCAGTATTTTCATGACATCATTACACTAGAGGAAAACAATATAAGTTTATGTTGTTCTGACAATTTAAAATTGTTTTTCAAAATTCCCCTGGTGTAGCAGATGTTAATCATGATGGTATTGATCCATCTATATCCATCATGACCCCTAGTGAATATAAAACAGGCCTTCTTCCATAGCCTAATGGAAGAAGGTCCCAGGTTCATTCCCTTGCATCTTCAGATAAAAGCCTCAGACAACAGGTACTATGGAAGCTACTAAGTGAGTCCCTGGAGAATGGCTGCCCATCAGAATGCCTATGTTTGCTTTGAGCTGGATAGACAAAGAGTGTGACCTGGTATAAAACAGCTTCCTCTGTTAAGAACAGAGGAAGAGACATACTGGATCAGACCAAGGCCTATCATACAGTGGCCAAACCAATACCTGTGGGAACCCACAAGCAGGACATATCAGTAGGCTCTCCCACTATTGAAAATTCTTTAGTAACAGGTATAAAAAAGCATACCTCTTATTCTCTATCAACAAGTATAAAGAAGCAGCCACAGCCATTAATTTGCAATACCTGAGTAGGACTGTTGATAACAGCACGATTTGGAGCATAAAAAGAATGGGAGGGATGTCCCTATTTTCTTTTTTTATTATTATTACACATGAAACATGCAGTACATTACCGTACACAGAAATTAGCATACACTAACAAACCAATAACACTAAAATGATAAAGCATCAACATGGCCATATCATGACAACATCAATATAACAATATCGCACACTAATGAAGACTGATTACAGAGTAACTGACAAGCTAACATTCCCTAGCACACCTGGTCACATCCAGTTGTATGAATATTTTGGAAACCATCATGGGCTTAGGGTTTCACACAACGTCTAAATGTTAAACAAACAACATTAAGAGGGACCTCTCCCACTGGTGACAAAACAGCATAAAGCTAATTTTCTTATCAATCCACCCTCCAGACTAAGAAATGAAACTTTATGTATATATGTATATTTTTTAACTGAAATTGTAATCAATTTCTCAAGCAGTGTATCTACAATTAACAAAGTACATACAAAAATTTTCTTAATCTCAGAATTACAGACTACCCATTCTCATGGATAGTTAACTATAACTACCCTGCTGACCCCCTTTCTTTATACTTCCCACTTTGAGACTCTTACTGGCTGATTTCTCAATTGGATTTTCCTCTTCAATCATAATAAATCCCAATGTAGTATACAAATAATCTAACAATGGTTCCAAATCTTTAGAAATTTACTATCTGGTTTATTTTCTATCTTACAGGTGAGATTATTTAGCCCAGTAACTTCTCCAACTTCTCTAACCATTCTATCTCAGGTGGTACTGACTCTTTTTTTCAATATCTAGCAAGAATAATTCTTGCAGCCGTTACCATATGCGGATGTCCCTATTTTCAAAAAGGGGAAGAAAGAGGACCCAAACAATTACCACTCAATCAGCCTGATGTCAATACTGGGAAAGATTCTACAGCAGATCATTAAACAGCCAGTTTGTAAGTACTTAGAAAGGAATGCTGTGCTCACTAAAAGTCAACATGGGTTCCTCAAAAACATATCATGCCAGACTCTTTTTTTATATATATAGTTACTAACTTGGTAGATGAAGGGAATGATTTGGACATAGTATATCTTGACTTCAGTAAGGCCTTTGACAAGGTCCCCCATGATATTCTTGCAAAGAAGCTACTAAAATGTGGGCTATACAATGCTACTGTTAGGTGGATTTGTAACTGCTGACTGATCAAACCCAAAGGATGTTCACCAATGATTCCTCTTCATCTTGGAAAAAAGTGACTAGTGGGGTGCCACAGGGTTCTGCCCTGGGACGAGTGCTATTCAATCATTTGAATGAGGGAATAGAGGGCATTCTTATCAAATTTGCAGATGCACCAAATTAGGAGGAGTAGCTAACATCCCTGAGGACAGGATCAGATTTCAAAATGATCTTAGCAGACTAGAGAGCTGTGTTACCCCAAAAGGTGGGTGACTCAGGGCTCCATTTTTTGGCAGGAAAAATTAAATGCACAGATATAGGATGGGTGACACCTCACTTGACCACAGTACCTGTAAAAATCTATGTATGCTGAAATAGAGAATTCCTGGCCGATTTGGAGCTGGACGTAACTTCCCTCCCCAATTGGCCCCCAGTCTCTAGTCTAGAAATCAGGAACTTGATTAACAGCTCAAAACAGGGAAAGCCCAGGTGTAGATTTTATCACTTGTGAGGTAATAAAAAAATTACTTAGACTGGTGGATCCCAGTGCTAACCTCACTTTTCATGTAATAGATGGTATAACTACCAAAAGACTGGGGCTTAGCTATCATAATCCCAATTTATAAGAAGGGTAAAGAGATGATCCAGCCAATTTTCGTCCAATTAGTCTGCTAAATCAGATCAGTAAAATGTATGCTAAACATCTACAGGTTAAATTAATGGACTGGATGGAATCTAGAACATTCTGAGGGATGAACAGGCTGGATTTAGGGAAGGAAGATCAACAATAGATCATGCAATGGTACTGCAACACCTAGTAGAGAAGTATTCTCATCAAACCAGTCAATCCCCTTATGCAGCATTTATTGACTTCAAGTCAGCATTCAACTCAATATCTAGATCTAGACTGTGAATTAAACTTAAAAATACCACAGTAGATAAGCGATTACTTCTGTTGCTCATCAAAATCCCTGAGAATACCAGATTGACAGTCAGGTGCAGCAATCAAGGACATGTCACCAAGGAAATACAAGTAAAGAAGGAGTCAGATGGGGATGCGTACTGGCTCCACTTTTATTCAATTACTATATAAACTCACTGATTCCTTACTTAAGTAACTCTTCTTTCCATCCTCCTAAACTAGCCCATAGACATATTAATCTATTATTATACATCGATGATGCAGTAATTTTGTCACCGATCCCGGCAGCCTTAAGGAGCCCTAAGGTTGCTCATTCAGTACTATGCTGAAGAGGAGCTAATAATAAATTACACCAAGACTAAGATCCCCATCTTCCCAAAACATCCCAAGGAAAGAAGTTGGATCTTAGGAGGACAATCAATTGAGCAGGTTAAGATCTTTAAATATCTGGGGATGGTTTCCAAGCCTCAGAAAGTAGAAATGCCTATTTAGATTATGTGTCTCGTAATGCACAGAGAACTGCTACAGCCATCCAAAATTATTACTTCACTAAAGAAGCACAGTACATTCCAGCTGCAATCAAATTGTTAGCTAAAGCTCGGGCTCAACTGTTATATGGGGCACAGCTAGGGTTATATAATAATATGACCTCTCCAGAAAGAGTTCAAACAAAGTTTTTGAGAAGAATATTTCAGGTTGCCTGATGTGTTCCAAATGCAGTACTCCAAAGGGAGGCAGGAATTAGTAAACTGGAATCAAACATTTGTTTGCACATCTTTACCTATTGGTTAAAGCTACATAATAATCCTGGTGGACTGACCCAGTTAAAATAGGCTGATAATTACAAATCCACATGGGAAACAGCTGTACTTCAGAAACTGAGCCTTTGTGATCAAGCAAAATCTATTGTAAGACAAAGGATCTTAGATATAGAAGGTCATACTGAAATTGCTGCCTATACTAAGTACATATTTGCCAACAGGTAAATGTTGATTTGTAAACTGGTCACATACTTACACTATATTACTTTACCCAAATTTAGGAAAGCTTTATCATTGGCTAGATTCAGTGTTCTCCCCACAGCGGTATTGGAGATCTGATTTTGCCCATGCAACACTGATGCTATAGAAAATACAACCCATGTACTCTTGTACTGTCAGTTTTACAGAGATATTCGCCAACAGCTCATTACTCCCTTGCTAACCCAGTCCCCAGGACATTCCAATGTATTCTACTTACATTGTCTGCTGGATAACCAGGAAAAAACTGTCATCCTTAAAGTTGCAAAAAAAAATTATATTATGTGCAAGATACGCCCTCAAACGGTTGATAGTAATTGATGTGAATTATAAAAAATTATCTGTGTTATCTGTTTTGTTACCAGTTTCTATGACTGTATTTATTATTTTATTGGTCAATGACTGAAATAAAATGTCTGTCTGTCTGTCTGTCTGTCTGTCAGTACCTGTGAAAAGGATCTAGGAGTCTTAGTAGCCTACATGTTGCACATGAGTCAGCAGTGTGATGAGGAAGCTAAAAAAGCCAATGAGATTCTGGGCTGCATCAGTAGGAATATAGTGAAGTGAAGTGATAGTGCCACTCTATTCTGCTTTGGGTCAGATCCCATCTGGAATACTGTGTACAGTTCTGGGCACCACAGTTCAGGAAGGATATTGACAAGCTGGAACATATCCAGAGGAAGGCAACCAAAATGGTAGGAGGCCTGGAAACCATGCCTTATGATTAGCGGTTTAGGGAGCTGAGTATGGAGGATGAAGCCTGTTTTCTGCTGCTCTAGGGACTAGGACACATAGTAACTGCTTCAGACTTCAGGAAAAGAGATTCCACATAAAAATTAGGAAGAACTTCCTCACGGTAAGAGCAGTTCAACAATGGAATATGCTGCCTCAGAGTGTAATGGAGTCTCCTTCTTGGAGGTTTTTAAACAGAGGTTGGAACACCATCTGTCAGGTATACTTTGGTGGTGTATTCCTGCATGGCAGAGGGTTGGACTAGACAGCCTTTGTGGTCTCTTTCAACTTTACAATTCTAGGATTCTATGAGGGGAGAGGAATGTGGCAGCACCTTTAAGACTAACTAGCTTTTATTTTAGGATGAGCTTTTGTGGATATAAACCTACCCTTTCAGTAAGATACTGAGGCTCCAGGAAAAATGTAACTGAGATAGAAAGTAATACAATCCAGAAAGATACAAATAATGTCACTTGCCCTAAATTTTCAAAGGTGGTGATAGAGATGATAGAGGTAACCCTTCTAGCTATAAAGACTACTCAAGTTGGTGGCCACCCAAAAAAAAAGCATTATCGATTTTTTTCCTTACCTTGCATATTTTTACACATCTGTATCATGTCACCCCTTATGAGGCTTTCTTCAGTTTTTTTTTCCTGTGAAGTAACTATATGCTTATTTATTCATTTATTTAAATTATATCACACTTTTCTCTCAATATGGGACCTAAAGCTGCTTATAATATAAACAAAATAGTTAAAACAAGATGTAATAACAAAGTTTAAAAAGCAACAAATGATCAATCAAATTAAAATTTAATTTGAAACCATTAAAAACACATTCAACACAAATTGACACATATCTAAAAAACAGAATACACCGTTTGAACATTCTCCTGCCCTAGCCAACTAAAGGTTGCATGAGGTCTCTGCATATGAATTGCTTTTAGCAGAGCCTAGAAAAATTACTTTTTCATGCTACTGTTCCCACCAGCTATGCTATCTGAAGGATTTGGGGAACTCTGGCCCCCAAGTGGTTTTTTTTTTTTCAACTCTGGTTGTGTTGTTATGTGGTTTCAGGTTAATTTATGGTGACCCTATCATAAGGTTCTTTTCTCTTTCAAGGGGGTTTGAAACAGTGTGACTTGCGCAAGGTCACCCAATGGGTTTCTATCACTGAGATCCCCACTGGAGTGGGGATTCAAGCTCTGGTCTTCCAGAGTCCCACTTTAACGCAAACCACGATACCACATGGCTCCCTCCGTTGTATAGCCATACAAATAACTGGAACCAGGTAGTGGTAGGAAAATAGGTTCATTTGTTGCTTTGCAACACAAGAAAATAAAACCTAGTTCTCATGGAGAAAGGCATAAAGGAAAGAGGGAAAAAGGAATTGTTGAGTTTTTGTTTATTTTGGCACTAAGCAGTCCTAAAGGGTGAGGAACGTCACATATTTTCTTCATCTTAGGAAAGCACTATTTTCCAGTCTGAAATTAGTTTTTCAAAGCCGAATCTACTCATTCTTCTTATGTTTAAGATTTGGACAGCAGCCAACACTTTACTGAATATAAGATGTCCCTAAAAATATAGTAGGCATGAGATAAACATTAAATCTTACTACAAATCAAAGGCCTGTACTAGATTCCTATTTCCATTTTGGGGCTTTTTTTGTACATACGACTTAGACGGGATTTACTTATTTGTGTGTACTGAGCATGTATAATGATAATGTTGGCTGCTGTTTCCAAATAATTCAAAAATGCTTCATTATTATTTTTTCCAACTATGTACTGTAAAGGAATCTTCCAGCACCTTTGAGACTAACTGAAAGAAAGAAGGTAACATCGTAAGCTTTTGTAGATTTAAGTCTGCTTCATCAGATGCATGGAGTGGAGTGCCTAGAAACCGACCTTTATAGCTATGAATGAGCAGGTTGTATGTATGAATTGCAATAGAAATACAAAACTTTTGAGTATAGTGATGAGGTGACAAGTTCACTTTTGATTGTGGTCATTGGAGGACAAAGGCAGGAGGAAAGATATTTCCTAAAACCAAAATAAACAGGTAATCACATGAACAGTGGAGGGGATCACTGGAATATAGCGTGGTGCTGGCTGGGAATGAGAAAGGAGATATAATACACTGGCCAAGAGAGCCCTCATGAGACTGGAGTGTTAGCTAGTGGTATGTGTAGTGTGTCAGGAAACCATTGTTTCTGCTCAACCACTGTCAATGGACTGGAGTTTGTGTATACAGTTTTCCTTCCACAGTTGCAGGTTTGACCTTCAATTATTCATGAGCATGCATGCCTTCCCTACTCCATTCTCCCTTGCATTTTGCTGGGCATGGAGAAGGGAGGTAAATGCACCTGTGAAAAAGGCAAGGGAATGAAGGGCAGGCATGTGCACACTTTCTCCCCTTTGGAGCTCCCTCTTCCCATTCCTATGCATTTGGCCCCGTGCACTGAGACAAACTGCAAAGAAATGGGGGAGGCCCAATCAAACCTTCCTTTTCTCTCTAGAGCTCCCCTCCCATTCCCATGCATTTTGCCCTGATGCAGAGAATTTGTATCAAGGCAAAACACAAAGGAATGGGGGAAGTCCCAGAAGGGAATGGGAGGGGGAGCTTGGGGGGTAGTTCTTTGCTGTTTTTCCACTCTCATGAAGGTTGTACATCCCAAGCACTTGGAAAAGTGGAGATGCCACTGTACATTCCAAATCTGCTATTTTTCCTTCCAATCTTCCTTAGTAGATGATTTGTTCAAGGCCTCTTGTTCTAAGGTCCAAGATGGAATATCCAGGAAGACTGAAGTATTCTGCAACTGGTTGTTGTGTATTCCCATCTCTAATTCTAATTTATGTCCGTTTAGTCTATGGCACAGAGACTGTCCTGTTTGCCGCGTGTAGAGTGCTGAAGGGCATTGTTGACAAAGGATGGCATATATCATATTAGAGGTTGAGCAAGTGAAAGTACCTCTAATATTGTGAGTGATGTGAGTAGCTCCTGTGATTAACATGGCTATGGCCATTTTCACATGATGTTGCTATCCCATACCAGCAGCGGGTTGTTTCTGGGCCAGGAGTCATGCTACCGCACAACGTCGCCATTATGTAGCTACTATCCCATCCCCAAGTGTTGCAAAACTGCCTGATACTATTTCCAAAAAAAAGTCTGTTAAGAACCTTCTTTAGCACTTCACTCCTGTCAGCCAGCTCAGAGCAGTACTGTAATAGTGATTGATAGCACTTCCTGTCATTGCGGATCCAGGAGTAATCAGGGTATGGGCATACCTAACTTGTCCCTCCCTCATAGACTCCCATGGTGTGGCAAGTTTGGATACTACCACTTCTATGTGTTTATTTTAAATTTCTCCTTTGAGTTCATTTTTTAAAAAATTTTAAATACATTTTTAGTGCTATAGTGTACAAATGCAATAGTGTACTGGCATGTCATGCGGTTACAACATGGATGTGCTAGTACCAACCACTCATGGGTATTGGGGCAGAGTGAAGGTGGAGAAGAGGAATAGTCACGGACACTGTAGTGTGGGAAGAACACCGAGTGGCAATAATGCTACACATCCACTTAAGGCAGAAAGATGTGGAAGAGAACCTTCCTAATCTGCTACCACCACACCAATGGCAATGCTGGGATTGTAATGGAAGAACACACTATTGAGATATGGTGCAGAAAGGATCTATGTCTCTGAATTCTACCACTCTGTACTATAGGAGAAAGCAATAGTGAATGCCATTAGACATTAACATATGCCACCACAGAAGCGCATGTCCTTTCAATTCTTTCTGTAATCGTTTAGGACCACCTGTGGATTGTGTGTGCCTGGCTTCACAAATTTCTTCAGGGGCCTATGGGAATCATGGTTCATACCATAATCCAGTAAAAAGCCACTGTACTGGCTAGATTTGTTTTGGTGAAGTCAGTTCCTTTCTCCAGTTCCTAGCACACACACACACATGAACTCCAGATGAGGACACGGTGGTCTATAGCAGCAACTGAGGTGAAGATTTAAATAAAAACATACAGATGTAAGCACATAAATTGGTGATTATAATCCACCTTTTAAATTTTTCTTCTCTAATTATGTGTCAGAGAAAGCCCCATTCCCACTATGTGATTTCTGAAGGACATTTGTTTTATGCATCTGGGCTTCCTATCTGACCTATGTACTAAGAGTGTCCATACACACCCAATTATGGTGGTTTGATCATGCTTAAGAGGAAAGCCCTCCATCCTAAGGAATCCTGGGATTTGTGAGATAGAATTCTTTGCTAAAGAGTTTTAGTGCTGTAACTCAGGGGAGTCAACTAGGCATCTTTCTGTGCAGAAAATTCTAAGTTCCTCATCAAATTAAAATCCTAGAATTCCATAAGAAGAACCCATTGTTACAAGCCATACGTATTTGCTTTCCATCTTTGGGGGGCTGAGAATATACTAATAAAGTATGGAATGAAACCTAGTATAACCTATAAACGATAGCATAGAAGATATAAAATACAATACAAGAAGCCAGATGTCTGTGTGTGTGTGTGTGTATGTATCAGTGAGAACTTGCTTCAGCTTAAGTCTGGGAAAACACCTACTCCAATGTCAACAAAGCATGATTGGGAATATTGTAACACTATGAATGTGAGCAGAACAGGAATGATCTTTAACAGAAGTAATGCGCTCAATTGTAAATAAAACTAAAAAATGTCCAGCAGATTGGACCAGGAATAACCTTCTAGCAGGTGCTGTGCTGGTTGATGTAATCCAGATGGCAGGCAGCCAAAGACTTCTAATGGACCAAAGGTAGGATTATAGTTGAAAGATCTTTATTCTGATTGGATATTATAAACATGAGAACTGTTAGCCCCTTTGTTTTGATTTATGTTGACTCTATAACTAATAACATGGGTGAGGCTGAGGAAAGAATAAAAGGAGCCAAGGTAGAGCCACAGATCAGACTGTCTTCTAGCATGTCTCCACTGATGAAGATCACTCTCTTCTACAGGTGGGCTGTTCCTGATAGGCTGATAACCTGTCCAAACATGTTGAAAGATGGTGGTGGTAACTATCTAGGCTATGCTAAAACAGATACATGTCCCATCATGAGCATAATAGATGACTGTTAAAAGGCTCATGGTTACAACAGACACTTTTAAGATTTAACAGTACTCAAGGAGATTAACCCTTGTATGCTTGTGTGTCACAGAAGTCTTTTTAAAGAGGCGTGGGGCCTACATATGAGAGTACATTCTTTGATAGATAAATGGTTATGGATATGACACAATGGACAGAATTCTGTATATGTGAAAGCCTTTATGAAATGTCTTAATAGACACAAGGGAAAGTATAAAAGAACATGATGATGATGATGATGATAATGATGATGATGATGGTGATGATGGTGATGATGGAATATGGCTGAATTATACTGTTTCAGACGATAATATTCATATATGTGTTAACCACTACAAGGCCTCTTAAACAAATGCAGAGACAAAGGTTTAGTCCTTATGAGAGTGTAACATCCTAATGGCCATATGGTGCAATGTGATGAATGTATGATGCCTTACATGCAATCTAATGTAATGAGATGAAAGCAAATGCCCAGACACTGACAAGTCTGTGTTTCTCCCTAAAGGGATGGTATATGTCTAGGTGCATAGAATAGCCTAAAAAAGTATCAAAGAGTCTGATCATTTTCCATACAAAATATACTGAGATTCCAATACTTTAGAATGTTTAAGTGGAGTACTGATGTTAACTTTGCCTCATTTAACCGCTGTCATGAGTTGGACACTCAGGTGGCCAGAAGGAGATAATGGAACCTCAGTTAGAATACAGATTAGCTAAAAAGTCCCTCAATTTCTTGGTCTTAAGAGATGAGATAGGGAACCAGACCTGCTTCATCATGACAGTTAAAGTGTTATGAAACTGATACAACAGCATAGTATAGATATACCCTCTTTGTTAGACTGTGACTGTACATGGCTCTAATTCACACAGGGAGCTTCCACATCTAGAGGAAACTGCTCGCTTGAGACAACAGAGGGACCAGCCTGATTTGTCACTCACTTAATAATTGAAATCCCAAGTTCTTTCCATATACACTTGCAAAATCCAACAGCTAAAGTTGCTCTCAGCATGGAGACAACTGTGTTTTACTGGCTTGCCATATAGGTATTACAAATGGGAAGCCTCTCATTAGATGTGGTGACCTTAATTCAGGACCAACACAGGTGAATATATAGGGATTAAACCAAGAATTTTAAAAGTCATCCATGCAAAGCCATGATTGTGGACATACAAATCTATTGGTTTCTGTTTTCTCTACCACTTTCTACCTAATATGGAGGGATTTGAAAATGGTGGAAAAATACTAACAAAAACATACAGAAATGATTTTTTCACCAGTTCCTATTTCAGTTCACCTACCATAATGCATAGAGAATGGGAGCGGTAATGAAGGTGGGTGTGACAGGCAAGTGTAGTTGAGTTGCAAAAGAGAAAAAAAATTCCCAGATGGCTTGTGTCTTCATCAGCATTCTGAAATATAGGCATCTGAAATGCATCCAAGTTCACTGCCTCTTTAACGGGCAATGCAGAAACTAGCAGTAAAGTGAGTCTTCAAATCTATTTAATATTGCTTATGTATTCTGGAAGTGAGGCAGCATAGTATTATCAGACAGCTTGTTGGAATGAGTAATGTTTTTTCTTTTCATTGCTCTAAAATTTTACTTTATCATAATACAATACACTCAAGATTCCTATTGCTACACCACAACTTTATTTATTGACTATATTTTAAAAGTATCAAGGGAAATAAAAAAGATCACTTGAAATTCTTTAGACTTAAAAGTACCTGTAATGCTACAAGTCATACTTAGGCTGCTGTCTTTGCTAGGGAAAAAAATGAATTTAGCTTCCCATCAAGCATCTCTTTCTTCAGAACTTCAGATGAGCCTGCAGTACTAATGCACCAAGCAAACTATGTACTAAGCTCAGATTTAGCCAATGACTTTCAGTTCAGTGAGACAGTGCATCCACTGTAGATTTTACTTTGAACTTTAAAGAAACTATTGAAACTATTGAAATTTTATACTTTGGATAGCTCCCTTAATGTTCAGACTAAAACCCAAGGTAGATTTACCACCAGTGATGGAGGACAATTCTGTGGGCACCATGGACTGACAAAAAAATGAATAAATGGGCCCTAGAAAATGAAATGACGAAGCTGAGGCTATCACGCTTTGGACTGGCCATATGATGATATGACTTATTAGGAAAAAAAAATAGAAAAAAATGATAACAGAGGGTTGTCGTCAAAACCACATTACAGATGAATAGATTCAATCAAGGAAGCCACAGCCCTAGGGTTGTGAGATGTGAGCAGAGGGTTTAATAGCCACAGGTAGATAGATGAGAAAAGACATACCTGTTTGTCTTACTCTAGTCATCCTTCACTATTCATACAGCTCTAGAGTAAAGCTTTCCAAACTGTGTGCTGCAACATGTTAGTGTGTCAGCTGCAGTTTATAGGTGTGTTGCACACAAATGTGGAGGGGCTGCCTCTCCCACCACCATGGTCCAGGTGAAAGGGCTGCCTCTGCTGCCGCCACTGCCACCGCAAGCCAAAGAAGACCCTGGACAGTGGGTCAGGCTCAGGTGGAAGGGCTGCCTCTATTTACTGAATTACTGACTGAATTGCTATGTTGAGACATGATGCATGATGTCTAAAAAGTGTGTTACCAACATGAAAAGTTTGGAAAACTCTGCTCTAGATGCAATTACAGAAGAAAAAAGATGGGTAAATATGTCTATTTACACACACATATATATATTTACACACACAAACACACATATATGATGTCAGGACCCTGGAACTCCAGGACACAAGCTCTGAGTCTGAGCCAGAGGCCCTGGAGCCTGCTGCACCAGCACAGCCCACTCCAGAGGCTGCCCCAGGCACAGAGCCCTTGGCTCAGTAGTCCCAGCAGCAGACCCAGGGGCTGCCTCAGACCCAGCCAAGCCAGAAGAGTAGGATAGTGAGATTCAAGAGCAGGTGCCTACTTACCAGCAGCATCGGGAGCAAAAGAGTGCTCTCAGGAGGTCAGAACGTTTAAATAGAAAACGCCAGGCAATCAGGGTCCAGCTGCGATAACACCTGGAGGAGTGATCTGCCTATAAAAGCAATCACTCAGCCTTGGGGTCTTTGTCGGCTCACAACCGTCCATTTTGGGGGGGTGTGCTTGTTGTGTATCCTGGACCCCAGCCTTGCCTCCTGGAACGCTGCCCGACCTGCTGGAACATCGCCACCTTTTGATCTCGGACCGACTCTGGTAACTTCTCTGTTTGAACAGACTTTGACTGTGTGCTTGCTTGGCTGTGACGTAACAGCCAGGGAGTCTCCCTGCTGCCGGTATTTACTGCTATTTTTTCTGTTCTGTTCTGCTGAAGTAAAGCCCTTTAATTTATTCCCTGCCTTATCTGCAAGAGACCTGTAGCCGGCTTCCTTGGCTGCTCGCCAGGCCTTGGCGTTGACATATATATGGGAAAAGTGCGTACAAAACTGTGTATATTAGTAGGAAACACATACTTAAAAGGAGGAATAAAGGAAAAACTGCTTTCAAAACCTGCTTGTGCTTATTAGGCAATGGTTTGTTCAAGCATGTGTATGTGTGGTTAAAAACGCATACAAAAATCCATAGACTCAGAAAAATGAATACAAAAAGGTATTTGAATTTCGGTGCAGACTTTAGAAAATTTCAGGCTGATGCAGAAATAGAACAAAAGCCAATGAACAAAGGCTGGAAAAATAAGCTGCTGAGACAAACCAAAACTGACATTTATTCATCCATCATTAAAGGAGTGTCACTGAAGGATGATTCCTGTATACTATTCCATAGGGTGGTGTTCATTGTTGAGTCTGAATAGTTATCTTGTTTCTTGTCACATTGTGTGTTCTCCATAGAGGATGAATTCATGATGTATAACAAAATTAAAGTCTTGAAATGGTATGGCTGAGAAATTCCTAGCGGAATCCTTATAGAATACAATTCAAGAGTCGCCTTGATAAATAAATTTGAAAAATCCACTTATACTTTGTTATCCACCTCTCTTTCAAGCAGAAAATGCCTTTCCTGAATGCTGAAACTTGCCATCCACTCATGAAAATGGCCCCCTGTAGAGTGTGAAATGATAGTAGGGAACACATTTTCTTGGGCATATCACATAGTTCTCATGTATCCTGTGTGGCATAATTCCTTTCTTAACACAGCTATATAGCATCTTACTGTAACTCCCATCTCTGCAAATGTTTAGCAAACAAGTCCAGCACCAAAGATGCTGAAGAATAAATAATATTTTAGATAGTAATAATAATAACACTAACCAGGTCCCAAAGAGCTCAAAACTACGGTGCTCAGTATAAAAACAATACCCACACCACTCTCCACCGTTGAGAACATCACAATTATTCGAGAAGGCCTAACATATTTCCCTATAAACTTGCTGAAATTACATGGGATCTAATATAACACTCCCAAAGGCAAAGCTAATAAACTTTTAATGCTTCAGCCTACTGAGTCTGTAACCTAAACAAGCAATATTCAAACAGCCTCCCACCTGTAAACCATCCACTGGGCACAAAATTCACTTTGGAGAATGCAGGTACCCTCCTCAAAAATAAAATAAAATAAAATAAAACAATAGAAATCATGATACTGTTCTTTTTTCCAGTTCTTTAAAACATACTTGTTAAATGAGTAATGAACTCTCAGCTGAGAACTGAGTGATCTTTTCTCTCTAAATGGAAAAAAAAGATTGGAATTTAGCATCATTGCTTACCCAAAATATTAGCACCTAGTTATCTAAAGTGTATGGATGCTGATAACTTCAAATCCATGTTGTTGTTTATGGAGTCTGGACACAAACGTCAGCTTCTAAAAAGAAGATAGTTCTATATAGAATCATATGACGGGATCCAAACATAGCTATATTTAGTGGGACTTAATTTACCTATGATTAACATAACTCCCATTGATTTCATTGGCTTAAGTTCAGATTTCCAGCAGATTCATTGACATCAGTGGAGCTCAAGTAAGCCATGGCTAACATAAAGTCCATTGTCAAAAATAAGTCATGCCAGACTAATCTTATCTCTTTTTATGATAGAGTTACTAGCTTGATAGATGAAGGGAATGCTGTGGATGTAGCATACCTCGATTTCAGTAAGGCCTTTGACAAAGTTCCCCATGACATTCTTGCAAAGAAACTAGTAAAATGCAGGCTGGACAGGGCTACTGTTAGTTGGATTTGTAATTGGTTGACCGACCGAACCCAAAGAGTGATCATGAATGGCTGCTTTTCATCCTGGAGAGAAGTGACTAGCGGGGTGCCACAGGGTCCTGTCCTGGGCCCAGTGCTGTTCAATATTTTTATCAATGACTTGGATGAAGGAACAGAGGGCATGCTCATCAAATTTTCAGATGACACCAAATTGGGAGGGGTTGCTAATACACCAGAAGACAGGATCAAAATTCAAAATGACCTGGATAGATTGGAGAGCTGGGCCAAGGCTAACAAAATGAAATTCAACAGAGAGAAGTGTAAGGTCCTACACTTAGGTAGAAAAAAATGGAATACAGAAATATAGGATGGGGGACAAGTGGCTGGATAGCAGTACATGTGAAAGGGATCTAGGAGTCTTCATAGACCATAAGCTGAACATGAGTCAGCAGTGTGATGCAGCAGCCAAGAAAGCCAATGCAATTCTCGGTTGCATCAACAGGAGTATGGTGTCTAGATCGAGGGAGGTATGGTACCACTCTACTCTGCTTTGGTTAGACCTCATCTTGAATACTGTGTCCAGTTCTGGGCACCCCAATTCAAGAAGGACATGGTCAAGCTGGAGCAAGTCCAGAGAAGGGCAACCAAAATGGTGAGAGGCCTGGAAGACATGCCCTATGAGGATAGACTTAGAGAGCTGGGTATGTTTAGTCTGCAGAAGAGAAGGTTAAGAGGGGACATGTAGAGGAAGGAGAGGGCTTGTTTTCTGCTTCTCCAGAGACTAGGACAAGGAGCAATGGATTCAGGCTGCAGGAAAGGAGATTCCACCTGAACCTCAGGAAGAACTTCCTGACGGTCAGGGCTGTCCGGCAGTGGAATATGCTGCCTCGGAGTGTAGTGGAGTCTCCTTCTTTGGAGGTTTTTAAGCAGAGGCTAGATGGCCATCTGTCGGGAATGCTTTGAGGGTGTTCCTGCATAGCAGGGTGTTGGACTGGATGGCCCATGTGGTCTCTTCCAACTCTACATTTCTATGATTCTATGATTCAAAGGATCCGCTACTACAAGTATGAATCCACCCCACAGATTTTGTAAGGATCCTTCCAGACGTTATCCCTTTAGCATTTGTAATCCTTCTAACATTTTAATGATGTGTTAGTATTAGTGCTGAGGCTTGGGTGGTACCAACACACGATTTCTATTTTTTCAGCATCTTTTAAAGAGGGGGTGGCCAAACATGAAGGGCTTTAGGGTGCATTATTTTTTCAAAAATCAACATAGATTTTGAAGTTTACAAAATTTAGTCCATGTATAAAGCTGTAAGAAAAGCCTTTGGTTGCTTAATTCTGAAATGTTCTGTTTTGGACATTCTTATTCATGTTTGCTGTCTATTTCATAAAGGATATTTCTTAAATATCAAATACATGTTTGATAGCTTTTTCCTATTTCCATGTAGGACTGCTGTGCTGGCCCAAGTCATTTTACAGTTTATTTTCTATACTTTGAATTGCTGACCCTTTTTCCAACACCTTATCACAGAATCTTTTTGCAATTTCTCTCCACGCTGAAACCAAGTTGTTGTGACATCTGAGGAATGCTATCAATGTGGAGAAGGAGGAGGGAATGAACCAGAAACTAACTTGTTTTTAAAGATGTGTGTATGTGTCTTCAAGTTGCCTGTCAACTTACAGGGATTTCATAGGGTTTTCTTAGGCAGCTTTGCCAGTTCCTTGCCCTGAAATATAGCCTATAGCATCTGGTATTTGTTGGCAGCCTCCTATCCAAGTACTCTGGTTAGCTTCCAAGATCAGATGGGGTCTGGTGCCTTTTTCTTAGTGAATTTGTTAAGCATCAGTTTGGACTAATTGCCTACCAAGGTCTTTTCCAAATCTGTAAACCTATGGTAGTACAACTTGGCTCTAAACAAGAGAAAGTCTGTTAAAGTGCACACAGGAGTACACATTCTATGTACTATTCCCAGGCAATATGGAATACCCTGAAAATCTGGAGGTCCCAGAGGGACACCTCGATATGCTCCAAGTGATGAGGAAAGTAAGCTCAATGGAGCACAAGCAATAGCAATGCAAGAGGCAGGGTAGCCTAGTGAGATCTTTTGCCCAGTTTTTATGGGGTCAGGCCCAGTCAGAAATCACACAAAAGGGTCCAGTGAATAACTTTATTAAACAGTAGTAGCACTCATCAATGCAAACAGTCACACACACATCCAAGGGCTAAAGAGAAATAAAGAGTGGAAATAAGACAGAGAGATTGTTGAAGGATTTGTAGTTTGGGTGATACTGTACCTTTTCCTGAAGTCCTTGGTCCGGGAAGGCAGCGGAAGAATTGGAATTCAGTGAAAAGACGCTGAGAGAACCACGTGGCCACTGGGAGGGGGAACAGTCAGTTGGTATGACCGGGAGGTATCCAAAGAACTAATCAAAAATGGGGGCTATTTGTAGGAAAAATTTACCTTAAGGGCAAATCCTCTCCCAGGGAGAACAAAAGGGACAGCAACAGAACAACAACTTCACACCAGCACTTTCTTTGATATTGGAAGATAACAAGGTGTTACCCAAGTATCAGGATCTTCCGCCACTTTGGATTGCAGTGTGAGTTTATGCAGATAGTCCTTGCCTGATAAGATTTTATTGCTTCCAGTGCCCAACTTTGTGGGAAAAACTCTTAATCCCTTCAAGTTGGCTCCTTAAAGGCTTTTGTCCACTGTGGGTTGGCACAGCTTGGGGTCTCCTGTGGCTATGTGATTGGGGAGTTTACTGGCCTGACCTGGTTCTTTCAATCGTACAACCATTGTTGCCTACGTGCTCATCCGGGTGACCTCTTTGGTGGATTAGATTAGGTTTTATATCAAAATTGTAGACCCCGGGACAGGGTTTACCAAGGGGGCAACAGGAAGCTGGACAATTATAGGAGATTACAGTTTTTGATAAAGTGTTTCTACGAGCATAATGCAAATTCAAAGAGAGGTCGAAATATAAATCCACATTTATTAAACAGCTGCAGATTCTAGGGAAATCAACATGGTCTTTTTTTTTAAAGTTATACGTTCAAAATGTCTGCAACATCCTGTGGTTCATTTATAATCACCTCAGTGTTAGCAGTGCAATTTTGTACAATGGTGGTGGACAACTTCAGTGAAGGAATAGGCCAGTTTTCATCCCCAACCCCAACCCGCACAGTAAATTGCAGCACAGCATTTTCAGCTGAGAATCAACCAAAAGTTACAACCAGAAACAACTGGGTTTGTCTGGGCTTTTGGCGCGAGGAGGAGTGGGGAATTGGAGGTGGGAAACCACATCCTAAATCCTGTAGGAATGATGAAAGACTTCTGGGGACATGTTTGCTCTCCCCCAAGCTATGTATCTGGGTCCTCAGAGGACTCATTAAAAAAAAAAGAGTTGGGGCTGCACATGCCCCACTGGTCACACTTTCCCCACCTTCCTGTACAATGGACTTTTCCAGGCCAGTACAAGAGAGCAAGAGCTTTCACAACAGAGAGTTTTATTACCATTTTGATTATTACTCTTCATGTTAGCTCCAGATCAAAATTGCTTTCAGTTCCAGTAAAAGGCCGTAGGCAACCTATCCACCTCAGCCAATCGTCTTTCAGCTCATTGCTCTGGGTGTTGTACTTCAGTATGCGCATGCCTTCTTTTTTTAAAGGAACGGAGTTCTTAAAATTTTAATGAAATTTTAAACTGAAGCTGACATTTTAACGAAAACCATTCCACCTTCCCTGTACCAGTCAGGAAGAAGAAAGGGTAAGGAACACTGTAGAAGCCACCACAGAAACTGGCTTTTCTTTTTTCTTCTCTTTTTTTCTTTCTGTTTAATTCTAATGTAGTTTATTCTAGTTAATGTACATACAACAGTACAAATGTCTACTGTATACAATATATGGAGCATTTCTGTAACTAAAAACATAGTTACAAAAATGCTCCATATAAACTGGCAGTCCCTTGGGATTGTTGTTGTTCTCTATCCTGGATTTTTTAAAAAATAAATGAACACTTTCTGGGTGGAAAAAATTGTTGCTTTTGGTGTTGTAAATTGCCACCAAACAACAGAAAAGTCATCTTCTTATTTTAAAACCCCTGATTACAAATACAGCAGCCAACAGCAACATTTTATATCCAGTGTCTACTCAGGTCTACTGAGTTCAGTGGGACATATTCTCAGTGTAGACTTAACCAAACATTTCTTCAGAATATGTGAAAAACTTTTTGTATTTTTCCATTTTATATTTGTAACCAAGATAGAGAAAGCAAGATGAATGTAAAGCTGCAAAGCCATACCCTATTACCAGGGAATAAACCCAACTGACCTCCATGGGACTTACTTTTGATTAGGCCTATATATGAATGCTCTGTTAATGCAGTTATTTAAAATGAACTTTCATTTAGCCCCTAGAATTACAAAGAATTCTACATACTACTGTTAATCAAATCCTGACCAAAAGAATCAATAAAACACTACACCTAGTTGATGGGCTCCCTGTTTTTCAGAAGTTTGTTTGGAATAATAATATAGAATCAATCTACAACACTGATAGATCTCTATTCTACTATAATAATGGGGAGATATTAAATTGTCATCAGAGTGGTCATGAAGGTATGCTTGGAATGTTTAAACTGTAAGTGATGACATACATGTATACTGATTAGGCTTTTTCATGGTTCTTTTTTTTTTTAATTGTTGAATACATAAGCCCTTGGGGGTTGATGGCATTTTTCCTCTGTCTCTTGAGAAGCAATAAATTTATCCTTTCTGCAAAACCAGATTTCCTGTGAGACGGGCCACTGGAATGAAATGGCTAAGTACAGCATTTAGCGTTTAAAGTTTATATCAACATCCATATGGGACAAAGGTAATTTATTCTGTGAAAAAGGGGCCCCTTGCTACATTTAATCAAGTTAAAGAACATGGGAAAGTGCCCTAGCCTTTCCCCTCCTTCACTGCTTTTTGCAACAGAACTATTGAAAAACAATTTTCTTCCCATAAAACACCTTAAATCCAAACTCTAATTAAGCTATTCAAACACAGCTAAGCTGAGAAACAGACTTATCTCTGTTCCCTAAGTTTTTCATTTGGCATTTTATAAAGGGTGGAGAAAATCAAAACGGCATTCACCTCTTTTTGACAGCGTACAGTATTCTCAAATTAAAAGATTATATTCTTCAATTCCTGTAGATTAGCACGGAGTGCACTTGGGGAGAGGACAAACACCATACACACACACACACACACACACACACACATTCTGTGTTTCTTAAGAGAAAAAAGCTAGAAGAGAAAAGAATAAGTCCACACAAAAACATGATTAAATGGACATAATAATGTAGAGATTGGCTGAATTAGAAGACTCTTGCTTATACAAGGGGAAAAAAAGGTCCAATACATTTTACAGGAGTTAGAAGCAGGAGAGGTAAGGTCACTACATGTAATTTCAGGTTTTCAGGCCTAACATACATTTGGATCTTTCGGGGAGTGATAAGTGGGGACAAAATTAAGTAATCCCTCCTTCACATAATGTCTCTTTGAAAATACTATTTTGTTCTCTCAAAAGCCTTTAAGCAGGGGTGGGCAAACGTGAGAAGCGAGGGAGCTGCAATACCTTCAAAGCACCACATCCCCCTCCCCCCAAATCTCCCTCCCCATCCCCCTCCCCCCAAAATTATTTTTTTTCCAAATGTCCTTAAGGAGAAATGGGAGGGTTTTCTGCCATGTTTTTAGGGTCCCATGGACCACTTCAGGCACAAGAGAATTCTTTCTTTCTTTCTTTCTTTCTTTCTTTCTTTCTTTCTTTCTTTCTTACATTTATTTATTTATTTATTTATTTATTTATTTATTTATTTATTTATTTATTTTAGAAGTATTTGGTCCAAATGTATTCCCATTGTATATATCCAGTGATAAACAGAAATTCTTAAAACTGCTGGTACCCAGAGACTCCACCCAAATATAACAGCAGGGCTTGTGATAGAAAGAAGGTGCTTTGAATACATTTGGACCAAATGCTTCTCAAATCATCAACCCAAGAATATCCATCTATCATAGGAAGTTTATGGACAACTGTGTATGGGATCAAGTATTTGATACATTTCTTTTAGGCCTTTCCGACAATACATTGGATGGTCTACAGGATTACAAGATCTCTTCACAGTTTTATTCATAGTGCCTGTTGATACTAACATGCCTTTGTACCATCATTTCTGCTCTTGATAGTGTTACTGTAAATCTTGGTATTGCTTATTCAGTGCCCTTAGGGTTAACAGTTATTAATAGTTGTGTAGTATAGTTGTTAATAGTAGAGTAAAATTATATCTATTCATTTCTATATCATCAATATTGGAATAGATATCATTCATTCATATCATCCATTTTCTCTTTATTAACACACAGGCTAGTCTCATTTTGAGTGACAAGAAGTGCCAGGTAAAATTTCCTCTTCCACACAACCATTAAAGGTACAGGAGCCCTGGTCCAGTGCCATTCTGACAACCCTACCAGCAGGGCCACACTGTGCCCATCCTGTCTTTGAGCCATGTTGCATGTATCTGTCTGTATCCATTGCCCAGATACCATGTGTGCCATCTAGGGACAAAGGTGGGATATAAATCATATGAATAAAGTAAATGTCTATTTGATGACGGTGACTGTAAAGACTTGTTGATCCCAACTCCAGACACCCTTGCCCAAAAGCTGGGGAAGGTGCTGATCAATAGTATCTGGTGGCTCCAATGTCAGTGGGATGGTGAATTCATGCCAGTAAGTACTTCAAAAGATGTGTCCAGAGCGCTCTCATTTGGGGGTATGGGGCTCAGCACCTTGGCTATCAGCTTTACAGCTTTTACAATTTAGGCTAAGGTTAAGATTTTCCGGCAACATCGTGACCCACAGGTATGAATGTTACACCACTGTGCAGCAAGAGGAGGGAGATTTGAGAGTTGGCTGTATAACAAAGCACTCTGCCAATCCCCAACCAAGATAGTACAGCATGCAGTTGGAGAGACTTGGGCCATTTCGGCACTACACTCTTATAGAGCGATTATTCCACTTTCAACATCCTATGGAATCCTGGGATTTCATACCCAGGATTCCATAGGATGTTGAAAGTGGAATAATCACGCTATAAGAGTGTAGTGCCGAAATGGCCTTACATTCTCTACTGGAGAGTCTGAGGATGGATGAATGATAAGCTTGGAGGCACCAAACTCAAAGTGGATTGCGGTAGTCCAGTGGATTAGAGGTGAGCAAGTTTGGTAGTTCTTTTTTTTTTTTTTAAGAGAAGCAACATTTCACAAGTTGTTTTTATATCCATGCCCACAAACCATTGATTCTTTAACACATCTTGGTAGTTTGGTTGTTCTGAGGACTAGAAAAATTCAGAAGCACAATCTTTTAAAGCAAGGCCCCTATGCCCCTTGTTTTAGTGTAGAATGTTGTTAATTTTGTTTTCTGCTGCATGGCAACACTTCTTTTTTTCTTGATGGAGGGAAAACAAGAGCTTCATAAACAGCTGGCACTACAGGCAGCCCATGGTTTTCATGTTATCAAACTTTGTTGAAGATCAGAAGTGGGCAACTGTGGAAGTGTATCAGCCCTATAGGAGACCTTGGACTGTCACTCAACGCAGCAAGGTCTGACACTGAGGGGACAGAGCCTGCTAGTCACAGCAATGTAGGTAGCAAGCCCAACATGTACAGCCCCATCCCTCTACCCACTAATAGCCTTCATACATTCAGACAACTGCCATAACAAAGCTAGAGTGGGAGTGAGATGCATATTTGCTATGAGAGGGTGTTTTTTCTTCTGGAAACCATCACAACTGGTTTAGCCTGGAGAGGTTAACAATATTGTGTTAGTGTTTGTCAAAATAACAGTCCACTGTTGTTTTCCTGAGAGTTCATCTCTTGTGTCAATGGAATGGTAACTGCGGTTCACTTGATAAACAATGTCTGAAACTATTTTCTACAATTGCTACTGACAAGCCCTGGCAAGAGGTGTGGTAAAACAGCTTCTTGAGAGAAAATAATTCTTCCAAACTGGAGCCATAAAACTGATTGGCATCAAAGTTTTTTCACACAATAATAAATTGGAACAGCCATCACAAAAAAATTTTTGGTATTTCAGTTATTCAAATTTAATAAAAATATGTATGTGATTTTTTTAAAAAAATAACTATATAATTTATGGTCCAGTTATTTTAGAATTCCTACTAATGGTTGCCATCTCTCACCACCACTATCTCCTCCTCCTCCTTCCACAATGGTTTTGACATGTCTAAGAGTTCACAGGCCTGGTCACTGTGCCCCAGGTTTCTGTATGGTGATTTTCTAACTAAAATTGTTATAAAAAAGTGGCAGAGTGAGTTAACTTGTAGCAGACAGTGCTGGATGGGGAGCATGGCAGGAGCAAATACTCATCTATGCCAATGGACAAGCAGCCTCGTTTATATAGCAATTTTCCAATTAAAAAAAAAACTACTCCAATACAAAAGTCTCAAAACCAGAGCTTGAGAAACTACTTTTAAGAAGCGGGAACATAACGTCATGCTGAAATCATCCATAACTAAGCAGAGAAAGCTCATGGTTCAGTTACGAATGGCTTCTGTATGTCATGAATGTGACATCATGAAAGTCATGTCATGATGGCTAAAGTATTCATTGCTTTTAAATGTTACTTCCCAGGCTCTGTTTCAAACCAACAGTGCTAAAGCCCAAATATCTTTCCCAGAGTGCCTATGTGATGTCATATAACTCACAGGCTACTACAGACCTCATTCTACCAACACACTACAGATACAGACAACAAAAGAAAGGATAGAAGAACAGAGAATATGAAATATACTAAAGAACTGAACCAACATTGGAACTGCAGGTAAGAGCACTACCAAAAAATTGTTTGAGAAGTGTGAGCTCTTGGAAAAAGCATGAATTGCAGGCTGTCCTCTCTAGTCTCCACATAATATCACTTTCAGTGATTAATAGGTAAAAGTAAGCACAAGAGTAGAAGGAACCCAAAGTGAGCACATCTCCTTTCATGGAGTACATTCACTGTTTATGAAACTAGCCAAAGAACAGGTTCATGTTAAGGACAGAAAGAATACTAATTGTTATTCTTTCCTTGTGGTAAAAATCAACTGTTCAATAATTGGAAAACCCAATCACGACAAATACTACAATGGTGAGAACTTTACACAGTTTTTGCCCAGTATTAACACACTCTCAGATGTTGTGGAAAATTATTCTGTGTAGAAATATACAATGTTGGTGTGAGAATTGTGGGGTTTTGAACAAAAACATAGTTTCCAGGCAGCCATGTGTATGTGGTTTTTGTGGAAGATTGTTTTCTTCTATGAAAAACAGCAACCTTGCACAAGGAAAATCTTACACAGAAGGTTTTGCACAAAACCCAGCAATCTTGCACAAAAAAAGTTGAATTTTTATTGTACAAGATTGCAATTTTCTTCAGAGTTTTTTCAGAGTACAAGTTTCTTATGCACAATTTTTGTGGTGCACAATTTTCTCCATGAAGTTTTTCATTCTGCAAGATTGCTGGTTTAGGTGAAGGGTAAAGAAAGCAATCTTGCACAGAACCCCACATGATAATGCAAGCACAAATACACACATGTTTGTGCACAATAATTTTCCCAAACACTTTGGATGTCTGAATACCAGGCAAAAACTGAACAGAAATAATTTTTATTTTTTTTTTATTTTTTTTACAGAGTGGTGAAGAAGCTTTGGGAATTATTTGTCCTCACCTGCAAAGATGAAACAATCAAATATTTAAATCCCTAGTTCATGTTACCTCCCCTGGCTTCAATGTAGTCTTCCATAGCTGATGATAAATGCTGCTGCACATCAGCTGTTTTTCACTCTGCCACTCAGGGCCAGTTTTGAAATGTGAGGAAGCAAGCAAGGGTAGCAGCTTCCTTTGAAGACTGCCAAGAACATCCTACACCTAAGAGCACTTCCCATTTCTTTTACACACAACTATACTCCTTTCCTCTCAGGTGTCCCATGCTATACCCACTGTTCATAAAGATAATTTTTTTGTTTATATTTTTATGTTAAAAACAGTGACTATGATAGCTCTAACTTCCCTGGCTGAACACATGAAACACATTGGTTTATTTTTACAGGTTTTCCTCATACCCAGCCCTTACATTTCATAGACTTGCTTTCACAAAGAACAGCTTCACCCAGCTGTTGCTTGGGGTTGCTGACCAGTAAGTGTATGTGTTGATAGCCAGTATGGTGTAGCAGTTTGAGCATTGGACTCAAGATCAGGGTTCAAATCTCCACTCAGCCATGAAAATCCACTGGGTGACCTTGGGCAACTCTCTCAGCTTCAGAGGCAGGCAAATCTTGCCAAAGAAAACAAATCTTGCCAAGAAAATCCTGTGATACATTCATCTTAGGGCCACTACAAGTCAGAAATAATTTGAAGGCACAAAACACTAACGAGTGTATGTTTTTGGCCACCACTGCCAGTATGCACTATCACAAAGCACAAGATAAAAGAAAGATAAACCACAATCTCAGGGTTTTACAAAGGCTACCAGTTCTTTCCCAACTCAGCAGAAACTGCTGTGTGTAAGTAATAGGATTCTCTCTGATAGAAATTACATTTCCTAAGAACAGCAAAGTGATATGTAAGTGACCCAAGATAACCAGCAAGAGGGCATGATCCCCTAAGTCCATGCTCACATATACACAAGAAAACAATTTCACATATTGAATATGCAGTCATGCCCAACATATGATCTTTTCTTGCTGCTTAAAACTGATGGAACAACATTATCCCTCCCTGCTCTCTTGCACTAGAAATGGAGTACAAGTGATCTCTTTCATTGTATTTCTAATGCGTATTAGTTTATTTTATAAGTATGTGTAGAAAAAAGAAAGGAAAGGGTATGGTAAAAGATGAAGATAAGCAGGTAGAAGATGAAGGAATGGAACAGGGATAATGTGTACATCTGTAGAACTAAACATCTTTCAATAAAATGTTAACAACAAATTGCTTTATCATTATCTTTATCATGTTTGTGGAAAAAACAAATCCAAACACAGATGTGCTATGTCTAAGCACCAAATACTGTATTTCATCTTTGACCAAAGCAGAAAAACACATTAAGGTTTTGCAGCGTTCATACAAACTGCTTTTTTATTAATAAAACAGAGGCGACGTGCCCCATTGTAAACTCCTTGTTGAGACTTGTGTGTTTTCTCCAATAGCTCTGCTGACTGCCAAAAATGCCTTAGGCCAGGATGTGGTAATGATTTTGTTTTGGCAGACCTTCTCTTCAGTGGAGAGAACTCATCCCCATATTTTATCTTGGCTTCTCCCCTTCCCCTGTATTCAAAACATGTGAAGGCCAACTTTCCAGAGGCTTCTAACTTTTGACAGATCCCATCTTTCATTCTACTCAGCAGAACATGTGGCTGATGAACATACAGAATGAATTATATAATACATCACCATTCATTTGCAACAACAGAAGTGTTAGAGTATATGTGAAAGACAGAAAATAATGTAGATCAGTCATCACAGAGTAGTAAAATTCGTATGCAGGAAAAAAACTAGAATGCTATGAAACCATAGGTAATACATTACTGATACCTTTGACATGTTGAATATGCATGGATACTAATTCCAACATACCAAATATAACCAAATACAATGCAAAGTAAACTCAAAACGCAACAAAGGCCAGCATCCAATGATCTATATGGAACAAATTTGTAAGGACAATTTTTCCAACCACTGGTGAGAAAAACTGGCTCCTAATAAAATTAAAAAGTATTAAAAATCGTTTGTTATATGGTACATGGAAGGGTTAAAGTAGCTATTTGGTACAACTACCAAAATGCACCTAGCCAAGTATGACCATTAGTATACTAAAAGAACAAATGGCCACCTTAGTAACATGTAAAAAGAAATACTAGATCACAAGACTTTAGCAAAGAGAAACACCCCAGCCCATGATTTCATAGACCTAGCCATTACAATTCCAACAGTACAGTTTCATTTTATAGTCAGTTTCCAGTTCCTTTGTTGTCCTCTCTCCATATTTTATAAAAATCATTTTTTGAAACAGAGCTGTGAGTTTCTGCTCTGAGTTTCACCAATTTTTGAAATGAATTCCAAGAGTATAGAGCTGCTCCTGTCTAGTCACAGCACCTTTCTCAAGAAGCTTTCCTCCTAGGGATGATGAGCTCATCCAGTTACCTGGAACAGCTTAATATTAGGATCTAATATTAAGTTGTATGTGGTGTTCTGGTATGACCCATCAGGCACCACACATTTCAGGGACTTCTCAATCATTACACCCTGCATTTGGGGCACCTTTCCAGTGAAGATGTGGGGTTTCTTGCACAAACAGGCTGCAAAACTATACCCACCTATCCTTGAGTAAACCTTGTCAGTGTCAGTAGGGCATATTTTTGAATAAATATATATAAGATTGTGCTCTTGAAAAGAGTAGCCACAAGTGGTGGCTGCCACAAAAATGGCACGATGAATCCATCAAAGGTTCTAGTTTGAACTGTATAGGTGTGCTGAACCTATATGAGGAATAATCAGAATCTTGTATAGCTCTTAAATTTTGTACTAAAATCTGGAATGAATTCACCTCTCCACCCACCAAACATGGAAGCCGCTGGGCACTATGGGAATAGGGAGAGTACTTTGTGTCTTCTTCAAAAGAGCTTCAAAGACTTAGCAAAGAGAAGTGTTTTAGAGATTTGAGGAAATGATTATTTTCTGTACAGAATACTTTTATGCTGATGCCACATCTTCCTGCAGACCCACACATATATGTTACAAAATTTGGCTTTGAGTAGCAGAGTTAGAACAGGAGTTCTAACACCCTTTCTGTCTATTGTTCATGTAACCTGACTCTTCTGACTACCTTACCATATAGAGTAGGTAGGAAAAAATGTCCTGAATACGTGAAACCACAGAGCAAGATCACAGCTGGTTATTTCCAAATGTTGACGGGGTTTTTTTCTCACACTGAGGTTGGAAATTGTACTCCCCACCATCTTTAGAGAAATGCATTTTTAGGAGACATTTGTATGCATGTTCTCTAATCTCTTTATGTAATATACTGTTTTGATTTTCCTTTCTCTAGAGATTAAGAAATATTGGTTTGTTATTGTCCCATCATATGCACAAAAGGGGAGGCAGTATTTGTTCCTGTAGCTCAAAACAGTATTTGGAAAATATTCCATTGTCATTACTCATTGGAACGTTTAAACAATAACCTTTTGGATTACTCATTGCTTTTCTATTATCTTCTTTTTTTAAAAAAAAAAAAATAACCCTTAACCTTGACAAGAGAAAGGCATAAAATGTGTAAATTGCTGTCAGAACATCTCTAAAAATGCTTTGAAATGCATTCAAACCTAACTTTAAAAAATAATTAGGAAATGTTACTTGTTATACGGACAGAATAAATTTCTTTCCAGTAGTTGCACTAGTTTTGAAGTATGACCTTGCTCCACCTTCATTACTAGAAATGTTGCCGGTAACTACGTTGCTTGTAACATGCTACTTTCAAGCTCTGGAATATACCCTTTTTGTGCGGTCACTCTAATTGTGTGAGCCTCAAAGCATCAAATGCACCATATGATGGATTCCATCTTATTCAAGCAAACCAATTAGTAGAAAATTTACATGCCTTTCATTTCAAACAACAGAGCTAGTTTTGGCTTGAGAGAGGAAAAACAAATCCTTCCAAGCAGCCCAAAACCTTTATGTTTCAGGATGATCCCTTGTGTCTATTGGCAGTGAGAAGGTTCACCAAACACTGAACACAGTCCAGTCCCTTTCTATGTTTTAACTGACCCACATAAAGTAACTATGTGTAGTTATGAATTGCACTACCTCACAGAAGACTGCCTTGAATTATATTCTCTTTCCCAGAACTCAGAGGTGAGTAATTACACCTGTCCTACTTGGCGAGACAAAAGACACTAAGTAGTAGCTGTACGGGAAAGAGATTTAAAGAAAAAACAACTTTCATAGTCAGCTAGAAAAACAACTTACTCCATGAGCCTTTTACTCTAAGCCATAAAAAAGGCAGAAATTCTACTTGTTTTGCCAGGACTGGAGAGAAGCTAAGGTTGTGGGCTTTAAAAAATCTTCTGTTGATATATATTATTAGGTGTAAGATATTCATCAGACATTAAAATACAACAATTTTAAAACAAGTTTTCTTTTTATCACATTTGTATTTATTAGATCCATAGATACATGTCCAGATCCTGATAATATGGATATATAAATGCACACTTAATTTTATATCTGATAAATGCTGTATATTTTTTAAATAATTTTTGTTTTGTAAGTCGGGAGAGAAAAATGTATTTGTTTAAGTGTCGTTTCTGTCTTTCTATCTCAAATTCAAAGAAATTGTGGATTTACATTAATTTGGAAATGAAATAGTCCTCATTTTGTATCAGCCAAATTCAAAAAATGCAGCTATTTGCAACATTGAGAAGACTATGTTGTATCTGTATGCCATATAGGTAAAGAAGGTGGTAAGCCTAATTCAGAGCCAACATGACTAAAAAAATAGGGATTCACACATTTAGACTTCATTTAAATCTTCAGTTCTTTCCATTACAAATTTGTGGATTTTTCCACAGAAAAATGAAAATGAAATTCTCACTTATCCTAGTTTGTAAATTGTTTCAGTTTAACCCACCTTGAAAATGAAAAATGTCAGATGACCTCAAAATTATTCATCACACATATCTGGGGATTGCTCCTTGGGCAAACCAAACAAAACAAAAACATGTCCAGAACAGATAAAGATTTCACCGCACTTTGATTAACACTGGCAACATTTCTAAGAGCGGTTTTATCACAGCAAGAGGTTGTAAAAGGAGCCCGGGAGGCACAGTGGTTAAATACTGGTACTGCAGCCACAAGGTTCTGAGTTCAATCCTGCCGGGCTCCAGGTTGACTCAGCCTTCCATCCTTCTGCAGTCGGTAAAATGAGTACCCAGCTTTTGGGGACAATTAGCTAACACACTGCAAACCGCTGAGAGAGCACTTACTGATAAGCGGTATAGAAATACATATGCTATTGCTAGATTGTCACCAGATTTCTCCTACAGTAAAATTTAAAATGAAAATGCTCAAAGGAAAACACTTGAGATTTTCTGAGAAAGCTCAAAGCTTCCTCAAATCTAAGATAAGACTATAGAAATTTCTCAGTGCACTTTAAGTGCAGTTTAAATACATTGTCCGTAGAACTCGCTACTTCCAGTTTACTTGTACAGAATATTGACTCTGTTTCCTGCTCTGTGGGTATACAGGTTATGTACGTAGGTGTCCCTTTTAGGCTTTCTGTTTAAGGCACACAGAGTGCAAAATTCCAATTCCCATTCACCATTGTAGTCAAATAATGCCAGATCTATTACAGATATGCTACCACCAATCCAATTCAAAAGCTTGAGAAAATTATATTTGGCCTGTAGCTATCACCGTTCTTAGCTATCATTATCAGTGTCCAGACTGGCTGTGGAATTCCAAGCTCAAGAAAAAAAAGTAGATAGGAAAGAGAAGTTAGTATGAACGAGTCCTGTACCAATACACAACAATGTAAATGTGGGAGTTTGGGCTATCTATAGGTTTTGAGGACATTGTTGACAGCAGAAGTAGCAGCTGATTGGCTCCTATGGCTCTAGGGCCATGAATCCAGTGTTTCCTCCAAACCTGATAGGAGTTATCCAAAGTCCTGCACTCTATCCCCAAATAGGTTTGTGCCTTGGATAGTTCCTTTAAAGTTCAGAGACTGCAGTGAATTGAAGAAAGTTCTTCAATTTCTTCCAAATTTTAAGGTATGATCTTTTGCCTTTGGATAACTGGCTAACAGAATCTGAGAGTAGTACAAGAACAAGTCTGTTAAACTCTGCACCATATCCCAGATTCCCAAATGACTTTCCCAGTCATTTTCATGTAGATGATATGACAAGATAGAGAGCAGGGAGTGGGGGGGCCGAGATAATCCTGGATTGGTGAGTAAAGAGACAAACAGTATAGGGGCTGCCCTTTTTTGAAGTATAAGTAAATACTCAAACCACTGCTTTTATTGTTTTAGAACAGCATGTCAAAATCACTCTTATGTGAAAAGAAGCAAACCATTTCTAACTTTTGCTCTCTCCTAAACCTGAATCTCTTCCATTTATACAGATATTGCACATGCCTAATATTATGCAGAGTATAGCATTTCTCTCTAGTTCACTACAGTGGCACAGATCATGCAACAGCTACTAAAGACAAAAATCTTAGGGGTTTTTTTTAAAAAAAAATCTCACATGCATGAATTGAAGATTGCAAAATATTTCTTTTCCCTCAGTAAGATTATTAAATCTTTCATGCATTTTTGTATCTCTGCACTTTGCAACACAAACACAAGCACACACATCTGTGCCAAATCACTTTTTTTTCTGTGCAAAATTTTTTTCACAGATAATCATGTCATGCAAAAAAATTTCTGAGCAGAAATGTGTTTGCCCTGCCAAACCAAGTTTTTATATAAAATTAATTTTTGACACCCCCCCAAAAAAAGTGCTGAAATACAAAAATTTAGTGACTGTTGACAATTTCCTAATTAAAGTGTCTCACAGTGTCTAGGACACCATTCCTTATTAGTTACTTTCCACACCTAAGGGCTACCTATATTTGTAAAAGTTTGGACATGCAAACTACATCTCACATGGCATGCATGGTGTGCTGGCTTTTCCATATCTTGAAATTATCTGTATATAATTACATAGAAAAGATAAGTGTCACTTAGGTGAACATAAAATATGTGTCAAAACCCAGGTAATTAGCACATTTTTTTCTGCTGCTTTTTTTAAAAATAATACAAACAACCTCATACAAAGCAAAATTAGGTAAATTAGTTAAACTGATGTTATTACCCATTGCTCTATTCCTACAACCTCTGGAAAGAAGCTCAATTTCAGAGGTTAATAGTACAAAACAAATATATCCAGCTAGCTCAGAAGCTTCAGTGTAAAATATATTTGCAGATGTGTGTGTGTGTGTGCGTGTGTGTAATGTTTTAAAGGCTTTGGCCAAGTTTTAATGGGCTGTCACACACCAGCGGTTATGAAAGACTTACAATGAACCAAGCTGATAAGCTGATTTGATTTGAATTAACTGCATGAGATTGCTGCTTTGAAAAGCTGGCCTAAAGAGGCAACGGCAAAAGCAATCTTGGAAGAAGCACTGGGACGGTTGCTTCAGATGCAGAGAAGTGTGAAAGGTAGAGGAAGCTAATTGAGAGATGCATTTGTTTGTGCCTGACAATTTTTTTGCCCTAAAGGAACCCAACACAATGAAGGTGGGCTCTGTAGTTTTTCTCCTTGTAAAGCAGCTTAATAACCTTGTGTTTGAGCCTTTGTTCATCTAAAATTGTTTTTGTACATAAGCATTTTTTTTTTAAAAAAATGTCATCAGTTAGCATTTTAGGGAGCTGCACTGTTCCAGCCTCAGGTTTTATTCTGCACTGTCTACCTGCCTCCTGGAAACATTCTGCGAGTGGGAGGTGATGTTACGTACAAAGACATGTGTCATGTTTATGAAAAGAACTAGTGAGCTAGTACAGGATAATACCTATCACTCTGCTGCTTGTAGGGTACAGAATAGCAGCCATTCTTCATTAGCTGATTGTATGCTCATTTATTTTAGAACAGCTCAGTAATGCATAGTTGGGCTAATGGGTTATACTTCTTAACTTTTACAAGGTCGACTTTTTTCAAAGGCATTGTCATTTATAACATTGATCAGGTTTTTTAACAGTGCTCCTTTTTGACTTTTTAGTATTCAGTTTTAGCATTTAGAAATACTGGAGAAAAATTCTTCAGCTATAACTCCTGACAGTCCCAGTGATAAACTAAAATAAAGGAATGCAGCGTAAAACAACTCCTAACAGAGAAATGTGCTGCATTTGGTGCTACTAAATTTAAAGGTGTTTTTAGATTTGCATAGTAGCTATCTTCTTTACATTAATTTTCTAATGTATCATGCTTGATATCAAGCAAATTCTGCAATAAAACATTTAAAGTGAAATAAGAGAGTAGCTCTAAATTAGTCCACACAATCCCAAAAGGGCCAAAATATATTTCATATGGCTTGTAACAATGTAAAATTTATACCATATATTCATTTTCCTGTGGACTTGGAACTGAGGCTAAGAGTTTTGTATGCTATACACTAGAGAAGGCCTTATGTTTTTTGATGATTTTATTTTCAGAAATCATTCACAGATATTAACTATGCAGAGAGCTTCAAAACAAACACAATATTATAACCCCATTGACTTCTCCAGGAGGAATTTACACATATACTTTAATTCAGTCTCACTTTGTGTGTGTAAAACAACACTCCTAAAACAAACACCACAAAAGGAACTTGCATATTGAATGACATCACCTCAAGTGTAATATTTTTCAAACGATAACAGTTCACAAACTCATCAGCCAAGTCATCTCATGTGAAATCATCAAAGTAATGCGCTTGCAATATGGGAACCAGCACTTGCAGTAGGAGCTCATATTACTGCTACCATGAAGGTACTGTTGAGAATTCCTCCATGATGAATTCTTACCTTGGCCAGTGTCCATCAATGATGTAGAAAAAAGATCACAATGTTATCATGTCCCATCATATACTGAGCATTCCTAAGTATTAAAAAGTGGATGGAGTAAAGAATTTACTTTAGAAATTCAGTTTCTTGTTGCATTCTTGTGGCTGGCATAATGTCTGCTCCCATTTCTACATTCATCCCAAAACTAAAACAGATATTTCTTTAGCAGTGTACTCAGCTTTTGGTAAGTAGTTCCAAACTAATTTTATGGCAGTGATAATGGTCCGTTCACAAAAATCAAGCCAGAAAATGAAGTAAGCATTATGTACTCAGCTCTTTTTCTACTGATTTCCACTTGTTTGGGTATAAAGATGAGAAGCAGTTCAATATGTTACCATGCTGTACATACTCACTCCATGATACAATATAATTGGTGATGAACATTATTTAATTGGCACAAAATATAAATTTTACACTTATGGCTGAACGCCATGTGGAAAGGGACTCCGGCTGGGAATATTGTGCTTAGGCAGATGATATCTGCATGGCCGGTGCACAAATTCACAAAGATTAGCCAGAGATCCCTGATTTAATGGGTTCAAGATAATCCTGTCAATTGCCCAAACTCAGAAAACAATAGCCAGCAAAGCAACTCTGATGAGGCAACCAATGACCAATGTTCTGTTTCCTCACCTGCCCAGCCATTATCACGACCTCCATCAATTCTTTGTCTCCTGAAATCAAGACCATCAGCCCGTTCCAGACCCCTTTGCCTGCTCTGCCAGAGAGCAATCAACACACTTTCCTACAGGGCAGGAATAGGGTATTTAAACCCTGGCTCAGACCCTGACTTTTTGCTGGTACATTGGACATGTGCTGATGTGTTACACTGCGTGAGGGCCCCCAGATTCTTGTTCACTGTCCTGCCCTAGGACCCCTGTCTGAGCCACAGTTCACCTTGATCTCCTGCTTCTGGAATGGCGACTTTTGCCCACTTCACTCCAAAACCTCCTCGCCATCCAACCTTTCTCTCCTTTCCCTCTGTTAGCCATGAATGGTTGTGAGACTGCTTGAATCTTTGTGCAACACAACATTCTTTTGACCTGCATCTGGTGTCTCTCAGTTAGTACCAGTACACACAGGTGAAAGGATCCCAAAGTTATGCCTTGTCTCACACGCGTCCCTTTTGAGCCATAATTCCCCATCTTTTTTCATGGAGGCACTGGCACTGTGGATAGACCCTTGACTCACCCACCTTTTGGGGTAACAAGTATGGAGGTGAATAATTGTGTTCTGCACTAAATATGCTCTGCAAATTGACTACAGTTGGTGACTGGAAGCAATAATTAACTAAAACTCTACAGACTTTCAAACTCAGTGAACAGTTATTTAACTATAGCGTGTCTCAAAATGTAAAGACTAAATCAGAAAACAATTACTCAAACTTTACTATGAACACCACCATCACTATCAATACAAGTGCCACCACTACTTCTGCATCATGGCCGTTTCCGCACGAGTCTGGAATAGTGCGATGATTCCACTTTCACCCTCCTATGGAATCCTGGGAAACTGCAAACCCCAGGATTCCATAGGAGGTTGAAAGTGGAATCATCGCACTATAACAGACTTGTGTGGAAATGGCCCACATCTCAACTTCACATAACTAAGTCCACAGTCATGATTTGTTTTGAAGAGATTACAGATCCACCTACTCCAATTGCACAATGAAAAAGTGAATATTAATAAAATCTACTCATTTTTCAAACCATTTCTATATATGCCTTTCTATATGTCACTGAACAACAGAATACAAATCAGTATGGTTACTTACCGCTGTGTGTCCAGCACAGTAGGTGTAGCTAGCATGGGACTGGTAGTGCAAACTTGTCCTTGGGAAAGTGTATGTGTTCCAAAGAGGCTGGCTGTTGTTCCACTGTGAACTAAATCCAGGGCTCATGGTCACTTGGTATTTGCTGTTTTGGAATGTTCTCACTGTGGTGTTGGGCTATCAAGAAAGAAATGAAATCTAGAGTAAAATACAAGTATTTGGGCTCCATGTAACGAACATGTTGCATTTATTAAAGCATGTAGTACCCATTGAAGAAAAAAGCCAAACACTTTGAAGTCATGAGCAATAAAGAGTCCAAGAACACTGCACCATAGAACAGATTTTTCAAAAGGATTAGAAAGCAACCTTCCACAACCTAGCATACCCATCTCATGGGTATGATGATGTCAGTGAAAGGAGTTAAATGAAACCAATGAGCCTATGAATTAGGTTGGAAATTTGCTAACAAAAAAAGAGAAGAGAAGAGAAGAGAAGAGAAGAGAAGAGAAGAGAAGAGAAGAGAAGAGAAGAGAAGAGAAATCCTGAAATGATAAGTTTAAATTTCAGGTGAGATTTGGTGGCAAGGCAAAGTCATTTAAAGTCATTTAAAATACTTACTTTCAAAAGAGTCATTTCTCATGTCCACTGAAATTTAGCAATATAGTTTTCTGCCCAAATTCAGTAGTGTGGTTTTGGTGTGGATCAATAAATGGGTCTCGGAACAAATCAAGTCTGAAATCTTCCTAGAAACCAAAATGACCAACCCAAGGCTGTTGTAGTTTGGGTATATCATGAGACGACATGGCAGATTTGAAAAGACAACAATACTTGATAAAGTGGGAAGCAGCAGAAAAAGAGGAAGACCACATTATAACTGGATAGACTCAATCAAGGAAGTCTGAGTTTGTCAGACCTGAGCAGGGCTGTTAATGACAGCATGTCTTGGAGATCTCTCCTTCATAGGCTCATCATAAGCCAAAGTTAGCTAGAAAGCAATTACAACAAGAGATCATACACACTGGGCAGATTCCCATTCCTATTTATATTATTTAATCAACTTGCAGGCATACAGAAGAACAATGTGAACATGGATAGCCTCCCACATTCATACCTCACTTTTCCAACAAACAATCACAACAAGCTTGGACAAAACAAAAGTTTTGGTTAGCCCCAATCACATTTTTACATTTAGGGATGCAAAGCTGTCCTGAGAAGCAATTACAATGCACAGCTAATGTTAAAGTCTTTCACACCTCTATATGCATGCTTAATTTCTCCGAATTCAAAAGCCTTCCTCATAGGAACAGAGGGTTCTGTTTTTGTTTTTGTTTTGCTTTTTTCCCCCACCAAGCGGTTCCCACTATCTCAAACAGAGCTGCTCTCTTCTGTCTCATGTCAGCTATTCCTGCAGTGTGATTTCTAAAGATTTAACTTACAACTCTTCAAACGCATAGCATACAAATGAACACAAAAGGCTACAATAAAGTCTCATTAGTCACCGTATATGACAAGTGGTTACTTTGTTCATCTTGAAGAGGTTTTTTTGGAGGGAATGCTGCCCTTATGCTTAAAGGACACTTCCCCCACTCTAAATAAACCTTTTATAGGACTATGAATCTTGGCAAATCAAAGGAAAGGTTGTGGCTAGAAAACCTTCATTGAAAAAAGGTTCCTTTCCCCCAAAGGAATGCAAAACAAATTCTCTTTTCTTTGGGCTATTATTTATCTTTCACATCACACTTCAAAAATAAATCTCATCTTTCCCAATGGATTTGCATCACTGACTTCTTGCTGGGTTTGACTGTTAGGGTTAGTATCAGAAGAAGAGATGTAAATGTTCACTTAGTTAATTCTCTTGTATAAGTTATGAAAAATTTCAGGATTGTGAGAGCTTTTGAAAAGTTTTCAGGATATATTTGGATTTACATTTTTTTACAAATATTTTGCAATGTGTTTTCGTTGTCCAAAAACATTGGGTTGAACACTTTTGACAGAATGTCTCAAAGGGTCAAAACATCCTTCCTCCCTGAAGACAATACAATCTGTGAATATACATCACATTGCTAAGGAGAAAACCCTCAATAAGTTTCATGAATTAGAACCAACCTAGAAGTAAAGATGCCCATATCCAAATCCCAGACCTAGAGGCAGGACTGGCTCTATGCTTAGGCAAAATAAAGTGGCATTGAGTTGTTAAAGTGTAGAACTGTGACACATGCCCCATGTTACACCCCTGAACAAGCTTTCTTCTCTCAGGGATGGTGAAGGACATTACCAGTGTTGCAGAAATATCCAACTGTCAACCCAGTAAAGTGCTGTGCTTGGAATGGGAGAGGCACCTGTTGTGGAAAATTCTCTTGGGCCTGCTTGGAGTGAAAGTTCTCTGAGCCAGAGTCCCTGGAACTGGTTCTGGCTAATGGGACTTGAAATATAGCTGGCAAAAAGTATAGCTATAACCTCTATAAGACCTGTCTTCTCTGACCAGTCCAGAAGTTTCATATTACCTGCCAATGTTTAATATCCTCATTTTCTTTTATGTCTTAAGGAAACTTTGAGGACCAAACATACCTCTGATGATGCACCACACAAATCTATCTTCTTTATTTTATTTTATCTTTTTAAGTGTATTTCTGAATAATGTGAATAATTTAATTCCATTTTAATGTTCATTTTTTGGTGTATTTTTACTGTAAAATGCCTTGAGTCTTAATTTTGTGAGAAAGACTAGATACAAAGAAATGGAGGGGGGGGGGATAAGAAGAAGGAGTTGTCTCCAGCATTGAATTCCCAGGTCCTAGAGATGAATGGCTTTTTAAAAAAATTTTGATTTTGAGTAGTAGCTTATTGCTAGACAAAATTACAACTGCTAGACAAAATTACAAGTTTCCAGCTGCATCTTCTTCCAAGAATGTATTTCAATGTAACATATATAAACATTTAAAAATGCAGCATCAAAACAAATAAAATATGAGGGGGGAAAAACCCTGGGAGTAATGAAAAATACACACCAGCTGAAAACACAATAATTTAAAATACCAGGGCAAATGAAAACAAAATTAACATGGTACCAAAAGAAATACCATCTTAACATCCAGTAATCTTTCCGTGGGAGGGCACTGTATAGCTTGTGTGTCACCATAGAGAAAGTCTTCCATATTTTACATGTACTTCACTTCCTCTGACAGTCTTATGACAGAGACATGTTGATAGGAAGCGGAAACCTCATATTTGAGGTCTTGAGCCATTTAGAACTTTTAAAATAGCCTCAGCACTTTGATTAGGTCTTAGGAGCAAACAGGCAACAAGTGTAACTAGTTATTCCCGAAATGATACAGAATGGCTCTATAGGCAAACCAGCCAAATTTCTAGGGACAGGCTTTTGCCCTAGCTGAAGCTTCTGAAATAGAGCAGGCTCCCAAAAGCAGGCTCACATAATAATAGTCAGCTCACATATAATGCATAATAATAGTCAAGGCTTGAGATTACCATAACTTGGACCACCATGGCTACACTATCCAAGAAAAGCTTCAGGTTGATGAACCAAGATCTGGTAACAGGTGCTCAGAGATCATCTAAGTCTTTAGAGCAGGAGTGGGTGAGAAAATGCTCCCACACTAAAGGACATTCAGGGACAAAACTGAATTGTGATGGGAGGAAGCCCCCAAGTTATTTTGGGGACCAATGTGGCCCTCTAGCCTCCCCACAGTTGCTCTAGAGAAAGCATGAGATCTAGGACTACCCTGAAGTTCTGCACCCTAAGGAGAAGCACAACATAATCCAAACATGGGGAGCCATCATCCCGCAGTTCCTTCTTCTTGTCAGGATTCATTTCATTGGCCTTTTTTAGCCCATCACACAGTCCAGACAGTGGTTCAGCTTATTTACAAATTCTTCTGAAAGTGCAGTGTCACTCCAAATCCTTGGATGACTTCACCTCACAACTTCAGGGTCATTTCCAGAAAGCAGTACCGTGATTCGTATTCAATGAAATTATATCGGGTTCAGATGTCAAGTTACATGTCATATGTAACTGAAGGGATTGCTGTATAACTATACTCCAAACACCTACAAATACAGCTTCTTCAAGAGGACATCATGGTATATAGTAGTAAAATCTACTAATGGCCCATGGTCTAGGTCAGAGTGCTTTCCCGCATCACCTGGAGCAGAGGCACTCCTCCTCTCCACTCAGATGATAGTCCACACTGTTCATTAAGACTAAGCATTCAACACAAGCTAACCAGTGCACTATTAAACCCCACTGGTCACAATTAGAGATGCTTCTAACTTATGGTTGGGCACAGTGGGAGAATCAGAGAGCCACATCTGCCTCCCTCTGACCCTTGTGGGACCACACCAGTGCCACTTCCACATATTCATTTTTGCATTTCTTTTTTTTTCTTTTTTTAAATTAAAGCAGTTTTGGTGCTGTTAGAATAGTGAACACTGCAGATCCTTTCCCATAGCTAATGAACTATGTAATTTATCAGGAGAAAAACCTGTTGGTTTCCTGAGCCTTAGTAGACACGGCCAAACAAAAGTTATGTGTATCAACCACAAAACAAAGCAAAACATTAAAGAGAGAGACTCTCAGGTAAGCTGATTATGCCTTGGTAGGTTGACCAGGGCCAGGGAGTGTAGGCCTCAAAATCCTGAGACTATAAAACTCTTTTTAAATGACTTGCAGTAGGAGTGAAACTTCACAGTATCTCCTTGGCTCAAAAAGTCTCCATGTGAGGGCTAGGGAGTTAAGATCACCTCTACTTCTTTTCACTTATATCTGGAAATGTCCCTACACAACATCCTTTGGCTTCTTACCATTTCATTTCTCATTCCTCCTCAGCCACAACCACCAGGAATGGCCAGCAGCAGCTACTTCCCGATCTTCATGATAGATTGAGGACTTGAACACGGAGTTCCCAGGTCCTTATCCAGCCCTTTAATCTCAACATCTTAGTGTCTATGGAATTATTCAATTTACAGCACCTCCACCATTGTTTGCTACTGGTTACGCTATTCATAACTAAGGCCCTTTCCGCAACTCACCTTTTCTCGGAGCTGGGGTGCGGTGCTTGCGCGAGCAGCCTCCGGAGAGAGGCTCTCGCGTCCGGGGTCCTTTGGCTCCACACGAACTTCCTGCTTGCGAGAGAGCCCTGCCTCTTCCTTTCGCAGTGCAGCCTGGGACCTTCCCAGGCTGCACTGGGCAGGAAGCGCGACTGGCCCAGCTCCCAAGGATCCGCATGCAAGGTAAGTGCACACAGTGCCCCAGAGCAATGCGCTACCAAGCACCATTTTTTGGCTTAAAGCCAAAAATGAAAAAGTGCGTGAGCAGTCCCTGCCAGGCCCTGGAGCATCGCGCAAATGTGAGTGCATCGTGTGGACCACTCTTCACATGTGCGTGATGCTCAATGGGCCCTTTTGCATCGAAAATGCTGTGCAAAAAGAGCCTAAGTTTGCCCGGGGTTTTAAAAGCACGATATGACTTTTTCTGAAATATAGTGTCAGCGGTGGGCAGCGGTCAAGCAGATGCTGGACAAGTGGCTGTGGGTGTCAGCGTTTATTGCTGCCAGCAAGCAGAGGGTTACAAGTGCCTCCAGCAAGGCAGGACACAAGCAAACAGTCCCAAACACAAACTAAGCCTTAAATAGCAGGCAGGCGGCAACAGAAAGCGAAAAAGGGTTACTTCACCCGAAACGCCAACAGGGCTTAGGCTGGCAGAGAGTCAAGGCGGGGATGCTGACGGGTGGGGCAGGAACCAGACGTGAGCGAGGACTCACGGAGGACCGACGGTTGTTGCTCCATGCCTTGTCCCGTCTAGCCTCCACCCTAAATAGGTCCCTGGACCGGCCGCGGCCAATCCGGGAGCAGGCTCGCAGCTGAGAGCTAGCAGCTGGGCTCGGCTCAGAGCTGGGAGCTCTCAACCCGCAGCCGTCGTTCCAGCAGCTGCCGAGACCAGCGAGTTGCCTCCTTGCTCTGCCGCCGCTGCCTGAACGTGGGGGGATGGGCGACGGCCTCCTCCGGATCGGGGCCGTGGGTGGGCAGAGCCCCGGGGCTGGGGCCGGGACCCGCCTCTCCCAGCGAGCCTGCACCCGCCTTACCCACCGGAGTGGAGACTTAATCGCCCCCCGCGCCCCCCCGCGGGTCCGCTGGCTTCGGTTGTGGCCTCCGTGGCGTCCAGGCGCTTGCCCTTGGCAGCGGCGGCCTCCGTGGCGTCCAGGTACTCGCCCTCGGTGGCAGCAGCCTCCACGTCCACGGCGGCGTCCGGGCACTCACCCTCGGTGGCGGCGGCCTCCGCAGTGGCATCCGGGAACCCCCCACATCGGCGACCACCACCGCGGCAGCCCCAGGGCCGCCGATGGGCTCCGCCACGCCTGGGACCCCGACATATAGTTTCTTTCACATTAATTATAACACTTTGATACCATTTTAATAATGATGGCTCTGTCCTGTGAAATCCTAGGAATTTTTAGTTACATATAGTATTTAGAATTCTTACTGGAGAGCTCTAGTGCCTCACCAGGCTACAAATTCCAGGATTCCACAGGATGCATGCAGTCACAGCAGCTAAAGTGGTATCATAGTGCTATAATTCCATAGTGTGAAAGATACATATATCAGAGGACTGAAAAGCACTTGCCTGAAAACATATTATAATTCAGTGTTAGTTCATTGAAGAGTTATTCCTTAGCCTCCCCCCAAGGCAAATATTTTTAGAGCAAGAATTAGCTTCAAAGCCGACGGATACTTAAACAGTCAAACCTTTGGTAATTCAGTCTATTTCAGTAAAGACAACAAAAAGACTTGTGGCACATTAAAGGCTAACCATTTTTATTTGCCATAAACTTTCTTGGACTCCATTCTTCTTTATCCAATGAATCTGATGAAGAGGGCTAGAATCCACAGAAGTTTATGCCAAATAAAACTTGATAGCCTTTAAGGAGCCATGAGACACTTTATTGTTTTTTATTTTCAAGTGGTTTTTAGGGCTATTACCTATCCATCAATTTCCTTGTTTCCTTACATGGAAATAATATGCATACTTTGACAAGGCTATCTGCAGTGTGACTTAGAAGCATCAAATGGGATCTTGTCCTTTCCACTAACCACTGACCATAAAATCTTTGGAAAGGGTACATCAAATTGACTTGCCATCAGCTTTCCCTCCCACCCCTGCCCCCATCACCCTGTGTACTTTTGCTGCAGTTGCTGAAACCCTTAATTGACTACACTGAATAATTATTTTTTGCCAGAAAATTTCAAGCTGTTCAAACTTGATTCATAGCCCTTTTTTACAGCTGACATATTAATGAGAAAGGTCAAATCTTGTTTCTAAGTTCCAGTCTTGAATCAGACTTCAAAAGACATTTAGGCTGCGTAAATGACTTCCAAAGTTTAGTCCATGCTGTCTCGGCTTCTAAGCCTTTAAAATGAACTTCTCAGAAGCATGAGTGGGCTGGGGAAATGACATCAATTTGAGACTCTCCAATCCCTGGATTATTATTATTAAAAGCATTCCGCCTTTGGCTACATCTTCTGTAGTTCCATAAAAAGGAGAATTGTGCCTGGAGATTCTTATTAGGGATATTTCTCTTCAACTACCAGCACATTCTCTTTTGAGTCCCAGAGGATTACAGGATGCGACAAAACTCACTGCCAGAATAGATGCCATTTCTTTAGGTGCCTCTGGCTGAGTTATAAGACACCCTATCTTGAAACATGCCCCAGCTGAGATTATAGACCTAATCCACAAATGACTAGAATGATAAAATATGATTAGCCCCAGAGATAATAGAGGCTTCCTTGAACCACAAGATGGGGAGGGTGAAACAGACAGAAAGTCTGAATACCATGATGAACTTGCTGATGAGCAGAAATAGAAGTTTGCTAGCCATAAAAAAGAGGGCAGCAAAAGAAAAAGTTTAAAATGGAATAGACCTACGAAGTCAGTTCATTTTGTTTTCTGTGAGCTTTACCTTCACTGATGAGAATCTTCCTCTAAGAGATGGGCCCAGAAGGCCTCATCAGGAGAAAGGCCACGTGACAAAACTATGCTGAATCAAACTGGTCCAGCTTTGCTTCTACAAAAGCCACTGGAAGTGCCTGAGACTGTACAATCTAGGGGCCTAAAGAGTCCTGGGTCCAGAGGATAGGGTGGTCATGGCATTCCACTGTTTGAAAGAAAGTCTAGTGTAGGTCTCCATTAAACATAAAGAATCATAAGGAAAAACAGGAGTCTTGGGCTCTTTTCACATGGCATTTGCCATGCGAAAGAGAGCCTGGAGAGTCGTGAGATTGTGAGGAGCGATCTGCACAATGCACTCACAATCACGAGACGCTCCTGGGGCCGGCAGGGGCCAATCGTGCACCTTTTTATTTCCAGCTTGAAGCCAAAAATGGTGTGCGACCGTGCATTTATTCTTGGGCCCCACGCACACTTACCTGGCGTGCGGAACCTCTGGAGCTGGGCCAGTCACGCTTCCTGCCCCAGTGCAGCCTGGGAAGGTCCCAGGCTGCACTGCAGAAGGAAGAGGCAGGGCTCTTGCAAGAGCAGGCAGCTCGTGCAGAGCTGAAGCAGCAGGGAAGGGAGAGCCTTTCAGTAGAGACTGCTCGTGTGATCCCCACACCCCAGCACTGGAACAAGGTAAGGTGTGGAAAGGGCCTTGATAATTTTCATGAGCACTTGCTCCCTGGACAGCAGGCTGCGCTAAGACAGAAATCACCTGGCTGCATATATACTGTGATGCATTGTATTTCCACTTGAATTATAACAATTACATATATAAATAGAGACCAGGTGTGATGTAGTGGTCTGAGCACTGGTCTACAACTCTGGAGACAAGGGCTCGACTCCCTGCTTGGAAACCCGCTGCCCCAGAAAAGCCCATGATAGGTTCACCTTAGGATCATCATCAGTCAGAAACAACTTGAATGCACACAACAACAACAACAACAACAGATATAAATAGCATAGGCAAGTTTTATGCTAATATTTTGCCCCACTAATTGGGTGTTATATTTCCTGGCTTTGGGCAATGTGGAATTGGCCACTGCGCTAGAAGAACAAGTGTTTAGAGAAAATCCTGTTCTTCCACTGATCTGACTTTTTCTACTGTAAACCACTCTAGTGGGCAGTAAGCAATAAACTGTTGACTTATTAGGAAGAACATGGAATATGCTACTGATCTTACCATATTCTGTGTATTCTGTGTTACAGAATGGCTTTACTGGTAATAAAAGTGTCACTTGATCGGGGCATCTACATGTGAGGGGAAATCAGTTTAATTTAGAAAGCAAATGAAAAACATAAGAAACATGAACCAGTAATCCCTACAAAAACTACGAACATTGCAGTCCTGGCACATTTATTGAAAGTAAGTCCCTTCAAAAGGAGATTTTTTAACAATAAGCAAGGTTAGGATTAGACTCCAAGATATAACAGGAAGCATGCATTAAAGCTCAAATTTCCCAGAAATTTCAGTGTATCAAAATGTGATACTTTGAAAGTATTCTTGATTGTAGGCACACTAGTGTGTTTACCCGGCATTGCCTGGGATTTTATTTTCCTCTTAAGAACTCACCAAACTGTCTTATCCAGTACCTGTAACTTTTCCCCATGTTTCCCAACGCGAATACACTGTCCTCCTCCCTGCTGCTAGGTCTCATCTCCATAGCAACCAGCCTATTCCAGTGCCTGTAACTTTTCTTTATATTCCCTAATCCAATCTGTATTCAGAGTTGTTAATATACAGAGGTTGGGTTCCTGAGGGAATACACTGTCCTCCTCCTTACTGCTAGGCCTCCTGTCCAGAGCAACCAGCCTATTCCAGTACTTATAACTCATCTCCACATTCCCCAATTCAATCTGTATTCAGAATTGTTAACAGAACAGAGGTTTGCTTTCTGAGAGAATACATTGCCCTTCTTCTTGCTAGTAGGCTTCGTCTCCATAGCAACCAGCCTGAGGCCCAAGAGCTCTCTGGCTGAGCATTCTAAAGGCCCTTAACTGCCAGCCCCAGGATTCCATGGAATCTTCACAGCCAGCCAATCATATGAGGTCTTCTTGCCTCACACAGCCGATCATATGAGATCTTTGCCTGCCTGATGCAGACAAACAGACAAGATCACTCACAAACATTGACTTTTATATAGTAGATTAGTCCCCTTTTTTGTACATAAGTTGACAAGACTACAGGAAAGTCATAACAGGAAGACCCACAATTCCTACTATTGTCCAGGATGATGAGATCTGCAACACAACAACTGAAGGGTTATACAACCATGGCATAAATGATCACACAAAGGTGAAGTCACTTTTCTGAAAGCAAAGCTGATGGGCATATCATGCAACATGTCCCAGAATATGAAGTTCCTTCCCTACCAGACCTCTATCAAATGGGAGCAAGTTCTCTGTAAAATCATTTTAAAATAGCCAAGAAGGGCCTATAACTCTTGTTTGCAAGCACGCACAGACAAAAGGCTGTGATCAGTGGCTCATGCACTCAGTTTATGCACACATCTATTTCCTCCCTTTTTCAGTAATTCTTTGCACAAAAATCCCAAACTGCATCTTAAAACTTCCTGGGGTTTAAAAAAGGCTTGCCAGCAGTTGAAAGGTCAACCAGTGGTATTCAGTCTCCAGTATTTTCTCCTCGGATTCTCTTCAAGCACTGAAGCTTTAAGCTGTGCATCTACCATGTCCCCCAAAACTCCTTGGGGAAAAGGGTCAAACCACATGGTGACAGATTCAGTGGGAGTGGGGGGACAGCAGGCTGCACCAGTTGTTCAGTGCAGATAGCAGAAAGATCACCCAGTGAAAGATTTTGAGCTCTTGCCAGGTATACCCTGTGAAGGGAATTTGAAAATAAAGTTTTCAATTACAGACAGCACTACCAAGCCTTTGGCAGAAAAGCTGTGACACAAGCAATTAGGGAATCCAGTACAAGAGGCAGTCCTAATAGTTGAGATAAGCTAGCTAAAAATATTTCCCTGAATGTTCACTTGAGTGCCATTTCCAGAGTATTCACTCTATGCTTCTTTTATCTTGAGAGGTTCCAACACACATGCACAAGTGTACGCGCGCGCACACACACACACACACACACACGCACACGCACACACACACACACACATATACAGGCACACAAAAGCAGTGAACTAGAATATATGTGGCATGGTACATTTCTGTAGGAAATCCCCTATAACTGTTTGCCATCACACATGAGGTGACAACACAAACGCAATATGAGTTTAAATTTAATCCATTTACTTCTTTATAGGATTTCTGTAGTGCCTCGCATTGTAAACATTCCAGACTGATTCGTAATAAAAACAGGATGGCTGTGGGTAAAGCTAAAACAAAAAGCAGTAGAAACTGGATGGAATTGAATGGAATCCACACATTATGGTTACTGTTTTAGTTGGGCTTTTTTTTTCTTTTTACTAAAACAAAACAAAACAAAAACAAATCGCTTTTGAGATTTTTTCCCCCAGTTTCTTCTATGAACTGAAAGGTGCCATTGCACTTGTAACTTGAACTTTCTTCCTCTTTGTTAGTGACAAAAATCAGCTTTTGGATGCAGTATGTATCAGCAATGGGCTAGATTTATGATGCAGATTTATGTGGGGGGGTCACTGAGATGAAAAAAATAAAATGGAAACACAAAGTTATTTTTGAAGGACAAATAAAAATGGTGAGCTGCTAAAACTGGGGTTCCCAAAGCATATCAATAGCACGGTTCTCGAAGGAGTTAATGAATACAACACAAAGCAGTCAATCAACTTTGCTGATAGGTCTAGGAATCAATTTTCTCCCTAAGATCTCCAGGACAGCACAGATGGTCCCAAATGCAAATACACTGAGGGAGGAGAGGAATTGACTTGATGTCCACTTCTGGCTTTAAAAAAAAAAAAAAAAAAATTTAAAAGTGGAACAGGCTGGAGGAGAGAACAGATAAATTTCTGCTCCTAGAGGCTTCCAGGAGAAGCAATTCACATTTTTGTTGTTGTTGTTGCCAGAAAAAGGTCGGGGTGGGGGGGATAAAAAAAGGCTTGGGATTTCTTATAGAAATTTGCCATGCTTTGTCCACCCTTGCTACTGCAGTTTCATCAATCTGCTCAACAAATATGTACATTCCACCTTTTTTGTTTTTATTTGATGGTTATTTTTTTTAAAGGATCTTATCAGAGACGCAGCTCAAGGCATTTGGAACCCTAAGGTGGGGTAAAATGACCATATGGAGATAAAATGAGGACTTTAACTCACCTCCATATGTATTCTGCCTCCATGACATTTTCCTTCAAACCCCAAATTTTGAGTGTTGTAATAACTTAAAACTTCAATTGTGCATTTAGAAATGCAGTCCAAGGAAAAATGTCAGGCAAAATTATTAATGGAATGTGAACACAAGAAAGAGTTCTCCATGTGAAGAATTTTTGGTGTCTCACTCTGTGCAATGCTAGACGTTTGGATACTAAAGGAGAATTTCGTTTGGCTTGACAATGCCCATTTTTTGCAACTGTTGTAGCTACACTCCTGCATATGGTGTTCTCCATGATGCTAAAAATATCCAATAAACTAGAATTCATGGTTTGTTGCCCTTTAATGGTACCTCAAAAGTTGTAAGTCATAAGGAGTTTCTTGCCCAATGAGAACGCCAGTCCTAGAACAAAACTCTATTGGGATTCTCTGAAACAAACCCCACCACCACCATCTAAGAGGCTTATTATTAAAAGAGTGCTCAGCTGACTTGTTTGATACAATGCTGCCAGTTAGACTGACATATCCGTCTAAGGATTAGGGCCTATTCACATTACACAGTTATAGCACTATGATTGCACTTTAACTGCCATGACTAGATCCTGTGGAATCCTGGGTTTTGTAGTTTGGCTAGATACACTGGAGCTCCCTGGCAGAGAATTCTGTATAATTCTCCCTAAATGACAAATCCCAGGCTTCCATAGAATGTTGCCATGGCAGTTAAACCAGAATCATAGCGCTATAATTACATAGCATGAATGGGCCCTCTATCATGACTCCCTATGTCTCCTGAGATGAATTGGGTGGCTTCTAGGAAGTTGGGTTTTTCAGTAGCAGCACTCTGTTATATAGAGCTCACCCTAGATGTATTGTCAGGGATGTTTTGTGCTATCCTTTAATAGTTGTTTCTGAAATATGGATAATCTTTGAGGAAACTGTTTACATAGATCCATTCCAACTTGATTTGGGGATGGAAAAATATGTATTTTTCTGGTGGATGACTGATATTGAGGAATGGATGTGGGAAATACACCCCTATTATTCTCCCTTGCCTTCTCAGTGGCTTGGTGGTGACAGTGAGACACATTATAATTGTTTTTATTTAGAATTGTTAACATTAAAAATACAACCACTTAAACTTCCAAATCTTCACAACAAGAATACAAAGAAGCATTAAAGCTTAATAAAAGATACAACAAAATACTTGTATGGAAGTGGATAAGCACACAGATTTACCCAAAATGTCAGTTCATGTATGTCCATGTGAATGCTGTCATCTTTGATCTTCGGGTGTTATTCATGAATGAAACAGAACGATATCATGTCTCCCAAACTGTTTCTTGATTCTGTTACTGTTTTGCTGCACTCATTAACTTTCTGGCAACTCTGAAATCCAAATTCTACTATGCCAATTGGCTAAACTGATCCTGACTTCCACTGCGTAGTGATTTCCTGTCTGGCTACAAAAACGTTTAACAGGCTTGAGCTGCATATAGTTTGAGTGGTGGCAGTACTAAGTTCAGTGTCACCTTGCCTTCTGATACTATTAACTATGGTTTATCCTGGGGTACCATCTGGATTGGACTTTAGAGACACAGCGGTACAGTGGCTCTGGTCCTTTCTGTATGGGTGGTCACAGATGACAGCGCTGGAGGACTTCTGTTTTGTCCCATGACCTTTGGCATACAAGGAGTGGCAGGGTTTGATCTTGTAATGGGTCTTATTTGACATCCATATAATAGCACCACTGAAGGAAGACATTCACAAATAGTGTCAGCAACATTTCGTGACTTACAGCTTTGCCTTGGTTTTTTACCTGTATAGATCCAGGAAGACTATACTATCTGCTTTATAGTCTGGGCTATCTGGAGGAAGTCTGGGCTAAAGCTTAATCCAAACAAGAGAGAGATGCTGTAACCAGGGACACTAGAGGAGCTGGGTCAAGCGATGGAACCAGTTTTGGCTGAGGTTTTATTCCTCCTAAAGGACCAAAAATTGCAATTTGGGGCTTGTCACAAATGCTGCACTGTCTCTGGAAGCACAACCGGGATGGTCGGCAGTAACTGCTAGGCTGATGCACCAGTTTAGGCCAATGTGGCACTGTCAATCTATCTACAGAAATTGGTTCTAGCATTACTCTTGTGTTTATTAAGTGCAAGCAGACTAGTCTACTGTGTGTACTTTATGTGGGTCCGCCCTTGAAGATCATAGTTCAGCTGTTTCATATGTGACCAGTTCTGTGTTTGCTGAAGCTAAATCACACAGATTACTATGCTCTTTGCACAGTTATCATTGTGGCCTCACAGGTTCTTCGCATAAGGTGAAGGAAACCGGTGTCATTGATGTCTGCAGTGTTTTGCCAAGGACTAGAAAAGCGAGAGTGAAACACAGTGCCATCTTTTTATTTTACTATTGTATTTTATTACTTTAAACCCCAGAAAATTATTTTTCACTCTCATAACATTTTTACTAACAACACTTTAACTATAGGGATCCACAAATCCAAACAAGATTTATGTTAACAGGAAAAAAAAGTACACATTGATAACTGAAAACTTGCTTTGCTTCAAGTGATAGGACTGTCCCCATCTTGCTTCATTTTCTCTTCCAGCTGCTTTTCGATTAACAGTTATATAGTCAAACTAAAGTTATATATCAAACTCGTGCCTGTCTAGTACATCCTTGAAAATCTTTTACATGCTAGTCTCTTCCAGTTCTTCGTAATCACTCCACAACTTGAAACACTCAATTTTATGAGAGAATTTGATAGAGTGAATAACCTGCAACTGGAGATGTGGTACTGGTTGCATAGGGGGAATACAAGCTTTCCTCCTCCTCCTCCTCCTCCTCCTCCTCCTCCTCCTCCTCCTCTCGCTGCCGCCACCGCCACTACCACCACCCCATGGTCAAAACACTGGAGTCATCCCCAATGTAAAAGAAATGGCTATCCTGTATTCCAGCAAGAAAAGCAAGATATTGTCACATGTGACACTGCTGTGGTAATGACAATGCACAGACCTTTGGCCAGTAGACACTTGGCAGCCCAATGTCTACTGCCCCATACATTTCACCCCCCTCTGTCCTTTTCCTTCATTCATAGTTATGGGTACTTTGAGGAGCCTCATCACTCTGCAGTTATTTTATTTGTGCAATGTGTGAATATACATATTCAAAAATTTTCATTTCTCTGGCTGCCTGTCCTGTCAGCCTTGCTCTTTTCAAATATTTCAAACATGCCAACCAAGCCACAGCAGCCTCCACATCTGTGGATCTGCAGTGAGAAGATAGAAAAGGCAGTTGCTTCAAGGGAAGGTGAGTAGCCTATATCTTGCACAAAACTTTCACAGATACTGAGAAACATATCATGGCAGCTGGCTGCTTCCATATAGAGACGTGATGAATCCACTGTGGATTTTAGTCTAAACTATATGGCGCTAGATGCTGTCTCTAAAACAGGTTCAGCCAAATACATCGTGACAGATATTCTTCGGACTCAGGTGAAGAAGCAGACAACATGATCCTCCTCAACTCACCCAAGTCAAGTTACAAAGCAAGTATGACTAGTAATAATTTCTTGACACCTCTCCTCATCTCTGGAAGTTAAAATTTAAGATCAACATACTGAATAAGCAACTACTTGCTGCTTTATTAGTACACCCAAAATTCTGCTGCCACGTCAACCTAGTAGGGCCACCTACTTTCCCTCCTCCACACCACTCCTGTGCAGATATCATGGGCTGCACAGTTTGATCAAAATAAGAACTTGCCAAGAACTCAGAATTAAGGGATGCAATTAGCCTGACCAAGGGGAGAAAGTGAACAAGGAGGGAAGATCCTTACTGAAGTGTTACACAGTATAAACCAACACTACAATATGGCTCTTATCAGCACTTAACCCTGCCCCTTCCATCATCATTCTTCCCATGGGAAGTCAGAAGTCTTTAGGCAATTTCCTGTTCACATGGAGGTTGTCCACATGTGCAAGGACACTGAAATAAGGAAGATTTTCCATGTAAACAGGAAATACTTTTCAGTCTTGCCACATTATCATGAAGAATGCTATAATGGAGGAGGCAGGGCTAGGGGTTCCCTCTTTGTGCATTGATTCAAACCAGCAAGTCAGACTTGAAGAGGGCTAGGCTTTGGCAGTTAAGGAATATTTTTGACATCCTTTCTGAACCAGTCCATCATACTTCCCTGCCATATAAAGTCTCCTGTCTTGATTTTTTTGTAGGGGGGGAGTCAAAGAGAACAAAGAGGGTGTCTACACTAAATCAAAATATTGTAAAATCCAAAATACACATTATAGTAATAGCTTTCAAAAGGTCTAAAATACATCACACAGATAATGTTGTTAAAAGTCATACAGGCAAAGAAAAGTGACAATGCCAGATTTTGTAGTATTTTGCTGCTTAGTCAACGTGGATATCTCTGAATACATGCATTCATACATACAGGTATACATAAACAAACGCATGCATGCACGCACACACGCATGCGTGCACATGCACAGATGGAATCAGAACACTTCTGAAGTCAGCAGTGCTGTACATCAGGGTAAAGCTGTGCATGTTTAAGTGGCACGACTGATAGGAATTGGAGAGAAATGAATGCAGGAAATAGCGTCTCAGTTGTATCTGTGTCTTGGCCTTGGCAGGGGAGATGGGTGCCCCTGGGGTTCTGTTTCAGGCAGCAAAAGGACTTAGCATTGGTCCTTTTTTCCATTTGATATGTGGCAATTCTGAAGCAGGATGGAAAAATGCAGCAGTTGTACCCACTTATATAGACATGATAAGGAACAAGATGGCTGTATAGAGTCCCTGATACTCTTTTTTTCCAACAAAGCATCTCTAATGCTATACATATGACAAAGGCATATGACAAAGGTTTTGTAGGTTTCAGTACAACATCAATTCATTGGAAATATACCTCTGGGTGATTGAAGATCAAAACATCATTTTAATTTAACGCAAACACTGTACTTTCCTCCTCCCAGTTGTGTGTATTGTAGAAACAGGCCCTTGGTCAAAAAAACATCTGACAGTTTTTTCTCACTACTGAATTGTTTACAGCTTTTCACTGTGGATATGTGATTTGCAAATTCTAGTGAATATGTCTCAAAAATGGAGTGAAACAAACATCTTCTCCATTTGCACCAGATAAATCAAATAGGCTGAGCTATTCAACATGGAGAAGACCATGTTGCAGTTATCTGGCAAATACACATCAAAAATGATAAAACCAGATTTTTACGAATTAAGTGCTCAAAATCCTGGGCTTGGATGGATGAATCTCCTAATTTCCATTTCTCCATTTTGAAAAGAAACCCAAGTTCTTTTCATCCTAAATAGGAAAGAATCTATAAATGTTGGTAGACTCGTAAGCACAACCACACTGGCCATTTGCACACTAGACTGTTATAGCGCTATTATTCCACACGCAACATCCTATGGAATCCTGGGGTTTGCAGTTTTGGGAGGGGCCAGCCAGCCCCTCCAGAAACTGCAAACCCCAGGATTCTATAGGATGTTGCATGTGGAATAATAGCGCTATAACAGTCTAGCATGCAAATGGCCACCGGCATGAATTCTTGCCCATCTCTATTCTGATATTAGTATCTACTAATTTTTCTGAACCATTGTATTGCCAGTCTTTTGGCATTAGAGGGCAATGTCTGCTGGAAAGATTGACCAAACTATCATAATAGTACTCCTGCTAGAGAACATATCAGTAATGCACACGTTGCATCTTCTTCCCAGGCTACAAAACCCACTGTTTATAAAAATTATCCAAATTCTTATTTAGAGAGATTGAAATGTCAGTTGCTTCTTCACTAATCTCAATTGTTTATAAAGGGATTAGAGAGATTGTAGAGATGAGTGAATAAAAAATGCTAAGCTCTTCTTGAATTTGTTTCCAACATTAAAGGTATTCAGAACAATTGGCTATACTGACTCTGGATATTTTAAGTCATCAATATCCTGGAGAGGAGAAAAATTATGCAAAACATTCATTAAAAGACTATAAAATTGGATGAAGCTGCATTAGAATTTCATTCCTGGTTATCCAGTTTTCATGCCTGAAAATACTATTTTAAATCTTTGAATTATACACTATTTTCTAAATGCAACAGAACTACTGAGTTAAAATTAATTATGCTTTCATAAGTTGGGGTTAGGCTACTGTAATGAACACCATGGAGGGCTACACTTTGTTATTCAGAGTCTAAATCCTTTATAGAACACAAAGATTTAGTAAACGAGCACAGGACTGTGATAAAATTGCTGCAGAAAATAGGGTAACAATTGCAGGTAATCAATGGTAGCCATTCAAATCAACACTCCCTCAACACATACAAATATGCAAAGTCAACAATAAAAAGAACCCTGTAAATCTAGCTTTATTTCTTCCATGTAGGAATACATTCCAAATGAACAACAGTTTGGAGAAATCAGTGGTGAAGAGTGAAATCATGTACCATCAGCCTTGTTAAAATCAATATATATGCATTTGTGTTTTGTAAAATCTATTTTTATTGTGCAAAAAATATGTTATAAAGAAATAGGAGAAAAACTCTTCACAAAAACAAAGAGAAAACTCATACCAAATGAGCCAGCAGATAATGCAATGAAAACCAGTGAGAACTCATTTTCCAAAAAGGACCATTGAGAAATCATTCTTATATAAAAATCTCAAAAAGTTATGATAGAACATCTAAATATGCAAACAATCCTGTAAACCAGCACAAATACACTGACATAGGTGGTGGCAATGGCACAACATCATTGTAGCCATGGGTGCTGCAATGATAGGGTGCAAATCATTCTGTGTCAGGCAAGAATGCTCAACTAGCTCAGGGTGAGTGGTTGCATAATGGTCATGTTACACAGAAGATGCAGACTGGTGTTAGCAATAAGCCTCAGGCTGCTGCTAGCCAGTAACACAGGCTGTTGTGTTTGGAATTTGGGGTCTGCAGTACTTGTGCACACTGGACTCACAAATTGCACCATCAGTGTTCCATTTGTGGAAGTTCACTTTCTTTTCAGAACTGCCCAAAAGGAAAAGGTGCAGGAGAACACAGAGATCAGCAGTCAGGCAAGTTCCACCTTCAAAAGGAACCCAGCCAACTTAAACTGAATTAGTTAGAGGTACCTTTATAATTTTATCCAGACCAAGTTGTAGTCCATTATCTGAGAGAAGGGCTTAAAGAAGGCTTTTGGATTCTGTTTCAAGGAATCTAGTTCCCTTTCCAGTCTAAGAATCTATGTTCAGTACTCAGATTGGAAAGTGTTGTTAGGGATAAGATTAATAAAGAAGTGGCAGAAGGGAAGCTTGTTACTACCTCCCAGTTTGGGGAGGTCACTGATGGAAGTTGTTCCCAAGAAGGCAGTGGTGAATATTGGCTTATTCATCATTTGTCTTATCCCAAGGGTGAGTCCATCAATGATGTCATTCCTGTGGAGCTTTCTACTATGTGCTAAACATCATTCAGTGCAGTAGTTTGGAAGGTGTACAGGAATGGTGATGGGGCTGAATTAGTGAAATTTAATAGTAAGTCTGCATCTTACCTTTTGCCAGTTCATCCATGGGGCTTTGAGTTACTGGGCATGTCTTTTGATGGTCTTTTAATACGGATTGGGCCCTTTCTGCGGGTTGTTTGGTGTCATGTGCCACATTTGAAAAGTTTAGTACTTTTCTTGAATGGGTCCTTAAGCTTAGGTCTGGCCAAAAGAGGATTATTCATTTTTTTGAGGAATTCTTGTTCACAGGGCTACCAGGAACAAGGAAAAGTGCCTTCTTAATCAGTGAGTTTCATTCATTGACATCAGAAGTATATATGACCTTAGCTCATGAAAAAAACAGAGGAGGCCATCAGTGTTTGGTTTTTCTGGGTATCAAGATTGCTATCATGCAACAACGTTGTAGACTCTCTGAGGAAAAACTTAGTGATCTGAGGGAGAGGGTTTCTGAGATTTTAGTGTGTAGGAAGGCTGCACTTCAGAAATTTCAGCTTACTGACCATTTAAATTTTGCATGCAGGGCTGTGCTACCTGGTGGGCTTTTTAAAGACCTCTCTGTGATACTACATGTGGAATATCATAGGATTAGGATTGCTCAGGGAATTATGGAGGACTTGAGGGTCTGGTAGAAATTTCTTGCTCACTTTATTTGGATTTCTTTTTGGAGAGATGAACTGAGGATCTGGAGTACCTTTAAGGTACCTTTGGATGCAGTATGTTCTATTGATTTTGGGGTATATTTTAATGGATGTTGTTGTGTCTAGGTGTGTCCAAAGAAGTGGATTGAAGCAGAGTTGTTGTGTTTTTTTTGGTTAAATTTAACATTCCTGGAATTTTTTTGCAATCATGGGGACTATTTGGATTTGGGCCAAGGAGTAGGCTAACCCCTCTGTCCAGTTCTGGTTTGATAACATAGCCACAATACAAGTTATTAATTCCTTGTCCTCCAGGTTCCCATGAATCATGTGTTTGGTTAGGGCCTTTACTTTGCACAGTCTTCATTATAATATTGTTTTCACTATCCTCCATGTAGCTGGAGTGGAGAACAGGATTGCTGATGCTCTCTCCCACTTGGGGTACTTCAGAGAACTGGCTCTGGATGCAGAGCCTTGTCCGTATCTAATGCCAGCAGACAATGGATGCTTCAAGGTATGGGTTGTCAGGGCTGTGAGCCCTTCCAAGTACAAAAAGAAGCTATAAGAAGGCTAGATTGGAAAATGAAAGATTTAGGTCTGCTGAGGGGCTTTGGGCTCTTTGGCCAACCCCTGTTTCACACATTTTGCAATTTTGTGTCCATCTGAGTGATAGGAGTTTAGCTTCACAGTCCATTCAAACCAGGTTGGCAGCATTGGTCTTTGCATCCAGGGCTCAGGAGTATCAGGGCCACACACGTGGCTTCAGAAACTGCAAAATGCTGGAGAGCTGGTCTCAGGAGCAGAGCAGAGTATCTGACACATGTGAATCATTATCTCCTGAGGTCCTTCAGAGGTTGGGGCACTTGGTCCGCCATCTGTACCTTGAATTATGAGGCCAATTTGTTCCACAAGGCATCTTTGACTGTCTTTTTTTTGTGTGTGTCTAAGACATTAATGAGCTAGTCATGTTGTCTAGAGGGGATGTATCAGGTGGAGCATCAGAGCAACAAGCAGTATTGTGGGTCCATATTTCTAAGACAGATCAGATGGGTATAGGGTGAACATAATACTGGGTCTTTGTCTTGATCTAGGTTTTTGTCCTGTTCATGCTTTACAGAGATGTGCATGGATCAGGGAATCTAGGCCAAGTTCTTTATTTTGTCATCTTGACTTTTCACCCTTACTAAATTTGGACTGTTTTGGACTGTTACCTCCAAGGATCAATCCAACGTATTGGGCACTTGCTCCTTTCCAGGTTCAACACAGTTTAAATAGATTCTAGGTTAAATAAAGTGGCCCTTCTTCAACACAGTTTTCTGTGCCTGGTCTTGTTATTCCATATCTGGTGAGCAAAACTGCCCTGACACTTCCAACGTTGCTCAGGTAGATTTCTCTGGCCACATGGACATCTTTCTCATCTCCCCACAAACTATTATTTTCCAGTGCACTCCAGCATGCTGCCCTTTTCATGCACACCTTTCCTTTCTTTCTGTTCCGCATGTTGTGATCCTTCATTCAAAATGTTTTGGGATTACAAGTTGGATGCAGACTAGGGTCAAATTTGAACTGTTAGGCCCAACTAGAGTAGACCCTTTGAATCAATAGTAACTTGGTAAGCTAACATTTATGTACGCTCTGATGATTGAATGTGTTTACTTTAGATGGGACTAGCAATTCAATATAGTCCTAGATCAATAGCACAAAGATCCCATTGAAATCAATACAAGGAGTTGGTAATAAATGACATAGTACTAAGTCCAATAGTACTCCCAGTTAGAATAAACCCTTTCAAATGAGTGGGACTTGTTAGTCAGAAATATTATAAGTTCATGTTAACGAGACTACGCCAATTAGGGTTGATATTGGACTTAACACCTAAAACTCATAGATTTCAATTAAAATTATAGTATACTACATTAGTATTCAATGTCAGTAAAACTAACGTAGTATGGATCACACCCCTGCATCTTTTAAGTGAATGACTAAAACAAGTAGAACAGAAATGCAGGTATACCTCAGTTAACAAATACTCTGACCAAGAAGTTTCCTTTTACAGACTTTTTATGCCTGCCTAGCCCCCTTTTCCTCCCCATCATGTATAGCTTGACATTTTCTAATAATATTGGAATTCAGAGGATGGTGAAAGAGAGCCAAAGAAACACAGACTTTAGACGTTGGGCTGAAACAGTGTGTCTGCGGTAGGCAATGGAATAAAGCTTGAGATGGGAAAGAATTGGATTCTACTCTAGCCCTTCCTACTACAGCTGTGGGTGCTGCCTATAACAGGAAAAGTAAACAGTAGCTGCTTCCAAAACTGCCTACTGAGCATGTATGAACAGCAAAACACAGAGAAGAGGGGGTGCAGATAAGCCTGCCTCAGCCGGTACTCCCAGCATGCTAAAAAAGTATAAATCTGTAAGTTTACCCACCAAAATGGAAATCGTAATTAAAATGGTGTCTAGTGAAATTCATCCCTGGATGTATTTGGAAGAAACCTTCAAGCAGTCTCTGGAAAGTTAAAAAAATATGTTTTATTTATTTATGACCTGATTGTTTCATGTCACATATACATATTAAACATTAACTAAAATGTATCAAAACGGTTCTTCTGTTTGTTGTGTATGAATCTTTCCCAAATTTTCTGCTAAAGAAGTAATGTTTATTCATCTACTTCATTAATAGTTTTACCTGTAATTTTTTTCAATCTTAGAATCATAGAATCATAGAATTGGAAGAGACCACAGGGGCCAGCAAGTCCAAGCCCCTGCCATGCAGCAGGAATACACCATCAGAGCACTCCCAACAGATGGCCATCCAGTCCTTGATTAAAAACCTCCAAAGAAGGAGACTCCACCACACTCCGAGGCAACGTATTCCACTGCCATTCAGCTTTGACGGTCAGGAAGTTCTTCCTGAGGTTCAGATGGAATCTCCTTGCCTGCAGCTTGAATCCATTGCTCCTTGTCCTAATCTCTGGAGCAGCAGAAAACAAGCCCGCTCCCTCCTTGACATGACATCCCTTCAAATATTTAAACATGGCTATCATGTCCCTTCTTAAACTTCTCTTCTGCAGATTAAACATACCCAGCTCCTAAGCCGTTCCTCATAGGGCATGACTTCCAGACTCTTTACCATTTTGGTTGCCCTCTTCTGAATACACTCCAGCTTGTTGATATCCTTCCTGAAATGAAGTGCCCAGAATTGAACACGATGTTCCAGATGAGGTCTAACTAAAGCAGAATAGAGTGGTACCATTACCTCCCTCGATCTAGACACTATACTCCTATTGATGCAACCAAGAATTGTCTTGGCTTTCTTGGCTGCCGCATCACACTGCTGACTCATGTTCAGCTTGTGATCTACCAAGACTCCTAGATCCCTTTCACACGTACCACTATCTAGCCACAGGCCCCCCATCCTATATTTGTGCATTCCATTTTTTCTGCCGAAGTGTAGGACCATATGTTTCTCTCTGTTGAAATTCATTTTGTTAGCTTTGGCCCAATTCTCCGATCTGTCAAGATCATTTTGAATGTTGATCCTGTCCTCTGGTGTATTAGCAATCCCCTCCCAATTTGGTGTCATCTGCAAATTTGATCAGCATGCCCTCTACTCCAAGTCATTGATGAAGATGTTGAACAGCACTGGGCCCAAGACAGAACCCTGTGGCATCCCACTAGTCACTTCTCTCCAGAATGAAAAGCAGCCATTGGTGAGCACCCTTTGGGTTCAGTTGGTCAACCAATTACAAATCCACCTAACAGTAGTACTGCCCAGTCTACATTTTACTAGCCTTTTTGCAAGAATGTCACGGGGAACTTCAGCCTTACTGAAATCAAGATATGCTATGTCCAAAGCCTTCCCTTCATCTATCAAACTTGTAACGCTATCATTAAAAAGAGATAAAATTAGGCTGGCATGACTTGTTTTTGAGAAATCCATGTTGACTTTTAATGATTACAGCATTGCTTGATAAGTAACTGCAAATTGACTGATGCTCAAGGATCTTTCCTGGTATTGATGTCAGGCTGACTGGGCGATAATTATTTGGGTCCTCTTTTTTTCCCTTTTTGAAGATGGGGACAACATTTGCCGTCTTCCACTCTGCTGGGACTTCTCCTGTTCTCCAAGAGTTCTCAAAGATTATTGCAAGTAGTTCTGAAATAACTTCTACTAGTTCTTTTAATATCCTTGGATGTAATTCATCTGGCCCTGGAGACTTGAATTCATCTAGAGTAGCCAGGTATTCCTGTACTACTTCTTTACCTATTCTGGGCTACATTTCCCCCACTTCCCCATCTGCCCCCCTTCTCCCCAGTTTGAGTACTGCTATCCTTTGGAGAGAAAACTGAAACAAAGAAGGTGTTGAGTAGTTCTGCCTTCTCTCTGCCCCCCATTAGTACTTAGCCATCTTCTGCAGGCAGTGACCCTATCACTTCCTTGTTTTTCCTTTTGCTGTGGGCATATCTAAAAAAGGCCTTTTTATTGTTTTTAATGTCTCTGGCAAGCCTGAGTTCATTCTGTGTTTTAGCTTTCCTGACCTTCTCCCTACATATGCTGGCTATTTGTTTGAATTCCTATTTGGTGATTTCGCCATTTTTCCATTTCCTGTACATGCTTTTTTTTTTTTTAACATTTACCATAGCTGAGAGTTCTTTAGTGAACCAGTCTTGTTTCTTTAGACATCTGCCATTTTTCCTCCCTATTGGTACAGTTTTAGATTGTACCTTCAGTATCTCACTTTTAAAAAACTCCCATCCATCATGAACTCTTTTCTCTTTCAGTATTCTAGACCACAGAATTCCAACCAGTAACTCCCCAAGTTTACAGAAATCAGCTTTTTTAAAGTCTAGAATGCATGTCTGGCTACACTTAGCTTCTCAATCCCACTGAATGATAAATTCCAATAGAGCATGGTCACTCCCCTCTAAAGATCCCACCATTTCCACCTTATTAACAAGGTCACCCCTATTGGTCAGGAGCAGATCTAAAATAGTTGATCCTCTTGTTGCCTCTTCTACCTTCTGGACCATGAAATTCTCTGCAAGGCAAGTGAGGAACTTGTTGGACCTTATGGTCTTGGCAGAGTTTGACTGCCAACATATATCAGGATAGTTGAAATCTCTCATTACTACTGCATCTCTCCTTTTTGAATGTGTGGTCATGTGCTTCAGGAAGGCATCATCCAAATCCTCAGGCATCATCCAAATCCCCACAATAACATCCTTATTGTTTCTCACTCCCTTAATTCTTACCCAGATGCTCTCAACCTGGCTTCCTGGATTTAAGTCATGGATCTCTTCACAGGTGAAAACATCCTTGACGTATAAAGCTAATCCTCCTCCTTTGTTGTTTGGTCTATTTCTGCAAAATAGGTTATACCTCCCTACTACATTCCAATCATGAGACTCATCCCACCAGGTTTCAATGATGATATGATATGATTATATGATTATATCATATTTATTTTGTTGTATTAAGAGTTCATCTTGTTTATTCCCCACACTCTGTGCACTAGTGTAGAGACATTTAAGACCACATACTCTTCTCAGAAGCCCCTTACTAAAGTTGCCTTTCCTCCCATTGTTGATCTCTAGTACTACTTGGCCTGCTCTGTCTATAACATCTATAACATCTTCTTGGTCTGTGTCACCTCTCTGCTTTTGCGGGGGTTAAGATCCAACAGTGTACTTTGGTAGTGGGCATCATAAGAAATGGGACTTTCATCTCTTCCCACTGCCATCTTCCATGGTACCAAACACTTGCTTCAAAGGGTTCCCTAACCTTTTAGAGCAAGATTTCGAGATACATGGGAAATAGCTAGAAGACAGAGGCCAGCTAATTATGGCAAAAGCAGTGAAAGTATACCAATGGGTCCTGGATTTGGTTCCAGTTCCCTTGGTACTACCCCGTTTTTTCCCACAAAGGCAAAAATGATTACAGCATCTGGAACTTCCTTCCCAAATATTAATGGAAGCAGATCACTCCATACCAAGGAACCCAAGACATAACAGTGAAGTCCTGTATTTTGTGCTTGAGGAATGTATTAATTATCCCTGTCATTGCAAAATAGATGTGTTTGGCAGAGTGGTGCTGAAATGACAAAGCTGAAAAGAAGAGATGATTATCATGATTTTGCTGTACTGTATTCAGGATTATATATGAATTGGAGATGTCCTCATACATATTCTTTAGCAACTGGTATTGCTCACTTCTTGCTGCCTCATTCTATCAGCTTGAGTACCCACATGCTTTTGGCTGTTGACTGGCCATGGACATAGGCAATTAAGTGTGGCTGACTGGTTTTGCAATTTGGAAACTATCAGTCTGAGGTATTAGTCAATTACCTATAATTAGCCAAGGGCTTAAATCTCATGTGTCATCCTTCGTTAAGTATTGCTACTACTCAACATTCTTTTAATTTAGGTAGCAAGGAGATCAGACTTCAGTTCCTATGGAAAATTCACTCTTTTGGTTAGGCCCCTTTGGCTACCATAAAGCTAACAAATGTTCCATAGTGTTTATAGACACTGTTGCATGAAAGTTGATTTACCAGTTCCATTTCTACCCTCCTCCCCAGGCTGGTTCATTCAACTTTATGTAGACTCCTGTGTGCCTTCAGAACTTGCTTCCAATAGTTTAGACACTAATTTATTCAATTAAAGTATTGTTAAAGCTGATTTAAACAATGATTTACTTAAATAGAATATGCACAGATCAGTCAATATTTTTGCTCCGATTTTCCAAGCATCTGTTTTTGGACGTGTGAGGTAATGTGGCTGGCAACCTGAAATCTTGAGGATACAAGTGTAAAACTGGATAATCCAGTTCTATATTAATAGTGGCAGTGATAGTACTGGTATTTTATAAAACCTCAGGCATATGAATTCAACACATCAGTTGCACAAACTCCCACCCGTGCTCCCAAAAAAGATATAAAGAAATACAGTAGCACATTACAGATTAACTGGAATTTTTTTTTCCGCATAAGCTTTCATAGACTTATGCTTTCCAGGCAGTCCACAAAATCTTATGCTAAAAATGTCATGATCCCAATTATTCTCCAAAGGTGCTGCTGGATTCATTTTATGCCCTTTTATGCTAAAACAGACTGACACAGCTAAAGAAAGAATACTTTCCCAAATTATTATTATTGTTGTTGCTGCTGTTAAGTGGCTACAAGTAATTTCCCACTTGTGACATCAAATGGGTTTTCTTGGCATGATTTTTTCAGAAGTGGTTGCCTTTGTTTTCCTCTGAGGCTGAAATAATGTGACTTGCTTGAGGTCATCCAGTGGGTTTCCATGGCTGAGGGGGGATTCAAACCCCAGTCTTCAGAGTCCAATGCTCAAACCACTACACCACCCTGGCTCTTTTTCCCAAACAGGCAAAGCAAAAAACAAAACCCACATACATGCTTACTGTAAACATACAAATCCTTGTAAAAAGACATCCAGAGCAATTCTCCATAAACTGGATGGTCCTATGAAGCACCTTTTGATGTTGACTCCTCCTTCATCTAAAGCTTTTTCCGTCCTGTGAGATCTATTTTAGAATGTTGGGGGACCCACACAATACAAGAGTTTGGGTTAGTAGGAAGAAAGAACAATCAGTAAAAATTGCTACCTCACCTTCTTCCCTTCAGCATGGAACATCATGAATCATGATTCTCAGCATCAGGGGCGGGCAGCTCCCAAGATGCCTTTGTACCTCTTAGTCCTTCCGGACTTCCCATATGAGCCTGCTCGGGCTCTGAAATTCTTTCGAGAGGTTCTTCTTTCAGTCCTACCACTTTTTACAGGCATGTTTAGCAGGGATGTTTGATAGGGCCTTCTTAGTGGCTGCCCTTAAGTTGGAAACTAGAGAGACTAGAATGCCCCTCTTCTTGCTATCCGTTCCACAAGCAGGCAGGGTTTGTTTGTTTGTTTTTTTAAATTCTAACAGCATTTTGGGAAAACACATTTTTTAAGAAAAAGGCTTTAAGAGGGTTCAGTATTGTTTTAAACTATATTTCTTAAACCTCTTCAGCTGTATTGAGTTCCAATCTTGGGGAAAAGGCAGGATATAAATTAAATCAAAGCCAGCATGTTCCCTCAACCTAGGCACAACCATCTATTTTGGACTAAAACTTCTATAATTTCCAACCATTGGCCATGATAATTTGGGCTAATGGGAATTAGAGTCCAAACCAAATGAATGGCCCCAGATTGGAAATTTTCCTTTTGCCTGCTGTGCCACAGAATGTGTTTCCCTAAGTTATAGCCAGGTAGGTGCCTTACTGAACATGCCACAACCCCAGCATTAATTAAGGCTATGCTGAAAGTTTATTCCTTTCTGGCCAAAAACTCAAGAGATTTCCTGAAAAAAGAAGCAGCGCCTTTCCTCTTCCTCTTCCTCTCCATCTCTTCACTGATATTTCCCCCTTTTCTTCATGGGGTCATTTTTATTTTTCAAATAACTCTGCCCTTTTCTTCTGCTTTGGTAATATGCCCATCTTAGAATCACCTAATGAATATGATAATTGCATGGTGCCTCACAGTCAGCTGGATTTAGTTGGTTGTTAAAAGTGTGCTGTACTTTTTAAATGCACTGTTTTTAATTGCTTTTTAATATTTTAATTGTATGGTTTATAGTGCTGTTTATAGTTTCATTTGATTTTAACGTGGCTTTTTGGAATTTTAACTGTTTTGTTTTCTTACTTGTAATCTGCCTTGACTCTCAGTTTTGGGAGAAAGGTGGACTAAAAATAAAGATAGTGATGTTCGTGACAATGCTGGCTAAAGATTCTGGACAAATTAATAATAGACAGACAGACAGACAGATAGATGAACTTCTACTCCTGAAGCTTTCAGAACCAGCACTACACCTTTTAAATAGGAGGGCCCTCTGCTATGTAAGACCAAAATTAGACCTTTTTCAAAGATTTTTGGTCATTTCCTGATTTTTTGTTTTGTTTTGGGATAGAAGTTTTTGTTTTTGCTTTGTTTTTGCATTTTTGGTCATTTCTGTGACCCACAGAGGGCCCAGGGCACACAAGTGGTCCCAGCAGTTCCCATCCTTGCCCTACACAGACAAAAGGAGCCTGTCCATTCACTAACTCAAAGGCTCGCAAGGCATAAAGAAGACTGCCAGGGACTTATGAACTGATGGAAGCCCTTTGTCAACCCTTCTTAGATTCTAGTAGTGCTTCCTGCCAAGTGCAACTGTGCATCCCCCTGCAGTCCCATGAAATGGTGAAGACCATCCAAGGCCTCTTGCCAAATGAATCAATAAGGAGAGTCTGAAAACTGCTTGTGAGTACCCATGAATTTCTCCTGGAGTTGCTGACACATGTAGTTATAATAGCAAATAATTCCAGATTTTGAACTAAGTCACCTGATATTACTCAACTCTCTGCATTAAGAAAAAGCTAGCTTTGAATATGTTTGGTTAGACTTGTGTAAAACAGTGTTCCCAAATGACTATTGGGGTCACTCAGCAGTAATCAGAACTTGTTCTGGTTTGCATCATGCATTTCTCTTGCATTCTCTTTTCAAAATACGGAAGTGACTTGTTTGCGTATCTCATTGCATGGGAAAGTCTGTGTATTTCTAAAGGCACAGCCTCATTTCTCAGCCCTGTTGACCCTTCATTGTTCTCATCTCAACAATAAAAGCAGGGGAAAACAACAATTGTTTCTAACAGTGTTGTGAACACTCATAAATTCACCACCCAAATAAGTCAAATAGAACACTAAAACAACGTAGGCTAAATTCTGTGTAGACTGTAAAGTTCTTCAGAAAGCTTTCAGTTATTTATTTCTCAGAATAGGATTAGGATAGATAGGTAGGAGATTTTGATCCAAATGGATTTACCTTCTTCTGTTGAAGTGGTACTCATTTGCAATTAAAGTACACTAGTTCCTGATATTTAAATAATTCATGCTCTATCTCAGTTTTCTTTTGTTTTTGTTTTGCTTCAGTGATTACATTATACATTAATGGGAAACATTTCTAGAAATAATTTGGTGACAAGTTACATGAATGTAGCTAGGAGCCAGATATGTTGAGATTATGGAGTGCACTACAGAAAATAATTTTTGCCAGAAACTAAGCATTCTTTAGTGCCTCCTAAACTATGTGAGTTCTGTTCTCAGTTTACTCTTCCTTTGTTCAGCAATTCTGAAAACCAAAATCTTATTGTTTAGTCATTCAAAAGGCCAAAATCCTCAACAAAGAGAGACAATGCAAAACAGTTTTAGATTTTGATCTAAGGCAGCAGCACAGTAAATTTTCATGGGGACCATGCAAGTATTTTGAGAATTATAGACAATTCAGTAACAACTTTTACTGGCATAGGTTCAGTAAAACGAAGATGAGTCCAGCAATAAACATGCAAAGGACTGAGCCAATATATACTGTCATTGAAATATCCCAGTGTAAACTAAACGTACTCCATTCTGGGAGGCACAGTGGTACAGGCAGCTGTTCAAACTCTGACTGCTCTGCTTCTTTGCCAAGCAAATCCTCTTGAAACATGAATCCCACCAAAGGCAAAAAGAGTGTTGTCACTGTCAAGACCCAACCTTATATGGAGAAGCATCCATTCATGAAACAAATATTGAACACAGAGACTATAACAAAATTAAGTCACTACTTCTTAAACAGCAGAATCTTGCATGTAAAGTGTAATAGTATTATTTAAAAAAACATTTGAATTAACCAATATGCATTTTATTTCCATAAACACGTTTCATTCTTAATATACAAAACAGTAGCGACTGGTGCCTCCCATATCACCAGGGTGGTGAATCTACTCAAGGTTTAGTTTAACAAGGTTATCCAAAGTATTGAATTTATTTGAAGGGATTAGAGTTCAGCACTTTAGACAGATCCTTCAAGGCCTGGATCTGAATTCACCATCCCACTGACCAGGTACAGGGAGCTACAGGGAGCCAATATAGTATTGTGGTCTGAGTGCAGGACTAGGATTCTGGGAAACCGGGCTCAAATCCCCACTCAGCCACCAAGAAATTCTCAAATCAAATACATTCTATGTTGTATAAAATGCTGAAAGTTAATGTTCAATTGAAGCCAGAACTGTATTTGATGGGATTAGCAGAAGATCAGCTAGAGCAGTGGTTCTCAACCTTCCTAATGCCGCGACCCTTTAATACGGTTCCTCATGTTGTGGTGACCCCCAACCATAAAATTATTTTTGTTGCTACTTCATAACTGTAATTTTGGTACTGTTATGAATCGTAATGTAAATATCTGATATTTAGTCCACCATAAATGATATAAAGTTTGAAGATTTGGTTTCACTGCATTCAGACTGAATTAAATCCAAAAATAAATCTGGCATGGGAATAACACTAGATTTTGTAGGCTTATTCCTTACAATTGATGCAACATTCTTGTTTTTATCAATATCTGAAGTGGTACTCTCCAGACTGTCCAGTCCCAGAGTTACCAACACCTTTTTCAGCAAATTTTTAAAAGAATCTGAGGAAAATAATCTCACTTTATTATCATCTTCTGCATCCTCTTCCTCGGAAATAGAACCATCTGATTTAGATGGTTCTAAATCATACTCATTATCCCCATGAGTACCTGCCAAATCTGGTTCCTCATCACTTTCAGATTCAGTGTTGATTTGTTCAGAGTGTGACAAAGCAGATTCCTCCACTCTGGTCACTTTGGACCTACAGGTAGACTTTTTTGGTAAACACACACCAGCATCATTTGATTCAGCTTGAATAACTTTTGTATCATCAGGAAAATCACGTGAAAATGAAGGATTCATGGAAGTAGTTTGCTGACTGCTTAATAGTGACATTACATTCAAATTCAATAAATTGTCCAACTTGCAATACATTTTTTAAACTTGTTATGAATTTTGTGAAATCATTTCACTAATATTGTTTGCCTATTAACATGCACTTCCATTTCTTCAGCAATCATTTGTCTTATCAGCTCCCTACTACGCTCAGACACATTCCCTTGGGAAGACATTGAGGACATAGGAGGTTCAAATCTTATTTACTTTCCATAGGCATTGCAGTTTGACTCCTAGTGACTAATGACACCATTCACAATGCTACATTGCCCTGCGCTGCTGTATTTGCTAATACAGAAGGGCAAGGGACTGTTGACTGAGAGGCTGACATTTCCCCTGGCAGAGGCTGCTCGCATGCTTGAGTGTGATTGGTTGTGTTGCTGGCGCGCTTGGATTGGTCAGGAGAGCTCCTTCCTCTCATTGACCCCTCCCTTGCTTTCTGAACGCCCCTTTTCAACATGGCCACCGGAAGTTAAAGGAGCGGTTGGGAGGCCTTACTCGCCCTTAACAGACTTAACTGCATTACCAGGTAATTTTCCTTTCACCTTCTTTTTAATTCTTGCCTTCTCAGACTTCCTTATACTAGATCAGTGGTTCTCAACCTGTGGGTCCCCAGATGTTTGTGGACTTCAGCTCCCAGAAGCCCCAGCCACTATGATCAATGCTCAGGGCTTCTGGGAGCTGAAGTCCACAAACATCTGGGGATCCACAGGTTGAGAACCACTGTACTAGATGTTTTTAGCTTTGTTTGAGCCTTGGAGTAGCTGGTCGGAGATTGCCCTTCCAACTCACTCTCACTCGACGCCAAGAAAATTTTCTTTAGTAAGGTACTTCAAAGGGGACAGGAGGATGCGAGTGCGTGGCTTGCACTTGCGCACCACCACCGAGGAGGGAATGGAGCCTAAGACCATCGCAAATGCATATTTTCCGATGGTCTTAGGCAACCCCTGTGAAAGGGTTGTTCAACCCCCAAAGGGTCCGCGACCCACAGGTTGAGAACTGCTGAGCTAGAGAAAAATATGGCAGGCTACTATGATAAATGAGCACCACAGCATGATTACTATAAACGTAAAAGTAGAAGAACACAGGTATTCCAATGAAAGAAGACTAGCTGATAAAATTGTTGGACTTAGCTGAAATGGATAGATTGATGACATTGTTTGGAGAAGAATCAGTAGTGACTTTTTCAAAAGACTGAGAGCCTTCTGTAGGCTTCTTGGAAGAAAAAGAGTATAAAATGCTGACTGTAGATTTCGACAGTTAGTATATTTTAGTATATTTGGAAAAAATAGTTGAAGGATTTGAATGGTATTCATAGTTAGAGAAGTTATTTTATAGAGCTCTCTATAACCTGCATTAGGAAAGCTGGATAAATGGACCACATGTATCTTCTTATATCTTCTTAAAAAGCTTCTTAAAAAGCTGGTATCTGACTCCATCAGCAGTCAAGATGGTGGCTTATCTCCCACTCAGCAATCTAGGACAAACCAGTGGTATGCTGGCTCATCCTTAAGAGTCCCTGGATTTCTAGGTTATCCATGCTATTGTACATGAAACTTTGTAGTGGGGTCCCTGTTCCATTGTCAAATAAGTCTGACCACAGATTTTAATCCCTATGCTAGTTTGCAGTAGCCATCTATAGTGAACACATCTGGAAAAAATATCAGCATGGGATCAGTAGGTGGCACAAACTGGAGGCCATATTACACTACACCAGTGGTTCTCAACCTGTGGGTCCCCAGATGTCCATGGACTTCAGCTCCCAGAAGCCCTGAGCATTGACCATAGTGGCTGGGGCTTCTGGGAGCTGAAGTCCACGAACATCTGGGAACCCACAGGTTGAGAACCACTGCACTACACTGTTATAGCACTATTATTCCACTTTAACTGCCATGGCAATATTGCATAGAATCATGGGATTTGCAGTTTAGGGAGAGGCATTTGGAATTCGCAGCCAGAGAGCTCCAGTGCCTCACCAAACTACAAACCCCAGAATTCCAAAGGATGCAGCCATGGCAGTTAAAATGGAACAATAGTACTGTAACAGTGTAGTGTGATAGGGACCCGAGTTGCTACTTCCTGTGGTTAACAAAAGAAAAGAATCTTCTAGGTAGGCTTTTATTTTCAAGGCACTTCCCTCTCAGCACTGCTCATCCAGAAACACAAGGAAGTTGCCCACTAGACACAGCAAAAAGTGAATATCATTTCTGCTCTATGCTATTTATGTGCCTGAAACCTTTGACACAACACAATTATAAAATTATTATTTCACTTTATCTGCTATGGATGCATCCTATGGAATTCTGGAGTTTGCAATCTGCAAACTGCAAATCCCAGGATTCCATAGGATGGGCCCATGACAGTCAAAGTGGAATCATAGTGCTACAACTGCACAGTGTGAAAGAGCCCCAGTTTGTGAAGACTCATGGAAGGGTTAACATGTTTTGTTACTGAGTAATAAGCTTTTAAAAAATCTAATTCAGTTGTATTTATATTAGAAGAGGAAGCCTTGAAAGTTTATGTTAAATTGTCATTTACATTTAGGTTAAATACCCGCACTGAAAGCCTTTGCAAATTGAAGCTGAAAAATATCATCCATGATTTTACACTGCTTCCCCTTGTCCCTTTTTTGAATTTGAGAGAGCTGCATTAATTTTTAAAAAGAAAAAGTTCTCGTCTATCTCAACAACAGCTTTCTTTTGCTTTCCCTTCTGTTATAATTTCATCTCTTTACCTCCTTTTCTTTTGTCTATACAGCCATATATGTTAAACTAAATCCCCAGCCCAGAAGGATAAACAAAAAATTAGTAGCAGTTCTGAAAAATCCAAGAGAACTGAGCTTTGGATAAAAGGCCAGCTGGGAAAAATAAAATTTGTGGGTTCTTTAGCACAGCATCTTATTTAATTAATTAATAACTTATTTAATAAACTGAGTAGAAATTTCATCATTAATGTAGCTCCAGAATTAAACTATTTGAGTTAAAAAAATAAATTTAATAAAGTTGCTCCTTTCCACTTGAAAATTTTCAGCCTACTTGATTTTACCTAGTTAGCTTCTATCTCTGGCTATGAAAAGCATCAAAGTACACACTCTGTGTATTTTATATTATTTAATGGAACCTGGCACAGTGGTGTAGTTGAAGGGGAGTACAATTCCACCACTATTGTTAGAAAATGTATTATAGCTGCAAGAAAAAGAATGATATTTGTTTGCTTACTGGGGGGGGAGGGCCCCCAATATTTTCAACTATAACTCTCAGATAACTTTACTGTGCTGAGTGGGGCTGATGGGACCTGAAGTCTAAAAAAATTTGGTGGGCCACAACTTGCCCACTCCATCTTACAGTGTTTGGACCCTACTGCAGGACTAGTAAGTTTTTGCTGTCAAGTTCAAATCTGAAAGTTATGGAGACAGGGGTAGTGGAGCCTGTCCCTCTGTGTAGCAGGAAAATGTTTGTTCAGTTGTGCTTTTTGTGCCAGTGATAGATGGTGACTCCAATGCCAGTGAGGCCCACCCAAGGTGCAGAACCTATTTTTAGGATTGGGTTCAGAACCTTGGATAGCTCCTTTAAACACCAGAATAAAATCTAGAATGGCTTCACTTTTCCACTGACACTGGAGCCACTGGATCTATGATCACTGATCTAGTCAGCAAGAGTTAGTAGGACACTCAACTTATAAAGAATGAAAGTTAGAGCCCAATCATCTCCTTCTGTCTTTTGTAAACTCCTTGCAATCCCTCCGTTCTGACACTTCAGGCTCCTCATATGAACTAAGGAAGTGTAGTTTGAAACTGAAAACAAGCAAACACAAAAATTACAGAATTTTCAGAAGAAAATAAGAGAGAAAGAGAAGGAAAGAGAATAATTAGAAACTGAATCCTTCTCTCTTTTTCTCTAAAAATGACTTCAAGTTTAGAAGATCTAAACAGTGGGAACCCCATTGTGGATCCACAGGCATTTGTTGGACTTCATCTCTCAGATGTCCCAGCCAGTGAGGCCAATAGTCAGGGATTCAGAAAATTGTAATCTAACAATATCTTGGGAGCCAGGTTTGGGAACAAACATGCATTGGCCATGCTCGCTGGGAGGGGGGTTGTTTCTGGGAACTGTGGTCCAGAAAACTAAGTTTTCCAAACTGTGCAAATGCCCACTGGTTACTAGTTGAATCAATGCATGTCCCTATAAGAGTAAGCATGATTTCTATTACCTTACTCCCAATACTTCAGTCTTAGAACTGAAATGTGTAGTTAGGAGCAGTTGGAAGTTAGGCAGTGTTTTATCAATGGAATACAGGAGATTTCTTCCATCCACCCCTTTGAAAAGAGATCTTTACCACATAATGAAGTTAATTTGAGGATTTATGGAAGTGTTAATGAACTCTGATAATCAGTGTAAATAAGATTTTTATCATGACAAATGCTCTGTTTTCTCATTAGACGAGAAGAGCAAAATAGTATCTGTTAAGCATGCACCTCTGATTCAGAGGTGATTCATGCACCTCTAATACCAGATGCGAAACAGAACAGGACTGATTCTGACAGTGGGGAGATTTCTTCCAAAATGGACTGAATCTGAACACTCCTGAAGATTCATTAGTGATTTGCATACAGAGGGACACTGAAATGCAGACAATGTGTCTAGAAAAAAAATTACATATTTCTCTCCAAGCTATGCCCATTAGGAAAATACCATAATTGGGAGAAGGGGAAGTGGAGTTGCAGTTTTGTATCTGGCAATTGTGGCTACAATCACAGTTTTACTAAGACTCTCCAATCCCCGTGCTTTTGGAAGACAGGTGTCAAAATGCTACTCCACACTCCTGATCTACTGTTCAGTGCTTTTTTTTTTCCTAGTTCTTTTTTTCCCCAGAGAAAGAGAAACCAAATCTGTTTTGGGGTTGTCTGTCGGACTTGGAAGAAGGATAGCATAGAGTGTTTACTTGGAAAATGCTGAATGCTGAATGTTCAAAACTAGAGCTATATGAATGCCCCCCCAACATGTATTTTCACAGTTCACATGCTCTGGTCCATCCTCTGTCATCCACATGGCAATCTTTGGGGATTTTTTTTTCCTGCCAGCACATTTGGTTTGCAAACGATATGCAAAATAATGTGTGCATATGTGTGCAGCCAACGCAATACCTCAAGACAAGGAAGAGAGCTGCCTTTCTAAGAAAGCTGATGGAACTGGTAATGATAAATAGCTGCCACTAACTGATCGCAGGCAGCACAAGCACACTCTCACTGCTTCCCTCCCCATTTGAAAAAAGTAACACGGTATTTTTCACATATGTCTATGTAACTATGTCTGCAAATTTCAAGGCGTACTGGCCCTTGTTGTCCAGCTGCAGGAACTAGTTTGTCTAGCATTGCAAGGAATTTGCCAGTTTCTGCCCCTTCAAAACAGAAGACATCCAGTCCCAGCAAAATACATGGTGATTTCACTGCCATCCCATTCATAACTTTCTGCCTCTGACACCGTACGTTCCATACCCCTCCTTCGCTCTCTGTTGAAGTTTCTGTGACAATGGTCCCAAATGAAGCAGAAAGTGAAAATGAGTAAAAATGTTTTTTGCTCAACACAACTTTCTGAGGAGGAAAATTCATGGATAAAATTCATGGAGAGGACTGCCCCCTGCAAATTCAACCCAATTCTTCTAAGAATTTTTTTTTAAAAAACAATGCCACCAGTTCTGGTAATGTTACCAGAGATGTTTTGGTGGATATTAACAGATAAAGAACTGGATAGTAAATATGGATTACTTCTCCAACATATGGCAAGAGGTTTGCTTAAACTTGGAAATGGACTGAAGCACTGATGATTGAAGAATGGAATGTTGAGGTTGCTAAGTTGGTCCAAATCGTCAGATTCACATGGTTTTTGAAGGATAAACCAAATGAGGATATTTTTTTTAAAGATTGGAAACCATTCAGGGATTTTTTGAACAACAAGAAACAATGTAATAATATGTGGTTATCATCATCATTAGTAATTTTAATAGGATTATTTAGCTATAATATTTTTATATATTTCACTTCAATAATATTTTCTCTTCCTTTTATTTTTCTTTCATTACAGTCAGGATCGGGGGGTGAGAACCCTACTGTGTGTTAGTTATATGTCTTTTTGTCCCCCCGCTTTCTTTCTTCTGTTTCTTTGATTGCATTTTGATTGTAACTTTGGTTGTATATTAGATTGTTAATGTTAAAAATCAATCAATCAGTCAATCGATCACAGCAGTTCCATTTTTTTTAAAATCAACACTTAAAGGCACACAGCATAAACAGCCCTGCCCCATGTTGTCTGAAATTTGGCAGACATAATCCTCTCCTAGGGTCTACAAATTTCATCCAATTATGACAAGCAGAAAAATAGTTACAGTCATTTCCAATTACAGTTGATGGAAAGCATGAAAATTTAGATTTTTGAACTGATATTTGGATTTGGACCCAAGTCGAACTGGAGAGTATCCAAATAGGTCCGTGCCAAATCTTGTATTGTTTAGTGAATAACTAAATTGGAGTATGAAACAAATCTCACTAGTTAACCCCCTACTATCTAGTTATAATAGCACTATTGGGTCAGATCTGTTTGTCACAGGGGCTGTTGAAGGGCCAAATAATTCAGCAATTTGAGGGTCCTAAATGAAAGAGTTTAGGATGCCAAAATGTAGTTTCCTAATAAATTCTGCCTAAAAATAATCAAACCTCAATGTGGCTTTTCCAAACCCCAGAGCTTTACTGTTCAAATCATGAAAAAAATTGTATCTGAAAAGTAAGTCATCGTATCAGCTTACAAAGTTCTTCTTTCCATTTGGATTATTTAAACTTTAAGTAAACGGAGCCTATAATCTGGAAAAGAAATATGAAAAAGTTTTTAGTAGTATCTCAGAATTCTATCCACAAGAACTGCCTGAGACAGCACGTGCTGAAGGCCAATGATTAACTTGGGCCATTTCTGTTCTACATTGTTATAGTGTTATTATTCCACTTTTGATATCCTGTGGAGTTCTGGGGTTTGTAGTTTACTGAGGCCAAAGAGCTCTCTAGCTGAGAATTCTAAATGCCCCTCCCTAAACTACAAATCCCAGGATTCCTTGGGATGTTGAAAGTGAAATCATAGCACTATAACAGTGTAGTGAAGAAATAGCCTTGCTCTGCATCCCCAATGTTGGTCTGCTGCTTTCAGGTCAGCGGAAATATCATCCATTCTTCAGTTCTCAACATTCAGCTAGCTTCTGTACATGGAATGGAGGAATGGATTCCTCTCATCCTTCACATGTGGCAGAAATATCTTGGACTGTTCCTATACTGTATTATTCTGTTCTTTAAAGAAGGCTGTTCCATCATGTAATGAAGGCGAGAGGATGCATCTTAAAGAAAGGTCAACAAAACAGCCTCAGATAACTAAGTAATCAAGCCACCACCACCCCAACATTCACTTTCACAAAAAGAAAGGATAGGAAGTTACTGTAAATACTTACCTTTCAGTCCAGATTTAATCATCTTTCATTCAGTCCCAAACAATATACTAAAGAATTTCAGAAGAAAATCAACCTGTGATTTATAGATTACAGCAAAACCTTTGACTGTAAATTATAAGAAATTATGGTTTGATCTAAAAGAAATGGGAGTGCCACAACACTTGATTATCCTGACGCATAACCTATACTCTGGAAACGAGGCCATTGGTAAGACACAATTTGGGGGCAGAGGATGGTTTCCTATTGGCAAGGGAGTCAGACGGGCCGCATTTTATCACTCTAATCAGCTTAACCTATATGTGGAACATATGAGATGAAAAGAAGGATTAGATTGAGAGTAAGCAAGCATAAAAACTGAGGGAAGGAACATCAGCAATTGAAGATATGCAGGTAATATCACATTATCGCAGAAAATAGCAAAGACTTGGAACAACTACTAATGAAACTAAAGGAAAAAAGTTCAAAAACAGGATTACAGTTGAGTATTAGGAAAATAAAAATAATGATTTACATAACTTTAAAGTGGGTAGCAAAGACATAGAAATGATTAAAGATTTCCTATAGTCAATCATTAGCCAGTCACATGTATAGCCATTAACCAAAATCACTGTAGTGATGAAATCGAAAGACTAAGACTTGGAAAGACAGACACAAGGGAATTAGAGAAGATCCTGAAGTGTAAAGACAAATCATTAAACATCAAAGTCAGCATAATCTGGGGCATAGTATTTCTGATTTCTACTTATGGTTATGAAAGCTGGACAGTGAGGAAGGTTAACAGGAAGAAAATCAACTCATTTGAAATATGTTGATGGTGAAGCGTTTTGTGGATACCATGGTCTACTAAAAAGACAAATGAACAGGTCTTAGAACAAATCATTAGAAGAGAAGATAATTAAACTCAAGATGTCATCTTTTGGACATATCATGAGACAAAGTGATTCATTGGAAAAGATGATAGTACTTGTAAGGGAGCATGAAAAGAGGGAGGTTGCACTACAGGCAGATTGATTCAGTCCCATGTTTCGAAGACCTGAACAGAGCAGATGACCTGGGATCTTGGAGATCACTCATTCACAGGCTCTCCATAAAGCAAAGTCAACTTGATAGGTAATAACAACAACAAAAACAACAGCATCCTGAAGAAAGATGTTTAGATCAGCAGCTTTGCTATGATATTTTGGGGTGGGGTATCTTATAGGGCCATGCTTGTGCTGTTTGTCAGAGCAAAATCCTTACAGTTTAAAGCTTACCACAACACCACTGCCTCACGCTCAGCCACCGCACTTTCAAATTTGGGGATGGGGGGAAGATAACATGCCAGTGCAACTGCTCCTTCTAAAGAAGTATAGTTTTTGCCTTTGAAAGATTTATTTAGCCTGAAAAAGATCAAGTTCAGTAGGCACCGGTTTCACAAAGGTGGAACAGAGCTGGAAAACCATCTTGTTGAGGCTCCAGAGAGAAAAACAATTGATAGTGTTAACCTTCCTCAGCTTGAGTTTTCACAGTTAGGCAGCTGTAAGTCAATATGTCTGGAACTGTCTACATTTTACAGAAATCTAAAGCTACTGCTCTCCACATGGATAAGTATCAAAGTGGCATGTAGCTCACTGGTTGTTCTTTCCAACTGGAATTACACCAAAGACATCCAGGATGTCAGTTGATATATATTCTAGGGAAAGATGATCACAACTGGAACACACAACTATGTACTTTGGGAAATTGCCCAACGAGTTTTCAACACATAGCTTGCACTTTAAATTCATAGAAATGTAGACAAATTATTTCTGATTATGTGGGCACCAAACTAATTTTCAGACTGTGACACAAGGTTAGCAAGTATTGTGCTTCTGCAGTACATATTAAACTGACTGAAAGCAACACCAAATTCAAACCAAAAACATAGGTAAAATATTTTTTTTATTATTCAAGAAAGAAAATATGCTTTTGGTTTAATGCCCACATAACTCTATTTTGATAATATGGATGACTATGCCAATTCTTGCACTCACCATAGTTGAAAATACTAAGAAACACTCAACATATTTTTAAGTGTTCATGAAGACTACCTTAAGGAGTATGATCTTCTATAAAGGCAAACAATTCTAACAATTTAGTAGAAAAGGAAAGAGAAAAGAAACGGAGATGGATGTTTCATAAAGAAAGAACAAACACTCTCCTGGGTTTTTTTCTTTTTCCTTTTTTTTAAATTTATATTTTTATAAATAAAATACAAATGACAACAATACAGCAACAATAATAATGCCATTATATCTTGATTGCTTGAACACATGGCGTAACAATCTTAATAACAACATCATTTTGATAACATATATCCAATCATATTCATCCAGACAAAATATCATTTCTGAGAATTTGCCCCTGTAATGCTGGAACTTGAATTACGTTATTGGAATCTATATACTTCAAGAATGGGAACCATCTTTCTTCAAAGAATGTTTATTAAGTATTTCCAAAATGCATTTTTCTGACAGAATTGTGTCCCAAACTCTATTCCACTTATTCAGTGAGAAATTCCCCATTCCCCAACTGTGTGCAATTGCTTTCCTTGCAAGGACTATAAAAGGGGTTATTAAAGATTTATATTTTAAGCCACTATTCTCATCGGTGAATATAGATAATAGGACCAGTGCTGGACAAATTCTAATATTCTGATGAGTCATACTAGATATTATTTGTAAAACTATGGCCCAAAATTGAAAAGTCTTTGGACACTAAAACCAAAGATGCAAATATGTTCCCTTTTCCTGGCATCCTCTCTAGCACATGGAAGAGGTACTCTTAAAAATTCTTGCAATTTGTGTTGGGGTACAGTACCAATTCTGAATAATCTTTAATCAGTACAGATCTAGATTTAAAAGAAGGGAAGGTCCAAATTTGCTTCCAATCCTTTTCTGAGATCTTCATATTTAATTCTAATTTCTAATTCTAATTTGCATATAATCCATTTCTGTAAGAATAATCTAGCAAACAGGCATAAATATCCCCTGCTCTGCTGTTAAAAGAAGGAGCTAAATAAGCATACTCATACGCTGTCAGTGATCTAGGATTGTAACCTTGTCTGGAAATTGTCTTTAAAAAGGAAATAAGTTGTACAATTTGATACCAAGAAGGTTGGTCAGGGTATAATTTTTGCATGAGTTGTTCTTTCAACAAAGACCTACCTGCTACAAAGAGATCATTTAACTGGTATATTCCCTTATCTGCCCATTTTTTAAATTGATTAAACTTATCTGGAAATAGAAACTCCAGATGAAATAAGAATGGACAAAGTGGAGATGTAGGTGGTGCTAATACTGATTGCCATTTCTTCCAAACCTGACATGCAGTTTGAAGAAAGGGGGTTTGAATATTTTTACATTTTTGTTTCACTCCTTGTATATATTACAATTGCAGTGTTTCAGTATCTTCCTGAGAAATTTACATTTTTACCCAAATTGGTGTCCCTTCCTTCTTCATGAAAAAAATTAGTTGATTTAGCCAAAAGGCATCAAAATACATTTCCATATGTGGTATCGCCAACCCCCCATTTTTACCTCTAATAAATTTTGCATTTTTAGTAAATCTGGATTTATAACTTTGAAATATAAAAAAATCAATATCTTGTTGCCAATGTAAAAAATACACCTTAGGAGGGAGAAGAGAATATGCAAGGTTATAAAAATATAAAAAAAGACATGGTAATAAGAACATTTTAATAACAACAATACGACCTAATAGGGAAAGTTGAAGTTTACCCCATTGTATCAATTTAGACCTTATCCACGTATTGATTGGAAAATAATTACAATATATTAACTGATTAAGATCTTTTGTAATAAGTATTCCTAAGTATTTAAAACTGGATGGTTGCAATTAGCAATTAAAGAGTGCTGCAAGTCCTTTTGAATATGTATTGGGGTATGAAAACAGATCATACTGGATTTCTGAAAGTTTATTTGTATTCCTGCATGAATGTCAAATTTGTCTAAAATTGTTTTTAAATGTACTATGGAAGTATCTGGTTTCTCCAAAAATAATAGTATGTCATCTGCATATAAATTGATTTAGTATGTGACACCATGAATTTCAAGTCCTTTGATACTGTAATTGTTTTGTATGGCATCAGCAAGTGGTTCTATAGCTATCAAAAATAGCAATGGCGACAGCAGACAACTCTGCTTGGTCCCCCTCTGAATATTAATTGGAGGAGAATCTTTCCTATTTATATAAATTAAGGCTGTTGTATTATCATATAAATTCTAAATCAATGTGATAAACTTTTTATCAAATTCCATAATATTTAATAATTCAAATAAGTAGCTCCATTCTAAATGGTCAAACACGTTAAGAGCATCTAACAACAAAAGCACTACTGGATCCTTTTTTTAAAAAATTAATTTTATTATAGTACCAACATATAAAACAAACATTTCTCATTGTACATTTTATTGAATTGTTACAGCTATCTTCCACACCTCTCTGGATTGCATTAACTGTTATTTCATTGACATAGTAACATTACGCATCGCAATAAATTTGTTATTATATAAAGATAGTTCCTGCTTTTCAACCCAACTTTACATGTTCCATGATATTCCCCTGATTTTCTCCTTCTAGCTACCATGCTACCATGAATTAAGAATTGTTTCCTGTCAAAACCCAACCCATATCCAGAACAATTTGCCATTCTTTGTTGATGTCATCATCTGATTTTCCTTTTAATCTCTGAGAGACTATATCTGCAGTTCGATTTTCAATAAATGTTGCTCACCATTGCTCTATTGTAGGTATTTGCTCAATTTTCCATAACCTTGCATTTTCAATACGAGCTGTCATAATCATATACAATATTATTCTCCAATATTTCTTTGCAACAGTTCCATCTAATATATGTGTCATATTTAATAAGTACAATTCAGGTATCTTATCAAGTTGAACCCTCAGTATTGTACATATCATATTATGTATTTCATTCCAATATTTTTTAGCCTTAGGACATGACCACCACATATGAAATAGTGTACCGATGTTCTCCTGACACTTCCAACATTGCCCTGTTCCCGTATTATATATCTTCTTTAATTTTTCTGGTGTCATGTACCATCTATGAAAAAGCTTATAATAGTTCTCCTTTAGGTTCTGAGCTGCAGTAAATTTCTGTGCCCATTGCCAGCTCTGTTCCTAGCACTCTAATTGGATTGAATGCCCCAACATTTTGAGCCCGCAATATCATTGCCGATTTAACTGTCTCCTCTTCCCTTTCTTGATGTACAATCTCTTGATATAAATGGGATAATAAATGAGGTGGGTTTTCACGCAATAGCTTCAATAATCCTCTTTGCTCCTTTTGTTCTATTCCATAACTTTTCACATCCATCTGGAATCTCTCGGTTAACTGTCTGTAAGGAAACCAATTTAATTTTGTTCCTTCTGTTTCCAATTTTTCTCTTGATTTCATCTTATAAACATTCAAATTTGTCTTTTCTAAAAGGTCATCATAAGACAGCCACTTATCTGAATCAGTCCATTTTCCAAAGAAAGCTTCTTGAGGGGAAACCCATGTAGATGGCTGCCTAATGTTCTTATTCTTGTAGTCGATCCAAATCTTAAGTAATGATTTTCTTACAAAATGATGCACAAAATCTTTGTCTACTGCAGCTTTCCCATAGAACATATAGGCATGCCAACCCATCCTTGGATCAGCTCCCTCTAGTGCCAGCATTCTCATATTTTGAAAATTCATCCAGTCTTTTCTCCAGGTGAATGCCGCTGCCTTGTAATGTATCTGCAAATCTGGTAAGCCCAACCCTCCTCTTCGTGCTAAGTCTGTCATGATATTCCATTTTATTCTTGGTTTTTTTCCCTGCCATATGAATTTGCTTAAATCTCTCTTCTATTGTATAAAAGGCTTGGCATTTGTAAAAATAGGAAGATTTTGGAAAAGATAATTCATCTTTGGAAGTACATTCATTTTTATAACAGCCACTCTTCCCATCATAGATAGTCGCATCCGAGTCCATTTCTCCAAGTCCCCGGTTATCTCTTTCCATTTTTTTTCATAATTATTCTGAAATAGTTCATTATTTCTTTTTGTAATTCAGACACCCAAATATTTTGCTTTTTGTCCCTTGTTAAAACCTGTTAAATGTATGAGTTCCTTCTCTTCTATCTCGCTCATATTTTTTGTTAAAAGCACTGTTTTTTCCTTATTAATCTTGAAGCCAGAAAATTCTCCATATTCTTGAACAATGTCCATCAACCCTTGAATACTGCTAAGGGGATTGTTAAGAAACAAAACCAAATCATCTGCAAACGCTTTAAGTTTGTACTGATATTTCTTTATCTGAACTCCTCTTATTGCTTTGTCTTCCCTTATAGCATTGTTGAGTATTTCCATCGTCATAATGAATAGCAATGGAGATAAGGGACAACCTTGTCTTGTTCCTGTATGCAGTAATCTGTTTTGTTCTCTCTCCATTAATAATCAGTCTTGTCTGTTGTTGGCTATATATTGCTTCAATCCAAGAAATACAATTATCTCCAGCTTCGTTTGTTTAATGACCGTCTTCAAGAAAAAAGCACTACTGGATCCTTTTTAAGACTGGTCCTATATATAATATTCAAAGTTCCCCTTAAAGCATCAGCTAATTTTCTACCTGGCATAAATCCAACTTGATCTGAATGGATATACTTGGTGATAAAGGTATTAATTATTTTTGCCAAGATATAGGTTAATAATTTGGCATCTTGGTTAATGAGTGAAATAGGTTGAAAGCCTTTAACTGATGGATGATCTGTTGAGGTTTTCAGAATTGGCATTATCCTTGTCATTTTCCAATTAGGTGGAGGACGTATACCATTTAAAATATCATAAATAGTTTTAAAAAGTCTGGAGTTAAAGTATCTTTCAGGAGTTTATAAAATTCTCCTGAAAATCCATCAGGTCCTGGAGTCTTATGAGGTTTCAAGCCATCAATAACAGTTTTGATCTCAGTCTCTGTTTTGGGTGTCACTAAGAAAGAACTATGAGTAGCAGATACTTTTTTAATAGAGAGTGATGGAATTTTTTTTTAAAAAAAACTGGATTGTTTTCTACTTCTGATGAATAAAGCTTCTGATAGAATTCACAGAAGGAATTCATAAAATTATTAGGGTTAGTTTGTATTACCCCTTGGGAATTAGTTAAACTGTGGATAATCTTATTTAAACTTTTTTTTAACTGCATATGCTAATAATTTAGAGTTCTTATTATAAAATTCATAGTAATAAGCTTTTGTATGGATCATAGAAGTTCAAATTTTATATAAGTCTAATTCACCTAGTTCTAGTTTTTTCTTAAATATAAGCGTATAGGTTGCTGGATCTCTAGTTTTTTTATGCAATTGGGTAAGGGTTGTTAACTCTGCCAATAAAGAATTCCTTCTACTATCACTTACTTTTTTTAATCTGGAGCCTTCTTTTATAAATAAGCCTCTAAGTACTGCTTCAAGTGTATCCCATAATAAGGCTTCAGTTGTGTGATCTGATCTATTCTCTGTATAAAATTTTTTGATTTCCTGTACGACTTCTTTTTTAAATTTCTCATTCATCAGTAAGTGAGGTGAAAATCGCCAAATTTTATCAGGAGAAAGAATATCAGGTATATTCCAACCCAATAATAAAGGTGCACGATCCAAACATTGAGCAACTTCAATTACTGTGTTACTTACATTAGCTAATGTTAATTTAGAAACAAAAATATGATCAATTCTAGAATAGCTTTTATGCACACTTGAAAAACAAGTATAATCTTTCTCTGTACCATGTAATACATGCCAAGGGTCTACCAAGCCTGCTGCATTAAGTGTTTTTTGAAATTGAATGCTAGCAGAGATAGTCTTATCTGGAGTATGACTAGATTTATCCATATAGGGATTTAGAATCAAATTTGGATCCCCCCAACAATAACATTCCCCTTAGCTACCTGGGATAATGTCTGAAAAAACTCCTCTTAAAAATCATTTTGATTTTTGTTGGGTGAATAATAAATAGTGAAGGTTACACATTGTGTGTAAAATTTTCCTTGTAGAATAATATACCTGCCTTTATTATCAGTGATCTTATTCTCTAAGATAAATGCATTTGATTTATCAAACAAAATAGCTACTCCTTTAGCTTTCCCAGATCCACCCACTATGTATTGTTCCCCCAAAAAATGTTGTTTCAAAACTGGTTTTTCTCCCTTCAAATGTGTTTCTTCAAAAAAAGTAGATTTGGTTTTAGACCCTGAATTTGTTTTAGGATACATGCTCTTTTGACAGGATTGCCCAGTCCCCGGACATTTAAGGAAACAACTTGAGTATTCATCACTTTAAATTATGTTTCTTATAAACCTATAATAAATTTTTACTCAATGGCAACAATTAGTTTGCTACAATCAAATCCCAAAGGGCCCCAGCCTCTATATCTTCAGCTACTGATCTAGCATAACTTATATCAGAAGCCCGAATAATCTTAGGTGTGACTGAGATAACTTCTTGTACATAGTTTACTATCTCAGTCCTCGTGGAGCCTGGTTTTCAACAGTCTTTACTTTACAAATCAAATCTCCAGTTGACAGCCCAGCTAGAGATATGGTTGGGTTCTGGGAGTTGTTGTGCTTTCTTTTTTTTATTCTTGGGTGAAGTTGAACACGGAGAAAGTATATGCATCAATGATCCTCTTGAAAGACAACTGGCCAGTAATAAAGAGTTAGTTGACACTGTGGAAACACTCGCTTGTTTTTAAAATGTTTTTAACCCCCTTATTTAGCTTGTTTCCACTTTTTAAAAATGTCCTAAAGAAAAATATACTTGAAGGTCAAATGTGTTAAATGAGACTAATATGCATAGATATTGCCTGGCTCCTTCTGTCTCAGGGGAATAAAGGAGATGACAGTTTCCGAAAGGTCTCTTTGTATATCTTGTACAAATGTACAAATGGAGCAGAGAACACTACTTAGAATGACATCACATTCTGACAGTGCTGTTTCTAATGCATCTTGGGTTAAAGATATGCCATATCATCCACCTCTGATGGGGAAAGGAAATGACTAAAGGCTTTTCCAGATCTGCTAAGAAGCAGACAAAGACCACCACCTAGGGTGATTGTAGATTATTGTTATTGTTATTGTTATTATTATTATTATTATTATGCATCCTTGGTATCAGAGAACAAACAGGTCTCAAGGGTTCTTGCTGTTAATTGTGCATTCACCCATTTTGGCTGTCTTGCTCCATCAAGTAGGAAATTCTATTGTGTCCAAGAGAATGCACACAATAGCTGGCCTCCTGTTAGTGATATACACACGTACATGTAGGGTAAATTATTCACAACTGCATAATGGACATATTCTGTTGACAGCAGCGGAAACTTATTCTGCAACATTAGACGCTGTTGTAGTATACTGTATATTGCACATAGAACTTGCAAACTGAATTTGCACATTGTGCATTGTGGTTGTGCACTGCACAGTGTGCAATGTGACCGTGTTGTGCAGCAGCAGCCAGTCATTTACATATGCTGTACAATGTTGCATGGTAATTGCTGTGCTGGCATGGTATATCTCCCCATGTGAATAATTACACAATGCTGAGGGAATACTGGATTTCAGCCAATGTGCATGGTTTCCCATAAGACCATGTGTGCACATTCTGTATACAACTGGGTATACTTGAGACATGCAAAATTGACAGGGCTGGGGGCCAAAATGTTGACCCTAGCACCCATTATTGGCTGTGCCAGGTTTGAAGGGGCCTTCAAAAACTTAAAATCAAAAGTGATGGCCACACACTTCCATTTTTTTATTGTGGGGACTGGGGGGGCTAAGAGGGGTCTGTGATATCCCAATCCAAAAATAGAGAAAGGAAAGAAACAGGATGTGGGGGGGAAATCAGCACTGGAGGAGATCAGAAAAAAGCCTGGAGGAGAATTCCCATAATTACATTCCCAAAATTATAAGAGCAACTAAAAAGCTAGTTATTCCATAAAAGGAGTGACATTATCCCTCACTCAGTAACAGTCATAATGTAATGTAACAGTCATAATGTAATATATTTGTGGCAGGAAATAAAAATTGATTACAAGTAATAATCTGTCATTTCCAAGCTATTGGGTTTAGAAATGGGAAAGTTAAATGATGTTACATGAATGAGTGCTGGATAGGTCCTTCTTCTGTATCAGATATGAATCCCCATCCCTATATCCTCTAGAACAACACTACACAAAGTAGTATTGTATGAATCAGTACCTACCCATGAGCCTTTGGCTATCTGTCTCTGGCAAGTTTCCAGCACAAGAAGGACAAAAAGAAACAACTGCAGCCAGTGGGTACAAATGTGGTACCAGTCCTTGGCACGTTGGGGAGAGGGAATTTCCAGCCCACATCAGATAGTTTAAGAGATCATTTTTAAAACAGCTGATTCAGTGTATATAGATAAGTAGTTATTGTTTTTGTCTTTCCACATTATGCTTCCCATACCTGTGTCCAGCACTAAATGCCCAGACTTTGTTAACACTACTGTTTCATTTAGGTGCACAAAATAAAGCATCATTTTAGAGAATTTAATGGGCCATGCATGAAGGAAAGGAAAGGAAAAACATCAGAAGACTAAGTGACCCATGCCCCTAAAGCAAATTGTGTAGCCTTCCTAGCATTTCAACTGAAGCATCACAGTGTTTTCCAAATTGTGTCTGCACTACAAATAAAGATAATACAGAAAACAGGTACAAACTGAGAACAGCTGATTAAAGTGTCTGATGTCTCCAGGTTTAAAGGATGATATAATCAATATCTACTCCTATATAACACAAATAGTTTGTTTTGATCAAGCTCAAGTCTTTGATCCCTTGATAGTAGAAAAACAGTGTTGATGAACGGCTGTCCACTGAGACCACAACATTAATATCAAATGTAAACTCCACATAAACTGTACAAGGTTCTGCCACTCTGGTTTTTATTTCCAGAGGGTACCAAATTTGTATGCAAAGAAGGAATATAGCCACAGCAGTCAAAGTGGAATCACAGTGCTATAACTGTATAGTTTGAAGAGTTTTCAGATGTTATTGCACAGACACAGACCAACATGTGTGCAGGATAGACCAATAAACCCTGAACCCAACGTCCAAGTGAATGTTCACCATGAAGAAACCCTTACGCAACCCAGAATCTGATTGTACACAGTTCCATATTGCATGAAAGCCTTTGAATGTGCATCAGGAAGCGGGGCAATGACCCCATGCAATGTTGTTGATGGGGCTACTCAGCATTTGCCTGTCCCCATGTTGGTTTAGGCACAAATAAGAACAAGACCTAAACTATGTTTTGAATACAATGCCAAGAACTCCCCAGCATGGAAGCCACTGTAGCCCAAGAAAGTAACTTCTTTAAAGCTCTGATAGTAACTTATGAAAAGGGCTTTTTTTGATGGTAAGCTCTAAACACAGTTTTAAATGCATGTCCTAGTATACTGTGTCCTATGTACAAACTGATTACGTACCAGTGATAGCTATTATATCTTCAATTCAAGGGGTATTTCCCTCCCATCCACTGAATGAATTTTTATGCTAATGCAGGAAAAGATCACATATTTTACACTTAATTTTGCTCCTTCACATTTGCTGAAGTGAAATATTTTCCCTTCTCCTGCACATTACCTCAGCACAAGACGAATCACAACAACGAGGCCAGATGGGAGAAGGGCTCTTTTCCTCTCCCCTTAATGACAGAAAAATAGTCTTAAATGATAATTAGTCACAACTAATGGACTCTGTAGCATGCAAAGATTGTAACAACACACTGTGATAATTTATGCTAATATCTCCCCAAAATGCAAAGACACGTTTAAGAATACAGCACTTTGGACTTTGGATTATGGCAACATGCAAATAGGTAGATTTGCATAAAAGAGCTGCTGCTATTTACTCTCTCAAAACACAATCTCTGTGCACCCAGTCTCATGCATACAGGACAGCACCTGTGGCTATACCTTGTAGCCAGCACAGCATCCAATATCTGGTGAAGAGTGCAATGCTTCAAGTTCCATTTACTTGCCCCCAAACTGCTCAGGCCATTAAAAGATAAAATAAAATAAAATAAAATCTGTATTTCATTCTCCTACGTAAATGAAATATTTTTAGAACAATGCACTTTCTCCTTTTTTAAAAAAACTTTTATTGAAAGTAATACAACTTTAAAAATTCAACAGAACAAAAGAAAAATTACAATTAGTCAGCATTCCTTAATAAAACTTAATACCAGCATATGTACAAAGTGGTGTCATTCAGACAGTTTTCACCAGTTTTCATCAAACCAGTTGTTAAAATGGTTAAAAGACAGAGAGGCTAAGGAGATCAAAAGGGAAGCCCAGCGTAGTAAAGAGAAGAAGGCGGAAGAGACCAGAGTGGCTGAGCAGGATGGAAAGCCAACAGATTTAGAGAAGAGGGAAGGACAGGAGGAAACACCAGCCAACAGACTGGAGGAAGAACAAGCCAGATGTAGAGGCAGGGGAGCAACATCATCGTCTCCTGGGATCCCAGTAGGGGGGGTAGCAAATGACTCCTGATGAAGGGAGACAGGTGGGACACATTTACACATGTACACATTTTGAAAAAAAAAAAAAGACAGGAATGGTTGTTAACTATTTTGAATGACTCACTGTATGCATATATTTGTTTTTCTAGCCATCTAGCCTTCAAGTTAAGATGTTATTCCAAAGACTGACATGAAAACCAGGTGGACCAAGATTACCTCTGTTTCTATTATTAAAGGAAATAAATGGAATCCAATCTATACTAAGAAGTCATCAGGGAGTTCATTTCCTGAACTGCAAGTTTGTGTCAGTTTTTCTGTGAGAGCAAGAGACCATAACTTCTCATAACAACAGTCCAAAGATAAATTGTGTAGACCTCAGCATTTTTTGAGCAATCACCATATAAGCTGTTAGACCAGAAAAACAAAAAAACCTAGTTTTTAACTAATAAGATCTTTGTTTTCTTCTATAAATACAAATAAACCCACTCTTGCCAAAAATGTCGAATTTTTATTAGTTACTGTTTCCACTCCATGGAAAACTTTCAAGTAAAACCCTTAGACTTTTGGACTTCATGACCACATGAGAAAAAAATATTCCATTTTTTTTTAAAAAAAATATACTGTTTGTGTATTTTCATCCAAAACATACATTATTTTGCACAAGATATTCTGAGCAGTATAAGGCATTTTAACATTATTTTCATGAATATACAAATTTTTGTGCGTGCACTTTCCCTGGATGTGCACATTTAAAAAAACAAACTAAAGAATGCCACTGAAAAATGCAGGGAATTACAAACTTCAAAAGATAGTTATGTTTCACAGTTCATTTCTGGTTGTGGATTTCATTCCCATCCCCCATCCCAATACATTATCTAGACCCAACAATTGTAGACCCATTAAACCAATGAAAATTTGGTAACCCAGTTTTTATATAAGTTCCATTGTTTCAGTGGCTCTGCCCTGGATGAGACTAGCTACTGGACTAAGGCAAGGGGTGGGTTATTAAGCATATAGCCAGAAGCTGCAATCCCACCAACGACACTACCTTTCTGCAGTGATAGAAGTGCATGCTTCCTTTCAGGCAAGAGGTTATGCTGACAGTAGCAGTGCTGCTGCTGGTAGATCTCCCATGTCAGACAGGTTTTTACTGAGGAACCAAACTAAATGTGCCAAACAGCTTCTGGACAGTAGCAGTAGTGGGGGGTGACACTAGTGGAGGATCTGTCAGATACAAAAACAGTGGTGCCATTGCTAACACTTGTTAGTACTGTGCAGGAGGAGGCACAGTAACACACTTTTGAATATCTTTTGCCATTAACATCCTATAATGGGATAATCCAAAACATGAGATAGTGCCAAAAGGCAAAACTCCCAGCTTGGATGGCACTCAACAAGCTTACTAAGGTACGGTAGAGGACAACTACAAGTAGCACTGTGCTTAATGATGCAATTGGGTTCAAGTCAGAAGGATGTTCAGCTCTTGATGCACTCAGGGATGAAAGGAAAGTCTGAAGCTGCTCAACACATATTGTAGAAATATGAAATATGAGAAGCATGAATCAGGGAAAACTAGACAGAGTAAAACAAGAAATGGCACATACAAATAATGCAGTATGCAGGGTAAGTGAGCCAAGGTGGACATGAATGGGACATTTTTGGTCAAACAATTTCACAGTGTTTTACTCAGGCATTGAAAATCTAAGAATTTAGTAGGTAATGAAGATATTGAAATAGTTCAGGTTTTCTATACTGTGGCTCAGTCCTTAATTAGAATGGAGACTGCAGTCAAGAAATGAGAAGTTCTAGATCTTGCAGCCCATTCTTCCCTGTTTTTTTTTTCCTGGCCCTATTGCCTCCCAACTCATATCAAAGACATTCCTTTCACTCATACACACTAGAACTAGATGCTTCTTCCTGTCTGTTCTCCAGAAGTGGAAAATGTGTCTGATTTCTGCCCCTGCTGAAAGGAAGCTCTTGAAAGAATTTAAAACCTGGTAGACACATTAGGTAGGAACCGTTCCTTTTCGAAAAACATAACACTGTTATGTTATCTCACCACTTAATATTTGAGTCTCTCTCCTCCCATTTTTTTTTCAATCGAGAAAGGCTATGTTGTTGTTCTTTTTGGATAACATAGTGGACTGGAATGCACAGACATTTCCTGGGAAGGAAAAAGGGGTGTCTGATGGACAAACTGGCCCTGGCTTTCCCTTCCTCTCATTTCTACAGCCATATCTTTGTGACGTAGCAGGCACTGAGTAGGAGAGGTAAGGAGAGATAGATACGGAAAGAAGGGAAAAAATGGGTGAAAGAAGTTGTGTCTGCTTCCTCCCTCATATGATCCATTTATTTCAAATGTACATATAATGTGAAAATCCAGGATCCATTCCTTTTTTACCATCAGTAACTCTGGGGAACAGGGATTCCTCATTTGTATGTTACAAAGAAGACAGTGAATAATGATGGATGTGAACAATGGCCCCTGTTTGTGCAGCATATATTTCATCCCCAGCTCAAACACATCAAGGTGCTATAAAGAGAAGGAAGCAGCATGCAAACTCATTGACCTTTTTTACACACAATGCTAAGCCAAACATTCTGGCTTAATAAGCCAGGATATGCTTGAGTAACACATGTATTCTTGACATGGACTTTTTAAAGAGACCTGAACTAATTTATTCATTGCTGAAATGCAGTATTTGATAACTGAATCTATGGCGAGAGAAAAAAGGTTATGTAATTTGGATACAGTGTCCACTCAAAAGAATGCAGCTGCATCCAATTTTATCTAATTTATCCCTTTATATTGTTTTGTATTGTCTCATGGGGCTTAACTATGGCCATTTCCACACTACATTGGTATAGTGCTATTATTCCACTTTCAACATCCTGTGGAATTCTGGGGTTTATAGTTTACTGAGGCCAAAGAGCTCTCTGGCTGAGAATTCTAAAGGCCCCTCCCTCAACTGCAAAGCTCAGGATTCCATAGGATGTTGAAAGTGGAATAACAATACTATAACAGTGTAGAGAAGAAATGGCCTCTGTCTTTGCAAATTGTACCTTTCGTTGAAATAACAAAATAAATGAATTAATTCACTCACTCACTCATTCATGCATTCATCCAGCAAATGTCCAGAGTTGTAGCTACTGGGGGAGGTGACGAAATGAAGGAAGTGCCTCCACACTAAGAATTATTCCCCCATGAAATTCCCCTTCATTCCCCAAACTTTTAGCTTGCAAAGAGTGAAACACTGAAAATCATTCACAACTAGAACCCTTACATTTCCTATGCTTGCATTCCCTTGGTAACTGTACCTGCCCCCTTTCTTTGAGCTGTATTTCTACACTGTATTTCTAAATGCTCAACTGAAATGTTGAGTTCCTGTGAGGCTAGAATTTGAGAGAACGAAAGAAAACTTCATCTGGATTAGCAGAATTCTTGGGGGAGGGAAATGCCTTTCATACTGTCCTCCCCATAGCTACACCCTTGCCACACCCCTACTTAATTTCCTAACCTGTACAGAGGTAGAAGCAGACAAGTCACAATAAAATATAGCTCCCTGATAACATGTGAACAAAGAAGTATGGCTAATTGCTATCAAACTAGGCAAATTCATAAAGCAGTTTAAACCATGGGCTGAAGTTGTTTAGTAAGCCCTATTTGGGAAAAACTGAAATAACCACAGTTCTCTGTTGTTCCTTGTGGCTTACTTGCTAGCCATCCTGATTACAGGAAAGAGCTGGAAACACTCATACACTGCCAATGCACATTTAATGCATTTGTTTAAGACAGGGTTTTGACTTTTTTTTAAATGCTAACATGGCCATTGTCACTAAACATACTTGAATTTTAGCAAGGCATTTGTAGTAGCATATGTTGAAGTTTTACAAAATGAAATTTTGTGCATGGTAGCCATATAGATGCTGCAACATGATGTAAAAGGTGCCAAAATGGGAATCTGTTGTGGCTAAGGGGACAGGAAGTTTTGCGTGAAGTACTGAAGCTTCAAGGAAACAGTTGAATAGTGTCCAGAAAGCAGCAGGACTGGATAGCGTAGTTTTTCATTTCTTTAGTTCATTCAACATTGACCTCTGCAAGAGGAATCATGTTTTCAAATATCCATAATTTTTAAAAATAGATATACAATTATTTTTAAATGAAACATTAGCTTTTTATTTTTTAAAAAAGAATTATTTGAAGTATATAATGACTGTTGGCATAGCTTCCTCCTGTGGGGGGTGATGACATCCAAAAGCCATTCCAGCTCTGAAATATGGTGCTTTTACATGAATCAAGAGAAATGAATGTTGGTACTTCACTGAATAGAAACACACTGTCAGGGCCTACAGCTGGAGTGGGAATGGTGCAACCTACAGTCCTAATCAGATCTAAAAGTAGAGTTGTGCCAGCCAACTAGGAATGTTTGTCAGGTTACAAACGCTGAACAACCAATGACTGTACAAATAGTGTGATAACAATTGCAGTAGCTATTAAAGGGTCAGCTATGCATTTCAAGCATTTTTTTTTATGAGACAACAGTACATTGTAATGTTTTGTTATAGAAAACTATTTTGAGTCAACATTGACCATTGACCAGATGCACACATTTATTACAAAAGCTGCATGTACTGGCTGTAGTTATCTCCATTAGATTCATATGTCTACTGCTGATAATACTTCTATTGCAGTACACTGTGTGCTTAATTAAAGGGAAGTGACTGAAATTAGATACAGCTATGATTGGAGTTATGGCTGCAGCTTGCATATTATCAGTTCTAGTTCTCCATTAAATGTAGCTTAAGATGTGTAAATATAGAGCAGGGTTATGCAGAAGGCAGGCTGAGATCTACTGTTAAATTGCAGCATGATTTGCAAGAAATTGACAAGTGTTTTTGACACCCAAATATTTATCCTTCAAATGGGGTAACTAAAACCAAGAAAGGTTGGGGAGAAAAAACAAGACTGGATTTTTATGCATGAGCTCAGTTGCTGGTGCTGAAAGCAGTAAAAATATACCTGCTCTATAGCAATCTTGATCAAAATTTCTATTACTACATAGATATCATTCCAAAGGCTAGCTCACAAGTGGTAGTGGCCCTATCTTCTCCTATCACGCAGATGGCTTCTAGAATCCTGAAAGGCTTATTCTGTTATTAGTAGACCCTGCTAGATAGTTTCACTTTAGCCCAGCTGAAGGCTAAGAAATGACCGATGTCTGAAAATGGACTGGATAGTAAACTTTCCTTTTACCGTCTTGTTTATAATGTTCTCAGGACTATTACAATGGAGATGGATCATGCACTCGCACTTTAATTTTGCTTGGCTTGTTCTACCCTATACAACCTCAATAATCCATCTTCCAATAGTCTCACCAGCCCAGTGGACCTAGACTACAGTGTTGTCCCTAGGATAATCTGGGTAAAATTAATTGTTTAGAGGTCCAGTGCTACTACTTGCTGGACATCATGTTGGAAACTATGAGGTAAAGAACTGGAATGCCTTTTGCTGCTGCAGACTCCCTGTTGCAACTATTACTACCAATAAAGTGAATCTTACAGCAGTGATGCGTCAGTTTTTCCTACCAAATTAAATATTCAGAAGGCCAGGAATTATAGTTAGCTCCAACACAGGGTACAGTAGATCATTGGCTCTATGTCCAAAGTCACAATTTTGCATCTTGCATTAGGTGGTGGGTGTAAACCACAAAACAGTTGGATCCCACAAACCTGGAGTCTGTCTATCATCACCTTAGAGAGTGAAAACATTTATAGTAGCAAGATGAAAGCAAGATGTAAAAGTGTGCTGCTTCACTTCTGCGCCTCTTCACTGCAATGGCCAAAGCAGTTAAAAGCATTGGCCGTCAATCATCTACAACTACACTGTATCAATCAACTACACTGGCCCAATGCTAGCCTACATGTTTGTCCTCTTCCTCCTTGTGGCTGAACACAGTTCTCTCCCCCTCAACTATTTTGGTCAGATGGAGGGGAAGGGAGTGTATGTTGTTGGCAGCCAACTGCTCACACAAATAGAAGATCAGAATAACTTGTGCAAAAGTTTATTGGTCTTCTTTGATGCATTATCTTCTGGTTCAAAGAGGAATTGTACTTCTGTTCAAAGACATGATGTCTAGCATATTAACATAATCAGAATTTATGGGTGTACACTAGTTAGCCATAGATATGTACAAGAACCAGCTGTCAGGCACTGGATGTTTTAAAGCAGTGTTGTCAAATGTCCCTCCAGATATTTGGGGCTTCAGCTTGCATAATTCCTAAGCATTGACCACGTTGGCTGGGACTTCTGGAATGAGGTCCAAAATATCTGGAGGACTGGTGGACGAGAACTCTTGTTTTAAAAGTACTGCTAAAGGTGCCTTATTTGCAACCCATAGCACTAATTATTAAGAGGGAACATCTTCTCTTTAAAAGAAGCTGTACGCTGATGACTCTAGGGTTTCCCCAGTGATGCTGGTAGCTTCCATGTGAATTCATTCTGAGTTTTATTCTAAACTTTAAAAGAAATATACAAAGTTCACAGCCTATTTGGGAGGAAAGGTTCCAAAACCTTAACACCATCTTTAAAGGGCAGACTAAAGCCAGTGTGAGATGATATTGACATGGAAGTCATTAGATGCTACTAGATTTCCTTTCTTCAAAGCTGTCAACCATCCCTACCTATTTCAGCAGATAGTACATGGCCACTGCATTTTTCCAGACTGAATGGGATGGGGGACATTTTTCTATATGTGCACAACGATCATACAGAAGGGGAATGCAGGAATGTTTCCACTGAATTAGAATTGGGAGAAGGTGGGGCATCTATGCAGGTGCAGCCACAAAAAGCTTATTCAGATCTGACACCCACTTGATTATTCAACAGCAATAAATTGAAATGGGAGGATGGTTGTTATCAGAAAGGTTCCATAAATTCACATGAGAGGGAGTACTCTCATTTACAGGGGCAACTTCAAGAATACGACTTCCTTATATTTGCTGAAAGGCCACACTGGCATGAAAGAGAATGTGAAGGATCACTTCATCGCCTTTTCTCTTCATTTCACTAATAGGTACTGTGAAGGGCACTCTGTGAAGAGCACAATTATGATAACCTATTTATATGTGCTTTTATGTGCTTTTGTCCGCTGCTAGATAAAGACAGGCAACTGATTTGCTATGATCAACTCTCTTTTTAGTTTTTTACACAACAAGAAGTTACAATTTAAGAAAAGGTGTTTTTTTTTAAAAAAAAAAAAACTTCTTAGGAGTTAAACTCCATAGCATGGATGCAAATCTTCGCATATTTCATTTCCACAAGCAGAGAAAAAAATGCAAAATTTTAACCCCATATTTGGTGAGAATAGAAGAGTGTCTGGTCATTTTTCATTTTCCTTGGGGACTTTTTCTTTTTTTGCTGCACAATAAATATTTCTCTTTTTTTAAAATTATGCTATTGCTAAATATGATTTTTTTAAAAAATCAGTCCTTCAGTCTTGAGCGGGGTCCAAAAAAACCTCGCGGTGAATGAAAACATTTTTAAAGTATTTATTTATTACTTTAAATTCACAATCAAAGTTATACATTCAGAAAAAGAAAAAGCAGAAAGAAGAAAAGAAAGGTGAAAAAGGAAAGTAACATGAAATTAAACTGGAACTAACTCACAATACTGAAGCACTAAACTAAAAAACACTAGCTTACTAAATCACCGAACACTAACTTTAAAAAATCTGCTATTACAGATCCAACTAAATACATAATCCTACTAGAATTAAAAGTAAACATAGTCACAGATTATGGCATTGTTAGATTTCTTACTTCTCAAAAAGTCCATTAACAATTTCCAATTTTTTCTTAAAAAAATCTTCTACTGGCTTATCCTTTAAACCCCACATGTGTTTGGTCATTTGGCCTAACTCAGGAACTTTAGCAATCCATTCTTCCAGTGTCAGTGCTTCAGTCTGTTTTTAAGTTTGAGCAAACAATGTTCTTGTTGCTGTTATTATATATTGAAAAAGTAATATATACTTATTAGCCAATTCTTCATCCATAATACCCAGCAAAAATGTTTCTGGTGACATTGCAAAATCTACCTTTAAATTTTTTTGGATTTCACATAAAAGCCTCAGATCAATAACTGTTCACATTCTTACATACCCATCACACATGGAAAAAGGAACCCTCTTTATTATTTTGTCCCCAAAAATGATTTGAAACATTCCTAAATGTTTCCAATAATTTTGACAAAAAAATTCTGAATTTTTGTGCAGAACACTTTGGTGAAAATTGTGGCTCAACCCTCCCCCTAAAAAAGTTTGTACTTGTGCAAAAACACTTTGTGCAAAGGAGTTTCTGCACAAGTGCTGGTCTGGCAGAAGAAAAGAATGTTGTGCGAGTGAAGCTTTTGCCAAAATAAATCCTAAAATGTGAAAAAAACCCTAGCAGTTGACAATTATTCCAATGGCATGTCTTACCTTTTCTTGTGTGTGTGTGTGTGTGTGTGCATGTGTGCCTTCAAGTCACCTGTCAACATATGGCAACCTCATTAATTTCATAGGGTTTTCTTAGGTAAGGAATACTTAGAGGTAGTCTTGCTAGTTCCTTACCCTGAAATATCACCTACAGAACCTAGTATTCACTGGTGATCTCCCATCCAATTCTACTCAAAGCTGAGCCAGCTTAATTCCAAGATCAGACGGAATCTGGTGCCTTGACGGTATTTAGGCCCCTTTAGCATAAAGAAATTTTTCATTATTCTTTTCAAGATTCTTGCAGATTAAGGTGATTCTACTATAAAGTAATTTAAGTGCTATGTAAAAGTCTCACTGGAGTTGAAGGAACTTATTCCTGAATAAGTACACACAGATTCATGTCCTTAATGTTTCTCTAATTAAAGTGTCTGAGTTTCCTGGATTAAAAATGGAAGAAGCTCTTGCTGTACAGTCAGAAATGAGTTAGGGGAAGTCTACTATACTTGGAGAAAACAGCCTTAGAAAATAGGACAAATCACATATACGAGGCTAAAATAGAGACAAGGCAGAGCCCTTAGCTAAACAATGCAGTCATAGATAAACATATTATTGGTGATGATGAACAACAAACCATTTATGATTTAGAACTTGGATATCTGAGGGAATCTCTTCTGCTGTATGAGCCCACACAGTTATTAAGATTTTCAGCAGAGACACTTTTGCATGCTCGAATGACAACTGAAACAGAATCAGGAAGGACACATTTTTACTAGCTGTTATCATGGTTTTGGAGCTAGGCCTAACACTCCTAAGAGGAAGCCAGCCAACACTGCCTTTTGTCACGCTGTGAGGCTCTTCAGTTTAAGAACATTGTAAATCAAGGGCAGTGCTATCTCCCTTGGTGAGGAATATGTTCCAGGTTTTGGTCTAAACTTTAAAATAGCTATCCAAGGTGGCAGACCCAATGGCCAAAATAAAAACTGGAATCTGTGCCCCATGAACATTTCCCCCTTGACATGGAAGCTACTACCCACTATTTCTGTAAGTATTTTTAATTTGTTGGAAGCTGTTTTAATAGTAACATTTCCCCAGTGGCTAAAGCTTGGAAAGCTCCTTGAAAATGCATGTTCCTATGGAGGTCACTCCACAAAGCCAACCTCCACAAAGGTAATTCATTAGCATTACTTTCACAAGGAGAGGCAATTTGTGTTACTTGTTACATTACTTCTTGCTTTTCTGTTACTTTTAAAGTTCTTTTAAGTAATAACTCAAAAAAGTAAGAAAACGGTTTTTTAAAAAAATAAAAGCATGACTCCAACTACTGTTAATGATTTTTATATTACTGTTTTATCTTCTCTTACTTTTACATCTTCAATGGTATTGTTTTGCAAATTTATTAATTGGTTCTTGTTAGCATTCTTGAAGTGTCTTTGAAGAAAGACAGGAGAGAAATGCTATATACAAGCAGAGGGACAGTCAAAATAAGTACAAATAAGTAAGCCCAGTATAAAAAGGTGGAAGGAAGAGGAAGACTAACTGGTTTTTTCCATTCAAAGGTTGGCAGAGCTTTGTAATGGATCAAACTGCACAGCAGGAGAAGTCTGGTGTTTGAAGATCCAGAACTGTAAGAGAGAAGAGCAGAGACCTTGAAGTTGATCACAAACAGTTAGCATCCAGTGGCAGATTGAGTCAAGTCACTAGGCCATAGTTTTTCTGCCGTTGCTGTTGTTACATGTCTTTGAGTTGCTCCAGCTTATGGTGACCCTGTGATGGGAGTATTTTAGGCAAGATTTATTGTGAAGTTTACCATTGCCTTACTCTGAATACTATTTGAAACACCAAGTATTCCCTGGCTTCCCATCCATGTACTAATCAGCCTGACCCTGCTTCATTTGTGATAGGAGACAGCTTCTAGTGCCATCAGAGAATTTAGGCAGGCCTTTACTGTGGTGAAATGTAATGTTGTTATTGTTGTGTGTTATGTGACAATGGCCCTTTCCGCACGCGGTTATTAAGGCGGGCCAATGCGTCTTGCCACAGAGGTCTTCTGCACCTTGGAGTGGACTAGGTTCAGTTTATTTACCTTCGTTCTGCACTTAATTCCGACTAAATGCACCCCCATGTGGTGGTAAAGCACACTATTTGAAATCCAGAAGAAATCGGTTTTCCAATTTTCCAGATTGATCCAGTTCATACTTTCACAGTGGTGCAGACACGTACATTCGCACCAATGCGAATTGGTGATCAGGGGAGGGCTGATGGGAGGGGCCAGGGGGTAGTATGGACTTAGTCACATACTCACGTACACAATGATGTACTAAACCATGCAAAAAAAGGGGGGCCAATCACAGCCGACGGGGTGGGGTGAGGAGAGTAGTGGGAGTGGCCACAGTGGAGGCAATGTGGATTCATGAACTCGCACTCCTCTGAATCAGAATGGAAAATACGCAGTAGCTGTGCGGCAGGAAACGAGGGAGAATCCACCTTGTTTCGAGCCGAAAAAATCCGGTAAGAAACGGCATGAACCGATTCACCAGCCTCATGAGGAAAGGGCCAGAATCTATCAATTTTTTTTTCTCAGCATGATTTGACATGGGGCAGGTTGCTATTCCATATCTATTAGGCTGAGAGAGTGTGACTTGCCCAAAGTTACCCAGTGGGTTTCCATGGTTGAGCATGGATTTGAACCCTGGTCTCCCAGAGTCTAGTCCCTACCCTCAAACTAATATACCACAGTAGATCAAATGGCAATATATTTTATTTAAATTATAATCATAGTTATACATTATAAACATATTTAAATGTTTTACAGGTCTATGTATCTTTTCTCCTTCTTGGAAGTGGGGAAGAAGATGATGTTTAAGTTGCCATCCTATAGATCTGTGGATGCCAAGGGAAACCTTTTGTTCTTTTCAAATATCCCCTTGGCTATTTTTTGATGGTACTTCATGACCAACCAGAGGAGCCCTAAAAGCTACCTGGAAAGCCCAATAATGTTTTGGAAGGCAAACACTGGGCAGGGCAAAAAAATATAGATAGATAGATTTTAATGAGATACAGTGAGAAATACGAGTAAATGAGATGCAACCCTTTCTCCTAGATATGCTACACGAGAAGAAGACATTGCCTGTTTAAGTGAAACCACCTGTAATAACCTGCCCAACTCTTTTGGAATGTGCAGAGTCCCAGCATTTTGTCTAGTCGGGGTTCTAGCACTGAGATTGTTTTCTTGTGGGCAAGCAGCTTCCTCACATTCCTGTTATTTTATCCTTAAAGATGTTGCTATGGAGACGGGCATGAAAATGGTACTTGGCCAGTGAGATAGTGACAGAACTATAAAGGTAAGGAGTCTGGGGCTTTAGAAAAATCTTTAGGCTTAGTTAGCCTAAACCTAAGACAGGCACAAACACAAGATATTTTGCTCATTTGAATGAGAAACAGTGTAGCTCTTCTCTCCCCACCTTCCAATACAGCAGTCTATCAAGGAGCATTTAATGAAGTAGGTAAATACCAGCCATTAAAAATAATCCATCACAGCTCATGAACACCCAGTTAACTGGCATCATATTGCATAATACCTATTTTCCTGTGCAAATGTTGTTAGACGTAGAGTTACAATAACACCATAAATGTAGGTGTTTATTTCCTAGAGCAAACTGATTAATACAAATGCAGCCTAGCTAAATTGCATTCTAATGGAAACCAAAATAATAGTCTTTCCCAATTCATTTTATAGTTCGGTATGAGCAAAAATAAAAATTTTACTTCTTTTCATTAAAAAAAATAAATAAAACTCTCCACTAATCCACAGAGTATTGTGTAGAGGGAATGTCTCAAGACTGATTATTCCCTTGTTCTCAGATAGTTGTACAAAACAGGGACCATTTCTGCACTAGACTGTTATAGTGCTATTATTCCACTTTCAATATCCTATGGAATCCTGGAGTTTGCAATTTAGGGAGGAGCCTCTATAGTGCTATAACAGTCTAGTGAGGAAATGGCCAGGCTGGGCTTATAACCCAGGAATAGTAAAGTCTCATATTCCATAGGAGTATCAAGATCAATCATTATATTTAAGATGTAAAAGTTATAATAATTGGGCCATGAGTACTTTTGAGGATCAGATGCACCAAATTTAATAATTCTCTGATCGTTTCAGAAGATGGCCTTGCAACCAGCTCACAGAAAATGGGTATTTATGTTTCTCCAAGTCACATAATAATTTTCAGAAAAGTGTTATGGGGGTACCTTTGAATCAGCAGTTGAAACAACCATAACTTCTCCTGCCTGTTTCTTTCATCCGCCATACGTTCCACACCTGCTGTGCCATACACATAGAGTAGATGAGACAACTTTAAATCCACCTCCTATTCAACCCCTCCTCTCCCTCCATCTGTCACAAATTCCTTACCCCTTGTACTACGCACTCAGAGTACTATTCACAACAAAAAATGGTGAAGAGGATCAGGAACAGCCAGGGATAAAATGAGTGGTGAAATGTATGATTTCCTCACCTAGAGATATAAATCCCCTCCTCTTGTTTCATTCTCACATGCATTTTTCTCCTTGCTAAAGAGAGTAAAATGTATTTTCTCTTGGTCTCAAGAGAGTTTTCACATTTGCAAGAAGCATTTGTTTTTAATGTAAATGGTTTAATTTTAATAAACTACAATAACTGTTACTTTGTGGAATTCCCCAGCACAGAAAGTTAAGCTGACCCCTCTGTTCTTTTTCTACCAGCAAGCAAAGACCTTTCTGTTTACTGAAACCTCTGAGTGTTAACTGTCTGTTGCAGATCTTTTAGTTGGGGTGTATTGAGCTTTTATCATTGTAAAACTGTTTTAAATTAGTATTTTTAATATGATTGTTTCATTTTTCTGTAACTTCCACATTGCGCTTTGTTTTAATTGTATTTTGTTTATCCTCATATAGTGAAACACCTTAGGTCTCATATTAGTAGAAAATAAAAATAAGAATTTATTGCGTGGGCTGTTAAAAATTAAAGGCATTAAATAGGTTGTTTGTTTGGTTTTGGTTTTTAATCAGTTAGCCCATCTATCTGCACTTGCTCTGGATGCGAGCTTTACTTCACGAGTTTGCTCAGAGACATTATGCACAAATTGCAGAAAGCTCAACAAAAAAGGGCTTATTGTTCGTTCTTGTGCTGGAGGCAAGAAACCTTTTGGAGGATAACGAATTCTTGACAGGCTGTCTCAACTTGTCAAGACAGCCTGTCTTGTCAAGGACAAGTAAATTAGTGAGATTTCTTCAGTCCTTACTCACTTCCCAGTTCAGTGGTAGGTGTAAAGGTACTGGTGGCTTCTTCAAGCTCTGACCCAAATCGTGGCTTTACAACAACTTTTCCTACATCAGATGAGACCTTATAAAGAGCCCTTCTTTCATCTAGCAGCTCAGGTTCTCAAAGACCAAGAGGTGAGCTTGATACATTGCTCCACTCACTTTTAGATCCCTTTTCCCCACCCTATGGTTCTGATAACTAAAAAACTAATTAGGAAATGGCTTTTCAAATTAATAATTTACTCATGAGCTGCAAAGAGATTTACTTTGATCTAGCAAGCTCAGCTGTTACAATAACCTTAATTACCAAGATAATTTCGGAAAAGGTGATAATGATCAGAACAAAGGCAACACACGTTGATCAGTCTTATAATAAAGAGTCTCCATAGAGGGAGAGTTGGTTGACCTCTGGCACATCAGCATAATAAACATTAACTGGTAGCATGGTTTCTCTCCAAGTCAACCCTGGGTGTAATTCTGTGATGATGACATTCTTCATAACTTACAGAAATCTCAGCATCCTCAGGGAAATTTCAAATCCTGCAGTACTTGCATGAAGGTGTGACAACCAGACAACTTTTAAACTAGTTTGTGTCTGTAGTGTAGATGACAGTACAACTAAGCCATTTCTCAGACAACCAAAAATCCTCATTCCAAAGACTGCTGTCTGCCTTATGAAGCTACCTTTTCTACTTAGTTCGTGTCATTTCATCAGCTCTTCTCTGTCCATGTAGTTTCTGTGCTATAGACTAAAAAGTACAGACTAAAAAGTGATGATTAGACTCGAAAATATTTGCAAAAGGGGATTCATTTGGACCCTAATTACTAGAATTCAGATGTAAAGTTAAAAGGCTTTAGTTTCAAGTTATATAGGGGATAATTGGTAAGACATTATTTGGGGTATAATGTCTACATGGATGTATGGGGAAAATGTGGTATGAAGATATAAAATTTATTTTGTGCAGTAATTTAAAAGATGATGTATAGATGGTATCTGACCCCAACTTAAGCTGTCAAAAATGTCTCAGAATGTTTCAAACCAATGCTGGGGATGTCAAGATAAGGAGAGTTCCTTTTTTATATATGTGGTGGACTTGTAAGAAAATGAAACGTTACTGGTCTAAGATTTATATACTAATAAAAAAAATATAGATTTTGTAATGTGTTCTAAGGATAAAACACTTTAAGACTTTTTGAAAGATTGGAAACTGTTTAGGGATTTTTTGAGCAATAAGAAATCTAATAATGCCATATTCGGTGGCGGTAGTTGTTAGTAATTTTAGTAGGATTATTAAATTGAATCCGTAATGGTAGAACTTTTTTTCTTTTTTACTTTTCATTACAGTCAGGATTGGGGGGGGGATCAGAGCACTACTGTGTATTAGTTACACACCATTTTCTTCCCCCCTTTCTTTTTCTACTCTTTCTTTATTTTTTGCATGTATATTACTTTGATTGTAGATTGGATTGTTCATGTTAAAAATGAATTAAAAATGAGACTTACCTATGTGTGTAGTCCCATTTACTACTACCTTGTGAATATAGTGTATCTAATAAAAAAAGAAACTCCACATTTTACAGTCACAATAATCCACATATAAGCTTTTTAATATAATATAGTCCAATGGAAATTGATAACAGTAATATCACCACCAGGCAGGGGAAAAGAGAGAGAGAGAGAAACTAAGAACACAGAAAAGTTCAGAAAACTTTCCTCTCATTTTTTTTTTGTACAAAACAAAAATAGTATGTACAACAACTACATTTCACCCATCTATATTATGAAATGCTAGTGTACATCTTTCTCTTTTTCAGATCTGTGCATTCAACATAATTGCTTCCCCCACCCCCCATTTCAAGGGAAAGTGTCCTAGGAATGACTCACATGCTCTTGCCATTTAATACTGGAACATGCTCCCCCTAAACTACTTAATTTAAAGCTGGAATTAGTCTCTTTATGCTTGCAGCATTTTTATGAAGGCAGTGTAATCCCATGGAGCACTCACTGCAAGCAGTTTAAAGCCTGATGTTTTACAGTGTTACTTTTTTGCAGTCTATGCATATATTTCACTGATAGTTTTCCGGTTGTCTTTCCTTACAAAAATAGAATATGTGCCATAGAGAACTCAAGATATTCATGTTGTTTCTAGTATTATTTTTTTGTGTTGTCTATTCTTAAAGTCATATTTGACAGTGTTAGAGAAAGTGCTATTTAAAGCATAAAATATTAGATCCATTCTTCCACTACAATAATGCTAAAACACCCAAAATGGATTTTTTCCGGACAAAAGGTAGATTCTGTTCCCATACTCACAAAAAATTCCACAAATCCTTTGCTCCACAAAGGAACAGCTTTGCCACTGCTGTGTTCTGCTGGAATACCTAGGGTCTTCCATCAGCAGAGCTGTCATGACATTGGGCTAGCTGCTGTTCTGTCCAAAACATGGAAATATTACCTGTTTCTTTGTTTGTTTTTTAATTACAATTCCCAGTACTCCTGAGAATAGTCACACTGACTGAGGAATTCTGGGAGTTGTAATTCAAAAGAGTAACTGCAGGGTTTCTGCTATGATTTTTATGATCCCTTAGAGCTGCAGATTGTAAAATGTAAAATTAAATCTTTATTCATTGTGTTTCTGCATTAAATTTTTATTCATTGCATTTCTGTACAGGGATAACAGCCTCTAGTTGTGTATATAATCTATAGGAAAACTGGAACATTTTTAAGAAATACCTTGACATCCAGAATGGAATGCTCATATGCCATCTTAATCGTTTTGAGTAATATTTTAAAGCCATTTAAAATTTGTAACATACCAAAAATATTCTAAGCTCTGTACAGAAGGTGCTTAGGAAAATAATTTCATTGAAAGAGAAAACAATCCTATCCTTTAGGCTCATTATCTAATAGCCATAACAATAATTTTTAAAAATGACTGTGAGGGGAGAGAAAGCAAGCATTTATGTTATTTTATTTGCCACCTTTCTGCTGGCATGGGACCCAAAGCAGTTCTGGAACAGCAACTCCTTCCCTGGCTGATAGACTGGGTCACTCTTTCCCCTTGCTCGACCTACTTTCTGGGAAGCAACCTAGATTCCAAATAGTGCTAAGTCTTCATACTAGTAGTGGAAACCAGAGTACCCTTCACTTCAGCTCTGGAGTCTGAGGGCAACAATGCTAAAATGCCAATGTGTTTGTAGGGATGTGTGGCAGGTTTACCCTAAAGAAAGTCCTGTCATCTTGAGAATATGTGATTCACTAATAAGTGCCATTATGGTTATCAACAAAAACAATACATATCTAACTTAATTCTTCCTAGACATGCCTAGCATTTCAAAAACATCTTCTATTCTCTGATCCCCTGCACCACCTAACAAGGCAGGAAATAGAGTTGGCTTTGAAAGCCACCGTGCTGATGGAACATCACAAGTCCTTGGATTGTATCATGCTTTCCATGTGTTAGGGAAGACAGCCCTGAACTGGAAGTGAGTATCCTTGTCTCAGGCCAACACTAACATAATAACCTATCTAGGACTTTTTGGGAATAAAGGTTGCGAGATCTCAGAGTTCTGTTTAAAATCTCAGGGAACTGCTATGCTTCTTCAGGTAGGGAGAAAAATCTCAGGGGGAGTAGTACCTGTAAAACAGACTTTTTTTTCTCCCCTGTGAGGTTACTTTACAACCTAAGTACCCATTGCCAACCATTCTCAGCTGCTGCCAATGCTCACCAGTTCAACTTGAAGATTGTTTGCATGTACACTGCGACTGGACAAATCATGGTGGACCCAAAAACAAGGTGAGGGAACTGAGAACAGAGCAACTAGGTGCATATATCCATTATGCCATCTGAAGCAAGGCAAGAAGTGGAGGACCAGCATCCTGATTCATGAAACTATAATGCACAGATCCTAGCAGCAGTGGTATGGAGCCTAGGGGGGAAAAACCTCTATTTGCTCTGGCGTTTAGCCACCTATGCGATTCGGCATCAGCAAAGAACTTGAGGCCCCTTCATACTATGCAATTATGCCTAACACTGTGATTCATCTTTAAATGCCATGGTTCCTTCTCATGGAATTTGGGATTTGTCATTTAGAGACCAGAATGGTATAGTGGTTTCAAAGTTGGAATACAACCCAGGAGACCAAGGTCCTTACTGTTGTCATCCCAGTTAAACAATGTGTTGTTCCTGGTCCAGGACCCATGCCACTGCATGACGTCATTGTGGGCCAGCTGCTGTCACGTCACTATCTGTGAGAAACCTGGCCTTTTTCATTATTCGAAAAAATTCAGTAATGGCCCCCTTTCCCACCATGCTCACATCAGCTGCAGGCATACAGTAAGGTCTAAAGCACTTGATAGCACTTCTTTCCACAGTGCACTGCAAGAACTGACCAATCATGAGTCATGGGGTGCTGAAAAGGCAAGGAGAGGGCCTCACCATTGACACTATACAGCAGAAGGAAGAACAGTGTGCCTGATGTTACCCATCTGCAGATGCCAGCAGGGTGCGGTGGAAAGCATTCAGGCCCCGATCTCACTGTAGAAATGGCAATGCTGGGATCCCACCAGAACAACACACTATTGGGCATGATGTGGTAAGTGCCCAGGATTCGATTCCCTGCTCAATCATAGGTGACCTTGGGCATGTCACACACACTCAGCCCTCAGAAACCCCCTTGATAGGTTTATCTTAGGACCATCATAAGTCAGAAATGACTTAAAGGCACACAACAACAACAACAACAAAAGCAGCAGCAGCAGCAGCAGCAGCAGCAGCGGCAGCGGCAGCGGCAGCAGCAGCAGCAAAACATTTTGAATTCTCAGCCAGAGAATTCTAGTGCCTCACTCACCCCGGGTTCCACTGGATGCAGTTGAAGCAGAATCAATGCTATATATAATATATAGCATGGAAGGTCTCTGGGGGGAAATGCATTTACTATGTCTGCTGTAATTAAGGCTGTGTGGGATATAAACTCTCGTGCGAGTTGTAGCAACACTGCAGTTGCTCAGCTCCTTTTGCCACCTGGATGGTCATTAAAAAATGGGGTCTTTGCTTCCATCTTTACATTCCTATATTATTTAGTTAATCAGGATTTATTAGATTCTCAGCCCATGTATCCGGATTCACCTGGTTCCACAATCACCTGCTTCAGAAGAGGTTTAGATCCCCTCCCAATTCTTGCCTGCTTCATTTCTGTGATATCACCTATGATATCACAAAGATTCATCCTCTGGTCTCAGATTTAGCCCTAAAATTGGAGAGAATGGGGTGCTGTTGATCTTGCAACCAGGAATCTAAGTAAAGAAAAACATGTCTATGATAGAGATACATTATCTCTTTTAATTGATCAAACCTGGTATAAATGCTAGAAGGGTAGCGTTCTACTTTTGTCTGGCCAATCAAGTACTTCAGTGAGCATCTAGCTGCATTCCAGCCCTTCAACTAATTTGACTACGGTAATCTTAAGTTAGGAAAGTTACATTTCTAAATCTCTAGTGTGGCCAACACTTGGCACAGTTGTATACAAAAACTTATTAGGTGCTGCAAGAATGGAGGTATGCACCCTGGCATATCAACCAGGGCTCACAATAAGGAGAAGGAATGATGCGAAATATTGTTGGAATGTGAACAATTGGAACCATGTCCACAGTATGGAGAAAAAAATTGCCAGAGGCAGAAGGGGTGAGAGACCTTTTGACATCTTATAGAAGACTAAGACAAAAGAAATTATCCTAAAGTTGGCTTCCCAAAATAGAGAATGATTCAAAAAAAAAAAAAACTCTGAGAGAGCAAAAAGCCTAAGTCCTGAGTGTGCAATTTTATACACATAGTCAGCTGGGTTTATGTTCCGGTGAACTCAAACAGAACTTCTGAGCAAATATATATGCACCAGGATTGTATCTGAAGCCATTCAGTTTGGGAATATATCAGTAAGCCAATAAAGACTCACTACTATCCAATACATGTGTGCACATTCTCTCTCTCTCTCTCGCTCTCCTTGTGATGGGTCATTTTATTAAAATAATTTAGCAACCGTCAGGGGCAGACCACTTTTGTTTCTCACCTCCACAGACTGCTGTTTTCAATCCATCAGTTAAGTCATTTCCAATTTTCACAGAAAGGCCTCTCAAATAAAGGCTAAACCCATGTCAAATTTCATTTTCTTGCCCCAAGCAGTTCACGAGCTTCTCCAGCTTATTACAAAACAAACAATACAAAGGCCCAAGTAGTGGTGGGGAAATCCCATTTTTCTGAGCCTGTGAGACAAAGGTTTCACAAAGAGAGACAAAACTGGCAATAAAGGATTATAACAGTAGCACGTTTTCTTAGCAAAACTAGTTGCAGTCCCATCTGTTCAAATATTTCCTTTGACTAGTATTTAGTCTACATAAAAGCTATCTATGAACATACAAGAACACACAGATCACATGTCCAGATGTTGATGAACTACAATTTCCAGCAGTCCTCACTATTGGCTATGTTGGTTCAGGGTACTAGGATATTCAATCCAACATCTTCTGGAGGAAGACATGATTCCCACCTCCATGTACACTGCAAACTTAGATGGCAGATCAAAATGGACAGCATTTCATACAGAATGGGCACATCCTTGCATTATTTGCATTGTTCTCCTTCCAAAAGCTTTGCTCGTACCATTTCTGTGGTGTTTTCATTGTCGGGTGACAACAGTTCTGTTCATCCAGACCTATAAAATAACAAATGTAGCCTAGATAACCAATTTTAACATCTTTGTTACATGTAAGTATTTAATTTTTCAGAGCAGTGACAAGTTCTATTGTCACACATTAGGTTGCTTTCGATGCACTTTATGTTCTATTATGTATTTAAATGGTTTTTAATGCTTATTTGTTGAAGATGCTCTGAGAATTTTTGTTACAACGCAGTGTGTGTATGTTTGTGTGTACATCACATCCAAAGGTTTTACGTATTTGTGTATGTCTGCACACACAACATATGTCATATTGTACACTGGGTTCACTAAGACTCAGGTTAAGAACCTGGCCTGAATGGCAGCTTAGAAGCAAGAGAAGTAACCAAATGAGAGTGTATTGGTCTGAAATACAGATTTATATGCATACTTACATTTGTTACATCCAGCTACAACAGACCTGTTGAATCAATGTGACTCATATAAATGTTGATTTATCAAGTTCCCAATGATTCAGTGGGTCTATTTCAGCTGGGGTAAAGAATTGGGATTTAACCCCTATAGTGCAGGGTATGGTCAATCTGTCTTTCCACATTTTTCTGGACTCTTTTCCAGCCATATTATTGGCTCTGTTGCCTGGGTCTGATGTAGCTGCAGTCAAACAAGATCTAGAGATGCATAGTTGTCCAGCCCTGGTGCACAGATTTGCGACTGCTTCATGTATTTTATCACAGTAATCATAAAAACAACATTATCATTGTCATCATGACCCTCATCCCTAATATAGTACAGAGGCAGAGAGATATTAGAGCTATGTGCAAAGCTGCTGTCCATTCATATTGAAGGTAAATGTTGAATCACAGAATTCCAATTTATCCTTTAGTGACCTTGTAATAGTTCCAAGATCAAATGCCATGCAAGGTTGCTTCATTGCTCAAGATACTTGGTATTAAGTTTTGGCTAGCCTAAAGCCCACTGTGTCCTTTGGTTGTGGCTGAAGTTTTCCTACAACAGAAGTGAGCAACTGTGGCCTTCTAAGGGTTTCGGCCTACAGTTCCCATCAGTCTCATCTGGCATATCCAATGACAAGAGACTTGGTGTGAGCTCAAGCCCCATATCATCTGGAGACCCATGGTTACTCATTCCTCATGTATAAACTAGGATCATAAATGCTGTTTCCTAATCCTATATAAATGGAATTTGGCTAGGATGTCCTTAAAGCAGGACTGGGCAACTGTGGTGAGTCTCTGCAAATTATTTAAAAGGTTAATTGCTGTTGCTAGGGTTTTACGGGAGAGACAGGTTATTTCCACTGGAGAGGGAGAAGAAAAAGAGTATTCCAAAGAGGCTGGAGGCCATATTTTGTCCACTTGTGACTTAAAGGCACATATCGCTAGGCAAAGTGAAAGTATATAAAAAGACATCTCTTACGATTTTATAGTTATAGGGCTGTGAGCTTTGAACATATGCACACCAACAAGCCCTGTTCCAAAGAAAGATCTGCTCACAAATAAGCTACCTGGATGGCATGAGCAGCTAGCCTGCATGTGTAGACACTTTCAGAAGGCACAGAAAGGAACAAAAATAAAAGCAGAGCAGTGGAGCAGTGGAGAAAGTTGTGGGAGTACAGAAGCAGCACATGGAGCTATTTTAAATAAAGTTTTCTTCACTGGATTGCAGGCTGATGGTGTTGTGCCCTGTTTGCGGAATGGTGCCCCAGGTGCCCAAGCAGTAAGGTGCCTGCTGGATGGGCATCAACTTGTAAAATCAGTAATATTTTATATTAATCTCTATCATGTAAAACAGCTCTCCTTGGAAAAGGTACCTACGACAGTATTTCTTGGAAGGAGTACCATCAGGAATATATTTGTGGCCTTAGTTTAATCCCCTGAAAAGAGGATGAAAACTTAATTTCTGGTTCAATTTGAGCTAAGGGCTTATATCCCACAACCTACTGACATCCAAGTGATGAGGCAACCAGATGAAAAAGCCAGAACATTGAAGGATGCATCACAAACTCTGCACCTACACAAGTTTTGCTTACAAGAGAAGCCTTTGTATTCCATGCGGTATTTATCAATATTTGATTTAAACAGCTGTGCTTGCACAAAACCAGATGGGGAGTTTCAGGAACACATCTGTATTCATTAACACAAAAAACAGAGACAGACCCAGACACAGTCAACCATGTAAACAAAGGCATACATTTGGTCAAACTCTAAACATGGCAACTGTGCCGTATGCTTTGTGGCCAGCAACAGGTTCGGTTTACAATAACACACAGTTCTGATAAAGTCAGCTTTCATAAACTTTGTGGCCCAATCCTTATTAGGGATGTGAAAATCAGTTTAGTTTTTTGCTGTGTTTGTCAAAATCCCATTAACATTCTTGTCCTGCCCCAATTCCATATTGGGTTGAAAGGCTTTTTCCCATTTCCCACAGAGGAATCAATGCATCTTTTGGTATGCGTTCATTCAAGTACACATTTTTATACCTGTTTTTAACATTTTGGGCACATAATTGAACATCATGCCACACAACTGATCTCATCCCGTTTCAGAAGGTAGGCAGGTTAGTTGTTACTAACCGGGGATCTTCAGGTAAAGTTAAGAAATCCTGAAGAGCTGCTCTGACTGTCAGAGTTAACAACACTGGGCTAAATTAGCCAGTGGTCTGATTTAGTGTAAGCTTCCTGTGCCACAAAATCAACATTTTAATGCATTTTCTTTATTGATTAAAACATGCTTGGATGCATTTTTCAAAGATGCATGTTTAGCCCTTCACATTTTTAAAATGTATGCATGATTACGTGTGCATAATTTATTCACTAGAATGCCCTGCAAACTTTAGAACCACATGGATTTCTTAGGCAAAATGTACTTCCTCCCATTGCCAGTATCATGAGGCTGTGAAATGCATATTTTTGTAGGGAGTATTAACTCAATAAACTTCCTGTCATGCATGTTTACTTGGAAGTTGCATTGTTTTCACTAGTTTTCATTATTTATTTATGAGATCTGGAACACCACTTTTCCATGGTGTTCATTCAGTAGGGGCCTTCACACAAATAAGTGTGCATGGGACCTCAACCTCATGATTTCAGCCCAGAGTTACTTGTTTGCAACCTTCTTGGTGTATGAGAACTAATATGCCCAAGAATTGCCTTTGCCCTTTCTGAAACTATGCAGTATTGGGGGCCCATAAGGAACTTGAAAATTGTGTTGCCCAGGAATTAATCTGTAAATACAGCTATTTCATAAACAAAGGTTTTGTTTCAAGATCAAACATGATTAAAATTCGGGGCACTCTCTGTATCTCTCTTATCACTGTGACCCTAAATAACCTCCATAGCTAGCTGACTCATGCATTCATATTTGGAACTCTCAGTGAGCTTCAAAACTTAGAGGAATGTTATCTCCATATTGATCAGCATCCCAGAACTCTCCTCCTCTTCCATTTCCTCCTGATAAATCTCCAAGTATAACCCAAAATTGCTTATTAAGTCCCAGAATTATGATCATACACTTTGCCCACTGAATTTCATTACATTTCTGTTACTTCCTTTCATGAAGTCATTTGATTAATTCTGCATGATTTTTCAATCCTTTCTTCAGTATTAGGGAGGACTCTCACGTTAGAGTTGCCAGCATTTTTCATCAATACAATCCTACTTTCAGCATCTCTAATGAAGCTATTGAGTGAACTAAGCCCTAAAATGGATCCTAAAGGACCTTCCGCTGCTTCAAGACACATCACTGAAGTCTCAAAGCCTGCACTCTATGCAACCTTTGTTTATGAAGTAGCTGTCTTCACAAATTAATTCTTGGATGACGATAACACAACGTGTAAGTTCCTTACGGGCCAAGTGCAATTTTTGGAAATATTAGTTCTCGTACACTAACAAGGTTGCAAATGAGTAACAGTGAGCTTAAATTATCAAGATTGCTTTCCCACACAGACTTGTGTGCATTTTTCGTTTTTTCCTGGAATTTTAAGTCCCATTCATGTGTTTGAATTAGGGGTAGCCTGGATGTATGAACAGACAGAAGAGGCTAGCCGTATCTCCCTTGTTGTCACTTTCTTCACACTGAGAACATCACTTGAAAAGATGAACTTTTGCTACATGTGAAACCTCTCCAAGCATAGAGCCCTTGATTTTTCATGGTACTAGGTCACATGGAAGCCTTGCCCTATTTTATATTTTTAAAAGTAATATCTGTTTCAAGGCTGTTTAGAAAATCATGGGCAAGATGAAGAAGCAGGAATTTTAATTTCCAGTGTCCAGATTCCAAAACTAAATATCTATAACAGTTACCTGGCAACTACTTTATTCCACATCTCAGCCATCTCACTGGATCTCCAGAGGTCTTTAAAGTTTAAGAGCAGTTGTTGGGAGGAGACACTGGGTTAGAGAGAACAGTTTTGGGAGAGGGTGTGTTCCCTTGTGCCATTATCCCAATTAAAATGCAGTCTGGTAACAAATTATTTATCACCTTGGAGGGACATGCCTGTCCTTTTTCTTTAGTAGGGCCATAAGTGGCTTTGGAGGCAATTTCCAATACGAAAACTGCATGGGAGAAGAGCTTAAACATTCTATCTCCCAACACCATCATCCTCAGGGAATTTGCCCATGTCTATCAAGGGTGAAGAATTCTACAGAAACTGAGTGGACTGAGGGCTGAATCTTACTTCAACACTTGCATTCTGCACAACACCTGAGACCACCCAGATAGGTTAAAGTGGCTCAGAAATGGTTGTATAGCATGCACCATTCTGCCCTCCAAGAGAGGAAGATAGCTAGAGATGGAAAGAGTATTTCAAATATGGCCAGAAATGTGTTTCTTCGGTGTCAGACAGCCTGGCAAGAAGAATCCTAGACTGACAACCTTCATAGTCTGGGACCTATTCTGTGCAAAATACAATGCATGGGAGGAAGGTTCTGCTCAGAAAACAGAATTTTCTGCACAGAGCCACCATATGAGAATTTTGCGCACAATAAATCCTAAACTGAATACTCTCTGAAAACTGTACAGTTTTTGACAACTTTCAGCAAGAAGAAAATTGCTAAAATTACTTATTGTTTTCTTCAAGAATGAAATCAGTGAAAAAATATATCCCTTCCCATAGTTGGGAAGCTGGCATTGTTGCTTCTTCCCCTTCTGCCTGAGGTGGGTCACTTCACTCTGCCTAACTGTAGAGGCAGCCTTGCTCTCTCATTCCCTCTCCCTCTCATGCACACATATACAATCACCATGGCTACTTTTAAACCGAACAATGAAAGACTTTGAGAAAGCTGATAATGATTCTTCAGTGTATTATGTAATTTGGCAAGCAGTGTCCAGAATTTCTAAATTCTGAATTAATTCAAAACTGGAATTTCATAAGAGCTCCTCAAAAGCACAGGAAGTGGTCCATCCAACTCAACACAGTTTACACCAAAGGTGAGAATCATGTGGTCCTCCACATGTTGGGCTGCAACTCCCAGGATTTCTCATCACTGAATATGCTAACTAGGGTACTGGGACAGTCCAAAAACATCCAGAAGGCTGCATGATTTCCAGCCCTCTTCTACATCAACCAATCCAACCTCCTGCCTTCCAGGTATATTGTACTAAAATCTCCCTACCAAGACATCCATATCCAAGCCTTAAGAAGAATGCCAACTATTGAATTCAAACCTTCTGCATGCAAAACTTGTGCACTCCCACTATGTTACCATTCTTCCTCTTCATCTATCCTGAAACTAATAGCAGTGAGGCCAATTATGGACAAGGAAGAAGAGTCGGTTGCCCTGCCATGTGTGTGTTCAGTCCAAATTTCTCAGTCTGAGAAACTTGATCCCTGTATGCTAGATAATTGTTCATCATTCCCTTTGGAGAGGAATTAAAGGAGGAGGAGGAGGGGGGAAGAGGGGGAGGAAAAGAAGAAGAAGAGCGTATGTACTTGAATAAACTTCCTCCTTCCCACTTCCCCAATATTTAGGCTTATTCATAAACACATTCAATTTTCAGCCTCATTCAAGAAATGCATTCAGATCCATTGTGATAAAACGTTTGTACAAGAACCTGCAATAGCAGCTTTGTATCTACTATTCTCTCTAGCAGAACAGAGTGGTGTGGAGGCAGCCCTGATCTCTTTTTCCCTTCCCCTTACAGGTACTCATATACAATCATACCAGGATAGAATGGTGAAGGACAGAGTCGTGTGAGCCACACAGCCTAGGCACATACACTCAAAAAGTGTTCCATAGAGGAAAATGGTGAGAGCCAGTGCAATGTACTGGTCTGAGTACTGGACTCTAGATGTTCAAGGTTCACATCCTTGCTCAGCCATGAAAAGCCACTGGATGACCTTGGGCAAGTCACACTCTCTCACTCTATTAGTAAGGCAGAGAGCAAAGAGTAAGGCTAAGTGCAAACCTCTTCCAAATAAATATTGACAAGAACAGCCTATGATAAGGTTGTCATAACTGATGACACAAAGCAACAACAACAACAACAATGGAATATAGCATAGATAAGTTTGAGAAGTGGGCCACTGCCCAAGCTAGAGCTGAACAAGGCTGGCTGGCATGGAGCAATTTGGAGCACTTCACCCAGGACTCTGAAAACCAAGGGACCCCTGCTCTGCTCATTGGCCCCTACCCCAGCTCTGCCCCAGGACCAGCCAGCCCCTTTGGCTCTTCATAGATACTTGTTGTTGCATTATTCACACACAAACACACATCTTACTCCACTATGATCAATGTGCCATAGATTTTCTTGGCATCCCTGGATATGAATTTAAAGTTCTGGCATAAAATTTTCCAATGACAATCAGAAAGGAAAAGCCACATAATTTCAGTAGCGGGGGAAAGAGTGGGGTATAGGGGATAGAATCACCTTGGAAAGTGGAGGATTTGGATTCCTCTTTGGCCATTTCCACACTACACTGTTATAGTGCTATTATTCTACTTTCAACATTCTGGGGAATTCTGGGGTTTCTGGTTTACTGAGGCCAAAGACTCTCTGGCTGAAAATTCTAAATGCCCCTCCCTAAACTGCAAACCCCAGAATTCCAAAGAATGTTGAAAGTGGAATAATAGCATTATAACAGTGTAGTACAGAAATGGCCTCAGTCTTTTCTGTTTCTAATCTAACTTTGCTACTGATACAAGGAAGGTGTTCAGGTCAATGGCTTCCAGCCACAGAAACATCTCTTTGAAAAAATGCTACAACCGCAACTAGGATTTTTTTTAAAACCCCAGAAAGAGGGAATGCCCCAGCTGCTACTTTCAAAGGTAACTCTCCTACTTCTCCTGCTCTACTTGGACACTTCTCCCACCCTCTGAAAATTGTAACCAAAATGTAGGAGGACCCTCCCCCCCCAAAAAAACCCATTTAAACACTGAGCATAGGTATCAGAATGGATGGGCCTTACAATGTAAGTACATAGTAATGTCCCTTTGTACCAGCTGTCTAATGTTGCATAATATATGGCATGTTTGGTGATGAGTCAGGTCACATAGGCTTGGCTTGGAGGAAAGTGGGGTTGCCAGGTGTCTTTTATTATCAGAAATGCCCCTTGTTGGTTGGTTTTCCTTTTATATAGACTGAACAAGATGCTAAAAAAAAATCCAGTATTTTGTCATAGAGATATTTATCCTGTAGTCTGTCATGAAGACAAAAATATGTGCCTCATATAATGTATGAATGTGAATAATATGCTAATTTTCTAGAGAAACTGCATTTAGGTATGTAAAGTCTGGCTCATTCCTATACATGTCTGCTAGGAGTAAGCCTCAGTGCAACAATTTCCTGGCCTCCAAACTGAGCTCAGTTTTAACATTAACAGGCTTTAAGTAGTTTCCTATCTCCAGTCCCAGAAGAAGCTGTTTAGAGGCCTGGAGGAGGAATCACGAAAAGGTGAAAGAGACCAAGATGTTCTCCATTTACTGCCTCCATTTGGGAACAGACATTTCTTCCATATATGTTGCATTTGCACTAGATTTTTAAAGACCTCCATGGGCCCACACAAACTGAAGCAAATCCACTGCGAGCCTAATGTCTTGTTAACCTCTTGCATTATCTCAGGCTTTCAGACAGGGGAAAGAATATGAGTCAACTGGGGAGTTATTGACTGTTCAGGAATGGCAGATCTGCTGCCACAAAAACCAGAATTGACATAAAAACAGCAACTGGAAAAAGGAAAATAAAAACAGAGCAGACTGCCTGGGGCACAGCCTCTTTGCCTCACATCACATTGATATTTCCTGAAGCAATATATTGGTCAGAAATCTTATGCATCAGTTTGGGACTATGACAATGTTAAGCCAAAATACTGGCCTGATTTACAATGAGATGGGCTGTCACCATGGACTGCTTTGTGTTAAGTTTGCTTAAACTTAAATGTAGAAAGTTTGCTACAGGAACGTGAAAAGCTGCTTTAGTATAATGCTAAAAGATAGGGCTTAGCTTTAGATAAATTCTATGGCTATCCTGTTAGAGAGGAACTAAGAAAAATAAGAGACAAGAAGGATAGGAATCAAGAAGATAGCTTTTGTTGGGTCTCATTTTTTAAAAAAATAAAACTGATGTTGATTAAGAAGGTACAGACTGCAAAAGTACAAAACATGAAGAATTTTGTTTTTCTGTAGTAGTGCCTCACTTGCTGTTACACTCTCCTCAGGGAAGCTTGCTTGTGTCACTTTTTCTTTCCAGCTGAAAACTTTATCCTACTCTTAAAAAAAAAACTTCAGTTCTCATGTTTGTTCTGGACTTTTATCTTCTATGCTGTCCTGCTGTTATGGTGTTGTCATCATTTCAGACTGTTGCTTTGCAATTATTTGTTTCTGATACTCTTTCTCAAAGCTGTCAAAGGAAAGCTACTGAAGTTCAATGGTGCACTTTTGGACACAGTAAATACTATGGCTGTATGTGAATGTGAAAGGGGGGGTGCCTTCATGTCATCTGTCAGCTCATAGCATCTCCATGAATTTCATAGGGCTTTCTTAGGGAAAGAATAGTCAGAAATGCTTTCCCCTTGCCTTCCTTTGAAAGACAGCCTATAGCACTGAGTATTCCTTAGGTTGCACATCAAAATAATAACCAGGCCTAACCCTGATTAGTGTCCAAGATCAAATGGGATCTGGGAAATCACCACATCCTTCCATGTGAGAGCTATCACCACCAAGTTAATGCAACATTGTCTGTATCATTGCAGAATTATCACTGTGAACCTATACAAAACACATAGGTCCCATTAAGTTCAATAGACATATTGCCAAAGAAGAAGATATATAGCAGGAATGGGAATCATGTAGCTTATGGAACTGTAAACCCAGCCTAACCAGCAATGTTGAAGAATGCTGAGAGCTGCAGTCCAAAAACATCCACATGATCCCACGCTTGGTATTTAGGACTGGAACTGATACATAGGGAGAGGTAAACCACAATAATTCCACAAAAAATGCCAGTCACAAACAAATTTAGTCCCTTTGTCTATACACAAAGTTTTGCATTATAAAACAAAATAGAACCACTGTCACAGTCCATGTATTGAGCTTATATCTGCCAGGAACATGTGACATGGTATAAATATTTCATAAGTGCTTTGTAGCTTACAGCATGTTAACTGTTTTGCTTCACAAGGAAAACACCTCATGTATCCTTCAGTGTATTGCTGTAAAAGCTAAGAAAAGTGGATTGCACCATGCTGCAATGTGACAAACAGTAATGTGCAGTATGATTTCAGTGGGCTTAGGTGCACCGAGCTCTGCACAAGACTAGACTGTAAATCCATTAAAAGGAAAAATTGGTGTGCGTGTTCCCATTAGTAAGGGAAAACTTGAATGTATAATGCTGCTGCATATAGCATTCTTTTTCATTGTTTCAGCCAGATACAGTCTCCTTTACAAAACTCTGATCTAAATCCAGTCGATAGTCACTACTAGAGTAAATTCATTGAATGAATGGGATTTACATAAATGTTGAATGATTCAATTCATTTAACTTTAGTTGCTATTAGCAATTGGATTTAGGCCTCTAATCCCTCCCTGTTCCTATCTGGTCCTCTTACCACGGTATGGCACCATTTTCTGCCTATTAAGCATGTTCAATCCTTATTGGTCTCTTTGTACTTCTACAAATTTTGGGACTTTCCTGAGTCTGCTACTAAGTTTTCTTCTGAGGTGACAAAAACTCTGGTGGCACACCCTACAACATTTCACAGAAGGAAAAAGCGGACATGTGTATCCAAGCAACATCAGAGTGTGGTCAAGATACCAAAAATTATTAATGAATAAGAACATACAAGGCAGGAGAGGCTGCAGCACTTTGCTTTCCCTGAGCCCAGTGGGAAGGGCAAAATGATCTCCTTCCACTTCTGCTAAGTTACCTGAGTGCAAACTACTTTTGCCCTTTGCACTCAGTTTGCTGCAATTGAAGGAAGCTGAAGGGAAAGGGGCAAAGTGAGAAGAAAAGGAACATTTTGAAAAGCAGTTGAAAAGGTGGGATAACAGAGGACCTTTCCACATTACACTGTTATAGTGCTATTATTCCACTTTCAATATCCTGTGGCATTCTGGGGTTTGTAATTTACTGAGGCCAAAGAGCTCTCTGGCTGAAAATTCTAAATGCTCCTCCCTAAACCGCAAACCCCAAGATTCCACAGGATGGTGAAAGTGGAATAACACTATAACAGTGTAGTGCAGAAAGGCCCAGAGAAATGTCTATGACTCTTCTTCCCAAATAAGGATAGTAGGAGAGTATGAGGTGTTGCTTGTGTGTGAACATAAAAAAAGAGGACAATTAAGCCACAGAAATGTGGAATTTTCCCTCTGTTTCTTATTTGTTTGTGTGGTAGTTGGTGTTATCACAAGATCTGCTCATTTCCTATGCTCTAAAAAACAGCTGTATCTTTCAATACCAACAAACAACAACACCACAAACAAGGAGGAAACAGAAACATCACATTGGCCATTTCCACACTAGAGGCCATTAGCGTGTCATACCATTATAATGGCAGCATTGCCATTTACGCGATGCTGTCAGATTAGGGCTGCTCTTTTCCGCACCCTTCCCCCTTAAGTAGATGGGTAGCAGTATTGCCACGGTGTTCCTTCTTCATTGCAGCATCATCAGCCACTGCTGTGCCCCGCCTTCACCCTGCCCCACCACCCTTGATTGGACAGTGATCATTTTTTGATGGGGGAAGTTTTACTAGCGCAGCAATGTTGTAACAGTATGGCATGCCTGTACACTATTGCACTTTTGCCCTAAACTGTTTAAAATGTATTAAAAATATAAAAAGTCTTTACTCAAAGGACACATTTAAAATCAACAGGGAGAAGTGACAGAAAGTTACCAACCATGGGAGTTGCTGAGGGAGCGACAAGCTGGGCATGCCCACAGCCTGCCTACTGCTGGATCTGCCATAACAGGAAGTGCTATCAAGCGTGATAATGGTACCACACTACAACAACTGGTGGGATTAAAGTGCTATAGGAGGCTCTTAACGGATTTTTTTCCCTGTAAATAGAATATAGCAATTTGGCGACACTTGGGGATGACATAACAGCTGAATAGCGATGGCGTTATGCAGAAGCACGGCTCCTGGACTGGTGACAATCCATCTGCTGCTATAGTGTTACAGCAACTCTGTGTGGAAATGGCCATTGTCCTGAAAATTATATATCTAAAATATCACCAAAATTATTTTAGTAAAAAAAATTCCAGTTAGAGGGAATGCAAACACCTCCCTTTGCCTCTTCTGACTAAAGCATATGTTATTATGTATGACTGAAATGAAGAAGTACTTGAATACTTGAGGACTCTTGTCAATAATAACAATAATAATAATAATAATAATAATAATAATAACAACAACAATTATCAACTTTTTGCACAGAAAGCTGAATTATGTGCTGTTTCACTCACAAAAAAATGCATAAAGCAAAGTTTCTTGCTCTATGATCTTTTCCACAAAAAAGGAGATATCCTTTCTCCTCAAGGACTAGAATATTTGTGAGTATTCTTTACTTCACTAAAAGGGACTGTGCTATTCCCAATCTACTTTTAGTAATTATTTCTGAACACATTTGAAAAAAAAAAGGGGGGGTGTTGGAGGCTTACCCAACTAATGTTCAGTGGACATGGTTTTGTCTCTGGATAAAATTCTTTTCACTCGCTGCCCCTCCAACCAATTGCTAAACAGTATACCTTCTAAAAGTACCAACTTTGCCTGACAGAGCTCCTATGCTTAGAACAGCTACACATTACAGAAATTTAGGAGGGGATATTGTTACTGCAGCTTCTAGGCCACCTTGGCAATAGCATAAAGATATCCTTTTGATATCAATAATTCGGCTTTCTTCCACCAGGCCTCTCCACATGTTTGTAAGGCCCCCGGACAAGCACGAAACCCTATTGTGTATGCGCGCCACCTACAAAGGATTCCCTGCCCTGAGCAAGTAACTTGACTAAGCTGAACTATCAACTGTACAGCATTGCACATTTGCATACTGGCTACTCCTTTGTCAATTCGGACCTAACTCAATCATACTAAATTTTGACCTTTCCGAGGCACCCGAAATCCATTGTTCTTACCAAGTACAGCATAGCCTGCAGTCACATCTCTCCCTATAAAAACCCCTGATTCCGAGACCCTCCTTGGATCGCTCCCGAGTTCCAGACCGCCTTGCTGCCACTTTGCTTGGCAAGCCTCCCCTCAGCTCCACGTGCTGAGCCACATCGAACCCCACCATTGCTCTCTATTCTTTCAAACTTCAGGACAGGTTTCGTATCACCTGAACCAACTATCCCTCTGAAAAATCCCTCTATCCCACTCTCACCTTTATTTTCTATAGTTATCTGTGTGAGTGAGTTGCATACACTGTTTGGCTGTATTTTAATAAAGATCTCATTTATTCTTTCAAAATGGTTTGCTTCTTGACTGGCCTGACTCCGTAGACATTGGGCTAAAGATCCTGCTAAGTTACCCTGCCTCTCGTAACGCTAAAGCAGTGCTCTGAGCTAATTTCCCCCACCTATAGTTGAGCACATTTAGGTGTTCCTCACGGGACCCCCAGTAAACAAGGTAACAATATCCAGACCCCCACCTCATCCTGTGCTGTAATCCTTTATCTCCATGATGAAAAGAGTGCTACCTTTCCATTTTTTTTTTCTTGCAAAGGAGTTATTAAAGTCATAGAACTCTTTTTTGAGGTGGGAGCTGTTAATCCTGAAATAGATCCTGATATATTTGTGTTTTCCTTCACTCCTCCTCCCCACCCTGGCTATAGATTTGTGAGACATGCTAGAAAGCCAACTTGATAATTTATCCTCTAGTGAAAACTAGATCACATCCTTTATACTTTTTCTATTTTAATGTGCTGTTAACAGACAAGGATCTATGAAATAATGGACACTTTACTGTTTCCAGAGCAGGAGAATTACTTTGAAAGCTGCCTGAGCTCTCTTGAAAACTGCATTTCCACTGGGACTAGTGCTGGAGCCTCAGTCATTCTGATCCTTATGGATTTGCCTCTAAGCACTGATCCAGCACTAAGGCACCCCAAAGAGGAAACCCCTAGCTTGTCTGTCCGTTCAGAAGGAACACACAAATCAGCAGGTGGAATGAATACTTTAGCGACAGTAAATTCAGACAGTATGTGACCTTTTACCTGGCTTCAGAAAATTGCAGAAGAGTGAGCTTACAATAGGAGAATTCTTTTTTTATGATGACAACTAGTCTTGGAGCCTTCCTCTCTTTTTCGGTTGCATAGGATTATCCAAGTCCCTCAGGATGAGGCAGTTTTTAAAAAATGTTCTGGGAACAGAAAAATAATGGGCTTGCTATGTGGAAATGAATGAGCTTTTCGTTTTCCTCTAATAATGATACTGCCTGTGAAATCATAGCCATTTTTACTCAGAAGTAAAGCCATGGTGTAGCTATGAAAAGGGCAAAATGAGGGCATCCTCCACTCTGCCAGAAATTCTGCCAACCCAAATGAAAATTTCCTTTAGTCCCCAAATTTCTAGCATAACATTAACTTCAGATGAACATTTAGAAATATAGCTTAGGAATCTTAAGAATATGGTCAGGCAAAGTTACCAAAGGAATGCAAATGAAGCAAATGTATGAGTTCTAGAAATTCAGTGCTGTTCTGGGGAATGAGGGAAAATTTCATTGCGGGAGGGGCAGAATTTGACAGGCAATGTCCTTTTTTTTTTTTTTTGCCTCTCTTGAGAAGAGTGAGCTACAGTCTTGAGAAAAGCCCATTGAATTCAATAGTGCTTACTTTTCAGAAAGTGTGATCAGCATAGCTACATCAGTTCTTTTTGTCTAAAGATACAAAGAGATCTCACCTTTCCATTTGTTATCAACACCATTATATGTTCAGCACTTAGAATTTCCCATTTTTTTTGTCCTTTTCAAAAAGTTTTTCAAAATTATTGTTGAACACAAGGTTAATTCAAAATCCCCTGGATCTTCCATTTGTGACATTCTGGGACATAAAAATGGTGATCTTGGATATAGTTGTCTGGATTTGCCAGGTAAATCTGGGAAGCCTATTGATGTAGGAGGCAAGAATATAACGAATATTTGCAAGAATGCTTGATGAGGGAGGCTGTTCTGACATATCAAGCCAATTGTTAAGGAATTGCCGGTCTCTGTGACAGAACTCACTTTCAGTGCAAGAACAAGACAAGGAGAGGTTTTTTTCTTCTTCAAGATTTCCATAATGTGTGCAAGAAATCTCTGCAAATAGCCACTTTCTTTCACCTTTGTCAATCAAAGTGCACAAACAGAGCAAACATAGAAAGATGCCTTGGCTGATGAAAAAGATACAGATGACTCATTCCATATTTCGTTCATGCAACACAGCAGCATAGAAGACTGTGCAGAAATCCCTCTCACAATTTGTGGAAAAACTGATCCTCCAAATGTTTGAAATTCTCATTGAAGGCATCAGAAAATATCTTGTTTTTGTATAGATGAGGAGAGGGAGAAAAGGTAGGATTTTTCGTTCTCATTTTACTTCCATAGACTAGAAGAGCCCATCAGATGATTCCCCACCACCAAAGTCCTCCATAAGTCTGGAAATGAAGTTTCCTAAAAAATTCAAGAGTAGGAGTGGGAACAATGGAGCCCTCCAGATATTATTGGACTGCAGTTCCCAGCAGTGCTGTTCAGCATAGCCAGTGGGGAATAAATGGTGAGATTTGAAGCCCATACATCTGAAGAGCTACATGATTCCCATCCCTGTTCCAGACTTATGGCTTCTTCCATGTCACCTTTTTATGTAGGAATTTGCATGGCATACACAGGCGTGAAACCTCCATTCATTGCCTAGAAAGCCAAGATCCACATACAAACTCCCCTCTACTCATTCAATTAGCAGTTGTGCTGCTGTTTAGGATCCTTACAGTTTATTGGTGACATGCAAGTTTCTGCATTAATTCTTGCCTACGATGCTAATATGTAACAGTGCTTGGTCTCCTATTAGGCAGAGTAAAGCAATTGCTTCAGGTGTCAGGGATGGCAGACCCTGGCTGTTCTTCCTGAGCATTACTCAACTGGAGGGGGAGAGCATCATATCCTGTATGGCCCATCCTGGAGCCACCAAACTACCCATTGCCTGAAATGTGGTGGAGGATGTCATGCCATCAACCATCAGTCATCTGCTTCAGGATGTGGAAAGGAGAGGGCAGGGCAAAGTTTTAGGTTGCTGCTGATGCTTCCCCAGGTGCAACCCTTACCGAATCTCTGAAATGACTCTGAAAATAGTCAAGTTGACTATAAGTACACAGGAAGCTATGTTATTTCAGGCTAAAGTATTTGCCCACCAAGCCCAACTGAGTCTGTTCTAACTAGAATAGACAGTAGCTAGAAGCAGCTGGAGGCAAAGGGCTCTTCCATTGTATTCTGCTTTGATCCTTTAACTAGGCATACCAGAGACTGAATCTGGGACCTTCTACATGCCAAGCATGTGCTCTGCCACTGAGCTTTGGTTCCCTGATGTCCTGTGCATCCTGTTAGTAAACATTAGACATTTTAGATTCCTGTATTGACTCAGAAAGCATTAACTGAGACAAACACTGTTTCCATTTAATTTTTTTTTTACACAGAATCTTTCATTTTGCTGACACAAAAAAATTAATCCTGCTTCTTCCGTACCCAAAAAATGTAAATTGTCTGGTTTAAAAAGACTTTATCATTCAGAATCCTACAACATGGAATTAAACTGGCACAACTCCCAAAAAGGAATGACGTTGAATTACTTGTTCTTAAAGGAAGTTATAATTATATATTACAGATGTGCTGTTCACTGTTCATGTTTTAACTGTTGCATATTTCAGTATGGTGTGAGTTGTTTTTTTTAATATGGCAAAATAAGAACAACAATAAGCAATAATTGCAGTAATGACAATACTAAACCCTGTTTTTATACCTACAGGGCTAGTACCATCACATTTTCTGATGACACAGGCCTTCCTTCACCATGTAATCGCTCACACTTTTCCTTTGAGGTAATAGGCAATCCCTCCCTTTTCCAATGTGCTGCCACAGCCCATCGAAGGCATGTGAAGTATTGCCAGGTTTTGAAAATACCAATAAAGGGCATTCAACATTCATGACATTCAGGACTGACAATCAGGAAGGAACTATTAGCAACTTCCTGTTCTACCCAAACATGAAAGTATTGATTTCATTTAAACTAGCCATTTGTTTCTCTGTAAAGTTAACATATTGTTCACATTCATACATTGGATTCTGCGCACATTTCTGTATTTATGAAGGGTCCACATCCCAAAATATGGCATCTTGTTCAATCTATATAAAAGAAAACACTTTCCAACTCTGAAACAGGGGACACTCCTTATAATAAGGGGCACCTTCTAGTCTTAAAAGGAACAATCTTGCCCACCTTCTAATAAGGGACATTGTGCTATACAACAGTCATGTAGGGATGGGGAGGGTGATGGAGGCGGTTTGCACCGGGCAGCAATTTTTGGGGTGGTGACCCAGCTCATAGCCACACCTTCATGTGCTGTAGCCCTGCCCCCTTGCACCGTAGCCCCGCCTGACACACCGTGGCCACACCCCCACACACTGTAGCCCTGCCTCACACACTGTGGCCACACCCCAATGCACCATAGCCCCAACCTTGCACCATAGCCCCACCCTCTCCAATCTCCATGCACTCCAAGCTCCGCCACTATATACCAATTTCCCTTCAGGCTGGCCCCACAGTCCCTAGACCCTGGAAACATGTCACTATCACCCTGTTTTCCAGTCCCCTATATAAAATCCTTCCTTGGATTTGGGGAGCTAAGTCTTCATGCAACCTCTGTGTAGACTGGTGTGCTTTTTTATGTTTTCAGTGGTAAGCGTGCCTTACCTTTCTTTCAGGGTAAATAATGTTGCCTAGAGTCAGCTTTACAACATAACCGACAGGATAACTATTTAATAAAAGAAGAATGAATACTTTCAGGTTTCAGAATCAAACAACACTGTTCTAATAGTTATGTCCGACTCTTTGCCTAGATCCACTCAAACACTCATTGCTCAGAAACCCCTAGACAACTGATTCCAGCTGTTTCCCAACTGTCTGTCTGCAACTGACTCCAACCGCCAGAAGTAAAACTCTTTTTAAAAGGAATTTTCCTCCATCAAAGAGGACCCTCCCCTCAGAGTTCTCTGAGTAGGAATTGGCTAGCCACTGGTATTTGCTCCTCCCCCAAGTCTTCCTTTTCAAAGTGAGTTAAGTATCACAGCCATCCCTTACAACAAGGGAAACCTGGTAGCCCTAATAGTGTGTGATACTATTACTACACTACAGCAGTACAATAGGTCAGAAGGCAATATACTGGATAATAAGTGGTAGCCCTTCCTATATTTTGGGACTGCAGCTCCCACCATGCCGCATCATTAGTTGTAATGGCTAAAATTCTGGAGAGATGGGAGTTGCAGTCTAACAACTGGAGGGCTTTGTGTTCCCCAGCCTTGGTGCACAATGAGGATACATGCAAAATTGGTCTAATGCTAAGGGAAGATGGAAGGAAACACACTATTACCCTATCAGTCAATTGGGAGTGAGAGTATAGTGGCCAGTTAAAAGTCACTAATAAAAAAAGAAAGAACAAAACAAAGAGGACAGACTTGTGCATTAAAAAAATTATATGGTCATTAATTTGTTTGTGTCAAACCCTAAATTTAGAAATAGCTTGCAAGTAAAATTGCAATGAGAGAAGACAAGCAGTAGGAAAATCCAAAGGGAATATCCTAGAACAGGAATGGGAAATATATGTCCCTCCAGATGGTCCTAGACCACTGACTCCCATTTACTGGGGCTGATATGAATAGTACTCCATTGCCAATCAGTGGGTAGTGGTTCCCTAGGACAAAATACTGCCTTTTTGTGTTTAGGGTTTCAAGAAAAGGCTGGGTAAACACTAGGGACAAGATGTCTTTCCCCAACTCTTTTAATTGTGGAATCCCTTTGATTGTTAAACTTTGTTAAACTCTTCCATTTGTATGGCTTCCCATTGTTCTTGTAATAAGGAAGTCTATATTTTCCTGTTCATCAATGCACCTAAAAGCTACACTGAACCACTCTCACACATAAACATGCATTAATTCATGCCAGGCTCTCCATTAGCAACTGTGGAAACACAAGACTGACTTTGTGCTCCAAATGCATGCTTAAATGTGGAGAACATGCCGAACTTTGCATCTTAAATCTGCCAAGTAAATTTGCACTCCGTTTCCCTGATGGCCACTGATGAGAGCAGACAGCTTCAGAATCACGCAGTCAAATAGTGCAATTACCAGTTTTATTTAACTTAATTTGCAAAATTTTCATGCATGCTAATGAACACACATTCAGCCAACTTTGAACAGAACCACCACTTACTTCAGAATATAGAGTCTTTCATACGAAAGGTCATAATGGTCTTTCAAAAGGAGTGTATCCACTTTGCAAGAAGGTAAAGACCCTGAAAATACACAAGCTGTTCCACAGAAGTTCTTATTAGTTTCCTACACCGAGAGGTAGAGTCATATAAGTTGTCTTATCCATGAACAAAAGAATTGCTTGTGGCAGAAGAAAAGCAGCTGTAGTTTTCTTATACAGCAGCACCTTTCCCTTCCTCCAAAAGTTTTGGAAGGTATCTCTCCCTTCCTCCGTCCTTTACCATTATCTATTGGATTACAGGACAAAACATAGAAAAAGCCAAGTCTTCCTGTCCCACATCTTCTGATATGGATGCAAGATATTAAACAGCAATCCCATATCCCAGACCCGCCAATGTTTCACAGATGAAAACTGAGACATGTGTGGCCAAGCAACATTAAAAGGGGTCAACATGACAAAAGTATTAATGAGGAAGAACATACAACTGGGGCCATTTCTGCACTAGCTTGTTATAGTGCTATTATTCCACTTTCAACATCCTATGGAATCCTGGGGTTTGCAGTTTAGATAGGGGTCTTTGAGGCCCGTGCCTAAACTGCAAACCCCAGGATTCCATAGGATGTTGAAAGTGGAATAATAGCACTATAACAAGCTAGTGCAGAAATGGCCCTGGAGAGGCTGAAGAAGTCTGCTTTTGCCTGAACCTACTGAGAAGGGCAAGATACCATCACCTCCTTTCTCTCTTCCTGCTAAGTTAATTAACTACTTTTGCACTTTGAACTCAGTTTGCAGAAACTGAAGTAACTCTAGGATGAAGAAGGAAAATGGAAGAAAAGAGAAAGTGGGACGCTATAAAAGCAGCTCAAAAAGTGCAAGGAAAAAGGACTAATTAGGACTGTCCTTGCTGAACTAGGACAGTTGGAGGGTAAGATATTGTTCCTTGCCAACTCAAATGTAATCCCCATATGTTTTCTATACATCGCTGCTTGTTTGACTTGCCCCCTTCCAAATATGGGCCCTTGCACACTACACATTTATAGTAGTATGATTCCACTTTAACTCCCATGGCAACATCTATGGAATCTTAATGTTTATAGCTTAAGGAGACTTGAGAGCTCTCTGGCTGAGAATTCTAAATAGCGCTCCCTAAATGGCAAATCCCCAGATTCCAAAGGATGTTGCCATGGAAGTTAAAGTAATCATATCACTAATTATGTAGTGAAAGGGTCCCATGGTTGATTTTTCACAACTGCATCTCTCATTCACACTCTTCATTTTCTTTCCTCGTCTATGCTTCTGTATCCAGAAATAATTCTGTATTAAACTGGATGCAAAATGTTTAAGAGGAGAGAGATGCGAGATCTTGAAACAAATTTCTGGTTGCCAGGCTCACAATGTAGACTGAGCTTTTCCTAACAGAAAGTTAGTAACCTTTCTTTGTTGAGAAGAGGCAATGGTGGACATCTCTACCAACTTCTGCTTATTTCTATGAATGCCGGAGAATTTTGTTTGGTCTGAATTTGGTTTGAACTTAATCCACTCTTCCTGGGTGAATAAACAGATTGAAATAATTATGACTGTGTACTCCTCAGTATTTTGTGATACAGTGCTCTTTTCAAAAATTGCAAATAAAACTGAGCATGTTAGTAAAACCCAGTGGCAGAGCTTGGAGGGGGTAAAGGGGGTGGGTGGGAGGGGCTATGGCATGAGGGGTGTAGCCACTGCACGTGTGGTGTGCGGCTGCAATGTGGGGGGGTGGCCAGGGTGCACAGGGGCATGGCCAGGGCACATGGGGCATGGCTACAGGCCAGGATGCCCCAAAAGCATTTCCACCCAGGGCAAATTGCCCCTCTGCCCCCCATTCCTACATGGCTTGTGAAAGCTGCAGGTAAAAATGGTGCACTGTATCAATTTACATATGAAGTTGAATACATATGAAGCTAACAAAAAGCAGATATAAACTGAATCATACCTCCCTCTTTATTCTTTATATTACCAAAGTTTGTAATAAAGTGGTATGATTGTTCCATCCACTCTCATGCACAACCCAAGAAACCTGCACTCAAGGATGAATCCTCTTTTGTGTAGTTGTGTGCCTTTGTTTCCAACTTAAAGCAACCATAAGGCAAAACTATCACTGGGTTTTTCCTGGAGGCTGAGAGTATGTGACATGTCCAAGGTCACCCGATGGGTGTCCATGGCCAAGCAAGAAAGCAAACCCGAGTTTCTAGTGTCTTAGTCCAATACTCAAACCACTCCAACACGCTGGCTCTCACAGCCTCTCTACTTTGTCATATTCTCACCTGTCCACTGCAGTAAAAAGATGCAGGCACAGTGTAGTGTAGCTCCACCAAAAATGTAAGCAATCACTTTTCTAAAACTAAGTAGAACATTCAAATAAGGCACAATGAGAAGAAGTGCCACTAACTTGTACAGTCTCAGATGCTCAGTTGGGCCAGACAAGGTCCTGTATCGAAGGCTAAAATCTGAAATCTGGGGAACAGAGCCTAGTACCCAAGTTCAGCCTGCTACCCTATCCTGATCAAGTCAATAATTGGATCCCCATGTTATTTTTTTTAAAAAAAAAATATATTCTCTGACATTCCACACATGACTACCAGGCATGAGTGGCTCAGTCACATCGGAGTGCAGTCAAAAGAATATGACCATGCAATAAGAGTGGAAAGGTTATTCATAAGGAAAGACAGACAAAACTTCTATTTTAAGCAGAGAAACCTTTGAATTTATGTTCTAATTTAGAAACTTCTGAATTAACTGAGCACAGACTCTGGCCATTTCCACACTACACTGTTATATTGCTATTATTCCACTTTCAACATCTTATGGATTTCAAGGGTTTGTAGTTTACTGAGACCAAAGAGCTCTCTGGCTGAGAATTCTAAAGGCCCCTCCCTCAACTGCAAACCCCAAGATTCGATAGGATGTTGAAAGTGGAATAATAGCACTATAACAGTGTAGTGTGGAAATGGCCTACTTCTGCACTTTGAGCTCAGTCTGCAGCAATTGAAGTAAAATGAGGAGAAAGGGGAAAAGTGGGAGAACAAGAGAGAAATCAGGACTTTTTAAAAGCAGCTGAAGAAGTAGAACAGCAGGGGATTGACCAGTGTTATCCCTGCCAAACTGGGGCCATTTCCGCATGAGACTGTTATAGCACTATGATTCCACTTTCAACATCCTATGGAATCCTGGGGTTTGCAGTTTCGGGAGGGGCCGGATGGCCCCTCCCGAAACTGCAAACCTCAGGATTCCATAGGATGTTGAAAGTGGAATCATAGTGCTATAACAGTCTTGTGCGGAAATGGCCTGAGACTGTTGAAGAGAATGGAATAAGAACACTCAGGTAATGTGAGGACTGTTTAAAATGTAGGTTAGCTCCTAAATCAGATTGTGCTAGAAAACAGCAAGATGTATACTCAGCTGTAAAAGTGTTGATCCAGTAGCAAGCTCTCCTAAAACTGAAAGCAGGCAAGGATATTGACTTGAAATCTCTATGGAACTATTTTTTTTTATTAATATTGTAGGGAGTGGGGGGAATATCCTGAACTGAGTAAGGCTGTTCCTTTACTTTGCATGTTTGCTATATGCTGGCAAGGAGAAAGAAAGAAAGAAAGAAAGAAAGAAAGAAAGAAAGAAAGAAAGAAAGAAAGAAAGAAGAGAGAGACACATGGAAGCATGCACACACAGCATAAATGGTTTATTTAATTAAACTGATCTATTGCAAAAGTCAGTGTAATTATTGGAAAGGGATTAAATAGATTTTGCTTATGCTCTCAATTCTGTAACCTCACTTTGCACCTCAAACACAAAAAAGACTTGGAAAATGAGGTCAGCTTCTTGCACTGTTGATAGATTGTGACCACATACACATTATTCCATTTAGATACTACAGATGCATGCATGGGGAGGTATCCCAGCAAAATGTAGGAATAAATGGCAGTCAAAGCCATTGCAGAGGAGAAAATCAATTTTATTTACTATTTTATTCATTTAGCACAGAAGTAGGCAACTGCAACTCCAGATGTTATTGGACTTTCACTTCCATCAGCCTTAACCAGCACGACCAATAGTGAGTAACCATTGAAGGCACAGGCCAATATTACTCAGAGCGCCACAAGTTACACAACCACTTTTGAATATTTCTATACGCCCAAGTGGATCATTTACAACAGAAATGATGACTACTACCATACAATCACATTCAAGAATAGCTTCATAAAGAGAAACAGCATAGTGGCCACATGGTGCCAAGTGAGTCAGGCAGTATGCCCTACCCAAGTTGGCTTTGGCCACCACCCACGAAGTATCAGATCCAACTGAGCCCCTCTGCAGCAGAGATATGTAGCCAGTGGAATCATGGACGTGGAGCTAGATTTTGCTCAGCCTATGACAGAGGCATGTCTTCTCTGGCTTTGCGGGGGGGAAGGATTGTATTTTTAAAAGAACACAGAACAACCACCCATCTGTCAGAATGGACCTTTCAAAATAAAGAAAAAGAAAACTATAATCCAATCAAAACAACTCATCAAATGTTCCAATGTGTCATGTTAGATAGAGTTGCTTTTCCTTTATGTTAGATCTTTCCATAAATTCAAGCACATCTTAGGATGACAATAATGTTATCTATTACCATTAACTACAGAACTACCGCTGGCCCTTCACATTTTCAGGTTGACTTTCAAGGATTTGATTATTTGCAAACTTCTTCAATGCCTGCCCCTCTACCTCAGATCATTCTCTCCCATGGGAACCCTCCTTCTTGGGAGGTCCAATCAGGCTGCACAGACCTTTAAAAACCCACCTCTAGTCTTCCTCTCCTCCAACCACCACCTGGCCAGCTATGGACAGCTTGCAGTTCAATTTCTCATCACCACAGACCCTCTCCTGATGCCCCCACACCCAAAGAAGGAAAGGAGTGAGAGAGAAGAAGTCTAGGGCCACCATACTGATCCACCCCCTTTCCTTCTCCTTTGTCTGACCTGGTTTGGACCCTGAGTGTCCTTTCTTTCTACCCTGTCTTGGCCATCTTCCCACAGACACACACACACACACACACACACACATTTTGATATTTGTGATTTTTCCACTTTTGCGGGGTCCTGAGCCCTAACCCTAGCAAATGTAGAGGACTGACTGTGTAAGGAAACCAGGAATCACAGAACTCTGTTTGATATGGATTATTTCTCTCAGCTAATACACTTGACCGGTCAATTTATCTAAAATATCTATAAACAATAGCCTAGCTTTTCATATGTTGAAAAATATTCAACATATTTCCATGTCTCCACAACCTCTCATCTAGCTTTCTCCGTCCTCCCCTCAAAAAATAAAAAAGAATTTGGGACATGTGTAGCAAATTGTAGTTAATTGTGAAAAATGATATTACTTCTAAGGGCTGGAGACATTTTCACCAAAAAACGCAGAAACCCACTCTGACCAAAAGCACTTAATCTGGGCTCATGACCACTATATATGGCACTACAAGCCTTTCCTTGGGGACAGGTATAGCACAAGATATTTCTATGGCCTCAGGCAAAGGACCCCACAAAAAACTGACCACAAGTAAACCAGATAAATTTTCAAGTTACACTTCACAGTCCATGTTATGAGAGAAAAACTATCTGTTTCTCTGTCACCAAGTTTATTTCAAACCTGGCTAGTAAAATATGGAATTGCTCAATCTGCACTGAGAAGCAGGTAATTAGTAGCCAAGTGACTTGCCAAGTGGGAGACAAGAACAACCTTTCACTCATACTGATGCAGCATTTTCACCATAAAAATACAAACACTTCTCTGAAATCAAGAAGTGCTTCCCATACTTTTAAGGAAAGAGTTAATAACAAAACTAGCTTAGAATGTTGTGGTATTTCAGCCTCTACCCAGGAGCTTTGCATTGTTCTGAGCCAGGTTGCCAAACACAAGGCGGAGGAATAGTATGCATTGGCACTCCCCTTCCATCTGGCATCTGTCACTTTCACGTTGGCATATTATAGGGATGTTCCTGCTTGCTAGCACCAACTGGACAGCAGTTCTTCTGATGCTTGTGGATAGTTTTGCTAGTAGCCTAATCCAGCCTACAGAAGTATCTTTGCATGCCTCACAGTCAATACAACCCCTTAAATTTATTTAGAGTTTAGGCATGTATTTCAACAAAGAAAGTGTTATTTGTTCCTTCTCCCTCTTTGAGTATGGATTGGGCTTTGAGGGCTTTTTGGTGAATGTCCTCCTCCTTTCGTAAGACTTCCAGTACTACCTTCAATTGTGTACCCAAGCAGTAGCTGTACTGGGTTTTGCTAGTCTATGTGCAGTAATATCAAGGTTTTACTATGCATGTGTTACCATCTTTTTACCCCAAAATGTGGAGGATTCTGAGGTCCACCCATGATGCCAGTGCCTTTGTGAAACAGTGGGGAATATTAGCTCAAAGAGGAGGCCGGGGGGGGGGGTGTAATCTAGCAGGATCTTTTACACCTATGTATACCAGTACGAATGAAGGAACATGAGCCATTGATTCAATGAATATTTGTTTTATTGGGGAATTAACAGTCACACACACATAAGATCCAAACAGTCTTTGTTGGACAGAGGAAGAGGATCAAAGACAACCAGTCATTCCATGGCTGGAGTTTCAGGAGCTATTGTTTCTAAACATTGAGTCACTGGGGGACATTTACAAGTCCATTATCACTTGACTATGACCTAACCATGCCCTGACATCCTGATCTGACCTAGTTTTGCAAAGCAGACCTGCAGCCAGTTCCTCTTTGCCAGCAGACTTTTCAGCCATAGCAGAATATAATTTATATTTCATGCCAATTAATATTTACCAATTAAACCATATCATGGAGTGGCCTGGTAACAATACCCTACAACCCCTCCTACAAGACATGCAATTTTCATAAATGGAACTTATTAATGACTGGGGAACGTGATTGGGTGTCACACTGACCAGAGAATGTGTTCAGGGTTATACTGGCCAGAGCTGTGTTCGAGATTATGAAAGATCAGATAGGATTATGTGGAAAATCTGATGCTGATGGGTTTGTGCTAATCCCTTCACTGTTTCAAGCTCTTGGCATTTTTGAACACAATGAAAGATGAACTGCCCAGACTGGTGAGCAATCAGAGACCACCCGTTGATCTTACCCTAAGGAGATCTTCCCTATATACCCTACCTGACTGATTATTAGGAGATTGCCATGAGACCCATTAATGTTTTGTCACTCTGGAGTGACATTCTGGACCCCTTTGTCAGTCCCGTGAGAAAGCCATTATGGCTTTGTCCACACACCTTTTCAGGATGTGAAATAGGGTACAAAAACTCTAGCTTTGACTCCAGCCAATTGTAGCACATAGAACTTAGTCTAGAGTGCTGGTCCTCCGTGATACCCTCAGATGCTGTCTGAGCCTCTCCACAGTGACTGTCATGTCCAGGGCAGAGCAGACAGTTAATCACCAAACAGCAGATCAGAGTTTACTCACAAGGCAAGAGCAGGAAAATGTCCAAACAGGCTTTAGGTTCCAAAGCAAACAAATCCAAAGGGCAAATCCAAGTAGTGGTCAAACAGGCAGAGGTTCAAGATAGTTCAGACACAAGAGAACCTGGCACAAGACTTCCATGACTGTAAAGATCAGTTGCTAACCCTGAAAGGGCCAGCTGAAAGCCTTTTATCTACTGATGCTGTCGCTACAGGTGTTCCTTCATTAAGGCTCATTTGTTACTTAAACGTGCTGAGCGGCACAGCCCCTCTCTCTGACACTGTCTCTCTTGCACAGTAAGCGTCTGTGTGGTCTCATCCTATGATTTTTGTTCCCTTTTCTCAGGCCCCTGCTGTTGCTTGTTATCTTCTCCTGAGCAAGCTTCTTGGGAAATTCCTGCCTCTGGGGAAACTTCTGCCTCGGATTCAGAATCCTCCTCCTCACTGCCAGGGTCTCCAAGGCAGGGCATGACAGTGATCTCCTTCTTTAAGACTTGTAGCTATCACCCTTTTCACCCCTAATCTCTCCCTATTCAACCTTTCTCACCTCATTTTCCAATAGTTTTGTGTGATTCTTAAAAGTGTCTGATTTCTCGTATGTTTGTCAATTCAAATAAAATACTCTGTTTAACTTTAACTGGAGTCCTCTCTACAGTTAATACTGGTATACATAGGTGAAAAGATACTGTCATTACCCCCCTCTCACAGGCTTTCTTTGAGCTATAATTCTCCCAAGTTCTAAGGAGATGCCCACCTGTTAGGGTAATGCACATCAGACAAGGAGAACAATTTAAACACTGTGATGAGATTGCTGCTCCCCATCCGTTTCACACCCTTTGAATTGCAACTGTTTTGTTCAACCAGGTAGACAGAAAAGTGCAGAATACGGAAGTATTACCAGAAATTTTTAAGAGGGAGGACAGCTAAAGGTGAGCATCATTCTCTTGGGATGACCTTGAACCTTAACTTGAATTCTGCTCAAGTGCCTTTTCCCTTGGTGGATGCAAGTGTGGGCAGGGTTAGCTGCTAAATCTCTTGATGCAGCAATTTTGGGATACTTCTCTTGTATCTCAGAGTTTGGAGATGGAAAAGAGATAGAGAAGTGTTTCCTGCTTAGCCATGGTCTTCCTGACACAACTATAGGACAAGTAAGCCAGGTTTTAGTGTGACATGCAAGCACTAATCTCCTCCTTGCTCTTTTTTATTTGCCATCTTTGTCCTGACAATATCTCTTCGCTAAACCTTAGGTTGGTTCCTCTGTTTCCTGTTTGTCCTGTTTCTTGCTGTCTCCTTTATGTAGAACACTCCAGCAAATACCTCTCTTTTGTAGCAATGTTTGAACAGCATCTGAAAATGACTGTTCTCTAGAGCTTTTAACCTCTGCTTTCTACTTCTTCTTTTTCTCATTCCTTTCTTTATGGCTATTTCCTGCCTTCCTTACAATCTGACTTTTTCCTCATATAGTCTGCAAGCAAACAGATTGTTAATTTTAACACAATCAGTATACAATTTTCCAAAGTGCCTTCTGGAGAGAGCATTGCCTCCAACTACTGATTTGATCAGGTTTACCATCTAAAAATCAGTGTCCACCTTTGCTGATATCAGCACAGTCATGTTTCTCTTTACTGGCCTTCTGTATCTAACAAGGAAGCTGTTTGATTCCTCCTAGACTGGAGAAATAACTTAATTTTCAAAAGCAGAAAGTCCAGAATCTCGTCATCTTCCATAAAGCTGCCCAACATTATATTATCCCCCAATAAATAACTGTTCCACCATAAGCCTCCTAGGGGGCACATTTTGCCATTTTGATGTAATTCCCCCAGCCTGTTTTATGGTAATCCAGCCACTTTGTTTGTTTAAAAAAGAATGTTTTCTAGTATAGGAATAGAGGGGCAAATTTACATTTAAATGGAAAACCTTCACAGTGTCATTTATCACTCTGTGCAATTTTTTTTCAGGATGGTGGGTCAGTGGCCCACTAACATCCCCAAAGGGGCAAAGGTGGCCACCAGATCCTCACAAGTTGCCCACCATGATTTAAAAACAAAACAAAATATCCAGTTCTGAAACACACACATCTGTTTCACAGGTATTCAGATTTACTCCAAGAAATTCCTACAACATAAACCTTCAAAAAATTAAGAGAAACTTATAATAAGATGTATGGTTCGCTCTTAGCAATTTTGTATGACAAATTAGTATGAAAAAGTAATTAGGAATAAAATGTTGACCTGATGTGACATCTCTTTTTTTCTAAATATGAATTTAACTGAATTACACATGCATAACTAATTGCTGCTTCTTTTGACCTGTTCAATTCATCTGAGTTTTGTCTTACAAATGGCCTGGCATTTAATTAGCTTAACTTATTATATTATGTAAATAATACCTGTAAGAAATAATCAGTTCATTCTGATTTGTATCTTATTTTCTCTATTACCACCATCATTTTAAACATCAATCAAAAATCAATCAAAAATTTAAAAAGTTTTTTTTAAAGAACAAAATTAATTCATTTAAAAGAAGTGCTTCATTTGATGTTCAAGAGCCAGTAACTATTTGAAAACCTTCTCCAGTGTACAGAAAAAAGTGATACTTCCAATGCTGCTTTTTCCATTTGCTGAGTGCTACACAACCAGTTATCAATATTGAGAAGTAAGAGAACTGAAAATACAATTCAGGACCAGGACAGACCTGAAAATCTTTTGTTTCCTGGTAGTGTAAATGACAAAGTAGAAGTCAGTCACATTAACATTTTCCATTGTGATCTAGTATGGGAAGGTCATTTATCTGTTCTACAGTAGGATGCATTTCACCTTTCAAACATTAACCCAGAAACACAATTATTTCCTTCCTGTTTTGCCATTTTTTTGTTAACACACAGTCCCATGCTCAGACAAATGAGCTGGTTAGAGACATTATGCAAGACCAGAGGTGGCACTCTGCTGCTCCCACAGACCTTTACTGGATGACCATGCTGGGTGTGAGAGATAGGAAACAAAAGTGAAAATATCTGAAGGGACAGTTGTTTATTCTGATGGGCATGAACTGCAGAGACTCAGAATCATATGCTCCTTGATCCCATGCTCTCTTTTCATGCTCTTTTGCTCCCCTACAAGTAGGGGATCAGAAGGCTTCACATCCATTTTTTATTAACTATAGTTTAGGGTTATACCTAAGCTATGGTTCAAATTCATTAAGATTGTTGTTGTTGTTTGCCTTCAAGTCATTTTCTGACTTATGGTGACCCTAAGGCAAACCTATCATGGGGTTTTCTTGGTACTATGATTATCCATCTCTATGAGCAATCACTGGCCATCTCCATGCTGCAAACCACTTGAAGATCATCACTTGTCTGGCAATGTGCAGTTTGTGAAGTTAAAACTTCAGATCTCTTCCTTGAAACCATGCAGAAGGACAAAGAAGGAGAGGAAATTAGTTTTCTTTCTGATTGTTTTCCACAATTTACCAAAATTTATAGACTTCCTCATAATCAGGACTGTAAAACAATTTCAACTGAAAAAATAATGGACATGGAAACTGCATCTGGCAGATGCATCCGTTCAGGCCTAGAGCATTAAGAGCTTCTTGAAATGTCTGGGCTTGAATCCACATGCATTCTAGTGCTAAACTGGAGCTGATCTTTTTTTCTGTGAGGTTCCTCTTCTGTAAAAGCTGTACAGCCAGCAGGTACAGCATCATCCTCTCTCTTCTCGGAATAGCCCTATCTTAGGGAAGGAAATAATATTCAAAAAATGTTGAACAATGGATTTTTTGAGTGTCAGGAAATCATAACGGGGAGAACCCTAGAGGGGTGTGAATGTTTACTGTTTGGGAGTCATTCTGCAGAGAAAAGGGTTTCTGCACAAAAGGCAATATTTCTATACAACAGAAAACAGAAAATTCAAAAAATAACATTTCTACACAGATTACTGGTTTCTGCGCAGAAATGTTGTTTTCTATGCACAAAGTACTGCTTTCTGTTCAGGAAACTTGTTTTCTAGGAAGAAAATGTTGTCTTCTGCATTTTAAGAACCACATATTTTTGTGGGGTTTTTTGTTTGTTTTTCAAGTACAGAATAAGTTCTGAACTGTGCAGTATTCAAAAACTGCACAGTTTTCATCTGTTTCTCACCGTGAGGAGAAAAACAGCCTGTCTTTGGGAACAAAATATACAAAGATATACATTTCTACCCTACCTCTTTAATTTGGCTACAGCAAATGGAGGGGGAAAAAGTGTTGCCATTAATTTTGTATGAGTTTACCAAAATTTGTGATTTTTTAAAATTTAGGGTGGGAAAAAGTCTTGGCTTTAAAGACTTAAAATGTGGGATAGTAGAAAGCAAAATAGGCCACCATGGGAGCTTCTTTTTCCCTGGTTGTGCCTGTGCCTTCAAGTCACCTGTCAACTTATGGTGACCCCATGAATTTCACAGGGTTTTCTTAGGCAAAGAAAATTCAGAGGTGATTTTGTCAGCTCCTTCCTCCAAAATATAGCCTACAGCATCTGGTATTTGTTGGTGGTATCCCATCCAAGTACTAATCAGAGCAGAATCTACTTAGCTTTCAAAATCAGATGGGATCTGGTGGCTTTGGGTATTTAGGTCCTTTCTTGTTGTTGTTGTTGTTGTTGTTGTTGTGTGCCTTCTGTGATAGATGATGGCTGTGAGGTCAATGAGCAGTTGATTGTGCCAGAAACAGAGCCAGTGATAGACCAAACTATCTCGGAAACACTCCCATGAGCTGAAGGATAAGCTGAGACTGAATTGCCGCAACCAGTGCCAGTGGGCGAGGGGACCAGCAATGATTTAGAGGAATTAAATTCACCTTTGCCCCCCAGCTCCAATCACAGAGGAGACAGAAACAAGCAGCTTGGAAGCTGTTTGGGCAAGGTTGAGTAAACACAACAATGATGAGTATGAGTAACACCTGTTTTTATCTGCATATAGGTCAGTCGGCAAGGCTTGATGCTTGCTTGTAGCAAATCGCTACTCAAGCCCATGACTCTTGTGTTCCAGCTCTCTTGACCCTTTTGGACTGACCTTTGGTGTTCTCGACCTTTTGGATTTGATCTTGACTTTTGCTCAGCTTAGCATTTCTCCTTGATTGTTTGCACTGGACCCCCCCCCCCCACTGCTTCCTCCTCTTGGGCAAGTACTATCACCTTCCTTCCTTTGTTGGCAGGGAGGCATGGGCAGGGAGTTGAACTCTGGCACCTTCAACTCATTTTCAACTTACAGTGACCCTAAGGCAAACTTAGGGTTTTCTTGGCAAGATTTTTTCAGAGGATGTTTGCCTTTGATTTCTTCCGAGACTCAGAGAGTCTGGTTCACTCAAGGTCACTCAGTGGGTTTCCATGGCTGCACAGGGATTTGAAACCTGTTCTCCATAGTTGTAGTCCAGTATTCAAACCACTACACCAATGGGCTCAGCCTTTCTGATTCTACATGACCCTAGTAATGACTGAATATTTTAGCTGTGTAGGAAAAGACTATGACCACATTTTCATTTCTTGGGAGAGATGATGCTGGTGGGCTGAAGAATTCTCCTGTCTTAATACATCCTTGTTACAGGAACAGCAAAGGCCATTTACTGCAGTGGCTCCCATATCATGATTGTAATGTAGGAAAGGCCCTGTTAGAGGGGACTAATATTGCTCCCTAACCTACCAGCTTTGACAGATTTAAACTGATGAGCCCCTCAGGAGCAATACGTGCTTCATTTATTTGGTGGATATTTAAAGCTTTGCATGTATAAATGAAAATATTACAAAAAGGCAAGGTATAACTGCTCTCAAAGAGGGCTGACAAATTTCAGTAGCGCTTCTGCATCAAAGTCCATTATATTAAACAGACCCCCAAGGCAGACTCCATAAGTAGTTTATCACCATGCGAATATATTCGTGGAGAAGAAATATAGCTCAATCTAGCAGAGTCACTGAAATGCCATTTTAAAATACAAAGACCATTATTCATTATTTAAGAAAGGAGCAGAGATGCGTGAGAAACACGCACACATGCACACGCGCGCGCGCACACGCACACACACACGCACGCACACACAGAGTTGCTATACTTACCTGACAGCAGGCACACACTTTGTGGGGAACTTTTGTAACCATGGTAAACGTAGTATCAGAAGTGTACGCATCAGACTTGCAGAAACCTTAAATCCTGCTCACAGCAAAGGAACCCCAAACAATTTGTCCTCAGTGCATTAGAAGTTGAATTTTAAAACAAAAGATACCACACCAAGATATCTGGAACACTGGTTCATTAAGAAGCAAAATCTGAAACACTATGATTTTTTTTTAAAAAAACCTACTGTTGCTTCACATATCATGCATTATCTTCTCTGTCACTAGCACTCAGTTAGTCACTCAGAATTTAGAATGAAACAACCAAGACCAGATCTTTTGATAGCATAAATCACTGTAACTCTATTACATCCAATGGGGGATATGCTGTGCTCAATCAGCTCTGTTCAGCAAGAGCCAAGCTGACAGCAGAAACAGACTTACATACCCACTTTCATGAAGGAGACAGAAGACATGGCTGGCACCAAGCAGTCATGGGCATCCACTTCTTGAGGCTTCACTGATAACCCAATAACGGAGTTACTTTCTAGATTACAGAATCCAGAATCTCCCAACCACTATGTCCACTAGTCAAGCTGGCTAGGGATTCTCAGAGTTGTAGTTCAGGAAAAAAAAAAAGGATTTTTTTCCTGTGCTCTGCCCAAGTTACTGGATAATTCTTACATTTTCAGTGGCAGAAGTACTTGTTGAAGGACAAAAGAAACAGGGTGCAACATCTGACTTCATTACCTCTCCTAGGCTCTTCTCTCAATGGGCAATAGGAGCTCACCTCTAAGACATCATTACAGAGACCTTGTTGGAAGTGAAGAAAGGTGCATCCACATTTCCACAAGCGACTATATTCCACTAGGGGAAACAGAGAAGAGATTTCTCTCTGTTTTGACTACTCTAATGCATTTTTAGCCATATTTTCAGGTTTGACCTCACTTCTTCCTATGCATCTCCTTCTATCTCCTTAGTCAGAAGTAGCACATCCTATCTTTTCTTTCCCTCAGCTATCTGGTTACCTTTACTTCAGTTTTGACTGAAAACTAGGCTGTTAATCTTTGCTTATTTTATGATTGCATTCAATAATGAAGAATTTCAGAAGTTTTCTCTTTGCAGGGTAAGATTATTAAGGTTTGTGTGCTTTTTTCCTTTCTTCTTCGCATTTCAGGATCTTTGCAAAATGTTTGTACCAATGTCTTGTGGGGGAAAAAAGATTGCAAGTTCTTTTTTTTCTTTTTTTCTTTTTTGCAAAATGTGAAAAGTTTATGGCAGTTAATCTTTTCTGCAACAGGATGTTTCAAATTTGCAAGAAATGCTTTCACCACACACACACAAATCATAGGAAGTATTTACATTCCTACAGAAGATGGGCTTTAGTTGATGGCACCAAGATTCAAGTTCCCTATATACTAGCAAGTAATGTGTACTCCCATTTCATGATAGGATGGGCCCCTGGAGATCCCAGAGAAGTGTACTTCTCATATTTCATTCACTGGAGCACTGATAAGGACAGGAAAAGAGTGGAAGGAAGTCACAGTGTTAAGAGGTAGAAAAGGCAGTGTAGCAGGCAGCATAAGTGAAAGCGTGAACAAAGTGAGCTATAACAATCCTCCCCAAAAATGCAGCCAATTGAGAAAGGGGAAATCAAGTCAAACCATAGCTATGGCAGTCAGCAGTGTCCTATAAACTTACTATTGCAGGGTAAGAACTAATGGAAAGGGACACACATATTGAGATCCTGAGAGATGAATGTAAGGAGGGTCCACTCAGAAATTCCTGCCAACATTCATCTTTTGGGGTTTGGCAAAACAAGAGGGATACTTCTAGGATTTTTCCACTCCCCAGTTCCATCCTATCTAATGGGATTCTCATTTCCAGCTTCAAGCTGGAAGCTGTGACCATATAACTCTGTTGCAATTGCCATTGGCTCTGTTGGGACCAGCATTTCTCTGCAGTAGGCAGGCTCTGCCATCTATGTCATAACAACTTCAACAATGGTAGAAACAGCACCAGGTTAACCAACCCTCTATTGATATTAATAATGTGGATGCACAGGCAAGCAAGGAAAAGAAAAGGGCATTTATGATGTCTCGTGTTCCACTCTAGAGGAGAATGAGAATCAATGTTTTCTGAAGTAGAAAAGGGCAAAATCATAAGGAAATAAAAATGTGTTTTCAAGCTCCCAGTTGGATATTGCGAAGAATGAAAACCTGAGAGCAATAAACAATTGCTTTCTGGTTTCAAAACCTATCCATAGCTAATCTGTGTTTGGTGGCCATGTGAGGGGACTGCAGGAACTCAGAGAAAGGGACAAGGACATGGCTTCCATAGAATAAATGGATGGAGTAAGGAATAAAACATGATGTGAAGCCCAATGGCTGTTTATCATCTGTTGACAACATACATATTTTAAGTTTCCAGCAGTTTGGTTTTTCTTAATTTGACAGGTGTGTTTGAGGCTTAATGAATTTTCTGGACCTGGATTAATTCATTTTTGAAAGCTAAGTTCAAAAAAGCAAAGAAAAGCTAGCTTTCTCCACATGAATAGTTAATAGAATTATATCTACATGATGTACCAATGGCTGCCAACTTGGAGAGTTTTAAAAGAGAATTAGCCATGTTGATGAAGCAAAGGCTATCAGTGGCTACCAGCCATGATGGCCATATTTTATACTCAGGATCAGAAGTAGTATGGGGTAATTCCAGTTAACAGAGAACAACAACATGATGGTGTTATTCTGCTTGCTGTGGGTCCCTTAGGGGGATTCCCAACACCTGTCAAAATCGTCATTTGTGGGGAAAATTAGCTAGGAGCACTGCTTTAGCAATGCAAAGAGGACAGGGTAATTAAGGATCTTTAACCCAATGTTTATGGGGTCAGGCTCAGTCAGAAATCACACAAGAAGGTCCAATGAATGAATTTATTGAATAGCAATAGTTTGCACTCACGCACACACACACATCCAAGGGCTAGTAGAAATAAAGAGCGGAAATAAGATAGAGAGATTGTTGAGGGATTCACAGCTTGGGTAATACTGCACCTCTTTCTGAAGTCCTGGTCCAGGAAGCAGAGATTGAATCAAAGAGCAGCAGCGAAGAGACACTGAGGAGGGAGGGGGACTGGTCAGTTGGTGTGACCGAGAGGCATCATACTCATTGCATCACCTTTCGCTCCTTCCTTAACTAGCCCAAAAACAGGGACTATTTGTAGGAAAAATTTACTTTGAAGGCAAATCTTTTCCTGGGGAAAACAAACAGGGACAGACTAAGAAAAACAACTCCACACCTGGCATTTCTCGGAAGACAACAAAGTGTCATCTAAATAACAGGATCTTCCTCTGCTTTGAGGCTGTGGTGTGAGTTTCTGGAGATGGAGTTGATAAGGTTTTATTGCTTCCAGTGCCTAATTTTCCGGGAGCACTTTCACTTCCTTCAAGTGGACTCCTTAAAGGTTAAGGACCTTTTGTCCACAATGGGTTATCACAACATGAGGTCTCCTGTTGCTACGTTACTGGGAATTTTACTGGCCTGACCTGGTTCATTCGATCATACGACCGTTATTGCCTACGTGCACGTTCGAGTGACCTCTCTGGTGGGTTAGATTAATTTTATATCAAAGTTGTAGACCCCGGGACAAGGTTTCCAAGGGGACAACAATGGTGTTGTTGCATTCATGTCCTGTTGGAATACAATTGTCTTACACAGGTAGAGAAGATCAAACTGAGGTCTTAAAGGCCATGAAATTCAAGACATGTATGCCACAACAAATATCACATTTTTGCTGTTGACTGAGACAACTATTTTTCCAAGACAGCTTCCCCAGCAATATTGGCTTTCTGTATTTCTATATTTTAATCCCTCTCACTACCTCTCTCCTGTAGTTGTGTTTTAGATTTGAGGATCTATGGTAACATATGAATGGCTAGTCATGTGGAGGCAGTTGTGATGAGAAGGAACTGAAAATTGTCTCCAAATGTACAGTAGCATTCAGGTCGGCTGGCGAGTAAGCACTTTAGTGATTGTAGCGTGAACTCATCGTAACTCTAGCTCCCAAAAGATGCAAGTTAAACAAAAAAAAGGGATGAATCCAAGTATTACAAACCACATGGCAATGCTTCAGGAAGGAAATGCATGGTTTGTCATCACATAGTATGTGAGTGACCCTAATCATGCAGAGTTGTGATGCCATTTTCAAAAACAGGAATTCTCCACATAGTCTGGGCCATGCAGTAACTGAACTGCAAATGTTATTAGCCTTCGTATGTAGTGTTTATGGTTATCTCCAAATGTCCCTGAACCTGCACAAGTCATAAGCACAAAGCAACAGACTTTTCATCAAAATGTCTATTGCCTTCATTCTTACCTTCATTCTCCATCCACAGAGGAAAACTGGTAATTTACAGAACCATAGTGCTGGAAGTATCAAAGGACTCTGCTGTCTCCTGCTGTCATTGAGAAATATCTACAAATGTACCTAATAAATGAGGGTATTACCCCCAAATAAGAATTTGACTCACCCAATGAAATTTTCCTTCAGTCTCCATTTCTAGTACAGTCAGCTCTCCACATTTGCTAGGGTTAGGGGCTCAGGACCCCTGCAAGAGTGGAAAAATCACAAATATCAAAATATGTGTGTGACTGTGGGAAGGGAGCCAAGGAATGATGGGGAATGATGGGGAGAGCAGGCACCCAGGATCCAAACCAGGTCAGGGAAAGAAGAGGAAAAGAGGATGAGAAGACATGATACCCCTATACTTCATCTCTCTTGCCTATCTCCTTCATTTGGTATCTGTGGAGGGGCATACCTGAGAGGTCTTGTGATGCTGAGAAATTGGGCTATGAGCCAGCCTTAGCTCGCCAAGCAACTGTTGGTGGAGGAGGAGGATGACCAGAACAGTGTTTTAAAAAGGTCTGATTACAGCTGCCGAGAAGGAAGATTCCCCCGGAAAATAAGTGCTTGAGATGAAGGGGGGCAAGGGCTGGAGAAACTTATAAATAATCAAATCCATGAATGTCAAACCTGCAAATGTGGAGGGCCAACCATACATTTAAAACTTCAGTTAAGCCTTTAGAAATAGGTATCCAAAGAAAAGGGGGAATACAGACAAAGCAAATATAAGAGTTCAAGATATGAATATTTTCCAATATCTCACTCTCTGTAACGCTGGAAATCTGGAGAATAAAGGAAAATTTGTAGGGGCAGAATTCTTATGGGGGAACAAAGTCTAATTTTATACCCATGCTTATGGCTACAGCTCTGGAACAGCCATTCACACGGCTGTGCACGGACCATCGCTTGTAATCTGGATCACAAGCTCAAAGTATGTGCACTATAGAAAGGGCCTTTGCAGAGCAAATATATCAAGCTGATTCATAAATCAAACCACAACATACTCAAAATAAAGAAAAGAAGAAACATCACTAACAATTTTTCAAATAATTTCAAAAATTCAGCAGCCTTCCCATTCCTATTGCTATTAGTCTCTGAACACAAAACAAAAATCTTTTTCAGGAATCATTTCAAGGCAAAAAATGATCAGTCACCTTTTCAAACAAATCAGCACCCTGCCCACATTCCCCTGATGTCCCAGGGGGAAAAACTGTGTTATTAATGTGACTTTTCAAAAAAAAAAATTTCAGTGCTCTAAGTAATGTTATCTAGTTTAGCAGAGTTGGTTTAAGTGTTATGTTTGAATTCATTCAGAGCTTTGTGTGGAATTATTTTACTGGAATATTTGTACTAAGGTAATGTGAATAGCATATACTTCTCTTATATTTGAGGAAGAAATGACTACCTTTGAAAGAATGCTATTTTTGGGGACACAAGCCTAAAGATGGAGATACAGTTCAACTTTCTTTTCCTGACATATAACTGTGGTTCCTCTAGCTTCACTCATTCACTCTCTTCACTCATTCCCATTGACATTTCCATAGAATAAAAAAATAGCATCACAGAATTTATGGAAAAATTTCCGCCTCATGTCTCTAGGTGGAACCATACAGAAGATAGCAAAAGATACATTATGGTCCTGATGAACTGTAAGTGGAATCTCCCTCATCACAGAAGTGTTGTCCATTTCTGTCATTTCTCCAAGTAATATGTAGCAGCTGGTGGCTCCAGTGTATGTAAGGTAGTGGATCGATCTTGGGGTTTAGTCTGAACTTTACAAGAGCTCTCCAAGGTGTTGATCCTGTCATGGACAAGCGTTCAGCACCTTGGACAGTGATTATCTTTGTTCTTATGATTAAGGAGATACAGACTGCACGTAGCTCCCAGCACTCTTTTCTTGTGTATAAATCCCTCAGTATCACACTAAGCCAAACTGGGTAAAAAGGAGAAACAGAGAGAATGAATGTATGTATGCAGACACACAGAACTGAGGGAGAGGAGAGTGTGATCTCCTTATGCAAATACCTCTGCATCAGTCACATTCTGACCATTAGTCCTGCTATATCACATTATTTGGAAATGAGGAAACTGATTTCAGCTCAGCAAATATGTTCATCTGATAAGATTTTACTATTTGCTAATGATGTGTGTCCTCTTTGAAATACATATTTATCCAACAGACTCTATTATCCCTGAGCATGCCTTTGTTCCAATATTTCATTCTGCAGCAGGAGAGTGAAACATGGGCAGCTATTAATATAACCTGGTGAATAATGGCATGCCGCTCCTTTTCAGCCATGAATGATTAAACACACCACACAATATAGGCACATAAAGGGGTACTTCCGCCCACTAGTGTTAGATTTCATTTGAGAACCCAGATTGCCAGTACACAGACAAGCTATCATATGTATCAGTTATTCTCGAACATTCATTATCTAAGAATTCACAGGGTGGAACAAAAAATCAGCAAGGTGGTTGCACTCCTGTATGAACCAATGTTCTGGCACTGCTGTTGTCCAGGCACTATGGTTGATTTCAATCACAAGTGAGCTTTCTTTACAATGACTCCATTGCACAACATTGCCATTTATTCATCACAGGGGTGATGTGACCTTGCAAGATGATGTTGGACTGTAACTCCCGGCATCCCTAACCATTAGCTATGCTTCTTCAAGCTGATAGGAGGTGTAAGTCAACAACAAATGAAGGGCTACATGATTCCCCACCCTTGATTTATCATGTATTTGCTCAGTGACTGGCTTTTACAAATCCTACTTAGGTTTGACGTGCAAATATTCTTTTCTTCTTTCAATTTTTGAAAAAGGTTAGAATAGGAAAGAAAAGTAAGAAAAAAGACAGTAGGAGGAAAATGTAGGAAGAACTCCAACTGTCTCAAAACATGTCACACATTTGTCTAAATCAGATCAAACAAAGGGGAGGGGATAAAGAAACAACAGTACAGTGTTTCTTGACAATTGCCAGTTTAACTTTAATCACAGTAAAGACAAAATTTGTGCTTTGACACTATTACATCTGAATCTATTGTGCTAGTATAATATAAAAGGGTATTGATGTGCAGCTTTTCTTGACAGCATAACGTACTGGAAGAACGACATTAAGAAAGGAGCACAACAGACGCAGAACCTACAATACACTGTTACAAACACCCCAGAAAAAATAAAACAAAACAACACAACACAACACAATAGGCTAAAGTTTGGTGTTTTTAAAAAGATAAATATTAAATTATAGGAGCATCACACACACAAAAATATTTTGTCATTCATTCATAACAAATGACCAGACTGTGGCTAATATATAGGGAGGTAGCCAAGCTTAGATAAGAGACCCACTAGCAAAGACAAGCCATACAAAAAGTCCGCTAGCAACAGAGGCTCGGTGCCAGCAGAGTGACACCATGAAATACAATCCATAGTCAGGAAAGGATTGAAACACATGTGCAGTGTTTATACAAGACAGAAGTAACTACAAATAAATGTTCTGGGATGATTCCTTTATTATATTCACAGTGTGGATGCAGATCTACTGCTGTGATGGTGATTTCTGGTGATGAACCCCACAGACAAGTACAAAATCCAAATTAGACTATGAAGAACTCAGAAGAGTCTGTCCGTATATCAAGCATATAATACGATGACTTGAGTGTTAAGTCAGGAGATGCAGACTGAGATAACCAAAAGGGGAAAAAAGGGGGGGACAAACAAACTACAAACAAAAGTGAACAGAAAGGTACTTGAATATATCAGCACAAGGTGACAGAAGCTAATAGACTGGGTAGGAACTATTAGAAAATGGGTTTTAAAGATTAATGTTGGTGAATTCCTGTTGCACAGCTACATTTAGAATATGTCACATGCAATTCTGTGCCCCTTTGTAAAAGAAAGAATCACTAAACTTATCAGGGATATCAGGTTGTGTCATGTAGTAGGTCTGTAATACACCAGGACCAAATCTGAAGACAAAGAGCAGATCAATCTATGACTAAAAGCTACTTTAGACTTTCTCTTCAAATTTTGCCACAGTATTCTGTGTCCTTTCTGGAAAGCTCCTTCTGCCAAATCCCACCCCATCTGCAAGCACAAAATTCCCCTCTTATGCAGAAATTCCCATTAAATACAAGAAAACTAGGAAAGCAATCTATGCCAGGGGGATAGCAGGAAGGTTTGTGGATGGAAAGGGGCTTGATGCTTTTCATGTCAAGAATGCCATCTTGACTGGTTCCTTGCAGAAACGTATCTCTTTTCAGAAAACTAATGAACAAATGAGACAAATAAGAAATGGCCAGTTCCCAGGGATCACAAACCAGCCAGCTATGCATTTCATTATAAATTAAATTAACTTCTAATTACTAGAGTTTGAGGGGAGAAATTACATCTGTCAACATTTGCAGAGCTATCAGAAACTATTTCAGGACCTAAATGACACGTGGCTACTCTGCATTTGTTATTAGGAATATTAGCTCATTTTTTCCTCATTCTTAAAGAAAGCAGAGGATGGGGCTTTAAATCCCAAGCAGCCAGTACATGAACAAAGACTAACTATCCACTTCACAGCCTTTTCCTGATGAGCTGCCTGAACATTTCCAAATGCCACAGTTTGTTAATTGCTACACAAAAGTTATCGCATTAATGCAACATAGATGCCAAGAACCATTTAAATGAAGCTAAATGGGTGAAGTAGACCTAGTACTTTCTATTGTTCATGTTACAGACATTCAGCAAGTTGTATAATTAGGCATTATAACTTTTCCCACTCATTTGATTCACTGCAGCATTGCCCAAGATTAACAAACATCCGCACAAAAGCGGAAATGAATGGAATTAAGAATGCTTGAAGGAGAAAAAGAGATGAAATGGTAATGCAAGCATTTTTCATGTGTAGTAGATACTTGTCAAATGCTTCCTCCATGTGAAACACAAGTAAGGAAGTCACTTTTGTAAGTTAGTAATTCATCTTTTGTCATCATGGCCTAAGCCACTCAGAAGGTACAAGCATTTTCATAGCTTGTGCCCATGATTTCATATTGGTTATAACCAGCCAATGCATTAATTGTAGGTACATTCTTAAACTAATAGTAGCATTGCATTTTTATTGTTACGTAAGCAGATCTTCTCTTCATTTCTTAATGATCTGGAGCAGCTAAAATCATCTTTCATGCTCCTAAAATGGGAGAGAAGCCAAGTAGGTTTCAATCTTGTGGGATTTAATTCTGTTTTTTTTTTTTAACAAGAATATGGAGGTCTGTTTTCCAGAGACTTTTGAAAAAGATGCCTTGCGGGCAGAGCTTGGAAAAGATGTTTTGAACTACAACTTCCAGAATTTCTCAAGCAGCATGGCCACTAACTAGGGGACCCCGGAAGTAATAATAATAATAATAATAAAAATGACTTCTCCAAGCTCAGCAAATTTTCCAATGTAGTACTTAAATCAGCCAAGGGTTGAAGAGCATACTCAAAAATTAGGACTGGGTAACGCCTTTATTGCATCACTTAGATATCATAAACTGGTGAGGTTTTGATGCTCCACCTGCACTTTTCATCAGGCACATGTTACAGAATATGAGATGGAGGGAGAAACAAGAACTTCACAGATGATAAAACCAAAAGCTCTGGCCAGATGTTAAAGCCTTAGGCTCTGTAATTAGACTAGAGTCCCAAGGTGGAAATTGCAAGCTTGCAAATGAGCTTGAGGTGTGATGGGTATTTCTCCTTAGGAATTTAGAATGAATTACTTTTCTCCATCTCTATAGAGGGAGATGGGCTGCCAGTCAACGGATATAGTTTCTGTGCTGGCTTGAAGCAGAAGCACTGAGCAACATGCCAATTTTTATTTCCATAAAGATGCAGATTAAGTTTAGCCAGTGGAAAAAGCCAAGACCAGTTACGAATACTGCCTGGTGATCAGAGGAACATATCCATAGATCTGAGTTTCTAATGCAGAATTCTAGATGGGGTCAGCAGTACTGCAAGGGAACTACTCAAAAGCCAAACAATGCTTCCATTTTACAAATGAGGAACACTGAATGGATTCAAACTACAAGAAAAGAGATTCCACCTAAATATACTATCTTGGACTGTGGTGGACTCTCCTTCTGTGAAGATTTTTAAACAGAGGCTTAGACGGCCATCTGGTGGGAGTGCTTTGATTGTGTATTCTTGCATGATGGAGAGTTGGGCTGGATGGCTCTTGTGGTCTCTTCCAACACTATGATTCTATGATGTGGTGGAACAAGCCATTAGTACAAGGCCATTCACAGCAATAGCTAGTTGCCATTTTGTTTAACAATGGCTAACTACTGGAGGTCAAAAGCTCTTCCTGTATCTTAAGCACATCCTGCTCTAAACAGAGGTTTTGAAACCAAAGCATTATGTTGCCAGAAAAAAAAATCATTTCATGACTGTCCAGTCTGCACAGAATGTGAATGAGTCCCCACTTTCTTTTCTGTAAGGCACTAGCAAACTGAATGAATATAGACATCTTGAATAAGGACTGTGGTGTAATATGGGACTGAATAAGGGTGAACAAAAGTTGCCAAAACAGATTTGTAGATGTAGAAATTGTAGAGTTTCGTCCCAATGATACAACAGGGACACTTCGCCTTACAAAACACAAAAAGAAGCTCCCAAGAGCACCATAAAAGAGAACACGGTCTTGTAGATTTCCTAGGGAAATGAACATTCTAGAATTTCCTCTGGAGACTAGTGTTATCCCAAATGGCTTTAGTTAACCATACATTTGATCCTTATTATGAATTAAAGGTATTATAAGATATACATCAAATATAAAAGAGAGGGCAAAGGAAAAATGTAGTATTTTATTATATACTGAATTCTTCTCCTCTTCTTTTCCAGGATCCTTTGTAATTGCTTCCTCAGCTAGAATGCTTAGATAAGTGCCCATGCTTCACTTGCATCTTCACACGTTTCATCAGAAAACACCAACCTTGTAAGAAACAACTGATCATACAATGCAGTATAACAGTATACTCTCTATAGTTCAGAGGCCAGAGATATGTGGGATTCCTGTAAACCTTGTTGCAAAATTGATATGCATTGATATCATCTCCATACCCTACCCGGTCACTCTTTCCAGGTCAGGGGTTGGGAACTAGGTGAGATCCTAGTGCCTTAATATTTTTGATAGTCCTCTTCCCCTGCTGATTTTTTTTAACTACTTAATATATACAATACTTAGGTCCCTGGGGACTGTGCTTAGTGCTGGACATAGCATTTTGTACCTTAGAATTAGAGATGACGGGCATCCCTTATTAAAAGGAGTGGCCTTTCTTTGAAGGTTGGAAACCTTCCCCCTTATGTAGACTAAAAAGAATGCCAGAAAGCTCATATTTGAGGGCATGGGTCCTTTAAGAAAAGATGAAGCCAAATGGCAGCTGCCAATACAGACTTTCCATCTTAACAATCTCTCCCCACCACCACCATTGCCTCAAAGCTAATGAATAAAGCTTAAGGCATCCCAGCAACCAATCAAAACGAGTGAAGGGGAGTACAGTTTCTCTTTGGCATGTGAACAGAGACTACTTCACTACTTCCTGTTGCTCTTGGCATTCAGCACATTCTGGGCAGAGGCTGAGTGGGCAGCTGAAAAAAGAGAGAGAGTTGAGAACAAAGCTGCAAGTAAGTCATATTTTCTCCTTCTACTTCTAAGGAGGTGAATATTTTAATAATAATTTTAAAAAGCATGAGGGTAAGGAATTGTGAAATTGATTATTTGTAAGCCACCCCGAAAGTCTTTTTGGCTGACGGTCAGGGCATAAATACTCTAAATCAAACATTCCTCAGTCCCAGGATTCCATAGGATGGAGCCATGGCAGTTAAAATTCTACAATCGTGTAGTTCAAAAGGGCTCCAAATCGTTGGGTTAAAAATGGTGATTTTAGGGTTGGGACAGAAATAATTCATTTTTGCATCTCTTAAGACTCAATGCAACGCAAAGTGCACCTTACCTCAGAAAGCGACTGCAAGGCTTACGGTCCTTTTCAGAGAAATAAAATACATTTGAAACTCTACCTGTGCTTCAAAAATGGAGTGCATTAGTACACTAGGACAAGATTTTTGTCTTACAATTTTTGTCCTTGCCTTTTTAATTTCTTTTAAAATGTTCTAATTCTAGATAGTTTGATTACATTGTAATTTGTATGCTTTTATTTCTGTCTCAGGCCATTTCTTCACTACGCTGTTATACTACTATTATTCCACTTTCAACATCCTGTGGAATTCTGGGGTTTGTAGTTTACTGATGCCAAAGAGCTCTGTGGCTGAGAATTGTAAATGCCCCTCCCTAAACTGCAAACCCCAGGATTCCACATGATGTTGATAGCACTGTAACAGAGTAATGCAGAAATGGCCTCAGTTTATATTTGTTGTAACTTTTATCAGCTGCCTTGAGGCCCAGTTATGGGTGAGAAATTCTGATACAAGTGAACAGATTTTTTTTAAAAAAAAAAATGCAGTATCTAGGTAAGCATACACTATATCGAAAACTTATCTGAAAAATTCACATAGACTTCCATGCAGCAAAAAAACACAAAAAAGCTCACCACCTGAAATGAAGAACAGATGATATGAGAATACAGATGAAATGAAAAGAAACCTGACAAAACTGAGAATTTTTCAAATTCCTATGCTCATTCTCTATAGCTCTCCATTCAGCAGTTCTTGCCTAGCAATACCTTGTGGATGGTTGAGAGAATCCGACTCTTTTTTGGACTTAACCTCATGCCTGGGAGAATCATTGCCCTCCCTTCCTGTGTTCTCAAACTGATAAAGGAAAGACAATTATTATCGCTATTTCTCTGTTGCTACCTAACCCGTCTCCTCTGCTTTAACCCACCCCCTTCTTTTCCCCTGTTCTCAAATACTTTCAGACCGTTATGCAACCTCCTTTGTGCTGCCATTCCCTCCCTTTCTTCTCATTTCTCCTTTACTGTTCACTTCTCTGGACAGCCTTAAACAGCTAATCTATGAATTGCTTTCTTTGAGAGAGGAGTCCCCCCCACACACACACCCCAAGTAAACATTCCTTTTTTAGAAAACTAAATCTCTGTTGTTCCCTGCTGGGTAATTTATGAGGATGCTTATCACCTAGGCTATTGTGAAAATGAGACAGAGGGTGCAACTGGATTCATGTCCTTCTGGCAAGCTTTCTGTGAGAACCTGTTTGGCCACTGTGTGAATGGAACATTAGACTAGATAAGCCTTTGGTCTGATCCAACATGGCTCTTCTTCAGTTCCTCTGTTATTCAGGCTATCCTCTTGTGCTTCTTGGTAAACGTGCTAATTTCTGGGCCAGCTCTGATGACTGACAGAGCCACAGAGAGGGAAAGTTTCCACAGTGATAGAACAAAATTTCCACCCGCATCAGTATTCTGGAAGGGTTTATCCTCTTGACATGGAAAAGTATTTTGCAAATACCTTCCCTAGGGAAGCTAGCAGAGTTCCCTTCATGCTGTCCTTCTGTCAGCAGGCGAAGTCTTGTTTATCCTGAGAAGTTTTTGAGAGCTGAAGGTTTCTAAAGACAGAGCTTCAAGAGTGTGCAGTACTATTTTAATTGTACTGTTTTAAAAAAATTTAAAAAATAATTGTTTTTAGTATTGTTTGTAATTTAATTCTATCTTAAGGTTGATGTTTTGTATTTTTTTATTATGTTGTGTGTGTTTTTTAATACATGTTCTGGTTTTGAGAAAGTTATGCAATATAAATAAAGATAAAAAAAGTGTGTGTGTGATTTAAAAGCAAATGAAGAACACTTCTCACAAGTTTTATCTGGATATATATAGGGGGGAGGCAATTTTTAAAAACAGATCTTAATAGTTCAATTCATAAACAAAACATTTTGGCTTTTCAGTTCCTCGAGAATGAAAATGAGCTTGTAGTCTAGGTGGCAATTTAGAACTCTCATTATCATTCTTTAGCAGATGATGTATTATCCTCAAGGCTGAGCCCATGTGGTGTGTGTGTTTGTGTTTGTGTGTGTATGGAGCATGTTAATGCCACAGGACACTCTCATGTGACACTCTCCTTTCAATATTATGGTACCAGACAGCTAAGAATAATTATCACACAAACTTTTAAGCCAATCACTGGGTCAACTTGGGCAAGACACACTTTCTCAGCTTCAGAGGAAGGCAAAGACAAACCCCCTCTGAACATATCTTGACACGAAAACCCCATGATAGGTTTGCTCTAGGATCAATAGAAATGGGGAATTACTTGAAGACAAACAACAACAACAACAACAACATAGCTGTAGTGTAGATTGCCAGGAACAAACAAGCAATCTGTGTGTGAACCTCACCAGCAACCTTAATTTTGTGCAGAGGAGAATTAAAGTTACACATGCCTTCTTCAGAACTCCTGCCTACTGTAAACATTTTAGAATAATCAGTTAACATTTTGTTCTCAACGTGCTCTGAAAGCTGCAACCTCCATTGTCTGTCCACAACTGAGGAAATGGTTAAGCAGAAAAAGCAGGGCAGCCTGCTGACAGATGACATGGCCATTTCTGTGTCAGTCATCTGTTCAGTGCAGCTTGCTACTTATGAGATGATAAATGATAGCCTGAGTTTACATATGAAAGGCTTCAGAAATATCTGAAGGCTGAAATATCTGAGTGCGTGATTTAAAATACCATCTATAATCTCAGACAGATGACTCTCCTGTAAAGATATGTGCTCACAATCCTTTACTTACGGCCAATGCACTTGTTCAAAATAAGCACATGCATAGGCCTCCTGGATAGTGCCACTTCATAATGAGGGTGAGGTAACAGACTCTAGGCTTTAAAAAATGACTCCAGGTTTTAAAAAAATCAATGCACATAGAAAGCATGAGGGATAATACGGTAGAGTCATCCTGCCTGAGATCATAGCTCTTTCCTAACTAAAAGGTGCAGCTCTTAAGTGGGTCTGATGGCTGAACAATCCGAATTGGTATAAGGCGGCTTCCCATGCAGAATGAATGGGAGTCAGTAGAAAGGATAAAATGCATGATTCTGCTTTCCTTTCCATGAATTCAGTCAACACATGGATGGTTTAAGCTCTGTTTAACCCAATAGGATTTACATCTAAGTGAACATGAATAGGATTTCACTATTCGTCTGTGAGGGGGAGAAACTTACCAGCAACACATATCTCTAATGTGGCAACTACAAGACGTACAGTGAAAATGGCCTGTGAACTGTAAGCTGAAGAAGTCGGCTATGTAAATGCTCAGACTGAAGATAAAGTGATAATGACACATTAAAATAGATATATTCTTCTAGGAGTTTTAAGAGCACATGAAGATACTTCATCTTCCATTTTTTTTATACCACAAAGGCAGTTTTGCAGGTGCTATACCACAGAAGCTGTGGAAACACGAAAAAGTGTGGTACAAAACTGATATTCCTCTGGATGTTTACTCTTGAATTCATAAGTGGATTTAAACACACTCCTGGACTTGTCGAAGTCTTTAGTACAAGAGCGGATGTGATCAGTTCAGATTTCAGACTCGGACCCTGGGGGACATGGATTGAAATCCCATCCAACTTTGAGCCAGTTTCAGGGTGTGCAGGACATGATGTGTGACATACACAACTCTGTTCTCCAAGTGAAGAGAGGTAAAGAGGCTCAGGAGGAATAGGGGTGAGGCTACAAAGTAAATCAAACAAAAGTTGCAATGAGTTTCAGAACATCCTCTCAAGTTGTACATGAAGAACATAGAAATCCATCTCCACTGCTATCCTCAGAGTGCATTCTATAAATGAAGAGTAAACACCTCTTTCTCCAAATGTGATCCCTTGGGGACCAAAATCAGCACCACTGAAATATAACAGGAAGGTAGCAGCAGTTTGGGGAAGGAATCCCCACTATCTGAGGAAGTTCAACCATTTTCAGAAATAACTATAAGAACCTCAAAAGCCCAAGAAAGAATAGATACATTCAATAAGCACAGAATAACAGCTGACCAGCCAGAGCAGAGTGTGACACACAGAAAACCAGGGAAAAAAAACAGAGTTTCTCCATAAAGGAGATGGCTAGTGTCCCGGAAATGTAACAAAACAAGAGGAAAAGCTCAGAATGGCACTTTAAAAGGTTTTCAGACATTAAAATATCTTTGTAGCACAATGAAATACCCAACATTTTATTTTTTGAGGATCACTAAAAGAACAGCCATATAAACAAATAAGCCAGTAGTACAGAGTGCTATAAACATAGTCATTAATTATAACAGAACAATCCACAGCAAATATTCTTATTATGCAGAGAACATACCTTAAAATACCAGCCAGCCATAACACAAGCTAATATTAATCACATAAGATATAAGAAAAAATAAAACTCTTATTTTTTTTTTCATAGAAAAACAGGAAAGGGAATTAAAAAGATAAGAGAATTCAAGGGCAGCATTATTAGATACATACCAATTCAACATTAACTTACTGGACCATGAAAACATCTTCTAACAGTTGCCAACAATAAAATCTTTCATCAACCTTCAATCCCTCAGAAGTAACTGTTTGGGGGGCAGTGGGGAGGGGAGAAAGAGAGGGAGAGGTGACCTCTACTTTGGAAGTTTCTTTCAGTCAATTTACGACTCCTGCATCTCTCTCTCTCTCTCTCTCTCTCTCTCACACACACACACACACACACACACACACACACACACATTTCACTTGTAAGCCAAATAAAAGCTTAAAAGGGGAACCGAATGAATGGAAGCCGCCTAACAACACTGATATTCAAAAATACTGAAATCACATTGCTGATTTTAAAAAAGTCAACTTGAGCAACCCAGTGGCGGAGCTTGGAGTGTTTGGAGGGGGGTGGGAGGGGGTAGGGCTATGGCACGAGGGGCATGGCCACTGTGGGGGGGATGGCTGCAGTGCATGGGTGCATGGGAGCTTGGCCAGGGCACATGGGGGCGTGGCTATGGGCTGGGACACCCCAAAAACATTGCCACCCGAGGCAAACAGCCCCCCCGTCACCTCACCCCCCATCACTACATCACTGGAGCAACCATGAAAAACATGGAAAGGAATCCCTATGGAAAATTACTACCAAAACCCTTTAGTATCTCATTGTTTAAAACTGGAAGGGAACACCTCAAAGTGCACAAAGAAAAAAAAATAGTGCTCTCTTCAAAAAGTAGTGAGCAAAAGTGATAGGTAATTAATATTTGTCAATTTTGTTTGCAAAAGGAACATCATTTGTTTCTTGGTCCTCCCAAAGTAATGTGTTACTTCCAAGATCTCTAAATGAGAGTTGCAAAACATTTGGTGTCTGCCCTATTCCCATGGTTTAATTAAAGAGGACAGAAAAATCTTGATGACATCCCATAGGACTTTGTGTAAGTTCAACATCCAAGTTCTGGATCCTTTTAGCTCACACTTGGGCCTTGTTTTCAGCACCAGGCCTGGAATTACTGGATAGTTAACAAAGAAAATGAGCATTCTATGTTTCTGTGAAATGCAATTCCCCTGCCCATTTATTAACCAAGATGCTCCTACTACACACACAAGTTCAGGGCTAAAAGCTCAGGCAATCTAACTCTTCTAACAGCCTGGCTTGAACTCTGGTATCTTTCTTTTTAGAAATTAAACAGTGGTATATGTGTCAAGTATGCTCTGCTGCTTTACAGTAACAGTAATAAAAGGATCTCTCAATCAGACTGCTGAAGAGCACTATTCCTCCAACCAAGCAGATACAAGGATCACATTTTCTTTTTTACAACAACATGGCAGCTTTGCTGACTAAGTAGATGTTCTGCTTAATCTTCATAGGAAACAGCAACTGAGAATAGCTTTATGCCTGTTAACATTATGCACTGCACCAGTGCATTTCTTGGAAGAGAAAAAATTACACAGAGCCATCAAATCCTCTTGTCCCACAGTATTTTTAGGACTATCGTTGTTATGTCCCTTCAAATTGATTTGGATTTACAGTAACACCACTGTAGGGTTTTCTTGGCAAGACTTATTCAGAGAGGGTTTGGCACTGAATTCTTTAAGGCTGAGATAATGCAACTTTCCTATGATTGCCCAGTGACTATCCATGGCCAAGCAGGGAATCAAGCCTAGACCAACACTCAAACTACTACACTATGCTGGCACATAACCCTGCAAATAATCAATTGCATGTGTTGGTATTCTAAATCTTATCATGTCCCATCACCCTCTGCTGCTCTTTCCATTGTATGTCATTGCTTTCATCATGGTTCCCCCCACCTTTTGGTCTGCCAGTGCCAGAGACCCACCTTTGCCACTGATTAGGCACCCTAATCCTTCCTGATCTAAGAACAGAGGCTACAAGCATGCCACTAGATTTGAACACCTCCAAATCACTAATAGTTGAGCAGAATCTGGAGGGGTTTCTAGGGAAGCCATGTGTCCCACTTTAAACAAAGTCCTCTATCTGGAGGGCTGATAGAAGACAGTCCTTTGTTTGAAGGTCTCTTCTATTTGAAGAGCTATACCATTCAAGTCTGGTTTAAAGAACCATATAAAGGACCAGAGCCATATATAGAACTAGAAGAAGAACCATAAAGAGCAGAAGCTTTGAAGCTGCCCATCAGTTACCACCTGAGCAGCAAGCAGAGATGGCACACAGGCTTCTGGCCCACAGTCTTCCCTACTATGGTGAAATGTATTGTATTTCTGTTTAAATGGTACACAGTATTTCTGAATTTCTTTCTATACATATATACTTACGCCTGTTCATTTTATCTGCAAGTTATCCGACATTATCACACATTATTCTACTTGTTTCAAAGAAAAGAGTGTCTATCAGCTGCAGTTTTCAGGACCGTGGGCACAATATATTGTGCAATGAGGAACAACAGAAGAAATGTTTCTCTCAGTACAACTGCTTTGCTTCTTACAACTCGTTTACTTCAAAAATTTCCTTAGGATCAGCCTATGTCATCTTGTACTCAAGTTAATGACTTTGTCTTGTGAAAACCACTCCTTTTAGGGGAGGAAACTTTACCTACAGCATGAAAGGGATCGTGAAACAATCCATCCATATCTCCTTTTGTGTACTGATCTCTTGACTCACTTTTATCCTCCTACTTGTAGAATGACATAGACTAATGATGTCAATACTTATCACCAGTAATTCAATGAACATTCAGTTTAGATGTAGACTTCTAACTGCAGGATAGATGTTCTAAAGCAACCACCAATCCAGGCTTGGAGATCCAAGGTCACTGTGGGAACTAAGGATGTAAATCTTTGCTTATTACACGCCAACAATGAATCATTTCAAAAGGTTTCTCTCCATTGGGTAAGATTATGCGTGTTTATTTGGGGATGATATTTCATGACTTGGGACTTCATAAAAAAATTACAAAAAGAGTTAGGTTTTGTGCATGATCACATTCCTGCACAGAAAACAGTCTACAAACACATTGTTTTCCCATGCAAAAAACAAAAAATCTGCTTATTGCACAAAAATGAGCTGGTGGTACAAATGATTTTTCTGCACTTACACATACACACAAACACATACACAGAGTCCTCTCAAAATGGACATGGTGGCTGACCATTTTCTCAATGTGTCAAGATAATTTTTCTCATTAGGATAAGAAAATCTGAGAAGCCCATTGCTGACTCAACCATTCTCTGGACAAGGACTCCAACTTGTAGTGTAGATTCTGTGACTCTGTGTTTGCACTTAGTCTTACCCATAGAAATTACACATGTACAGTACGACGCCCGTATCTGCGGGGGATTGGTTTTGGGGGGGCACTGATGCGGGAATCCATGGATAGTACCAAATGCCACGAGGATCAGGCCTTGGGCTTGCAGCTGGAAGTGGGAAAACTATGGGCAGCGTGATCCCATGGTGCCCGCTGTTTTCCCACAGGGCACTGCAGGGATCGGGCCCTGGGCATATAGCTGGAGGAGGGGAAAAACAGAGGGCAGGGTGATTGTATGCTTCCTGCTGTTTTCCTGCTGGGCGCCGCGAGGATAAGGCCCTGCAGCTGGAGGAGGTGAAACAGCGGGCAGTGCGATTCCATGCTACTTGCTGTTTTCCCACCAGGCACCATGGGGATCAGGCCCTGGGCCTGGGGCCGGAGAAGAAGAAACATCAGGCAGCGCGATTCACGCTACCCACTGTTTTCCCGCTGGGTGCCGCAGTGACCGGGCTCTGGGCCTGCGGCTGGAGGATGGAAAACAGCGGACAGCGTGATTCTGGGCTGCCCACTGTTTTCAACTAAAGATAACTGAATCTGTGGATTATGAATCTGGATATGGGCATCATACTGTAATGAAATGGCAAGAGTGATCTTGGTGTACCCTTATAATGAATGTATGATTCCATTTTGGTGGTGTGTGTTTCACAACATCTAAGATTTCAAACGTAATATGGTAATATTGAAGTTGTGAAACTGCATGGCCACTCATGCTTATGTGAAATAGCCTGGGATGCAAGTGCAATTAAAATAAAGGAAATGGCCCTTGCTACCATTTGAGTCTTACCAACACAAGATTCTAATACCAGGGAGGAGACCATCTCATCCTACTAAAGTGATTCACAAAGGAGGCTTTTTTTGGCAATATTCTCTCTGTCTCAGATGTGGAAAGACTACTTTTTGGAAAGTCTTTGTATTGATTATAATGTGGAAATCAAACAATAGCTATAACCTTGGGTGATATTTCTGAATTCCTGCACAGTCTTAGATTTCTGACAAATACTTCCCACAGGAGTAGGGTTGCCAGGTGTCCATTATTATAAGAAATGTTATTTGAGGGCCAGAAAACATGTTCCTTTTCAGGCTGGCTGGTGTCCCTTATTATTTTTGTCCCCTGTTTGAGGGTGGGAAAGCTGTTCCTTTTGTAAATATGGCACAAGATGTCAAAAAAATCTTGTATTTTTGAGTGTGGGCCCTTCATAAAGACAGAAATGTGTGCATAACATAATTTATGAACATGGACAATATGTTTATTTTACAGAGAAACACATGGCTAGGTTAACTGAAATCAATATTTTCATTTGGTTGTTAGGTAGTTACTTCCTGACTGTTGACTATTCCTCATGGCTATTTTGAAAGCCTAGCAGCACGGTGTGGAAAATTGTGCATGGTACCTTTGAAGTTAATGGGGACATGAAAAGAACTGATTTTGCCTCTCGTACAGCTTTGGGCACAAGTATAACACAGGTTTTGCCAAATAGCTGCTTCACACTTGATTAAATAGTGGCCCCTTGCTTAGTGTTTACTCGTGCAGACATGTTCACTAATATACATGTCTGTGCCTCTGCTTTAGAAATGCTGTCTGTGCAACTCTCCTGTGAATTCAGTTCTACCGAACTGATAATGATTAACTGTGGTATTTCTTCTGTGGATGTTTTGAACTCAGTTCTGCCAGATTCAAAAGGCCAAGCATGAAAATAATACTGCAACATAACAAAATGCAGCACCAGTCAGTCTCTGATTCAGTTAACTGTTTTCAAATAAATAAACAACTCTCACTTCCTAACTATTTGAAGATTCCTTCCACTATCCCAGGGAAGGGAGTCTGGATGACAGGCAGCTGAATTTATTGTAGACTTCTGGCTACACCACAGTAATTGGCTTCACCCATTGCTCTGAAATAGACCTTGTTGGATGACGCTATATTAAGTTTTCAGGGCTTCAGCTGGTGTATATTTCTGACATTGCTCTCTCCTTGGTCCCCAGAAGTGCCGTCAATCCATTCCATTCATCCTTGTTTACACACTTTCAGTAAATTATATGGACAAATCACCCCTTTGCAGCATCTCCATTTGGCTGGTATTTTTCGTTTTGCATTTACATACAGCACTTCAAGTTTATGGACTGAACTGGAGGAGATAAAGAGGAGAACCAACAAAAGTTGTAAGAATGTCTGTTAGTAACATGCCAATGTGCACAATCAAATGCTTATGACAAACATTTACCAACAACTTGGTTTCATTCATATTCCCTTTTCTATTTTTTTTAACCTTGCTTTCTTTTGTCTGTTGTTTGCTACAACACTGATTACCTGATGAAGGATGGTGATTGGCAGAAATGCCCTTTGAGGAAAATATCAAGATGAAATTAAATAAAATGATCGGTAGGCCTTTCCCTGATAAATACCTCTTGATATGAAAAACAACAAGCCACAGTTGATTGTACCACTAAAATCCTGCAATCACTTCTGACTGGGATTGCAAGTTAACAAAACATATTTATATTCCTTTTGTACATCGTCCTCCCTTGTTTTTCAATCAGTCAGTCAGACTCAGTTGTTTTGTTTGTCTAAACCGCCCCCTCTCTCTTTTCAATAGCTTTCAGTTCATGGTTAATTCTTTCAATCTACTAAATTGCTTATGGAAAACCCACTTCTAGTTGATATATTAATGCTATAGAAAAGAGGAGGTTGGTTTCCATTCTGGAGTGAACCAACCTGAATTGCTTTTTCCAGATTAATAAACAGAATATAATAAAGTTACCATTCTGATTTTGCACTTCTGAATATTGTACTGCATTTCTTGGTACTAAAATATATCAAAATAAATATATGGATAAAATTCATTAATAAATGTGGCATTAGGGAGCTACATTTAGAAATGTATATTTTCTGAGAAAATAGAATCAGCTGTGTGTATTTAATTAGAAATGTGTCCAAGAATGAATTTTCATGGAGATTCGGGGGGGGGGACTACAGAATGTGATAGATTGGACTTACGAATGAACACACGTGAAACTAAAGTAAGATAGCCCAGTACTAGACTAACGTGCTTCGACTTCTACATAATCAAGATGGACGCCTCTGAGTAGCTTCTAATTCTTTGTAAACTACACATTTGGGGCAACAAAGAACCTGTGCTTTCTTTTTAAAATTATTTACTGAGGTATTTTTCAAAATTAACTCAACTTCAACTTACCATTGAGTGGAAAGAAACACATCAGGGAAACAAACCCAACCAAGAAAGAAAGAGAAAAAAGAGAAGCATAAGTCAAGACAAGACAGTAATGTGTTTGACAGTCTAGACAACACTGTATAATGTCTTCAGTGACCATAGGTGGCCTTGATTTACATAATACTGCAGTAAATCAGAAATGATATTATATTCACTGCTTATTCTCATCAACAGACTATTAGATTTCATCCAAGTACACCTTTGCATGAGGAAGCTCTCCTTCAACTAGCACTGTGCACTGGCCTAGAAGAAAATTCAAAAATGACTTCCAAGTGCTCCTGAAATCTACGTACAAAATTGAGTTCGATTTTGAGGCCATTCACTACTCTGTTCCCGGACTGATATATGTCATATACCAGGACAGGCAGGGTCCAGGGACAAGACTCATGGCTTAAGGCCAAGGACCTGCAACACAAGTAGATAAGGCAGGAAAAAAGAATGAGAAGGCAAGTCAAAAACTGCACTAGGGTAAAAAAAAAATCCCAGTACTACCAAAAAAAAAAGGGGGGGAATATATTAGCCAGGCAAGGGGAATCTGAAGCCCAAAACAAACAATGCTCCAAGATCTAATCATCAAGTTCCAAACAGGGAGATTCCAGGAGGTTAAGTCAAACAAAGTCCAAGGTGAGACACTGGTAGATCAATGAAAGGTATCAAGTCCCAAGAGTTAGCAGGCAGGAACAAGAACTAAAAAACAGTGCTGTTTTTCAACAGCCTTATTACCCTAGAAGTGAAACTCATATTGTTGAGCTAGTGGGGTATCATCCAGAACTTAGCTGCTGATATTGTAAGGTTACAAATCTCACAGTGGGGAAGTTCCTGCTCTTAAGGAAGCTTTCTTTGTAGCCAAGCATGTCCTCCAACTGAATTCATGCCTTCAAGTTTGCAGAGTCAGTCAGCTTCTCACCATTCTCTGTTTCTGGAGACTCAAATACCTCCTTACTGGAAAAGACTTCTGGTGGGACCATAAAAGCCTGAGGAGGGTGGTGCTCTTTGGCCTGCTGCCACCACTGAAGTGATACTGGCAGGCATAACTGTAATGTAACACTACAAATAACTGGCCATTAGGCACAGATTTCAAAGGTAGAACAAGAAAACCCTATTCAAGCTTGGAATCATGGAAAATTAAAGTTTTCCATCATGGAAAAAGCATCATTTATATATACAAACAGGCAAGCAAGCAAGCATCAAGATTACTTGAAGTAGTTGAGGCAGGTTGTGTCAACAGGAAATACATAATGTGCACACTGTGAACTACTGTTGACAGATATGAAACCACATATTCCTTTAATATCCACTTGCTAACACAGCTTAACAGGTTTAGGAACTAAGAATCTGGCAAAAATCCATGTACTTGTCAAGAAATAAATGTGGGGGTTGTTTAGTCAGATGTTAGGGTACTTTTTAATATTGACAAGATGGGATTCAAAATTACTTGACATGGAGTCAACGAGCACTCTACATTGTGGACTTCTTTCTGTAGACCTTAACTACAGATCCATATATCAATTTCCCAATCATTATTTTGGTACAATCAGCAAAAAAACTATAACACAAAATCAGGAGCAAACAGTCCCATTTCGAGCATCAGGTGGAGACATTTTCCATGGTTACCTAAACGACTGAAGGCTAAAATGTTTTACATGACAGCAACTTCTAATTAAAAGTGAAATTTTTAAAAAGTCATTTCTACTCAGTATAAAATTCAAAATAACACAATAAGGTATCTTGCAACATCATTTTCATAGTCTAGTTAGCAGTGGTAAAGGAAAAGGCAAGAAAGAATTTTTAATATCTAAAAAAAAGAAAGAAGGAAAGGTTGGTTTCATCTGCTAAAGAACTAAACCAACCTGAATAAATTGTCTAGTATTTGGTTTTTTCTTTTTTTAAAAAAAGCTTCATAACATAGTAATTTAATAAACACACACACATAAATGAAGTCAACTGTCTAGACATTATTGACAACATTTTGTAATGCACATTAAACCTGTCAAAACAGGTTGATTCTTTCTCATATTTCAAAGCTAAAAATCACAACTTATTTCAGACATATTTCCTGCCAGAAGAACTTTCAATGACTTCGTTCTCTTTTGACAAAGGAAATGCCCATCATCCACTGTAGATTTCATGCTTGATGGATGAGTACAGTGTCATTTTCATCCTCAAAAAATGGAAAAAAAAATCCCCACAGATGTTAGGACAACATAAGCAGAATAAAAACGTTTTTGTGGTTCCTAACATCGTGTTCTCAAAGAATTCTAATTTCATTGTAACAGTAATCCCTTCAGTATAGAAACCCAGTGATAACCAACATACAGACACACATTTCAGACTGAAATCTACTGATTTATATAGTGCTCAGAATGTATTGCTGTCATACAGAATTTATCTAAGTATTGGCATGTAGATGCTTTAAAAGGCTGACAGAGAAAGTCATGTTAATATACTGGATAACAATAAAATATTAAAAATTAATTAAACTACAATTTTATTTAAGGCACAAACAGCAAGTTGATGCATTTCAATGATGTTCTCCACTAGTGGGGGGAAAAAGCTTTTTTTAAAAAAAACAGATACATTTCATAAAAGTGCTAAAGATGTTTTGATCCTTACACCCAGGGATATAGTAAAGTAATGAAGTATATAGACTTCATGGCTCAATGTGTGACAGACCATACCTTACTCTGTTCATTTTCTCACATATTTCAAAATATGATAAGCCAACCATATCCAGTTCTGGTTAACAGGGCACTGGATTTTGGTACCTAAGGCCTGATCTGCTGGCATCACTGCTTATATACTAAGAGTGTTTGGATATTTAGATAGTTTTCAAAGAAAGCAGGTGTACAGTATTTATTTCTTGCAGCTTAAAAAGAAGGGAGGAAGAGGAAGGGGGAAAAAAAGAATGCAGTAGCGCCTTGAAGACAAACTGGTTTTTATCAGTACTGTATCTAAACTCTGTACCGTATCTGAAGAAGTGGTTTTATATCTAGGCCATTTCCGCACTACACTGTTATAGTGCTATTATTCCACTTTCAACATCCTATGGAATCCTGGGATTGCAGTTTAGGGAGGGGCATTTAGAATTCTCAGCTGCAGAACTCTTTGGCCTCAGTAAACTATAAACCCCAGAATTCCAAAGAATGATGAAAGTGGAATAATAGCACTATAACAGTATACTGAGGAAATGGCCTATGAATGCTCATGCTAAAATAAAAACACGTTAATCTTAAAAGTGTTGCTACATTCTTTCTTTTTTTCCCCCTCTTTTTCCTTTCGATAATTAGGAAAGTCTTTTGTTTTTCTACTTTTTCTACAATTTTGCATAGTTATCAAGGCGAATCAGCTAGCATGATGTCTTTGTTTTCTTCACTTTAAACAACCAGGTAGCAAGATAAACCAGCTGAAAGACTTTTCCATTCCAGGGCTCAATCTATACTAGAGACAATCTCAGCTCAATTTTGGGTTATCTTTTAATCAGTTTTGTTCCATTCAATCCCAGGACCAATATTCACCTAATATGAATCAGTCTCTTCATTAATGCATCCCATATGCATAGCAACCCAAACAACCTGTGTACTAATGGCCATCACCCAAAGAAGCCCAGCCCATTCTTTACTTAAACTCATGGCAAGCCACTTCTGTGTGTGTCTTCAAGTTGCCTGCCTAAGGGTTTTCTTAGGCAAGACATACTCAAGAGGTGGTTTTGTCAGTTCCTTCCTCTGAAATATAGCCTACAGCACCTGATACTCATTGGCGGTTTCCTGTCCAAGTACTAACCAGGGCTGACCATACTTGGTTTTGTTTTGAGTCTTTTTTTTCCCCTCATTGTCTCGGGTCTTTTTTCTTTGACTCTTTCTGGCAGATGCCTTGGGTCTGACTTTGGGAGAAAGGCCACCTATAAATTAAATAAATAAATAAGTAAATAATCTTCCTAGATCAGCAGGATCTTGTGCCTTTAGGGTCTTTAGGGCAAAATTCACAGGGCTTCTCCACAGCTGTCTATGAGCCATGTGAGTATGAGGTGATTTCTTTTAAGGCTAATGTGGCTACATCTGCAGCGCTTTTGGAGATGCTGGCACCTCGGATCCAGGATACAAAAATGCAAAGATTCCCTGCCTTCCAACCCAGTATCTCCAGGCTTGGTAAAACTACATTAGACTACAGCTTCCAGAATCTCCCAGCCAGCACAGCCACTACTTTGGTATTAGATCCCTTTCAAGGTGCTTGTTGTCCATTCTAATCAGTCTGCTCTGCCCAAGTCTTTTTTCTGTGAAGTATCCAGACAACTGCAATTGAACCCTACAGAAAAGATTGAATAGGTTTATCTCTTTAGGACTGGACTAGACAAAGGGCTGGACTAGATGGCCTTTAGTTTGGTTTTATTAGTCTATATTGAGATAAGAATCATGTAAACCTCCACACTTTCTAAGACTTCACCTCCCAGCACTCCTCCACCATTGACTATGCTAGCAATAGCTAATAGAAGATAGCAGTTTACTAATATCTGTAAACCCAAATAATTTCCACCCTTGTTTTATATAGTTGGCTAAACATATTCCTGTCTAGGCTGCACCATCTTTATTTAGGAACTAGGTATCATCTATTTTGATTATCCAACTTCTGCTGCATTGTTTGACATTTATGTTTTCTCATCCTCCATCAGCCGCTGGCAATTTCCTTTAGTCCTTTGCCAATTCTTGCTACAAAAAAATTCAGCTTCATTTTCCTCGCTTTTATGTAGTTCTGAGTTTCTGTCTGTCTGCACTATGAAATATTATTCCATTCGGCAGGTCTATTTCTTGGAAGGCTATGTGCTAGTAAAACAACCTTAATTCAAAGAAGACAGTGGAGATGTCATTTCATCCCAGGCCTGACCTGCCAGTTTCTCTGCATGTTGTAACTGAGTACACTGATGTCCTGGCCATTTATTCTATTAAGAGGAAATCCAGTGCTAAAAGAACCAACTGACAACCAACATGACTAGTCTTTTTACCAGAGGCTACACAGAGGGGCGGGGGGGGGCTGCTGGGGAGGAGAGGTGGGATGAGGTGGGAACACAGTTCCTTTCATTCCAGCCAAAACATACATAGTGCAGATTTCATCAACTGTTTTGCTGACAGATGTATTGCTGTTTTCTTCACATCTTTGCTTGTGGGTTATGCCTCTAATCCCTAACAAGATCCATCAGGGGCTTGCAAAATTTCAGCTGTTCGTGAATTGCTCACAATAGACATTTTCACAAAAGGCTTAAACACTCTCCACAGGCACCACCAAAGGAAAAGAAATGTGGCAAAGAAAGCCATTTATTTATTTATGAAAAACCGAGAAAGGCAATTTCTGCTTTACATGCATGGCTTTTAGGAACATCCAAAGAAAAAGCAGTTGTACATTCAAGTGGGAGAAACTTAGCTTAAGGTAAATACCATCAAATAAAACTAACTATTAGAGGGAAGAGGGAGTTTTGTCCCAGTAGCAACCCCAATAAGCACCAGCACAATCCAGTTTGTGCACTGGAGCCCTTGAAATTGTGATGGATTCAGAATCAAATACATGATCCAGAGCAGGCTTTTACATTTAAACCACTACAACAAGGTCAGTAATAATAATATAATTGCTTGCAACGCTGGACTGTCTCCCTTGCTTCCTTCCAGAACTCTAGTTGATTTATACACAAAGAGAGGAAGAGGGAGAGAGAACTAAAAAGCAAATTTCAGCCTTGGGTATGTGAATTACTGCTGCAGACTATCAACTTATATTCACACATGGATTAAGGTGACTAAAGAGGCAATAAAATCCATTGCCTTCCTGTATCCATATGCATATTTTATGTTAGAAGTTGGTTTCATCGACTTTTCCTGGTGAAAGTGCATTAGCTGTGCTCAAACACAGATCCTCCCATGCTACTCCTGAGGGTGAGGTGGAGAAACCAAGAGCAAGAAAAATCTCTCATACAGAACTATTAGTAAGCAAGCCACTGAGGTGCATAATTATGACTAAACAGATTTGGAAAACATTAAAAACTCATTTTGTCAGCAGCATCATGCCTCCAGCTCAATTAGAGCCTAAACTATCAAATCATGTACAAGAGCTCAGTTCATAGCAATAAGTCAAAATGTCAGTGTAGGCACATGCTGTGTATATGGTACATAAGGTAAATAAATTGCTACAACTGGTTATGGTGTTATGGGTCTGTATTAGTTCTCCCTAAAGCCACTAAAAATATGTTCCAGTACTTGAAAGACAAAGTACAGTCCTGTAGTCCCCATAGCCTTATAGTTCCCATAGCCACATCTCAAAGAAACCTAACAAAAGCCAGACAGCTGCTCTGATCCATATCAACCTGGCTTTTCTCATCTCCACCAGGAACATGTTTTGCAAAACTAATAGGTCTTAATTGCCCACTGAAGACCTAGCCACCCCAAAATAGCTTGGAGTATAGTAAGAGAAGTTTATTTAGGAAAAATCTAACTTCCCTTATCTATTTTGAGAGTACTGCATCTAAGCTAAGGGGAGAGGGTTGGGGAATCTTTGGGATGGATGGCAGATAACATCCTCATCCCTGCTAATCAAGCAGATCTGGAGCTTTGACCCTCTGAAACTTGGCTTCACTATACCACTGCCCCCATTCAGATCTGTGACTTCTCAGATTTACTGCCACTCAAACAGGTTACCATATTCAGCAATCCATGGCTTTTAAGTATCACAACATACAACTAAACAGTCAGAAAATTGCTGATATTCTACATCAACTATTTGTTACATATGCGTTTGCCTGACCCTACCCAGCCCACCCAAACAGCCGGGAAATTCACTGGGTGAAGCAGGGAAAGGACAACATTTCCAGCTCCCTCCCAGCAGTGAGCAAGGCTGTGGCAAAGAATTGTGATGGAATTGTTACCTCACTGGTAAACCCTGTCCTAAGGTCTACAATTTTGATATTAAAATATGATTCAATGTGCCTGAGAGGTCACCTGGATGGGCACGTAGGCAGCAATGGTCGAACGATCGAAAACCAGGTCAGGCCAGTAAAATCCCCTGTCACGTAGCCCCAGGAGACCTCAAGCTGTACAAAACCACAATTAGACAAAGGGTCTTCAGCCCCTGAGAAGCCAACTTGAGGGGATTAGCTTGTTTGCCCCAAGTTGAGCACCAATAGCAATAAAATCCTATCAAGCAAGGACCGTTTACATAAAGTCCCACCACAACCCAATGCAGCCGAAGATCCTGAGACTTTGGCAACACTTTATAATCTCATCATGCAAAGGAAGTTACCATTATGGAGCTTCTTTCTCGCTGCAACACTCATTGTTCTCCTCGGGAAAGGATTAGCCCTCCAGATACTTTTACCTCTACAAATCGTCCCAGTTTTTGAGAGTTTCTTTGGATCACTCCCGGTCATCCCAGCAGACCGTTTCTCTGTCCGTTGAGTAATCCCCTCAGCCCTCGCCGTGCTCAGCTCTACTTCTCCACTGTCTTTCCCGGACCAAGGACTTCAGGAAAAGGTACAGTATTACCCCAGCTACAACCCCTTGAATATTTCCCTATCTAGTTTTCTCTCTTTTGCTTCCTAATAGGTCTTGAGTGAGAGTGAGAGTGATTGTGTTGGTGCGTGAGACTTTCCTTCAATAAAATCATTTTACTGGACATCTTCGTTTGGTTTTTGGCTTGGCCTTACCCCATAAAAACTGGGTAAAAAGACCCCGCTAGGTTACCCTGCCTCTCGCATTGCTATTGCTCGTGCTCTGCCTAGTTTCCATTCCCCATCACGTGGAGCACATTAAGGCACTCCCCACAGGACCCCAGAAATCAGGGTAACAGAGTCCTGCTTCTGATTGTTGCAGTCCAACTCACTGGTGGAAGGAGATGAGAATTTTCTCCTTGTGCCCCAATTGGCAGTTGAACAGACTTCCTTCACCCAATGCAGCTGCTGCCTGTTAAGGTGGCCTGGGGACCATTTATGTAGTCTTACAGTCAGACTATGTAGATTTGTTGAATATGGAGCTGTTACGGATCTGTAACTGTAAATTACATATCCATAACTGCAGGACAAAATGCCAGCCAGTATCTTTTCAGAGGTTTGTAATTGTTACATTTCAAGTCACATACAGGACTTTTTTAGGATCCTTTTAAAGTGCAACACTTGATTATGCAAGAATGAGCCAATGTAGAATGGTCCCTGCAAACCTCAGGGTCCATATCAACCGAACCTTCTCTGAGTAGCCCCCACCCTCTTGTTTGTGGCTGCCGGCAAATTGGGAGATCATTCCTCTGTGGTCTTTGTCCACGTGTAGAATTCTTTCCCAATCCTAATGCCTGTTCAAGTGCTGAATTTTTGTCTTTCTCTACCCTTTTGTTATTTGTGTATGTTAGAAATAACAACAGATAGATATACATATACATATATGTAACAAAATATACAAAGATATAACATCTTAAGACATAAGTGAAATAACTCATTTGAAATGTGATGCTGTAGGAGAGCTCTGCAGATACCAGCAAATGGATGGATCTTAGAACAAATCAAGCTTGAAATCTCACTAGAAGCAAAGATATCTAAGCTGAAGCTGTCATACTTTGGACATATCATGTCTGAAGTTACTCACAGAAAAGACAATAATGCTCAGTAGAGTGGAAGGAAGCACAAAAAGAAGGAGACAGCTTTACAAATGGATTGGTTCAATTCCTCTGAGTCTTCAAGACCTGAGCAGGGCAGTTAAGAATCAGGGCACTTAGAAGTCTCTCATTCATAAGGTGACCATAACTCAAAATTGACTTGACAGGAAACAACAACAACAACAACAACAACAGATAGAACACTTGTAGCCTGCTTTTTAAAAGATTGGTAGCTCTATTATAGTTTTATGACAATGGTACCAACAATGGCACCAACAATGACCATTGCTGCCTACGTGCCCATCCAGGTGACCTCTCAGGCACATTGAATCATATTTTAATATCAAAATTGTAGACCTCGGGACAGAGTTAGTGAGGTAACAATTCCATCACAATTCTTTGCCACAGCCTTGCTCACTGCTGGGACACACTCATAGATGGTGATGGTGATGTTTTGCCTTGCAATTCTTCATAAGGGCTCAGGGTAATTAAAAAAGCTAGGACTGCTAACAAATTTCCTTATGATCCTTTGCTTCATCTCACTAAACTGCTCCCATAGCTTTTTACTCTGAAAAGTAGTATATACATTTTTAATATAGACAAACAAATTCAAAAGACTTCACCAAGCATGTTCTGACTCTGAAAGCTGGGGCAGGACAAGAATACAAATCTACTTCTTGAGTAAACCAGGCTCAAGCTCTGACACAAATAAGAATAGCCAGGAGAGCTGATATTAAAAATGACACAGTGTCCTTAACGGTTCCTATTATGCCAAATGAGCAGACTCTTTCATTGCTCTCACATAACTAAGTGACCTTTCCACCATATGTGCTCCCATACCTAAGCAAACTAGGGTGAATTAAAGACAAAATATCAGCCTTCACTTTGAATTTTCCTTTCCATTATCTGTTGCTGACACATGCATTGCTAGGCAGCTGTACACAGAGTTGTTGTTGTGTTTTATAAGCACCATCAAGTTCTCAATGATCAGCTTGTTCTCCAAGAAGGCAGATTGAATTTACTTGAAGACACATTATGTGATATAGATGATGCCATTGTTCAATAGCTCTCACGAGCTTAGGGTGGAAGAGTGCACAAACCTGTCAGTTTGGTTTCTTTCCCCCTGCAGTTCTTATTTTTCTATTTCTCGCATTTATTTTATCCTGTTTCTGCATAAGCTTGCATTTTAAAAAGTTAGGATGAAATCTCATGTGCGTACCTCTGCGCATTTCTCTTTATTCTTATTCTTTGCATTCTTGTACACAACTTTGCCTAATATACACAGTTCCCCCTAATACTCTGCATTATTTCCATCATTGCATGCATTTTCATGTATGTGTTTCCCTGATATGTATATTTGTGACTTTTTTTTAATTGTACAGTTGCATCACACAATCTAGAGAAGAACAACTAAGGCAGATTTAGTGGATTTCCATTTTTGTATTGAAGTGATGGGCAGTTGCTCAGAGCAGGGGACAGTTTTCACAGATACACCATGGGCACCTGTTGGGATGCAGTGCCTCAAAATCAAGGGAAAAATCTCACACAAGTCCAGTTTCTACTTCCAGATTGAGGAAGGGGGCTTCTTTCTTGGTTGTCTGGGGTATAATTCACAGAGTGCCAACTTTCTTTGGATGAGATTTTCCACTTTTTTTTTAAATCAGAGGGTAGAGAAAGGGATTAGTACTGCATGTACTGCACAGGCCACATATATACAATGCCAGGTGTCTGGGTTGAGGAAGTGGAAATGGATTAAAATGAAAGCATAACCAGTTCTTCCTACAAAGCTGGAATGGTTCATACCATTCAAACCTTGCTAAAACTTAAGTCTCTCTGCTCACGTAGCATTGAATTTCTTCGATGTATTTCTGCTGAAGACCAGTTTATATTATGTTTTCTAAGTAGATACAATATATTTATAAAAACAAACAAACAAAGGGAATTATCAATTATCATAAGCATCAAGTAGGCATTTGAAGCTGCCTTACATTGTGTCAGACTATTTATTGATCTACTCTGATATTGTTGATTCTGACTGGCAGTGATTCACTAGGGCAGAGCACGGACAAGTTAACCTTCTAGCATTTCCCAGTAAGCATGCTGGCTGGAGGGATTCTTAGAGATATGGTCTAAAAAAAAAAAGGTAACTTGTACTAACTCTTTTCCAGGTTCTTAAAGGTCTTTCCCAGTCCTAATATTGTCTGAGCTCCATGAATTAGAGATCTGGTGTTGTTACATGCTTTCAAGTCAGCTCTGAATTATGTTGACCTTATCATAAGGTGGGTTTTTTTGGCAAGACGTAGTCAAGGTTTGTCATTACCGCCTTCTTAAGCTGAAAACATGTGACTTGCCCAAGGTCCTCAGTGGGTTTCTGTGAGCAAGCAGGGATTCAAGCCCTGGTCTCCTAGAGTCCTAGTTCAACACTCAAACCACTACACCACGCTAGTTCTCTGAAATGGCGATAACAGGATTAAAACCTGATCTCACAGAATTAGGAGCTCCTCCAAATACTTAGACTACAGAAGACCAATGCTAGCTGGAGGTGGCACAATGTTACCTCCTGCACTACAGTAACCACAAGGACTAATGTGGGAATACAAGAGAAAACATATTTGAGAAACAACACACAGAATCCTTTGCTCCTTTCAGGGGATTTCAATATCTAGATATTCTATAAAGTCACTACTCCTTCCTACCATTATTCCTCTCCCTTTCCCCCTTTTCTGATACTATAGTGAAAATGCACTTTGACCTGTCTAAGAAGTAGTGGTAATCACTTTCTAACCTTTGCCTGGAATGGGCTATTTTCACATTAGAGAGTAAGTGGAGTGCCCGTTGAATGCCCAGCTATTCTTGTTTTCCATATAATTTGATTGCTTGGAAGGATCAGTACAACAAATTATAAGGTAGCTGTGGAGTCACTATTAGATCAGATATGAAATATGTCTTGACTGGTTAAAAGCATCTTTACCTACCAATGTATTTTGTTCTATTAAGCAGCCATTTGTAATAAGAATGAACAGAGCCATTTTGCTGTGCAGAATCTCTGCCCTTTGTCTATAGCGTGTAATCTATTTTCATCCATTTTCTTTATAGCCTAAATGAGCAGATGTAATTCAGTTTAGATAATGCATCACAGCTGCAGAAGGCAGGGAAGAATAGAAGAAAGTAATTGTTCCTGAAAGGAGGAGACAAATGAATCAAATGCATCGTATTTGTGCAACTCAACTTAAAATTTCTCCCTGTCAACTTGGAAGGAGTATGTATAGCAACATATCTTTCTCACTTACATCTGTCCTTTGGTGAAGTAAAACACAAGCTTGAATGGATGAAGGAATGTCTTTCTGAGTCCCATGAAGAGGCCTGATTCTTATCCCTCACCCACATCACATTATGTGATTTAAAAAAAAAGAGTTAAAGTAAACAGACCCACATTAATTTCCACTGAGACTACATCAACCAGTAATCTAGTAATCTATCTAGTCTTTAGCTCTTTCCTGTAGGACTTGTGCTGGAAGTTGTTTCTGGTAATGCCCTTCTCAATTTTATTCAAGTACAGACATGTATTGCAATGGTTTTAATTAAGAGCATTGCTTAGTGTGGCTTTGGCTTCTAATCAGGTATAGATTGTTTCCATTCTGCTTTTCAAATCTACCAGGAAAGAAAGGAAAGGGAGGATGCCAATGTGAGGATAAAGAAGGAGGAGACCTCAGCAGGTGCACCAAAAATAATTCATTTGCTCCAAATCAAGTCTTGCACGTTTTTTTTATGCTCAACTAATTGCATCCATTTGGAGAATAACTAAAATATTGTTCTGTGTTGGAATAGTGATGGTAGAGGATCACACCAAAAGGAAAAGAAATAAGCTAAGGATTAATGTGTCCTTGAAGGTTTTAAGAAACTAGTATGTACAATTGCCAGTTTTAACTAATTAACTGTTCTGGGCTTAGACTGCAGAGGTCCCACAACTGAACAATGTTGCCCATCAGCTGAGTGGAACAAAGGCCCTTTCCACACGGGGGACGGGGGAACGGGGCAGCGCACGCAGGGACGGATCTTACCTGAAAACGGGTTGCTCCGTCCCTCCACACGCTGGCGTGTTTCGGCGGCGTTCGGCGGCGCCCAAAATGGCGGCCGGCGACTTCCAGCGGCACTCCACCAATCAGGGCAGCGCGCCAGCCGGAAGCCCCCCCCCCAGGCAGCTCTGCAGGGACGCGCTAGCGCATCCCTGCAGTTTCACACGGGGCGCTGCAACGGGTTAGCGCGCTCGTGTTTCGCAAAAACCACATAAAATGTGGTTTTTAAAAAACGCGCCGTGCCATCCCTTGCGGCCGCGCTAGCGCGGTTTGAGGTGTGGAACCTCCACTATTCAAACCGCTCTAGCACGCTCCACGGTGTGGACAACCTCGGATGAGGTCGCCCTAAGCCGTTTTTTTTACCCCGTGTGGAAAGGGCCAAAGGAAGGTTTTCTTATCCTGAATTTCTTGCATATAAAAAAGATGCTATTCAGCATTTTCATCTCTTTTATACCCACATAAAGCTTATTTGGCTGAACTTGTATTTTGTGGGTCCAAGTTGCTTCAGCTACTCATGTCAACATACTACACCATCTTGGAATGAGACTGCTTTACAGTACAATACATTTTTGTTGAGAGATTGATCCTGTTGAACAGGAAAATTAAAAAAAAATCCATACAGAATTTCAGCTTCATGTATTTTCTCACCTTCGAATGCAAATCCTGAGAAACACACTGTGCCAAACAACTGATAATTAATTCACTTTTGAGGTCTCTCTCTTTTTCTTTTACTTCTTTCCCTGAATATTAAATTGCTATATATTTTGTTGGTGCATATTTATTCATAAAATAAGGTCCAAAATGGCTTATAAAATTAATCACACACAGAGAAATACACTACAGTATCAATTTAATTGAGAGAAAACAGCAAGCAGCTCCAAAAAATTATCACAGGACCTCTTCCATTTTTAAAACTATGCAAAATCAGAAAGGACTGCTCCTAGTACCAATAAGGTAACAAAGATGGTATCAGGTGAAGTTGTATAGAGGTGGTGTTCTATCATCAGAGAAAAGCCCTCTCTCTGACCACCATATTTCAGAAGATGATTGAACCTGCTTAAAAGCCTCTCAGGAACTGCAAGGCAGATCACACAGATGAGAAAGTCTCATAGATACACAATGATATACATTTAAGATATACATTTAAGATCAGAGGTATTGATGGAATTCCATGCCATTCTACCTCAAATTTCTATGTATGGTTCAGAAAACAGAACAGTAAACAAAACTGGCAAGAAAAGAATCAACTCATTTTAAATATGAAGTGAGAGGAGAGTTTTACAAACACCATGGACTGTTAAAAAGGACTAATAAATAGGTCCTAGTGCAAATCAAGCCTGAACACTCTCTAGAAGCCAAAATGACCAAACCGAGGCTATCATATTTTGGAAATACCTTGAGACAGTACTGATTAAAAAAGACAATAATGTTGATAAAGTGGAAGGTAATAGGAAAAGAAGAAAACCACATTAGAGGTAGATAGATTCAAGCAAGCAAGCCATAGGACAGGACCTAAGCAGAGCAGTGGAGGGTAGAGTGTCCTGGAGGTCTCTAGTCATAGGGTCAGCATAAGTCAAATCTGATTTGACAACAATTAACAACAAACTGATGGAATTGCTTCTGCTTCATATCCCTAAGGTTGTTTAAAAGGCTCACAGGGCATCAGAGTTTCAAAATGTTATTTTTGGACTGCAGCTCACAGAATTCCCTACCATGCATAGCCACATGAATACACTTCTGGCAGGAAAAAAAAAAATCCCCTCAGCAAACTTAACGGCATCATTTGCTCGCAAAAAAAATGCCTGTCACCACTATGTGGCTAGAATAGGCTGTATGTAGCAGAACCAACCCAGTAAGTGCTTGGCACTGGCGTGGAAAGTCACAGAGAGGTGGAACCTAATTAAAGCTGATGCTAGAAATGATTTACATAGTCCCTGTTTTAGTTCTGCCCCTTCATTATAGTCCCTTCCTGATATGATAATCTGCCTCACCACAGACCTCTATTTTCCTTTTGCCAACAAAACTGAAGCCATGGAACATTTTTTTTAAAAAAACCCTCTGCTCTTTGCAGCCATTGCTTCTCTCTTCCTTTCTGTTTTGTTCCCCAACACATCTCTCAGAATTGTTTACCTTTGCTTTTTGTGGATATATTTGCTTTGGTACCTCAATCTCATTTCACTTGTTATGGCATTCAATTACTCATTCATTGCACGTGGTAGCCAGAAGCTCAGGGCTGCAATCCAGGCATGATAACCTGGCAGTAAGTCCTATACAAACATGCAGGGACTTTCTTCTGAGCAAACACACAGCAGACTGTGCTGTAAGTTAGACAAATTAATATTCAGGCTTTCTATAATCAGTGAACACTAATACCGTATTTGTTGTATTGATCCACAGTTCCCATACTACTACAGAAAAACAGGACAGGAAATGCAGGACCACTAAAATCAATAACTCTGTGGTGGAAATATAAGCACCAAACCTAAAAATGTGATGTTTAGTTCTACAACACCCAAAATCTCTCAGCTAGCACTGCCATGTCCAAATGGTCACATTTTCAAGTTGTGCAAATTCAATTATAACACACATACACAGTTGGATGATGATGAGGGGGAGGCATTTTCTACTGGAAAATGTATATAAATAAATTTTATCTTGAACCTTGTCATCTCAGCTGCACAGGAGTGTTTTTTTAATTATATCTTCATTTTCTGACTTTTCAAACTGATATTCAAATACATCAGTGCAATTATGAGCCACCTCTCCTGTTCATCCATTCTACTTCAGCTGAAGAAACTTCTTCCCCAGTTATTTGCAGTACACATTTGTGCAACTCATAATAAATGTACAATTAATTTTTAAGTCTTCCAATTCCACCTTTCTTCCAACATATGAAAGTAAGAGCATCAACAGACGCAACAGTAAAATGTAACTAGTCATATTTAAAGGATTTCCTATTAGATATGATCAAACCAGCTCATGATATGTTATGGCCCTCACCTAGTCTCTGAGCTCATGGAGACATATCACCAGAATGTCAGAAGCTAGCAATATTTGTCAACTATGAGATGTTGAACTGGCAATAGCCTTAGAACAACCCAAGCTTCTTACAGAAAACTGATAGAAAATTCATAAAAGCTAAGAAGAATAGAACAGATTGAGGTGTTTGAAGAACATGCTAAAGACAGTTTTATAGCTGGCCTGAACTGTACAATTTGTCTGCGCCTCGCATCTTCCAAAGGCCTGGAACTCAAGGCCAATAGAGGGTTTTGTTTTGGTTTTTTAACCTGAGGTGGTAAAATCCTTGTTTTGTGACTCATTCAGAAGTCTCTCTCTCTGAACTGGCTTCCAAATGAACATGAAATATGTTCTCATGTGGAAAAAAAAATGCAATCCTACATATAGTTACTTAGATGCAAGACCCAACTGCGATTAAAGCTATTATATGTAAATACTATATCCTAATTTTGTGTATTGTGTTTGCTGCATTTTTTATTATTGTTTGAAATATTCAGATCTAAGCTGTTTATGACTACTTGTGAATAAAAATAATCAATTAACAATGTGGCAGATTTATTCCCAGGGACGCTTGCAGAGAAAGCATCCTGAATCTTTCAGATCTATCTGTTTCTGGAGATTTAGAGGGATTTTTCTTTTCTATAATAGAGTATTTCAAAGAAATGCCTTTACACATGAAAATGAAACTAGTGAAGTTATTGTGGAAGTTACTATTCAACAACCCAAACACCTCCACCAGATACATTGGAGCAAATAGTAAGTTTCATGTAGTCTAGAAATCCAAAGGTGGACATCATCATCCTTAGGCTTAGGCTGTTGAAAGTGGAATAATCGCACTATAACAGTGTAGTGCAGAAACAAGAAACAGATTCTTGTTTTTATTAGTAAAAAGTGCCAAATAGTTAATCTGCTTTTTCTTGAGTTGCCTAACATCTTAATAACTCTGCAACTTCTAAAAAAAGTCTCTGGTTCAAGATTCTTTGTCTTTACCTTTCCCTGGTGGCACAGTGGTTAAATGCTGGTACTGCAGCCACAATGTTGTGAGTTTGATCCTGCAGGGCTCCAGGTTGATTCAGCCTTCCATCCTTCCATAGATCGGTAAAATGAGTACTCAGCTTGTTGGGGGCAATTAGCTAAACACACGGTAAACCACTTAGGGAGTGCTTAGCACTGATAAGTGATATAGAAATATAACTGCTATATTGCTATTGCTTTTATCTTGACTCTGTCTTTCTTTGGCCTTATGGTCAGTCTCTGGCCTTTCCCCATCGCTTCCCAGCAAACTTTCAGACTGTGCTAAACAATAAACTAATGAAGACAGAAGAGGTAAAGAATATGCAATAAAGAGAGGGCATGGTTTGGTGGAGATTCACTCTTGTCACACTACTAGGTTAAGAGCATTCTTTGGGTTCAGAGTATAAAAGTATATTCAACAAGTGGATCTGAGGAATGGCTTGGTGGATAAGAAAACAGCTTAACTAACAGAGACAGAAATTGTTAGGAGCAGAGGATAAGTGAAGGGACAGAGCAGAGTTTTCCAAACTTTTCATGTTGGTGACACACTTTTTTAGACATGCTTCATTGTGCGACATAGTAATTCAATTTTATTAGCAAACTGGAGGTTAAACTAACCCCTTATAAGAGATACAAGCATATACATAAATTGTAATAATGAAATGTATGGGACACAACATTTCTCATGAAAACGTTCCGTATATTTTTTAAAATATATGATTTATAAATAATAACATACATTTCCAAGATTGTAGGCGACACATCTACACACTTCAGACAACACACTAATGTGTCGCAGCACACCATTTGGAAAGCCCTGGGATAGAGGCTAGAAGTGGAAGCATTGAGGAATATTTTGCAGAATAACAGCTTTAAAATATATGGCTTTCTGACAACTGAAGGCTTCCAACTACCTTCCACAATTTTCTCCAAGGGGATGGGTTTCTCCTTGCCCAATAACCCCAACAGGAAAACCCAATTTTCAAATTTAGAATGTTTCACAGTTATAAAGCAGGAGAGGGGAAGATGTGTTTTGACCCAGGTGCCTAAGGGTATTGGATAAAGGAAAACATGGCCTTTTATCACTAAGTCAGAAGCAGTTGCCCCAGCAGAATCATACCCACAGTCCTATCAAAATATGTGAGGGTTCCACACATCGCTGTTTGCTAATTAAGCAAATTTGTGCAATTAAACACCCTTTGTTTGTTGTGGCCAAGAAAGAGGCGACAACCAGGTTTCAGGGAAAAAATCAAAAAGCCATTTTATTACAATACCTTGCGCAAGGGCAACAGTTATTTCAGAACCGTTGTGTCGATTAATTGAGGTAGCATCACTATATACCTTTTGCCTTCTATGTCAGCAATCAATCATTTACTTAGCCCGCCCATCACTGGGGGAAAAGATCTTTGGTTAACTTTCCATTACATCATTGACTGGCATACACGTGTACAGAAGAGAACAAAGGGTTAGTTTAGAAGATGATACAAAATAATGGTAGGGAGTATAGTGCCTCCCTGTAAATTCCCAGACCTTTTGCAAGGCCATTCTCTAAAATTTGAGATAAGACAGACATCTGCAATTTACTCAGAGGCACAATTCAATTCGCTTATTTTTCCTATTCAAGTGGTATTGGATTTAACCCCTTCATGTTGAGCCTATATTCAGTTCTAAAGAATGATTCCATATTAATTGCAGCCACTGTGTGTGCACAGAGCTTGGAATCTGGACTACCATTCCCAGAATTCTCAAGTCACAGAATTCTGGGAGTTGTAACAGAAAGAAAAAAAGACTTTTTGAAGCTCTGTTGTGTGAAGCATCACATCTGGTGATGTGATGATGACACTTTTTCTTGAATAACAGAGTGATTTGTACTTTTTTGCTCTCTGATTTTGGCAGATCTAATATGGATTACAAAAGACTTTGGGAGGATCCAAATTAGGATTAGATTATGTCTGGAATGCATAACTGCTTTTTACATTATGTCATTGAACTCCTCTAGCCATATTATGCCCTCCATAACAGCCAAAAAAAGGAACAATAAATTGCTGATTAACTTTTTTCTCAGTTAACTTAGTAGAATCATTATGTCTGAGTTGCTGACTGCACTACACATTTTATGAACTACTGAAAATCAAACTGAGTGTTTTTCCTGGTCCACAGTGGCCTAGGGACAACCTCAATCCCTGCTTCTCCAACAGGAATTTAGAATATATAAAGGTTACTAGAAAGTAAAAGGAAGTCAATTTAACTTTTAATATTCTTTAAATGCACAAAGGGTTATGCTTCTGTAGTTCCATTCAATTCTTCTACGGATTCTTCTAAGATGTACACAAAAGTGGCTTCATTGAGTTCCTCGCATGAGGTAAAGAAAATGCAGACAATATGAATTGGCACCATAATCTTGTTTGGTCTTGGAAAACTATTTTCTAAATGTGTAAATAAATAACACAGACCGTTACAGAACACCACATGGAACAGAAACTATGATCTAATATAAATGTTTTGCTGAGCCCTTGTATAAAAAGGAAAATAGTGCTCTGGGATTCCTCAGCAAAGCTGTAACATTCTCCTCCCCTCCACACCCACTCTGTTGGTGGTACTGGCATTTTAATATCCACCAGGGAAGTCTATATGTTTATTAGAAGCAAAATACCAAAGATAAAAGGACACAATAACAAGATAAAAAGGAAAGGAGATTACAAAGCAAATGGCATAAAGAAAGAGAAAGATTACTATGCAGGAGGTATAATATTGGAAGTGGAGATGCAGTACCACAGGCATGTTTTAATATAAAAGGACAAAGCTTTTCCAACAGGTGCAGAATGACTTCAGATTTATTTTCAAACAACGTTCCTACTAGTTAATCTTTCAACCCCATTCAACCACTAACAGGATTCTAATACTCCAAAACAATAATCTTGAATATGTGCTTATCTTTTTCTCCCAGGAAAAGAAACCAAGTCTGAACAATAGACACTAAAGTGAATTCCACTGGGTGTGTTAAAGGTGCATTATTTTAATTTGGGAGTGTGTCTGCTATTAACAGGAGAGAATGTGCTGCATATATATGCACTGAAGGAACAATACTCAATTACATTGATGCCCTAAGCATATCATTGGAATCTAGTGACAATTTAAGCATTCAACCTAATTCTGATTACAAAGCAGAGTGAAGCCTTGTTATGAAATGTTGTGATCAGAGCCATTTAATGCACCAGGATGCTTGTTATAAAGGGTTTTCAGAAGTCCTCCAAAATATAATTTAAAAAACAACAACATAAAGTTGATCCAGGTACAGTCTAACTCTGCTGTAACAGAGTGTCATGGGAAACAGGTTTATGCATAGACAATGTTTCTACTCCTCCCTTGCAGGGAAAATAATAAAGTCATTGCAACTGCAGGATAGGACTTCTATTACAATGACCTGATTCCAGCTAACTTCAATAGCTGAAATGAACAGGATATACATATATTGCAACCAACTTCTTCTGCTGCTTTGAATGTTCATAACTAAGTTTGCAGGTGTTGGAAATAACCATCTATCACCAGCCACGACCAAAGAATCCAAAACAAGGCAAGTCAGTCGTGCCAACAGGAGCTCCTAAGAATGGCATCCCAAAGGAGTAAAATAGGTCCACAGAACTGCAGAAGGCATACAGCACAATAAAAGGAGGGCCTCGAAATGTTACTCTTTAAGACTACCAACTGCAGTGGTGGCTTGAGGATCCTGTGGGTTGTAGCCCAAGAAAGCACCTTTTCCAAGCTCTGCAAAAATCAGTTTTATTCCTTTACACCAAAAACCAAACAGAACTGTCTCTAAAGTATTTTGGACCTTTCCATTCTTTCCTCCTTTTGAGTCAACTAAAATCAGCCCAGTCAAGCCAGAGTTCCAGCTCAGCCCTTCTACTATAGCAGTATTTTCTAACCTTTTGCCCTCATATCTCATTGGATTTCAGTGCCCAGAAGCCCCAGTCAACGTGGCCAAAAGCAAAAGATTCTGGGAGCTGTACTGCAACAATATCCAAAGAAGCAAATTTGGGAGCCACTGCTCTTGTTAAAAGAATGCACTGTCATCTTTTCAGATCAAATTAGCACAGAGGTTTGTGAGGACAAGAAGACTTACCCAGGCCCTATGGCAAGTCACTGAACACAAATTCCTCACTTTTTCACAGAAGCTACCACAACTGGCCATTTAAACACCCTCTACCTAGCAGCCTATACAAATTCTTTGGCCTTTAGGCAGCACCAATATTTGATTTACCATGGTTAGTGACATAAAATCTCAAAACACCAATAATATTCAGCAGACATACTTGTCTTCATTATCCTTATGCATGTAACATACAGCTTTATTACCTGATGTGGCTGTGAACTGGACCATCTATTGTATGAAGGAACAGCTGAAGACTTGTTTGTTGTGGGCTTCTGAAAAAGTAAAATAAAGACAAGTTACAGTTACTATCATCCAGTGCTCACTATACACAGTACAAAACCTAATATTGTATAGATCTCATTAGTTTCTGTACTGAAGAAAGACACCATTGTTCCAGGAAAGTAAATGTTTAGTTATTGAATCAAATCACACCACTAGCTCAAGGGAGTCTTGTCTGAGGAATTCCAACAGTGGCTGCTTGTGAAGAAAAGAACAGGCCCCCAAAATATGGAAACAGCACGTTTGATGTGCACTGAACTCAAATGGTTCAATGGAGTGGGTTTTGTTTTTGTTTTTTGAAGGGGGAGCTGTGTGTATATATACCCAGTCAAATGCCTGGAGCAAAGTGGTTTGTTGATGTGTTGGGAGATGGCAGAACAAGAAACAGAAAGCAAGACCAAGTATAAGTGCTGCATGTCTTCCCAGAGTAAGAAGCCACAAATATGGCTCCTAGTGGCAATATGAATCTTTTAACAGCTGGAATTAGCCTAGGATACGCAGAAGGTGACACTGTGCCCTGCTTTGAAATGACTGGGTGTGAATAGTAGACCCTAGGCAACATCGAGCACTTTTTATCTGGGGAAAATTTCTGTTGCTTGTTCTTGTTTTCTGTCTAGCTGTGTCTTCTGTCTGTTCTATACTACACAATACCATTATATTCATAGCCATCTGGCTACAATATGATGCAGGAGGAAAAGATACTCTGCAGACTGTGAAGATATAGCTATGGGAAAATGTATTTTTGAAAATTAAAAAAAATTAGAAAACCTAACAACACCAGACTAGGAGGCAAGACATAAAACTTGTTTTGTTATTGCTGTTGCTTTGGTTTATGTTGTTGTCAGGTGATTTCACATTGGTTCTGACTTCTGATTATACTATCTTAGAGTTTTCTTGGCAAATCTAATTCAGAAGAGTTTTGAATGAACATGACTGTTACCATGTTGTATACCCTGCATTCCATGAGACAGTTTGATTGACAAATATTAATCGGCATGAAATATAAATTGTATCCTGATATGACTGAGAAGTCTGCTGGCAAAGAGGAACTGGCTGCTCATGTGCATCGCAAAACTAGGTCAGATTGGGACTCCAGGGCATAGCTAAGTCATAGTCAGGGTGATAATGGATTTGCAAATGTCCTGCAACAACTCAACTTTCAGATACAATAGCACCCGAAACTGCCCCCATGGAACAACTGCTTATCTTCTACCCTCTTCCTCTGTCCACCAAAATTCCCCTTTTGTCCCCTCATCTATCCCACCCTTAAGGACCTATCATGATTCTCATCAGTCCTTTGTCACCTAAAGCTAAGGCCATTAGCTCGTTCCAGACCCCATTGTCTACTCTGCCAGAGAGCCATTTACACCTTTCTCCTCAGTGTGGAAAGAGAATATTTAAACCCTGGCTCTGAGCCAGACAACTTGTAATATGTAATCCTCTAGACATAGACAATCACTCTGCTGCTCCAATTCCTGTTCTTGTACTACCCTCAGATTCTTAGTCTGGGCCACATTTCTTCATCTCTTTTCTCCAGATAGGTAAATATCGCCCATTTCACCCTAATTTCTCACTATCCAATCTGTCCTCCCTTTTCCTTCAGCTAGCCTTGTGCGATTGAGAGACTGCTTGGACCTTGTGTGTATGTGATAGTTAATTCTCTCCAAACAAACCAAATATTCTTTGAATCTTCAGCTGGTATTCCTGTATTAGTACTGGTATACATAAGTGTAAAAGATCCTGCTAGGTTATCCCCCTCTCACAGGCCTTCCCTCTAAGCTAATATTTCCCACTGTTCCATGGAAGCACTGGCATCATGGGTGGACCTCAGAGTGATCCACATTTTGCGGTAACATGACTTGCCCAAGATCACCCAAGTGAGTTACCATGGCTGAACAGGGATTTGAACCCTGGTCTCCCAGAAGCCTAGTCCAGAACTCAAACCACTATAACCACAATGGCTTTTACCTTGCTTTGTCATTGTTGCTGGGTGCCTTCAAGTCATTACCAACTTATGGAGACCCTAAAGTGAACCTATCACATGGTTTTCTGGAGCTGAGTGTGTGTGATGCACCCAAGGCCACTCAGTGGGTTTCCATGACTATGAGTGATCCAAACCCTGGTCTCCAGAGTTGTAGTCCAGTGCTCAAACTACTACACCACCCTGACTATCTTTAACTTGCTTACTGGATTACATATATCAGGATGCCTTGGTTAAAACTGACTGCATTGCTGATTTGGTGTCTAGAACAAATGTGGAGCCCAGATGCTGACATCTCACTATACATGCTTTGAAGTATGACATGACAAGGTGGGAAAGGTGACTAAGTGGCATCCTCACAGCCAGTACTATGACTACTACAAAACGAAATCACAGTAAAGAAAATGAGCACTTCAGTCCACTGTCACCTGTTTTCTATTTACTTCTACTTAAAAAGGAAGATCACATTGCACTAAATATATATGTGGATGTGTTTGTGAAATGGAGCCCCTATACTCCATTCCACTTTATACTAAGGTTCCATTATGTGCAGTCTTTAAAAACACAAAAGCCCTTGAAGTCACTATTAGTATAAAATACTGCGGCATTACAGAATTATTAATACAGCAACTGCCTCCCTTTAATCCAAATTATTTTAATTAAAAAGATAAACATTTTAAAAGTTCAAGACAGCTTTTTACTAATAAAACCATCAGAATACAAAAGGAACTGGTTGGGAAAGAGTAGATTCCTTCACAGATTGTATTAAGGAAATAGTGCACACAAAAACTTTTAACTTCCTCCTTTGCTAAAAGAAAGAAGATAAAAGGGTGTGAGATAACTGAAATTTTTGTAAGAAATTACAGCACCTGCTACTAAGGCCTAAGTCCAATTATAGTCCCAAACAGAATAGATGTGCTAAATAACTTGGTAAATCAACACTTAAATAAGTTCTGTTAACACAATGACATACCCTTCAACTTTTCTGATTTGGCAGGAACAATTCCAGTTAATACTCTGTCATACCAATTTTCCAGCTGCTTTTAAAATGTCCCAATCTAGTTCTTCTCCTCTCCCCTTTCCCTTTTCATATTACTTCAACTTCTGCAAACTGAGATTGAAGTGCAAAAGTAGTGTGTGCTCAATTAACTCAGCAGAAGAGAGAGGAAGGGCAGAACCTTGCTCTTCCCAGTAGGCTTAGGCAAAAGCAAACTGCTGCAGCCTGTCATAGAATCATAGAGTTGGAATAGACCACAGGGACCATTGAGTCCAACCCCCTGCTATTCAGGAACACCCATCAAAGCATTCCCAACAGATGGCCATCCAGCCTATGCTTAAAAACCTCCAAAGAAGGAGACTCTGCCACACTCCGAGGCAGCATATTCCACTGTCGGACAGCTCTGACCATCAGGTAGTTCTTCCTGAGGTTCAGGTGGAATCTCCTTTCCTGCAGCTTGAATCCATTGCTCCTTGTCCTAGTCTCTGGAGCGGCAGAAAACAAGCCCGTTCCCTCCTAAACATGACATCTCTTCAAATATTTAAACATGTTTATCATGTCCCCTCATAACCTTCTCTTCTGCAAACTAAACATACCCAGCTCCCTTAGCCATTCCTCATGGGGCATGGCTTCCAGACCCTTCACCATTTTGGTTACCCTCCTCCTAACTTGTGTGTTCTTCCTCATTAATAACTTTTGCCATTTGACTACACTTTGATATTGTTCACTCAAATTTGTCACAGCTTTCTCATCAGTGAAATGTTAGAGGGCATGCAATGGTCCTATTCAAGCTAGCATCAGCTACTGGATTTAAGCCTAAAACCAAAAACGCAAGAAAAAAATCCAGATACTTTAGCATTCAGTATTGTGTAGCTCTCCCCTACATTGGTATATGTGGTATTATTAAACCTAAAGTTATGGAACTGAGACAAAGAAGATTCTAAGTGAATTCAAAAAGGCACTAAATCATGTTCTTTTGCTTTTCCTGACAGGATTCTGTTACATGACTACTGTACCAGGATTCTGTTACATGACTACTTGGACAACGACTAGAGTGCAACTAGCAGAAATCTCGACTTTTATCTGACAGGACACGCTATAGAGAATTCCTTCATTCCTATAGAGTGGCAATAGATGCAGCGAAGAAGACTTTCTTCTCTGCACGTATTGCGTCTGCGACTTCCCGTCAGCAGAGCTGTTCAGGGTGGTAAGGGATCTGACTCAGCTACCTACTCCCCCGAACTCGTTGTTAGAACCTAACATAGCTTGCTGTGATGTTTTGAATAATCATTTCGCAGTTAAAATCTCTCGGATAAGAGCCAACTTGGATGCCGGTGTTATGGCAGAGGCTACAAATGCAGTGTCCGGCAACTCCGGCAACAGGATTATACTGGATCAGTTTCAGTCAGTGAGTACTGAGGACATAGACAAGCTCCTTGGAAAGGTAAGAAAGACAACTTGCCCTCTCGATCCCTGCCCTTCATGGCTGGTCGTCCGGGGAGGAGTCGCTATTAAGACTCATTTAAGACATATTATTAATGCATCCTTCAGAGAGGGCAATTTTCCAGCTTGTTTGAAAGAAGCAATTGTACGGCCGCTTCTAAAAAAGCCCTCCCTAGATCCCCTGGATATGAATAATTATAGACCAGTCTCCCATCTCCCATTTTTAAGCAAGGTGATCGAGAGGGCTGTTGGTCTTCAGCTCCAAGCTGTCTTGGATGAAACAGATTATCTAGATCCATTTCAAACAGGCTTCAGGGCGGGATATAGAGTCGAGACTGCCATGGTCGCCTTAGTGGATGATCTTCGCCTAGGTATTGACAGGGGAAGTGTTACCCTGCTGGTATTCTTGGACCTCTCAGTGGCTTTCAATACCATAGACCATGGTATCCTTCTGGAACACCTGAGAGAGCTGGGGATCGGGGGCACTGCACTTAAGTGGTTCCAGTCCTATCTCTCAGGTAGATACCAGATGGTGATGCTTGAGGACAGCTGCTCCTCAAAAAAGGAGCTTAAATCTGGCGTCCCTCAGGGCGCTGTCCTGTCCCCAATACTATTTAACATCTACATGAAACCGCTGGGAGAGATCATCAGGAGGCATGGAGCAAGGTGCTATCAGTATGCTGATGACACCCAGATATATCTCTCCATGCCTCGGATAATAGCATCAACTAAGGGTGGCATCTCGCCTCTAAATGAATGCCTTGAAGCGGTAATGGACTGGATGAGGAAAAAGACTGAGGCTGAATCCAGATAAGATGGAGGTACTTGCTATTGGGGGCCCTAGCCCAGGTATGGAGGTTTGCCAACCAGTCTTAGACGGAGTCACACTTCCCCTGAAAGACTGTGTCTGCAGCTTGGGGGTGCTCCTGGACTCGCCGCTTCAGATAACAGCCCAAATTAATGCGGCGGCCAGGAGTGCCTGCTATCAGCTTCGGCTGATACGCCAGCTGCGCCCCTTCCTGGACCTGGAATACCTAAAAACAGTGGTGCATGCGCTGGTAACTTCACGGCTTGACTTCTGCAATGCACTCTACATAGGGCTACCCATGTGCTTAGTCCGGAAACTTCAATTAGTTCAGAATATGGCAGCCAGGTTAGTCACCGGAAGATCTAAAACTGACCATATAACACCAATTCTGAAATCCTTACATTGGCTGTCTATTGGTTTCTGGGCACAGTACAAGGTGTTGGTTCTTACCTTTAAAGCCCTTCATGGCTTGGGGCCAGCCTACCTGCGGGATCGCCTTCTCCCATATAATCCGCCCCGCACATTAAGGTCCTCTGGGAGGAATTTACTGCAGCCGGTCAGAACTAGGTTGACTGCAGTTACCCAGAGGACCTTCTCTTCTATCGCCCCCAAGTTACGGAATGGCCTGCCGGAAGAGACTCGGCATATTACCAGTCTTGACTGCTTTAAAAAAGCGACTGAGACTGTTCTCTTCCGACAGGCCTTCCCAGACTAGTGTTCCACCGCCTCCCACCAATTGTCTTCTTGTTTTTAATAGTTAATGTGTTTTAGGGGGTTAGATGGGTTGGTGGGTGGGGAGGATGGGTTATGTTTTAACTGCTTTTAATGTATTTATGTACTGCTGTACTACCGCCTCGATCCATTGGGAGAGGCGGGATATAAATAAATTTTATTATTATTATTACCAAAACTTGCATATCAAAATTCTCTCAGTAGTTACAAATAGGTGGCTTAGCTCTAAATATTCCACAAGTTTGCCCATCACATAGCAAGAAGTTTCTTTCTCACTTTTTCTTTTATTTTTATTTGCTGTCAACTGCCCAGCACAAGTCTACTTCTTTTCATAGAATCATAGAAATGTAGAGTTGGAAGATACCACAGGGGTCATCCAGTCCAACCCCCTGCCATGCAGGAACATCTTAAAGCACTCCCAACAGATGGCCATCCAGCCTCTGCTTAAAAACCTCCAAAGCAGGAGACTCCACTACATTCCGAGGCAGCAGATTCCACTGCTGGACAGCCCTGACCGTCAGGAAGTTCTTCCTGAGGTTCAGGTGGAATCTCCTTTCCTGCAGCTTGAATCCATTGCTCCTTGTCCTGGTCTCTGGAGCAGCAGAAAACAAGCCCACTCCCTCCTCTACATGGCATCCCTTCAAGTATTTAAACATGGCTATCATGTCCCCTCTTAACCTTCTCTTCTGCAGACTAAACATACCCAGCTAAGTCTATCCTCAAAGGGCATGGCTTCCAGGCCTCTCACCATTTTGGTCACCCTCCTCTGGATTTGCTCCAGCTTGACCATGTCCTTCTTGAATTGGGGTGCCCAGAACTGGACACAGTATTTCTTACTGCCTTCCACTTTATCAAGCATTATCATCTTTTACAATGAGCTATATCATCTCATAATCTGACCAAATTATGAACAACTCAGTTTAATTATGTTGGCTTCTAGTTAGAGTTCAGGTCTGGTTTGCTCTAAAACCCATTGTCTTTTTAGTAGTCGATGACATCTACAGAACTCTTGTCTGGCAATTGTTGATGTTCTTTCCACCATTTTTATATCTGCTTCCTCTAAGTTTAATCTTGACCTTAAAGCAAACCTATCACAGGGTTTTCTCAGCAAGATTTGTTCCGAGGGGACTTGCTTTTTGCCTTTCTCTGAGGCTGAGAGAATGTGACTTGGTCAAGGTCATCCAATGACTGAATGGGAATTCAAGCCCTGCTCTCCAGAGTTGTAGTCAAACACTGAAACCAGTAGACTGTGCTGGCTTTCTGATCAGTTAAATATTCTGATGGTTACTGCACTCCCTGGTGCCCCCTTTCTTAGGGACTGGAATGGATACTGAACACTTCCAATCTGTGGGCCATTGTTTTGTTTTCAATATTTGTGGGAAGATTTTTGTTAAAACTGGAATGGATCTCATCTCAGTTTCCCCTTTAATTTCTCAGATCCTATCGAAAAGGTCTCTTGTTCTACTTTTTCTTGTCTTTTTCTTTGTATTAATCATTACAAGAGTTCCCTTTATTCGTACACATAAGTCACTGAGCAGTTGCATTCAGGATAGTGACCATGCTTCTTTTATCTTTTACCTTTGCTTCTTGTCTCTTCTTAACCATTTGAACCAGTTTCAGATGTCATCCAACAAGGATTTTCTCTGTTTTTGGCTACAGACTGTCTTGTCTCTCTCTGTGTGTGTGTGTGACTCATTTTTCCCTGTCAATGTCCCTGGTTTGTGTCCAGAATTCTTCTGGCTCCTCCTCAGTTAGGTTTACTAGTGCAAACCTGTTCTTTACAAGATTTTTACATTATGCAGGGATGTTCTTCACTTTGTATTTTGGTATAGTGATTTACTGTTCTTCTTTAGCTCTACTCTAAGTTTTGATATTAGCAGTTCATGGTCTGTGCCACTATCTGCTCTTGGTCTTGCTTTTGCAGACAGAATGGAACTTCTCCATCTTTTGCTTCCAGTTATATAGTCTGATTTCTATATTGGCCATCTGGTGATGTTTCCATATACAGTCATCTGTTTGGTCACCTGAAAAATGAATTTGCAAAGAACAACCTGTTGGCCTCACAAGCTTTAATAAAGTCACTTTCCTGCTTTGTTTCTTCAACCCAGACCAAATTGTCTAATAAGGTTTGTTTCTGCTTTGTTTCCTCCTTTTGAATTTCACTTAGCTACGATAAACAACATATCTTGTTTCAGTGTGTGATCTATTTCTTTCTATACATGTGAAGAATCTTTCAATTTCTTCCTCATCTGCCTCTGGGATAGGAGCACAAACTTGAATCATAGTTATATTGATAGGTTTCTGTGGAGTCCTATTGATATTATTCAGCCAGACTTCATGTTTTATCCCCTGACTGCTTTGGCTGCATCTCATCTGACTATTTATGCCACTCCATTTCTTCTTTGATTCTCATTTCGTGACTAAAACACTGTGTAATCATCTGATTGAAATATCCCATTCATGTCCATTTTAGCTTGCTCACCTCAATAATGGTTACAATTATGTAATCCATTACTTTTGTTTTACTCTTTCCGGCACTCCTTCTCATATTTGCTTCTCACATTTAATATTCCTGTCACATATATTGTGCAGCTTTTCACCTCCATGCATCTTACCAGCTGAAGTCTTTTCAGCTTGAGTTCAGTTACATCATTAGACACTATGCTAATCATACTTATCCTCTGCTCTTCCCCAGAATCTTATTGAGTGCCTTCCAATCTGGGAGTCTCATCTTCCAACACCATCTCTTGTTTCATTTCGGATTGTCCCATCTTAGGATTTTCAAGGAAAAAGCCTTCAGGAGTGGTTTACCAGTGCTGCCTTCTGCCCAGTACTAAGTAAAATTAGCTCTGTTGTCACTGCTGTTGTCTCTGAAAGATCTTCTACCAGAATCACACCACACTACTGCTGCCAGCCAATAGCTGTTTCTTTTAATTAGTTATCTCATTGTGTGATTTTATTTTATTTTATTTGGGAACCATTTCATTTTTAAAAAAGAGAGAGAAGGGGAGAAGAATGAGGTTATATTACTTGGCAAATCCTGTTATCTTGGAAAAAAGCTGGGAACTTTGGGTAGGGGCCAGGTACTCAGAAACTTAAGAGTTCTTCCACAGTCCACAAGAGATGCCTCCCTAGACTCACTGCTTATACCCCATTGCTCTGAGTTTTCCCAGTTGTATGAGTTTCGATTTGCCATAATATTCTGGATCAATGCTATGATGGGACGTTGTAATTGGACCCACCTACCCAGAGGAGCTTGAATGTACTCCAGAGCACTGCCACCCACTCCTACCTGCTTCTGACCACCATCAAATAAGGCCTAATGGGAGAGTAAATGCACGATTGCACTCCTGGAAGAAATGGCCCCACTTCAGGACTTTGTTTAGGGCCTCTCAAAACTAGAGCTGCTTGTGCTGATAAGGTTTAGTTTTCAGCCTCAGGGTGCTCCTGGATCAACAGAGCATCTTGTGTTAGGACTGCCATGCAAACAATACCTACTGAAATTTCTTCTTTGCTGTAGTTCACCTGGGGAAATGAGAAGCCAAGTGATCGATTAGCAGTCCAAAGAAGAGGCACTGTATCAGTCAGAAGCTGAGGAACCAGAACTAACAGGAAGGTGTGCAGAAGAGTAATTTGGATTCAGGAACACAGCTGAGTCTCTGGGCAGGCTTGGATGTCTCCCACGGAGTGGGCAATCAATGTTGTTTCCAGCAGCTGTAAAGCACTTGTTGCCTGCCTTATCTAGGGAAGCTGATTGTACAGTCCAAACAGCTGGGACCACATTAAGGGAGCTGCAAGTATGCTGAACTTCTCAAACATTCAAGTTCTACTAATATCTCGAAGGGAGATTCAACACTCTTCTACACAACCATTAAAAGGACAGTAATCATGACTCTTATTCCCACTAGCAACCCTATCTTAGGTCCATCTAGATATCATCAGACTGTATGTCATCATCATCATCGTCGTCGTCGTCGTCATCATCATCACCCTTCATCACTGGTTTGCTGGCTAGGGCTGATGGGAGTGCTGTTCAACACATCTGGAGGTATATATTATCCTAGTGTACTTCTCAGAACAATCCTAGCAAATGAATTACAATGTTGCCTCCTCTGTGCCTTTGGATGCATCATCAGTGTTTGTGTTCAACTCTACTGGAAATCAAGGGCCCAGTCTACTGACTTTTAAAGCCAAAGCACTTGGATATAAACTGAATTAATAATCTCAGATGGTGACATTGATAGCTGTCTCAGACATTCAATCTGAACATTGTCATGGAGCTTGATGAATTCACCTCAATTTCTTCATTATACCATCACAGATATAATGTTTCTGAATCATCCTTCTGCATACACAGAGAAACCCTTCACTGTCTTGTTAGGCTATGATTCCCAAACTATTCACAATGGCCAACAGGACTTGTGGATCACATTCATATCAAAATAGCATTTCATACTTATTTCAGATCCTGTCTGGAGCAAAGAACATGCAATGGGTTTGAAAGAGTGAGGCAGGCCTCATGAAAAATGCATGGACACTTGCCAATGGAAGAAGGTTTACATTTCTCAACAGCCAGGAAAAAAAAAATTTCAAAACCCTTTTGTTCAATAGTTGGCACATTTCAAAAATATTGTGGGCAATGTGTAATCCTGAAGTCCCTTCTTTCCTTTTCGTGCATTTGTCCATATACAGAAGATAAGGGAGAATGTTGCAACCTGAGCCATTTGACCAGTCTGGGGAGACTGACTTCTTAAGGTCACAAGACAACTAGGCCAAGGTTTGTGAGAGGAGTGAAAACAAGCTGTTCCACTACTCTCTTATGACATTGGTATACCATCCTATGACTAAAATTCTCTGAGCCATCAATTTGTGATGGCAAGCAAAATGTGTGATGTAAAGCTAAACCATACAAAATCAGATGTGGATATAATGTAATAAGAGTTATATACAATCGACTTGTCAGTTACACATAAAACACTGAGGGATGGTTAAAAGGAAAGAGTGTTATTATGGAGAGATAACTTTTGCTTCACAGCAATCAATGGAACGGCAAGATGAGACAAACACAGAAGAGACAGAGTGAAGATGACAGCATCAAAAAACAAAACAAAATGTCACTATACTTATTCCATCAAAATGCATCCCTTCAGGTGGAATAAGGAATGGATTTTTATTTCTGAACAGAATTTCACTGGCAGTGAACAGCTACTGGTATTTTCCTGTAACTTACTTGTCCCACCCCACCACCACTACAGGACCAGCAAGAAGCTGTGAAGAAGCTCAAGTCATAGGCCATTTCCACACTGAACTGTTATAGTGCTATTATTCCAGTTTCAAACTCCAGGATTTGATAGGATGTTGAAAGTGGAATGATAGCACTATGACAGTCTAGTACAGAAATGGACATACGCTGCTGGCAAGATGCAAAACTGGTCAAAGCAAAAATGCAACAACTCATGTTGAAAATATTGGAGTAATTAAGGCAATCTAAACTCTTTCCAAAATGTTTTTAATGGATTCCATTTTAACTGAACGTAAGATGATTTGTATCAATTTCCATTTTATTTGGAGTTATACAAGTTTTTATCCACTAATTTTATTTAGGTATTTGAGTAAACCAGAAAATAAGACAGAAGCATTAGAGGGAGTGGGCATACCATTTCTTGAAGGGAAACCAAGCTATTACATGAAGAGGAAAGCGTGGTACAGAACATGCTTTGTAAGGCAAAAAAATCCAGGGGAGGAAAAAGACCTCCCTTCATCTAAAACCTCAAAGCACATATTCTAGACTGTACAGACCAGTGACTCTCAATCTTTAGTTTCCCAGATATTTTGCATTTTAACTTCCACAAGTTCCAGCCAGTATGGCCATTGCTCAGTAATTCTGGAAGCTGAAGTCTCTTACATCTGGAGAATGAAAGTTTGAGACCCACTTATCTAATGCTTATCCAGCTTGACTATAACAGTCTAGGTTGCAAAAATCAGCTTTTCATATTCCTATGAATATAAACTCAAAATATCTAGAGGTCAATGATAACATTGATTTTTTAAAGATAGAACTGATAATCTTCAAATAAAATTGTTATTATCTGTCATATAACTTCCCCCAGCTAAGCAAGGGAACCAGTGTGAAAAACATGGAAGTTGAAGAAGGCACTCCTGAGATATATTTTCTGACCAGAAATGCTGTGCACAATTATTCAGAAGTAAGTTCATCTGTGTTTAATGAGACTTACTTCCAAGCAAATGTGTTTAGGATTTCAACCTAACTTTCTTCTCCATGAATCAGTAATATTTAGTGGGGTACTGTATTTTTATTCTCTCTTCAGAAACACAGGCCATTTCCCCACTACCTTGTTATAGTGCTATTATTCCACTTTCAACATTCTGTGGAATTTTGGGGTTTGTAGTTTACTGAGGCCAAAGAGCTTTCTGGTTGAGAATTCTAAATGTTCCTCCCTAAACTGCAAACCCCAGGATTCCATAGAATGCTGAAAGTGGAATAATAGCACTATAACAGGACAGTGAGGTAATGGCCACAGACTTAACAAAAGCATTGAGTACAATTTAGTCAAATCCTTTTACAAGAGAAAGAGAGATGGAGGGAAGCCAAGGCAACTTAATCTAGAAGGCAATGAAATGAGATACGGGCCTGAATCCTACTCTAGAGCAAATCCATTGAATAAACTGTTGAATGGTGAGTCAACATGTAGGTAAATTCAGTAGGTCTACTGTAGTTTGAACCACCAATAGAATTCAAGTCTTAGGCTTCAATGCTAAACATCAGGTTTCCCTATCCTGATGCCCTCCTGATCTCTTGAACTACATGGCCACATATCATGCCTCCTGGAGACAGTGGAAGATGTACTCCAATTCATCTAGAGGAAGCATGTTACAGACAACTGGCATACCCACTAACCTGGGAGCAAGCCCACCTGAACTCAGTGTGACTTCCTTTAAGTAGACATGTGTAGGATTCTATTGGCTGTTTGTGAGTAACTTTAGTCCTGTTGATTTCAGTGGGCTTAATTTGCTCCTTAGTTTTGCTGATTGTGCCAAAGAACTACTCAACTGCAGGACTTGTTTAACGTGACTACAGCTTCCTGTGCTTGCCTCAGAAACTGCAAAGACAGGCAGAGGCTCATGTAAAACAAGACAGCAACATAGCACTCAAGAACCCAACAGAATCTTTTTCCAGACAGCTGAGCTCTCCAGTTTTGCTGAAAAGCTTAAGGCATTATACATATTACAACAAACTTTGTTTCACAGGCATCGTACTAATCTGCATAATACTTACTAGCATAATGTTCTCATTTGCAGACTAGACACAGCCACCCTAAAGTCAAAATGAAAACTCTGTTTGTGGTTGCACTTGAATACTCAACAAATCTAATTGCTTTTATTGCAGTTTAACATTTGGTAAACCACCTTGGGAATCTTTTGAAGGGAGGAAAGGTTATTAATTTCATTAATGAAGGTTTCATTTCACTGCCAGAGATGCTGGGCATAAAATAATGACCTCTAATTCCAACTCTAACTCAGGCTCCATTCAATGAATGGAAGTATCTCACTGGACTGTGCTCATGATTTCTTTTCCGCTACATTCCCTCCCTTCTCAAGCTCATTCTTATTCTCTTCTAAGCCCGTCAAAGTATCTAAATCATGACACGGAGAAAGGTTAGACAGGCATTCAAATTTGTCTGTCACTGCAGGAGAAGAGATGCAGAGTAGGGACTGCAGCAGCAATAAGTGTGAAAATCTATCATTCTTACTACTTTGAAAGCCCCTCTCTGCAACACGATAGAAATGCATCTGAGCAATAAATTCTTATAAGAGCCCTCTAAATCTATTGTGCTAATTGCAAAAAGTGGAGTAGCCATTTGTCTTGTCCTAGAAGTATCATAAGGCAGAGATATTTTGTGCTTTCAAAACTTTGAGAAGGGATGGGGTACAAAAAAGATGATCCAGGCAGATTATACCATGAAACTCAAAACAGCAGCAGCACTGGATTAGCTGACTATTTTGAAAAAGAGATGGAATAGTTCAGGGGTTAAAGGAAAGTGAAGCATATGGAGGATTTTCAGCAGTAGAATGCCCTGACTGCATTCACTTTAAAAAGGCAATGTTTCATATTGTCATTGTCTTTTAGATTCAAAAGTCATGGGTACAGAATTTCTATCAATAATATTTGTGATCAGTAATTTAAAAAACAGTCTGCAGGAAGATGTAGTGCAAAGAATACTGAGAATGCAGAGCAACCATTTCAAATTACTGTCATTGGAAGTATATGAGGAAAGGCTGCCCTCTTCAGCCAGAAGTTGAGAAGAAAGCTGCTAAAAGGCTCTGCAAGTGTCACTTAACAAACATTAAAGAAGCATTAGTTAGAAAATATCTTTTAGCCATTGCTTGTAATCCCAACATTACTAATGTGTGACTTTAATCTACTTCAACTGAAAAATTAAAATATGTCTCTGGGTATATTTACCCACACATATGCATGCAGGGGCGGACAGGTATGCATGTGTCATACACCCCCTCCCAATATTTCACAGATGAAAACTGAGACATGTGAGGCCAAGCAACATCCGAGTGTGGTCAAGATGACAAAAGTTGTTAATGAGGAAGAATAGATGACCTAGGACTAGCTTCAGCAGTTTGCTTTTTACTAAGCTTACTGGGAAGGATGAGATTCTGGACTGCCTCTCCCCTCCATCCCATACCAAATTGATTGAGTGCAAACTATATTTGCACTTTGACCTCATTTTGCAACAGTTGAATTAAATGAGTGACAAAGGGGGTGGGAGGAGGAGAGAGAAACTGAGACAATTCCAAGGCAACTGAAAAAGTGGTTGGACAGCGGATTATTTGGGACTGTCCTTGTCAATTTAAGACAGTTGGCAGATATGCTGCGTGTGTGAACATGTGTATGTTGATGCATGCATACACACTCACAAATGATACACAGAAAAAGTAAAGAATCCCTCCTTCCAGAGAAGAAGCTGGTGTACCTCTGAGATAAATCAGAGCTGGTGCTGCAAGGTGCCAAGAGGCTGAACTGCAAAATTCCTGTTCAATTTGTACTTCTGCCCTGAATTCACTAAGTAGCTGGTCTTTGCTCCTAAGTCTCAGCATCCCTGTCTCTAATATGGAGAGTGTGGCCCAGATCTTATTGCTAATCACAACTAGGGCGGACCCATCAAATTCATGAGAACTTGGTAAGTCAAAGCTTATGCAAGTTCGACCAGTTCCGTGGGTCTGCTGTTGCTAGGCCTAACAAATGGATTTAACCCAGGGATGAAAATTATGCAGCCATCCCAGTGACTTTGGTCTGCAAATTCCTGATAAGGATGATAAAAGATGCTGGGAACTGCAGTTTGGCAACATCTGGAAGGCTACTTAATGCCCAACCATGACTTAGCCCCATGGAGTAAAGCATCCAAGTAGATAACGCCTAGGAATTATTTTGAACATGGTAAAGCAACTTGCAAATGTTAACCAGTATTAATGACTAATAATTACTCACTGAAGGTTGCCTCTCAGATTAAGCTTCTTCTAAATACCCAACATGTGCATCAATATAACATATAACCATGCACTAGAATGCAGAACTATAATTGAATTGTTTCAGTTCACAGTTTACTTTTAACTGTCATATATCTAAGTGTTCCAAACAATCATGTAAATTCTTCTTAATTGGCTCTTATCACATTTGAATTTATAACAACTATGATCAGTTCATTTATTTGAAACAAAATTGTCATTCTGGGCTTTTTAAACAGTTACTTCATTTTAAAAAATCTGATATGACAATTATATTATTATGCACAGTATATCTATCATCAATTGCCAACATCCATTTATCACAACTTATCCAGTAGTAGAAATCATGTTAAATACAGACTTCTCTACAAAGTAAATTTGGTACCACATTGACGTGCCAATAATTGACATATTTTAATGTCAAACACATCTTAACAAGCTTATTGTAACCTCTCATTTCATATAACAGTGATAGAAAATGGAAGCTTAATTAAAACAGAATAAGCTGGACAGCAATTTACTAGAGATGCATTTGTAGAATGAAGCGTCAACGTTTTTAAAGACTCATGATAGATTTCAGGGTAGAATAAGCATAGTAATTTTCTTTTGTTAACAGACATTAACAGACTCTGGAAAAATATTGAAGCAATTGTTAGTCCACTGTGATTTCTCTTTTTAAAATGTGCTGCTGTACAAATTATACTGATACCATTTTTTCTCTTAGTATCAGTGGCTATGGGTGGCTTCAACATTTGTGGGCAGTGAATCTGCTCTGTGTTGTAGCTCAAAGTTTAAAAGAGCTACCCAAGGTCCTGAAGCCTGTCCCTAAAATAGGCTCAGCACCTTGGACAGCTCCTTGAAAGTTCAAATTTAAAACCAGGGTGGATTCACTGCCCCTTGAACATGGTAGCCACAAGCCACCACTGTTTATTGTGTGCTGTTTAACAATGCCTACATTAAAGGATAACATTCAACGCCATGTAATCCTTCATGCCTTGCAATGATCAGACACTACCCCAGTCATTCCAACTAGAATAGATTTGTATATAGCATTAAGTAATATGCCTACAAATCAATTGGTTTTTTTATTGATATGAATGGGGCCTCTTTTGTAGGGTACTGACATATGTATGTTTGAGTTGTTTATATCGTTATATTTGAAAAGACAGATGAAGTAGGTAGACTTCTAGATTGCATTTTGTTTTTAACCAGAATATCAGCAGTCATTAAACTCATATCAAAAAAAGAAGAACTAATATATGGTACATGTTGGCTTGGGATGATAGCATTTATCACTAAGACACCTACAGTTCACTGGTTTGGATAAGGTTATTACAGTGTCTGCTGTCCTTCAAAAGTTTGCTCACAGCATTTCAATATACCTTGTTGTGGTCTTTTTTATTCCCCTTGTCTTTTTCACTCTACTCAATGCATCCAGCTGTGTTGGTCATATAAATGATGATACTAGGAAAGGAGGAAGGCCTCATGAAAGCCAACCCCAGGGGAAGAAAATCAAAGACAAAAAAAAATGCAATGGTAAGACTTCCTCTAGATAGAAATATGCATATAAAACTCATGAAATTAACCCAAAGTTGAACCATTAGTGACAATACTGGGATTTCTCTTTGTCTTCCTTGTGGTGGTGTTCATGAAGTAAACATGCCTGTATATATCCATTACGAGCATGTTTACTTCAGGCAAAATAAAGTATTAAATTTGGAACTTATATTTTTAAAAATGAAACACCTAAGTTAAAATCAAGAGGTTATCATAGAGACAGTGAAGTCAGTTCCCTGAGTCCAGTTTCATATATAGCCAAAATAGTTCATGAGACACAAGTATATCAACCTGCCTGGGAGAATGACAGGGTTTACAGAAGTGCAACAAAAACCTTTAAGAAAATCTCCAAGGGAAATGAAAACAGTTCAAACAGCTCAAATGAGAATTTACTGGGCTGAGCTGCAAAATTATGCGAAGTGTATCTCAGGGTTCTGTAGGAAAAAGGAAATTGCAAGGAAGTAAAAACATAATGGAGTATCCTGAATAGGAGCACTCTATACTCCAAGTTTTTGTGGTATAACTGACTTTTTAAAAGATTTTTTTTTATTTTCTGCCTGAGCTGGATCTCTGCTCAAAAGTTAACTGTAAGCTTTCATGCGTGGGACATAGGACATGTGGGCATGGCATTGAAAAGCTTGCTTTGTTGTACTACAACAACTCCCAGAATCCCTGCCCAACATGGCTGACAATGTTGGATGGAGGATTCGAGGAGCTATACTCCAGCAAAGTAACTTTTTCAATGCCTTGCTTCTCAGGACCTGGTTAGAAAGAGGAGAAAACAGACTGGATGATAGACTGGTATGCTGTTCTGAAATCAATTCTGTATATCTGATTAGGATCTCTGACAGCAAGCACCCCAGCCCATCAAGTATGTGTTCCCCATCTAGCTTGCCTTAAACTGTACCAAAAATAATTGAAACAATTAATCAAATAAAGGAAGCCATGTCATCCACGACCATGCTTTTAGAGTCTCTCTGATAAATTGACAGTTGAATGGAAATAAGGTTGGGATATCAAGTATGAAAGAAAGAAGATTAGAAAGTGCATTGATTCTTGGCTCAATTTCTCTCTCTCTCTTTTGAAGCTGATTGTTTAGCATCTTCCCCAGTTGGGCTACCTTTTGAGTCAGCTTCATATCTCAAATTTTATGCACTTCCTTGAAATATTTATACCACGTTCCAGGAGTGGTAAATTCTGGAGTGCAGTTCTCATCATGACAGCTATACCCCATGGATAAGAACTTTTATTTATTGGACACTTATGAACATTTATAGACTGCTTAGATCTGCACATTTCAAAGCATTGCACAATAGTTTAAAAATAAAACAAAGTTCTCATTGTCTGTGAAGATAGATGATAGCTTGGACTAGGCAAATATCTCAAATAAGTGTATCCTTTTACTTTCTCCTTAGCTTAAGCAGGAGAAGCAGCATTTAAAAAAAAAACGGGAAGTTCATGTAACTAATAGTTCCAGATCACCTCAATCTTCAAATAAAGTTGTTATTATGAATTGGACATCAGGTGCATTTTCAGCATGTGTTTAAAAGTGGATATTGTTAGAGTATGTCAGATCTGAGAGCAGAGTAGTTCACCAAGTGGAAGTTATTACATTACAAGTTTCTATACTCCAATCTTCAGCCAGAAAGGCTCCCAGAGTGACTCACAAATTGTTAATTTGACCATTCCCTGCCCTCAGGCTTACAATCTATATAAGACATACATATAAGGAAAAGGGAATGACAGTGCAGGAGGGGATTAAGACCAACAGATACTGCCACTTCTTTCCTCCTTCTGAGGCCAGGGCAATGGCAGTTGGGATGGAGGGAGGGCTTTTCATCTGCTTCTGGTTCTTGGCATGATGAAACTGTGCCTGCCCGTTCTTCTCTCCCTCTGTGGCCACACCAGTGGCAGTTGGGATGGAACGAGGGCCTAAATACCCATTAAGCACCCTCACGAACATGTCACGCTACCAAAGTACCTCAAGGAACAAATGGATCTCTAATGCAGATGATGTTCTATGCTAAGGGCTAATGGGCATCTTCAAGGTACAAATTCTCTCTTGTAATAGTTAACTTTCAACAGGACATGGACTGGAAAGTATTTCAAGTAGCAAAGGCCTTGAAAGAATCCTCTGAAAAGTAAGGCATAAGGCCATCCTACGAGATTAAATAAGGTAAGATACGATTAAACTATTTTAATCAGACCTTTTTTATGCTAGGAACCCCTTTGGCAGTCTGGTGAAGTCTATGAACTCCTTCTCAGAATACTGGCAGGGACATAGGCTTCACGCCTTCTCTAGCAACTACAGTAATTTCAATGCAGTGAGTAGTAGTACTGATGAGTATAAGATAACTGCAACAACCATCAAGTAATATATCTACAGTTTCTATCAGTGGCAAAGGCACAGATAATGCAAATGCTATTGAGGTTTGTTGCCTACATTTGTAATAGAGAGAAATGCTGAATTTTCATTTGAGAAATTGATGTAAATGAATGTGTGTGTGTGTGTGTTCATGTATATATATATTTTCCATCCAAGATCACAGAGCTCTTCAAATCTATCTATAGACCCTCTGGGGCTCCACAGAGCCCAAGTAAAGAACCTCTGGTTTAAATAATAGTGCTTACTTGTAGGAAAATATGATTGCCCTGTCAAAAGTATATCAAAAACCAACAGCAACCCAAAATCTGTTCTACGTATAGTCACACTTGCACTTGAGCAAGGAACTAGTACCTGTCTCAGTTACATGCAGATGAACTTAAACACCTACACTTTTAAAAAAAATATATTTTTACAAAATTTCATCATCTATTACAAAGAAAACTAAGGCATGAACACCATAAATTATTTATAATCACACTAGTCTAGTATGTATTCATATTCTTAGATTGGATTAAGATATATAAATTATTTTGCATAATTGACTAAACATTTCCTATTGGTTCCCCAGCCAAAGACCTGCAGGCACAGCTGGCTCCAGATCTAAGGAGGTTCCTAGAAGAGAAATCCTGTGGTGCTCCTCTCACCCCAGTGAGCCCTCCCCACTTTCCCATGTACACTGAGTTCATTTGGTGCTCGTGGAAACTTACACCAGCTGCCTAGGACTCACCCAACACCTTCATTTTAGCACATTTCCCTAGTGCAATGGTATATCAGAAGGCCATACTGAGAAGTTAAAATGGCTGATGCTCTGCATTTTTATTTTTATTGCTATGCGTTTAAATGATTGCATACTTTTTGAATTAATGCTGTTTTAATATGAAGCTTGTTTCATTGTGTTGTCAATCTTGTTTCAACCCTGTTGGAAGCCACCTTGGGTTCCATGTCTGACAAATGGTGGGATATTAAATACACAAGTGTGGGCAACGGGTTAATCTAAAGTGCTAGGATTGCAGAAGACAGCCAAGGATATTAATGGCAGCCCTGACTCTAGACAAACATTTATCATGGAGAACTTGCCTAAAGACTTATAGTAGCACGTGGCTTGACTAAGCAATAGTATGGCCCAGATTTTTCAAAACTCTGATTTCATAAGAGAAGCCAGAGATGTCCAGTATGTAGTAGAGACTAATTTAATTGGGGCAGTATGTGTGAGTTTTACACATACATTGTCATTCATACAGATATTGGAAACATTGCTTGGATTTTTTTTTGGACTGCTGGCTGAGAGACTGTGAGAGTTGTACTACAAAAAATACAGTTTCCAAGAGTTAGTTACATGTTATTTACTCACATGGTAAGAACGCCATTTACCTCTGCTTTCACACATTCAAAAATAAAAAGCAGAGCTCGAAAAAGTTACTTTTGTAGCCCCACCCACTTTTATTAAACTTAGAATTTTTCACTAGCACTTTGTTATTGTGTACCTTCAAGTCATTTCCAACTTATGGCAACCCTAATGCAAACCTAACATGGGCTTTCTTGGCAATTGATTTTTCAGAGGGCAGTTGCCATTGCTTTCCTTTAAGGCTGAGACAGTGCAACTTGTCCAAGTAGGTTTCCCTAGCCAAGGAGAGATTCAAACCCTTGTCTACAAAGTCTTAGGGCCTTTCCACACTACAGTGTTATCTTGCTATTATTCCACTTTCAACATCCTGCGGAATCCTGTGGTTTGCAGTTTAGGAAGGGGCGTTCAGAATTCTCAGCCAGAGATCTCTTTGGCCTTCACAGACTACAAACCCCAGAATTCCACAGGATGTTGAAAGTGGAATAACAGCACTCTAACAGTGTAATGCAGAAATGGCCTTTGTCAAACCACTACACCACACTGACTCTCTCCATCAACACTACCCCTGACCTTTACAATGTCAGGATCCTCAATGTTTGAGAAGGGGAGTGTTCATGAAGACAAAATATGAAGAATTAATTTCCATCAAGGGTGAGAAAGTCAAAGAACATAATAGATAAAATACAATCATATCTTCCTTAACAACACCTCTGAAAAAGAAGCTCCTTTTTATGTCTTTTTACAGCTTCCAACCACCCACTTCTCTTCCTTGTCCTGTGTCTAGCTCAGTGGTTCTCAACCTGTGGGTCCCCAGATGTTTGTGGACTTCAGCTCCCAGAAGCCCCAGCCACTATGGTCAATGCTCAGGGCTTCTGGGAGCTGAAGTCCACAAACATCTGGGGACCCACAGGTTGAGAACCACTGGTCTAGCTGAACTTTTTTTTAGCAGAATTGGCAGTGAAAGGATGGTTGGAAGGAGGGCTGGAATAACACAGACTTTTGGTGCTGGGTTGCAGCAGCATATTTGCAGTAAACAATGCAATATATTTTGAGCTGGGCAAGAATGAGATTCTACTCTAGCTGACCATACTCAGCTGTGTCTGCCTGTCCAAAACAGGCAAGATAAACAGTTACCTCTAGAATCCCTTACTACACATGTGCAAACAGTAAAATAGAGAGAAAATAGGAGAGCATATAACTCTGCCCCAGTTAAAAAACAAAGAAAACATCGATCTGGCCACCAAAATGGAAATCATAAGAAAAGTGCTGGTAAAAGAAAAAATCATCTTTGGACTCATTTGGAAAGTAGCCTCCAAATTGTCTCTAGAAGATTCAAAATGTAGTTCTTCACTTATGCAAGGGTGACCTCACCCAGTAGTTTTATTTCACATATGCATATTTGTTAGTATGTGTTAACAGTTCACTGAAACATTGAAACGCTCTTTTATGCAATACAGGAGCCTATCCCTATTCTTCCCTCTGGTGCCAAATTTTCTGTTCAAGTGTTAGGCTTGAAATTTGGTTTTTGTAACTTGCTATAGAATTAATACTCGATAATCATTAACTGTGATATTAATTGGCATTTTAGACACTTGTAGCTCATCAAACAACCTTGCTTTAAAATTGTTTATTCTATTCTGTTCCTTTTTATAATCAGTATGTACAAGCGAAGGACTCTTGAAATGTCAACAATATCTTTGAGAATTAACTAGAATGTAACAGAGTCATGTAGACTCGGGAACTTAAGGGTCAGACAGAATGTAACATAAACTGTGACTCTGCTAATGCTGATGCATGAATCTTTTCTTTCCTAGCATTCCTTAATATAAACACAAAAATGGTATAAGGAAAGCCTGAAAGAATAAAGCATCCTTCTTGGGATCCTTTGGCCAAAGTTGTGTGTGTGTGTGTGTCTTTCTTTTCTACCTTCCTACCTTGTGTTTGGGAGTTCAAAGCCAGCTCTGTGTCTGGGGATACAGTGAGGTATGGTTTGTTTATCCACCCTAAATGACAAGGAATGTGTCTACTGTATTAACTGAGATATACTTGTACATAGCCAACTATTGCTCTTGGGTGACAAACATCAGAGCTTGTTTATGAAGGAAGATGTTAGAGAGACTTAGTCTTCTATTTACAAGTATAATTCAGAGCAACAGCTATTTTTGTAACTAGATCCTACAGACTGAAGAGATAACAAAGAATAAAATATCCAGTCATATTTGCCAGTAACCCCTACTTATCCATGCTTGCCATTATATGTTTTTGCCAAGATGTTTTCGTGTTGGTTTTGTAGCACAAAACTGAAATCTGCTGTGATGGTTTCATAACAATTAAAATGTAGCCTTTTATCTGTAATGATGTTGCTTCAGTTAATCAGTTTGCACTCTAAAACAAAGACATTAAATGAACATCGACATTTCAGCTCTTCCCAATCAGCACCCCTCAGTATGGCAAGTTCTTCCTGCAGAGAAACAGAGGGGTGTCCACACTGCTACTCATAGGGTTTCTATAATATTAAAGAGAAGTCACATTCTTCCTAGGACAGGAGTGTGACACCTACATGGAGGTGCTATTTAGTCATGACAACCACCTACCAAGTGTTCATTGCTGACACATACTAGGTGAAAAAGGAACTGTTTAAAACATTTGGGCACTGGAGAGGGTAAGCTTTGATTAACATTCTCAAAAAAACCTTTCCATGTAATCATCAAACACCTTTAATTTGTTGGATATCTCATATTCAGTCTTTTTATGTTTTAACATTTAATGACTTCAGTCTCCAGCCCTGGCAATCCAAGAGAGGTATATATATGTATGTATGTGCATGCATGTGCACGCGCGCACACGCACACACACGCACACACACTTGAATTGCTACAGTTTTGTGCTGTCCTTCCTTTAAGGATTTCAAATAGGTATACACAGATTCTCTCTCAGCCTTACAACAACTCTGAGTTAAAAGATGGCAGCTATTATATCATTCTAAGATGATATAGCCAGCAAACTTCATTCTGGTCTCCTCTACTATTTATGTTGTACCCGATAAAGTATCACATAAGGGGGGTTTCTTGAACCCACTGGCTTGTCCCACTTCTTACATATTTTCAGCATAATTTCTGAAAGAGCTTAAGAATATAATGTGCATGTAAATTGAAGAGTCCATTATGAGGCCTGATCCATGAGCCTCAACTTTAAGTGAATCAGGAATTAAAATCCAAGAACTATGGGACAAAGGGAGTAGTTGAGACTGAGGAGTAGGTCAGACCAATGGGAAAACCAGAAAGCAAAGTCAAGAAGCAGGTCGGAAGGAAGAACAAAAAAGGGGGTTGGTGGGGAGCATAAAAACTAAACTAAACATAAAACTAAAAGAGCATAAAAACACAAAAATGTATTGGAACGCGGAACAATCTTGCTGCTCCAGCAAGGTTCAACAGGCACTGGAAGCTCCCTAAATGACAAGGAATTTACTCTTTACTGCCAGAACAGTCAATGTATTATAGAATTACCTGTGATATGCAGTTGCTGAGGAGAACTCCCACAGTTTTAATGGAAAGGAACAGGATAGCGGCTCTGAAGAGGGATTTTCCTGTCTTTGTGGAACCAAAGTCTACCCTTGGTTGGGTAAAGACAGACCGTAAGGTATTTTACTAACACAATAAGACTAAATGGTGTAATTCTAGTGAAGAAACTTCTTTCATCAGAACTGACCTAGGATGTATATCTCAAACTCTGATTCAGAAGGTTGATTCACATCAACCCATTATGTCAACATCTGCTCTAGAGAGCTAGAAAACCCTCCAGGGAAGATTTCTGGGTGTGATAGAAGGCTGTGTGGGAGGAAAACATTTTGTTATGTTAATTGACTTCCTCTAGTGCATTTTTAAGAGTTAGCATATTGTAGTGGTTTGAGTGTTGACCCTGGACAATAGAGTTTGATCCCCCACTCAGCCATGCAAACCCAGTGGGTGACCTTGAGTGTGTCACATACTCTCAGCCCCAGAAACTCCATGACAGGTTTATCTTAAGGTTGCCATAAGTCAGAAAGATACATAGCAACAATGAGTAAAACGTTTTATTAGATCCACCACTTTTTTTCTCTTCTCCTATGCACATATTTCATATGGAAGCTATTTTGCATGGAAAATATTTCAAAATGAATTTAAATGCATGCAGGGAAGAAAGCAGGACAAATATTATGGTTTACACAGTCTTAAAGATGTGCATGGCCCTAGACTGCCACTCAGTTCTGAAGAGGGGTACAAGGTGATTGGGGAGAAGTTCAAAGAGAACCACCTGGCAATACTTATGGAAATATATCTAAACATTTCTTCTGATTTTGATTTGCTTCAAATAAATGAAGGATTTGGAAAGGTCAAGATGCTAAACCTTTACCTTTCAGGTCCATATCTCCATACGATCCAACATTTCACAGATGAAAACCCTGACATGCACGTCCAAGCAACAGCAGAGTGTGGCAAGACATCAAAAGTTATTAATGAGAAAGAGCACATAAGATAGGAGAGGCTACGACAGTTTGCTTCTCCCTGAGTCTACTGGGGAGGGCAATATTCTTCCCACCCTTCTCTTCTCTCCCCTGGAAACTAGTTTTGCATTTTGCACTCAGGTCGCAGCAGCTGAAGTAAACTGAAGACAATGGGGAAAGTGAGAGGAGGAGAAAGAAATTGGGACATTGGAAAGACAGCTGTGAAAGTGGGACTGTCCTTGCCAAACCAGGATAGTTGGAGGGCATGCATGTCCTGCATGGTTTTCAGTGAAAAACAGAGTTTGGGAAAGTTGGTTTGGATTATTACTTCATGAATTCCTCTGTCAGCAAAGCTAGCCTGGAATATTCTGGGAGCTGGAGTCCCAACAGTAACTTTCTCAGGTTCTGATCAAGAATCCACAGAACTGGTTACAAATCTCCCTATTAGAAAGGATAAATAAATTCTGAGAAACGTTTAATCTCCTTAGAGTCATACTAGCTGCCAGCATCTGAGAAGAAGAAATTTGCCTTATGACCTATTAGTCTGAAAGTATCCACTGCAGGTCTATAAGCAGCATCTTCCTTTCATAGCACCTTTCTACTTGCCATTATCAGCGAAAGGATAATAAACAGGCTGGACCATTGGCTAGACATTAAGTGTCAGCCTTTTATTACTTTAACCTCTTTGCAACTTTCAACAAGTTTGATAACAAAGCACTGCTGCTAACCTTCTTTCAAGACATAGCACAGGAGCAACCCACAAACATTCAAGAGAAGGACATTATGACTGAAAACTATGGAGAAGCTTAGTTTTTAACTAAAAGGAGTTCACTGCCACTTCTTGGAAATTATTTCTAGATGAAAGGATGAAGATGTAGGAAGTGCCCTATAACCCCATCAGTTCCTTGGGATACTGTGGAACTAACTGAACCATAACAGAGTGCAGGATTCAACTCAGCCTGAACGAGACATTTATTTATTACTCAAGAAGAAAGCAAGCAGAAAAAAAACTGATCCGTAAATGTTATCATGCATGGAAAACTAAAAGGCCCAGAATGTCTCAAAAGTACCACCTCAGCCAACATCTGACAATAAAAGTTGGATGGATAATTCTACTTTACCCATAATGTTGTGAATTCTTATAATCACCATGACAGGAGATCCATGGAAAACTCAGTACTCTCACGCATGATTTGGTTAGTTTGAAAGGTACCTTGTTTCACAGCAAAAAAAAAATTAAAAACAGGGGTAGGAAACCTAGCAGTGATGGACTCCAGCTTCCATTAGCTATGGACAGGACAGCCAATAGTCAGGGATAGTGGACAGTGTAGTCCAAAAGCATTAGAAAAGCCATGGTTTCTCCATACCGGCTGTAAATTTTTCAAATGGATTGAGAAAGTGAAGCCCTCCAGATGTTGTTGGATTGCCAACTCACAGAATTTCTCAAATTGGCTATGCTGGGTGGGACTGAAACTCTACAGCTGGGGTGGGAATCACACGGCCCTCTAGATGTTGTCAGACTGCAACTCACAGCAGCACCAACCGACATAACTAACAAGAAGAAACCCTGGGAATTACAGTCCAACAACATCTGGAGGGCTGGACGATCCTGCTTAGAAGTAATTCCTTGTCCTAACAACATTTCCTGTGTAGTGGCACTGAAGGACTAGGTTTGTGCTGCATGTTACAAATCCACCTCAGCTTGTGGATGCAAATGTTCTACTAGCATTAATAATTTGTTAACTTTCTGAAACTGAATTCTTCCTTTCAGTGCACATTGCTGATCGCAGTACTGGCTTCACATGTAGTGGATGCTTGGGCAGGATTGCTCTATTGAGCCTCACCATCACTGCTACAACTCATTAATTAGCCCCTTTCCAAGTATGGACTAATGTGGAAGAGAGTATACAAGGATGCTCTGGAGTTGTTGCTGCTGCTTCTCCTCCTCTTCTGTCTTGCCTCTCTCTGAAAAAAATTACAGTCAGCCATCCACAGTCACTAGAGAGTTAGGGGCACAGGACTCCCACAAAAATGGAACAATCACAAATATCAAAAAAAATGTGTGTGGATCCATGGGAAGGGGGCCAAGGTATGGTGAGAAGAACAGGTATGCATCGTCCAAACCAGATCAGGGAAAGGAGAGAAAACGGGTGGGTCAGCTTAGTGGCCATATACATCCTCCCTCTTGTCTTGCCCATCTCCTTCCTTGGGTGTGAGGGAGGCATTGGGAAAGGGTTTGTGGTGTTGAGAAACCAGGCTGCAAGCTGTCCTGAGCTGGCCAGACAGTGGTTGGTAGAAGAGGCCCAGAGGCAGGTTTTTAAATTGCTGCACAAATTATCAGTGCTGCCAAGAGGGAAGATCCTGTCAGAAAAGAAGTGCCTGAGGTGCGAGGCAGAGGTTTGAGAAACTCATAAATTATCAAATCTGTGAAAGTCAAACCTGCAAATGTAGAGGACCAAATGTATTATTACAAGAACTGGAAAATAAAAGCCCTGATGGAATGTGACTTGTGTGTTGGACTAGGACTGGGATAGGCCATGATTCAATTACCTTGGAAACCCACTGAGTGACATCAGGCAAATCACACTCTCCCAGCCTGAGAGGTAGGCAAAAGGCAACCCTTTCTGAACAAATCTTGCTAAGAAAACCCTGTGATAGGTGAACCTTAGGGCCACCACAAGCTGGAAATGACCTGAAGGAACGCTACCACCGCCGCCGCCACCACCACAGCAACAACAGACCTTCATTGTGAGCCAGACTGGTGAATTGGGGCCTGGGCTGATATGCACAGCTCTGTTCCTCTTACTGATGCTCATGTACCCTATCAGTGCCTGAAGAGGGCTAGTGGATCTCAAATGAGGAAAAGCCAATAGTGATAGCTGCCAGTTCTAGCCCCTTCCCTCCCTCAATGTTTCTTGTCTTTAAGAGAAGAAAGGTGAGCTGTTAATATGTCAAGGGCGGCGGGTAAGCAAATCACACAATGAAGAAAAAGATCATATGCAGGCATTCTACTCATCATGGAGGCACTGAAGGCAAAGAACCCTTGCCTGAAAAAAAATAATTTGGCAATCAGTTATAACTGATATATATATCAGTTATAATTTGGCAATCAGTTATAACAAGAAATTTGTTCTCCATACCAGAGGAGCTGAGGCAGTCAGAGAGATGAACTTTCTTGTATTTTGACAAGTGTGTTATGGTTCAATTTCTCACTTTTCAGTGCTAATCACAAAAATCTGAACTAGTTTTCCATAAATCTCTGTAGAAAAATATCTCTCAAGTGTGCACTGAAGTGTTTTGAGACTACTGAAGCACTCAAGTCACCGTCTGTCACTCTGAGTGGCACACAGCAATTTAAAATTACTGAAGCTCTTAAATTAAGTGCTTAAATTTAAAGGTGATCACTACTCTGGGTGTATGAACTGCAGAGCTATCCGAAATGTCAGTGCGCTTCAGTTTTCTTTTAAGCAAGTCATTTGGGGGGAATGCTAAGAGAACCTTTATTGCCCAAAATGCACTGACTTTAAAGCTCTGAATTTATCTTTGCAAGCACTTTTGTTTGGGTGCAGCATAATGCCCAATCAAGTTGCGTAGACTACTTGAACTCCTAATTTGTGTTTCACTTTTAATTAGTTAATGCTGTCACATTCTTCTCCTTTCACATTCAAGACAAGACAGTCTCTGGATCAATCGTCAGGGCTGAACAAGCAAGGCTATATGAAAAAAAAAATCCTGCCTGGAGCAATACCACTACTCAGGATAGACAGTACTAAGTTAGGGAAACGAGCATTCAGTCGAGTATAAAACAGTTACCTTTTTCATCTGCAGTTGCTATATGCCTTCAAGTCATTTCTGACTTATGACAACCCCAAAGCAAACATATCACAGGGTTTTCTTGGCAAGATTTGTTCAGATTTGTCTTCGCCTTCCTCTGAGGCTGAGAGAATGTGACTTGCCCAAGGTCATCCAGTGGGTTTCCATGGTCTCTAGAATCATAGTCCACCAATGCTCAAACCACTACATCATGCTGGCTTTTTTCATTACTTCTTTAAAAAAACAGAAAGGCACTAGCAATTGATGGATAGTGCAAAATATACCAAAGTAGATCAGAATGTAGGAATCTGTCTTAGATTAAGTCAAAGAATTGGCAATCTAGCCAGTTTTGAACACTGATTGGCAGTGTCTTCTCCAGAGTTCCAGGAGAAAAAAAATATATTTTAATCCTTCCTGCTATTTCCAAGTATAGTCAAGATTGGCTCCAAATCAGATGAGACTAGATATGTTCGGGGTAACATGGTGGCATAAGTGTAGTGAAGCCACACACGCTCTGTAACTATAAAAGGAACTAAAACTGGTTTCATGGCAAAGGGAGTAAAGTTATCCTTAAGTTACAATCATGGTTACAGAAACCTAGGATTGTAACCAAGCTGCAATCACAGTTATAGCAAAAACAATTTAAAATCAATTTATTTATAACTTGTTTCTTAGAAGCTTGAAACAGTACCCTGGGGGGCATGGAAATCACCTGCAAAGCTGTCATTTCCTTCTTTGGAGGAGCTTCCCTTCATGACAATGGCAGCCTCACTTCAAGGGTACACAGTAACTTTGGAAAGTAGGGAAGCTTTGGAACCACTATTTGTGGGAAAAGGTTAACCTTCCCCCCAACTGCATACTGTTGTTCTTGATCAGTTATCTCCACCACACAACTGTAATTTAAAGTATAAAAAATGTTAAATGAATTTACATATTTGCAATGCAATCCTATGTATTTATATTCAGAAGTAAGAATGAATTTATTGGGACTTACTTCCAGGAATGTATGACTAGAACTGGAACCATAATCTATCACCTACTTTGGTCTTCAGAAAACTATTAATGGGAAAACCAGACAATTAGGGGCCATCCTTCTTTAAGGTTATTCTGGAACAGAGAGCCTGTGTGATTAGAGTACTTGATTTTGGCCAGCGTGCTCTGATCAGCAAGAAAACTAAAATTTACTGCTTGCCACCATTTCTCAGCATAACCTGCCTCACAGGGTTGTTGTATAGATACTGTCACATCAACGTATGCCACCAGCCTCAACTCACTGAAAAGAAGGATGGGAAATTATAATTGTCACCATCAGATCTTTAGCTATTGCATATATATCATTCAAATAATGCAATACTCTTTCCTCCTTTGGTCTGGTGTGTAAATCAGAAGTTCAGTAGGGATGCTAGTGAAATTGTCAGATGTAACAAAAGCAAAGATAAAATTATATCCTGGCTTAAGAAGTAGAGATGGGTGACAAGTGTTAGTTATAAATCTAGTACACACTAGAAACTAGGTACTATATTAAAAGGTGCAGCTGGATAGTATTTAACAGCAGAACATCTCACATGGCACTTTCTTATTTACTATGCTTTTAGAGCTTTTTCCAACCACTACTATTAATTTCCCTGTTTCTGCCAGGCCAAGTTTTATTCCATGGAGAGAACTTACATCATTTGTCTCACATCCAAGTGACAACAGTCTGGTGCATCAGTACTTAACAGAAGAACTCAGAAAAGTTAATGGTTTTGGACTACAACTGCCAGAATCCCACAGCCAATACTGACTAGGCTGGCTGGAGGATCCTGAGAGCTGGGGGTCAAAAAGCTGTTTATTGCCTGGCAATGTGTAGTTCAACTATGTTTGTGGCAGTGAGGGTCTGGATTGCCAATTTGATGTTCATTGGTCTTGTTTTGCATCAACACAAGTTATCATACTTTTCAGCTCACCTTGTCACATAAAAATCCACTGTTAAAAGCAAGGCCATGAGATAACTTAAGAAGCCCTAACAATTCAATTCACAGGTTAAAAATACAAGCAGAGGTCTGAAAAAGTCTGTGGTTTTAGGGTGTCCCAAATTAAAACAATGTGTTTGAAATCAGGACCTTTGCCAAACTGTTGCAGTGGGAGTACATCTCCCAATTTGTAAATCATTCAAATAGAAGAGAGAATTACAGTGCTGCCGGATCTGGCATAAGCACACTGTCTTCGACCTCCCACCCAGCAGACTAAAATGAGAAACAGAACCTCTTAATTTATGGCAGGCTCCCATCTGGCTGATTTTGGTTCTCCGCTTTGCACGTACCAGGTTGCTGCTGCCAGATTTTACAGGGAGACGGCTGATGTCACCAGTTAAAACAGTAGGCTGGGCAGGTGTTGTTGGTCCCATAAAGTTTTAGGAGTCTCCATTTCTTTCAACTAGCATACAGTAAAAATGAGAGGAAAGCCACAATTGGCATTGGACAAAGGAACATGGGAGGCAGCCCAATCCTACTGGGGGCAGTCCAAAACAATTTGCTGCCTTAGGGGAAAGGGGAAGATGGTTTCCTTTCCCCAATCAGCTTGGCTTGCAGCACTTCAACATTTGTGAGGGAACAGAACCTCCAGGTGAGACAGGCACAGAGTTCAGAAGGGAGCCTTCCCCCACTATACACTTACGCACACCATCATGTGCCATTTTAGACTGTCATCTTGTTTTCACCACTGGTGGGAATAGCCCTAAATACTAGGTCAAATTTTCTGTATACGTAGACCGATATCCTCCATTCTCTTTAACACTGGCTCTCTAAAACTCAGACCGAGATATTTAATATTATGTCACTGAAGATACCAACAATGAACATTGAGATACACAAGCTTGTATTCTAGCCTTGAGCAATGGTCTCTTCCCACAGCTACTGCTTCTTCACTGTGCTGGTTACTAAAACTCCAAAAAGAAAAGAACAAGGCAGAGCTATCATACAGTGGCAGGAAGAACCAATGGCAAAACTCTGCCTCAGCAAATGCACGTTTTTCCTGTTTTGAAGTTTCCCGTTTCATCTCCCTCCTCCCTACTGGCTATAATGACAGCGAACTAATTATACTAGCTGCAAGCTAACATAGTTTTAGGGGACAATGGGTACCACATCCCAAGGACAAAGGCTCCTATGGATACATGGCATCTCCTAATATGTTTCCCAAACATCCATTTTTGGTTCCCACCACTGACAGTCAGTACACCAGGAATGGCTGAACTCCAGGCTGCATGGGAGTGAGAGGACCAAGAACGGCAGACATACCACTGTCTGGCAAACTTTCTTCTCACTGGTGGAGGGAACACAAAATTTCTCCCTTAAGTTGCAATGTTGCATGGAACTAAACCTAATTACTAAGTTGAACTATACTTACTTCTGAGTAGCGCAAACATAAGTGTGCTATCAATTTTTCTTATAGAAGCTGCTTTGGAAAAAAAAACTGTTCATTAAGCTAACTTTTCAAAAAATTCTTAATTCTCTGGCAGATGCTTTCAGTTTAGAATGTGACCATAAGTCAGGTGGGAATTGTACTCTCAAGATGATATATGAGCACTTCCTGAGCTCTTGGATTGGACTTACTGGATTAGCCAAAGGCACAGCAACTCTTTTCTATGTAAACAGTCCAAGAACAAGGTACTGACTCACTGCACAGCTAGCTGCTTGCAAGTTATTCACATCGATATATCGGGTGCTGGCCCTGTTATTTCCAATGCATTTCAGACAATTTTGATCCCAGCTAGGTTTCAGTCCGCAGCTTTCATTCCTTATAATGTTATGGGGCCTTTGATCTCCAGATTTACCCAATCTAAAATTAGTAGTAGTTCTAGTAGGAACAGCAACTACATTTGTATCTCATCTTTCCTCCAATGAACTCCATTTGGTTTCACCTCTCACAATAACACTGTGATGTACATTAGGTAGAGTGTGTGATTAGCCCAGAATCACCCAGTGTCTTATGTGGAGGTGGACAATTGTTGCGGAGTGGGCGGACCTTTAGTCCCCAGAAGACCTTGGAGGAACACTCACACCGCACTGTGTGTGCGTGTGTGTTTGTGTCTTCAAGTCACCTGTTGACTTATGGTGACCCCATAAATTTCATACAGTTTTCTTAGGTGAGGAATACTCACAGGTGATTTTGCCAGTTTCTTCCTCTGAAATATAGCCTATGGTACCCAGCATTCATTGGCTGTCTCTTATCCAAGTACTAACCAGGGCTGACCCTACTTAGCTTCCAAGATCAGACAGGATCTGGTGCCCTCAAAAGATCAAACTTTTCCCTCAAAATGCCCCCAAACATATTCTAGTGGCACACTCCCCACTAACCCACATTAGCTCTTTTCACTTCTATTGCTACTCATTCCTCACTATTCTCCTGGAGTAATTTCCCAGAGAGTAACCATGTTCAACTAAAATAATTGCCACTCACAAGCTAGCATTCTTAAATTGAAACATTAATTTAGAAAGAGAAAAGGTCAACTAGTCCATCCATCCAAACTGAAAATCATGTTGTTTTTCTTTCCGTGCCTTCAGATTCTTCCAACCAGTTCCTAATCACCTAAGCAGTACTTCCTTTCATGAGATACTTTGCCAATCACTTTTGAAAGTCTCAAACTATATTACAACTGTCTGTTTATTCACTGTTGACATATCCACGGAATTATTCAGCTGAATCCTTCACATCTTGCTAAGACAAAAGCCTTTGTATGATATTGCCTAGGATAATGATTCTTATAATTTTTTGGCCAGTGACCCCCAAGACTTAGATTTAAATATTTAAATTTAGATTTAAATATACAAATGTTTATTTAAATTTTCAAATATTTATTTATTTATTAAAGGCTTCTGAAGACTAGATTCAAATCTCCAGTCTGACACTGGATGACCTCGGGCACATTCTCTCATTCTCAGAGGAACACATCTTGCCAGAGAAATCCTATGATAGATTCTTCTTAGTGTCGCCATGAATGTAAAGTGACTTGAAAGCACACAACTACAAAGTGCTGTGGACAGAGTGAGGTTCTTCCTAGCTATCATGTATCTTCCCTTTGAAAACTGACTTATGGCAACCCTAAGGCAAACTGATCGTAAGGGTTTTCTTGGCAAGATTTGTTGTCTTTGCCTTTCTCCAAGGTTGAGAGAATGTTACTGACCTGAGGTAATCCTGTGGGTTTCCACGGTCGAATGGGGATTCAAACCCTGGTCAACAGAGGTATGTGTGCACATGCCCAAATTGCTCCCTCATTTGCAACCAAGGGAACAATTTCAGCACCTGTAACTGCCCTGCTGCCGTACCCCTGTTCCTGATGCTGGTGGTGGTGTACAGTAGCAGGGCTTCACAGACCGCTGGGATGGATCTGTGGAGCCCAGGGGTTCCCAAACCCCAGTAAAGAACCTCTGGTCTAGGACTTCATAGGTAATCCTAGAAAATACCTAAGAAGGTTAGTGACTCCTCTCTTTCTCTCTCTAGCAAGTTTAGCTGAGGAATTGTAAACCAGACAAATACATGCTGTGGCAGTCAGACTTAAAATGCATTGGCTTAACACGTAGTAGTTCTCAATATTCATGCTTTTGACATTCAGAGCGAGTACAACAGAGTGCAAATATACTAACACAACAGCAACATGTTACCCTAATTAATTTTTTAAGCAGTTGGGAGGACAGGACTCCCCTCCCTCCCATCTTTGAAAGGAAACATGAATCAAAAGCTGGAATCCCATTTTAATCAAATTGTGCTGATTATCTGCTATAGATCTGAGGAAGAAAGGTTAAAGAGCTGATACAATGGAAATATTTACAGATTAACCTGAGAGTGAAAGAAGGAGGCTGTAATTAATAAACACCAAATGAAATTACATTGTGGTAATCATCAGAACGCTTGGAAAGGGCATGAAAAGTATAATAACCAAAAGATTGCTATGGACTGGCTTCATGTTAATCACCTTAGCTGTTCTTGCAGTTGCAATTCTACCTGTCATATATTCACAACGTGTTTCTTTCCCTGTCATTACTGAAAGCCACTGACGGGGGAGATCTACCCACCCTTTCAAATGGAGGATTAATCTCCACTTTTCAGCAATTATTCAGTCTCAGTACGGTAGCAGTAACAGGCATCCATACTCTCCAGCTGTCCCAATTTGCAGGGACAGTCCTAATTAATTCTTTGCTGTCTCATTTTTCAGCTACTTTTAAAATGTCCCAGTTTCTCTCTCTTCCACTCACTATCTAGTTCAGTGGTTCTCAACCTGTGGGTCCCCAGATGTTTGTGGACTTCAGCTCCCAGAAGCCCCAGCCACTATGGTCAATGCTCAGGGCTTCTGGGAGCTGAAGTCCACAAACATCTGGGGACCCACAGGTTGAGAACCACTGATCTAGTTTGTCCTCAGCTTACTTCACTTGATGCAAAACTGAGTTCAAACTGCAAAAGTGGTTTCACTTCCCATCGGAAACAGGCAAATACAAGCTCCTGCAGCCTCTTCTATCTTGCGTGTTATTTCTCTTTAAGAAGGCTTCCCATTTTGAACACACTCTGATATTGCTTGGCTGCACACCTCCTGGGCTTTCATCTGTGAAATGTTGGAGGGTGAAGCCAGCATAGTGTAGTGGTTTGAACGTTGGGTCACACATTCTCAGACCCCCCAAACCCCATAATAGATTCACATTAGGGTTTCTGTAAGTCAGAAAAAAATTTAAGACATAGAGTAACAACAAATGGGCATCTCTGAAGATACCAGATCCCATCTGATCTCTGAAGCTAAGCAGCATCAGCACTGGTTAGTACTTGGATGGGAGACCATCAATGAATACCAGATATTGTAGGCTATATTTCAGAGGAAGGAACTGGCAAAACTATCTCTGAGTTCTCCTTGCCTTAGACAATGCTATCAAATTCATGGGGTCACTATAAGTCAACAGGCAACTTGAAGGCATATATATACAGAGAGAGAAAGGATGTAAGTAGTACCATATTAGTAATGGTGTTAAAAGGACTTCATACATACACACACTTATCTATAGAGTTGGGGTGGCTTCCAGTATAGTCACAATAATTGCTGTGAAAATAAAAGACAGCATAAAACATCACATACATGCCACTCTGGCAACTGGTAGGAGACAACTGCAGCAATTAACATTGCCAAAATAGTATTGGTGACACCAGTATTTTAAAAATATATATATAAAAGAAGAGAGAAGGCTCCAATCTTTCTCAAGATTATGAATGCCAAACAAGCAAGAGGCCAGATGTCATTATTGTGTCCTTAATCACCTTAAATTATTATTCATGATTGCCTGTTTCTGGCCCAGTAGCAGATGGCTATGTAATGTGATACTGACTCCACCATTACAGTTTCCTTTCCCAGGGCTATTAGTTTTGTAGGGGATTTAGATTTCAGTTCTTGAAAATGCAATAGCAAAGGCAATAGGCGCTAGAATCCAGTTTTTTTAAAAAAATCTCACCTGACTTGCTGGTAATTTCCCTGCCTTGTGAGCTGGTTGATGACAGGGGGCACCACACAATACACATCAAAAGATGAAAGAAAAATTGACAGTTCAAATGCTTTAGAAACACAACATCTGTTCCTCATGTTGCTTTCTTTTTTCTTTGCTGGAGCATATTTCATAACAAGTCGTTTCAGTACTGTGCATACAGTAGCTGTGAAAGTTGATCAAGGGCTTCAGTCAAGGGTTTCATTACCTACAACTCCTGATTCATTAGACTGTAACTGCCGCACAAGCCTCGTTCTGTCCTGGAAGAAAAAAAAACCCTATCAGAGTCTGTACCACGCAGCATGGACATTAAAAGCCAGTGTGAAAATTTCTGTGAAGGAAGAGTGAAAATATTCACAGGGAAGAACCCCCTCTACTCTTAAACACATAAAATGAGGCTTCCTGCATCTTCAGCTGCTTTGGTGGTACGTGTGTGTGTGTTAATCAAAGTGTTTCTTCACTGTACAATCCTAGCCAATTAGGATTACATGGTAAACTTAAAAAAAGGCAAGGTGCTCTATAGCCAGTGGGATCTTAACATGACGATGTCACTGAGGATTAATGGAGCACTGGCCTCATTCTGAAACAGAATGGACAAAAAACACATTCCCTCTCTGAAAGCAAGGCAACAAAGCCTACCTTCTCAGTCTTCTGGTACCTTCTCGGTCTAGGCCTGTGTAGTTGGAAGGAGTTGTGGGAAGATTCAGAGGACGACTCAGCTCCAAATGCACATCCTACTGAAATTAATTTAATAGGAACTATGGTGGCTACTGATTGATCCCTTAATTTAGCTTGGTCAGCTGCTGGTGGCCTGTCTGGCACTGGTGAATAGAGATCACTTTCTGCATCAAAGCCAACGGACAACTTCTGGATAAGGTCTGACAATTTAGATATAGGTGTAAACCAATGTTACCATCAACAATGCTTTTATAAGCCTTCATCAAACTCTAGTTCTCAGACTGACGGCTGACTGCAAGCTGTAGCTTGTCAGTTTGAATGTCACATCAAACCATGGTTAGGTTTTCACAAACCACAAATTGCCACAATGCCCAAGCCAGAGTTTAGAAGTTAATTTCACCTGATCTTGTGCCTTTTTAATTGGCCTAATAATGGTACTAGCAGAACTGGGACTCTGGAATCTGTTTTATGATCATGGTGGACATCCCCTGCATTTAAGAATAATGGTTGCAGCTATAATTCCAAAGTCTGAAAAGAATGTAGTTATTATTTATAAATTGCAAGTCCAACAGTAACTCTGCTAAATAGTTGCCTTTTAATTACCTTGAAATATATGAATGTTTTTCATTCAATAGAATGAAGCCAGTACTTTAGTCAAGTGATTTTCCTTCACCATTATTTGGATGAGTCTGCCCCCCCCCATAATTATAGGTTGTAATGTAACTACAGTTACAACTACAGTTACATTACAAAGAGGTGAAGCTATTCTTTGTTTAGTCACAATCTCATGTAACATAGGCATACTCAAGTTCCTAGGAAAAAGAATTACTTCAAGTAACTAACTAGAAACTACAAGACATTTACAACGTCCTTGAAAACTCTGATCTGAACAGTGCCAGACAAGTAAGGGGGCAAAACCTGTAGAATATTTTTCATCACTTAGTTTTGCAAAACTCTTGATTTATCTGTTGTATTAGAATTATAAATTAATAAGGATGGGGGGACATTAATTCAATTGATGAATTTTTCTGTCACTGATTTCATACTTTTTTTTTTTTTACCCAATTCACTCCTTCCTGTCTATAATCTCTGCATTGTGAAACTCCAAAAATGTATGTAGGACACATATAAATGTTTGGAATGGATTAACTCATCTGGTCACATTAATAACAAAATCAATCAAATGTTGAACAATGTGCATTATGAAAGGAAAACAATTTCAAGTGAGACTTAAATTAACTATTTATTAGCAAATTGCCTGTTATTTATATTTGCTTACAAACTTTCATCTATGCCCAAAAAAACTCAAAAACAATGTGCATATTCTTTTTTATTCTCTCTCATTTCAGCCATGCCCATGCCATTCTATGTCTGTTCTTAGTTTAAACTTCAGAATCACAAACTGATGATTTCAAATAAAAATAAGCTATTGCTCAAAAGATGTAATAAAAGAACATCTAGGAGTGGCCCAAGAAATTTTGCTGACCAAAGCAGAGGACAAAATGGCACCCATTTTAACCTGTGTGAGAAAGAGAACTGGGTGAGGCAATGTGCTTCACTGCTAGAAGAACAGACTAGAGAGCACTGCAGTGGTGGCTGGTAGTTCTCAAGTCAGTGGGGTGTTGAATCTACACCAGATTTTGACTGGTTTTGAAAGAGCTATCCAATATGCTTGTCTTTTTTAAGAATAGAGATCAGTACCTTAAAGAGATTCTTTAAAGGATGAGTTAACATTTGGAGTTGATTCACTATTCCACTGACATGGGAGTGCAGGATAGGCTGTATGGCACACATAGTTTTGACCTCCAGCAAATAGGATTGGCCAGTATGTCCAACTAAGCTTTGGATTCTCAGATTTAGGGCACTGAGAAAAGGAGGGGTGAAACCAGTGCCCACTTCTCTTCACACAATTTAAATAACATGGAGACTAGACTGCCCAGATACAGCTATTCTGTTACGCTGAAGTAATCTGATATATCACTCCTTAAGCTCCCAAAGTAACATCATAATCCAGTGGAGGGGGGGCCAGAGATAAACCCAGATCTTGGAACATTATTTTTAAAAGTAACTAATCACTATACTCTGACCTCCCAACTGGTTATTAATTGTTATTGCAGTCCATAAGGATAAACACACCAAGTTCTTCACTAATCATAAGTTACCATTACTGTTACTATTCTGTCATTGGAAAATAGAGAGAAGTTTTCTGGTTCCCCCAAGTGGCCAACTCAGATATTGCACCCTGGAAATAACAAGAAGGAATAGGACTCCACTTTCCATGACAGCTGAGGACATACAAATCGGTGACAGAGCTCCAACTGCAATAAAGCCTGTACTGTCTATTGGTATCTGGCACCCAAGGTAGCTGCCTTTCTCCTTAATGGTATGGCCAATCCTGGTGTTTCCCAGTATTTTAATTGCAAAAGGTAATGTTTTACTTTTAAAAACAGAATAATCTGTTGCTTGTTACTCATTACTAAATAATGGGCAATATCAGCCATTAAAAAAAACACTTAAAACATAAAAATTGCCCCCAAATCCTCCAAAATTACCCCTTCAGACTGAACTAACAAGTAAACATTACTTGTTACATTTAAAAAACCCACTGGTTTTATTACTAGAAACTATTGTACACTGTTTTTTTTTAAGGTATCATCTTCCGCTTGCTCCACTACCCCCCAAAAAGTAATCTTTTACTAGCTGTTGTTTGTAAAGTATTATTTGCACTTTGTTAATTCCACACTCTGTCAGTTCCTGTTCAATAATTTCTTACAAAGACCCCCCAAATGTGTTTTGGAGTCTCAGGTTTCAGGTGCAGTTGCCAGCTTACAAATTGGAAAAGAAAGCTGCAAGAGGAAAAGAGAATTAAAGAACAAACATCCATCCATCTCTTCTAATTCTTCCTTTTTCGTTATATTCTCCTGCCCCTAATCCTAAACTCTGGTGTTTATTTTTTCACACTTCCAAGCAATTCCTCACTCCTGTTTATCTATGACAAGGGAATCCTGGTTATTCTAAGAAATTACAAAAGATTCCTTATCACTAGCAGTATTTGCACAAGGAAGGGAGGCGGGACTTCATTATCTTGAAAATATCTTTAGCAAACTGTCAGATGAAAGAAGGTTACTTCTTCTTTTTTAAAAAAAATATATATACATTTAGCAGTTACACACGAGTTCTTAGCTAGAAAGCCCATCCCAAGAGTAATGATCACACATTGAACACAGAGATGTTGCTACACAACTCTGATGGAACAGAGACCTTTCTTTAGAGTTAGAAAGCAGTTTCTAGGCCTTACAGAGTTGCTAGATAGCATCCTACTCCATGCTTGCATCTAGCCCTGTTAATTAACACTGCACCTCTGCATGACCTCTGCAAACAAATTAACCATGGGATGTACTTGTCTGCTACTTTTGCTTACAGCTGCTCTCTCGACAAACATAACAAGCTTGAACTGGGAAAGCATGCATGTAAGCTTTCATTATTTGCAAACACAAAGGGTGAAGAACAACGATGCAACAAACACCACACACTCCAGTTCTCACCTGTCTGTTCTTAAGAACAGGTTGTGGCAAGCAATATCAGGAACTCCATTTAAAAAAAAGTCCTTTAACACACTGTATAATCTGTACTGCAATTGAGATGCATTGTCAAAGTGGTTCACTGTCCATCACCCCGATTATGCCTGAACAGCATCGATCAGGATGCCAATTAGATGGGTTCTAGAAACTATCAGAAATTATTTTAAAGTATATGTGAGCCTGTAAGCTTACTTCTACATTAAACAGACATATAAGGGGGAAAAAACTATAGGCAGAATGAATTGTTACCTTGCCTACTGTGCATTCATCAAGCCTAAAGTATTCCCAGAATCAAAACAATTAACAAGCTACAAAGCTCTACCATGTGCTTTAGTGCACCTTGATATGGAAATATGGAGAGGTACTGCAATCCAGTTATTTACATGCTGTTCAGATATGAAGTCCTTTCACACTGTACAGTTGTAACACTCTTAATTCCATCGTACTTCACAATATCCTATAGAATCCTAGGGTTTGAAATAAAGAGGGGATTTTAAAAATTTGTTACTGGCCTGCACACCCCAGACTTGATATGGTTTAATTAGCAACATATGATTTAATTGGCAAAATACATCAATTGGCAATTATGTAAATAGATCCTGATGTGATTGTAAGGCCAGGCTGGGCAGAGGCAAAATACTGGCTGAACATGTGTGCTGCAAAGAAAGGTCAGAGATCCCCTGCCGGGCATAGCCAGGATCATTGTCAGGCTAATCACCAGGTAATTCCAGAGATAATAAGCTGAAGCTGAAGCTGTAACATCTCTGATACCACACAATAGCAGTGGGAAATTCCCACCAAACCATTAATTTTTTCATCCCTTCTTCCTAGCACCTGGATGCCTCCTTTCATTGTTCCTTTACCTGTCCGTCATTACAGAGCTATTATGACAGCCATTAACTCTTTTTCACCTAACAGTAAGACCACTAACTCCATTCAGACCCTGTTGTCCATGTTGCACAGCCAGAGAGCCATTCACACACCCTCTAGGCAGATCTTGGGTATAAAAACCCTCCATTTTGGTCAGTCAGATACAGTATCTCAGTTGCTGAATGTCACACTGTCATTCTGATGCCAGAGTGAGTACTGTCCTTAGGTACAAGTCTAAGCTACATTGCTGCTTTCTTCACTGTTCTCCAGATCAGTAATTATTGCTCATTCTCTAAAACTCCACTATGAACAATTTCCCTCCCTTTATCCTTTGGTTAGCTCTTGGGCGAGTGTGTGAGTGCTTGAATCTTTGCATACATGATTGAACCTTTCAATAAAACACATTTAGTTTATTTTGGAATCTCTGGCTGCTTCTTTTCTGCAAGACCCTGTAAACATTGGTGGAAAGATCTTGTTCGATTACCCTCCACTCAGGCCTACTAATTGAGCTAATCAATTCCCCATTGTCACATGGAGGTACTGGCATCATGAGTGAGCCCCTGAGTCACCCACATTTTGGGATAACAAACTCTCAGCCAGAGAGCTCTAGTGTCTCAACAAATTACAAATCCCAGGAATCAATAAGATGTTACCATGCCAGTTAAAGTGGAATTACAGCACTATAATCAGGTAGTGTGGAAGGCCCTTGGGTGGCAAGTGTCCTCTGGGCTAGACTCTAGTAGGCTAAATACCCAACAAGCCATTTGGGATTACTTTCAAATAAATACAAGCAGTTCTGACTAGTGCTATTCTGTTTGGATGGGGGAGATTTCCTCCCAGTTTCTTTCTGTTTCCAGTCCGTTCCATCCTGATTCACTTGAAGAGGTCTTTAGAAAAGGGGGAGAAATCCACTGTCTCCAAAGCAACTTTATGGGAGTGAATTTTAACATAAACATCTACAGGGAGGAGTGGTCACTAGTGCCAGAGAAAAAACTAGAGAAGGCTCCTTTACCTTTAATGCTGGTGTAGTAGAGGGAATTTCAGCAGTTGTTGCTTGCTACCAGGTTGTGTGACCAGCAACACCTGCTGAAATCCTTTGTTTTGTTTTTAAGCTATCATTAAAGGTACAAGAGCCTTCTCCAGTTTTCAGTCTGGCAAGCCTACTGGTCAAAATCCAGACTGAGGATGCTTGAGTGTAAAATAATACAGCAAAATACATAGCATGCACTCAGTGTTATCTAGCTTCAATTTCAGTCACAGATGTTTCCCAATCTGAAAACTGAGCTGCCTCATGGCATACTGTAATATGGGCCGTGGATATGGAAAGGCTAATGGCAGAGTGCATGTGCTGCATGCACAAGTCTTTCACAGCTCCACTTAAAAAGGGTTAGATATCAAGGAATGAGAAGGGCCTCTACTTGAGATACTGGATTTTTACAGCCATCAGACTAAATATCACTTCTGGGACAGGCAACTTATGACCATGAAAAGGTTATTGAACTACAGCTCCCATCATCCTTCACCACTAGCCCTGCTAGCTAGGGTGGATGGGAATTTCATTTCACCTAAAAAAGTCACACCTCCCCCAGCATTATATAGTACTAGATGGCCAAGTAGCCTTACATAGTATAAGACTGTTTTCAATGTACAGGTAACATTACATCCAGTTCCAGGCAAGATTAAACATGGTAGCAGGAAGTAATAATCCCTATTTGAGACCAAAAACCACCAATGTGCAGCAAAAGCCCAGGCAGAGATTATTTGGACTTTGAGTCAAAGGAAAGGACTAAAGTCAAAATAGTGTCCTATCAGAGAATCAGGTAATCCAATGTCAGATCACAATCCGGGACCTAACCATTTCAGATCAGCGCAAACAAGCTCCTGTCCAACATAATCCAAAGCACAATCATTGCTCTCCACAATTCAAATGAGCCATTTGTGAGACTCTTATGGCTGACAGATTATGGCAGAATCCAGGTGCAGATGCTTCTGCATTACATCTCCCTATGAGGACTCTCTACTTGAAAAGCCCTCTTACTCTAGAGGAGTCCCTTAACTCCCAAGACATCTCTGTAGATGAGCCCCTACCCCAGCAGGCATTCAGCTGAGCCCCTGCATTCATTCTTTACACCTCCTCCAAATCTAGGATATTGCCACCTCAAGCCTGGTTCACACTTTCCTTTACCTGGGTCAGTGGGGGCAGTTAGCTCTTCATTACCTCCAGGACTGAGGAGATCAAATTCTTCTTTGCTAAAAGAGTCTTCTAAACAGCGGCAAGATAGAATCCTCCCATTGTGTTGGACAAGGGTAAAATTGTGCTGCCTACAATGCCTCCTAGCATTCCTGAACATTTACTATGCTGGCTAGGGCTGCTGGAAGTTGTAGCTCAGCAACATCTTCGCCTAACCCAGTGTAAGTCATGTCTCTCTGTTACCCCTATAGCAAGGGTGAGGATCATTCAGCTCTCCAGCTGTTGCTGCAAGTCCCAGTAGCCCTAGCCAATGGTAAGGAGTCCTGGGACTTGCAGTCCAGAAATATCTGGAGAGCTGCATGATCCCCACTCCTTCCCTACAGGCTTGGGATTACTAGCCCTGAAGATTCTCTTCTCTTTTTCTGTCTAGGCTAAAACTGAATTATTGTTAATGCATTACATACTTATTAAGGTAAAATTATTTTTGTATTTCAGAAAACAACTAAGTCTCCATTGCTAAAAAGACATTATTTCTGTGTATGTCCAAGTGGGCAGCTGTGTTAATATATGTAATCAAAGATGAAGTTTAATAGTTTGTCAACTGAAACAATACTGCATGCATTTCATAAAGCTGGCTGTAGTCTAAAGAAGTTCATGTCAAATAAACTATGTCCATCTTTCAGGTACCACAAGATTCTTTGTTGTATTAATATATATATATAAACTCTAGATACAGCTGGGTTGCTTCAGATACCCCTGAAGTCTGCTGTTGCAATTCCACTGAACTCAGAAATTTGGTTCAGAGGTTGTTTACACAAGCAAAATTCAGAGGTTATCTTTGGGTCATTGGCCTAAGTTACAATTCCTGCTGATCTTAAGAAGGAAAGTCTGATTATCTTGGACCATTCCATGGATGTCAAACATGCGGATGTCAGCATGATTACATCATCTGGGACTGAAAGAAACTGGAGTCACATAATCAGTAGAATTACAAATGACTGTGTTGGCAGGATTGTACCATTTCAGACAATGGGGATGCTTGAATTATTTTCTCATTTAAAAAAATATGCATACAGAAGACAAGCATTCCCTCATAAATGATGTGAGCATAATTTTAGCTTTGTATCAATCCTTCTATGTCCAAAGAATGTTGTTTTATTCAGCTGAGAGAATTTATTCAAAACAATCTGATTGTGCCCAGTTGGTATCCTTCTACTCACTTCAACCCCTAATTTATTATTTTTTCACTTACAGTGATGCAGATCAGTTCAGCTGTGTTTACCCCAATCCATTTGGGGAGTCAGTTCCCTTGCTTTCAACTGGGTGTATTTTGAGAAAAATGAGAAATGGAGGTTTCAGGGAATATGTCATATATGTTGAAGGGCAATGATCAACTGGCAATTATCCCTGAAAAATTTAAAAATCACAAAGGCAATTAGGGAAAGGCATGCTTTAAAATCCTCACAGTATGAGACAGTTTTGTCTCAAACTAGTGGCTTTGTGTCCAGTGAAAGAATTGTTAGCATAAAATTACGAAGTGCTAAAGTATTTTTTAATGTTTAAAGTACAACAGTCAAAGATCTATATCCTATTTTACCAAATGCCTTTTTAACATAATGGTGGTTGCTTTTGTTCTGCATTCCATGAAATTCCCCAATCTGCTCAAAGGGTTATTGAATAAACATAACTGTAATTAATAATTCAATTGTCCTCTCTCAGAAGGTCTCTAAAGAAATCAAAATGCTACAGAAAGAACGTCTTGGTGTTTTCTACCTCACAGTAGGAGCTGGCACGGACATTTTGCCAGTGGAAAGTCTTTCCAGGCTCAGTTTGCAAACACATTTCTTGTTGACATAATTGACATAAATGAAGCTAACTAACTACATAATTTACATCAATTGAACTAGACCAGTTTAAGCACTATAATCTAGCAACACCATTCAGTGCTTCAAAATGGGGCTGAATTTATTTTTCAAGCAGTTTGCAGGCAGCAATTTGGCCAGCAAATCTGATGCATCAAGGAATAAAGTTACTTTCCATGGTACAGCCATTCTTGTAGATACCACACAGTGTGAAGTAGTGTCTTCCACATCAGTGGAGGCAGTGAATCTGCTCCAGATTTTACTCTAAACTTTAACAAATGTTCTTTCTAAGTGTGAAGTAAAACCCAGAACAGAGTCACCACCCGACTGATATGAAAAGCACCAGCCTAGTACTCCCATATTGGTCCACAAGCTTCATATTTCCAGATTGGTTTTGTTCCTCTTCCTGCCTGCAAAATTGTGGCAGTGCAACAGCAGCAGATCAAGCAAGCAATCTGCAATTTCCTTCAAAAATGAAGCATGTGTGTCTGTTTTAAAGCAGAATGGGAAAAGTGTGGTCCTCCATTGTTATTGGGCTGCAACTTCCACTGGACCACAGCAAATATTTATTTATTTAATACCCTACCTTTCTTTCAAGATGGGACTCAAGATGGCTTACAACAAAATAAAGTATAGGTAAACTTCATTTGAGACAAAAAAAAAATTAAATTAAATAATCTGTTGAAAACACTAAATTAAATCAGTTTATGAACATATTAAAATATTATTAAAAAAGCCTGTCTGAATAAGAAAGTCTTTGCCTGACAGTGGAAAGAAACCAGAGAGAGGGCCAACTGGGCCTCCTATAAGGAGTTCTACAACTTGAAAGCAGCCACAAAGAAAGCTGTATTCCATGTTGTGCTGGGAGCTGCAGTTCAACAACATCTGGAGGGACCATCCTGTTTTCAGGCATAGTTGCTTCTTGATGCCTCCTAAAAGTTTAATTCTGCTTTCAAACAATGGGCCATATTCTTTTTCAATGGCCTTTTTTTTCTTTTCTTTTCTTTTCTTTTTTTTGCCACTGTCACCTAAATTTAAGGGTCGACCTAAGCAAGGGTGCACCCTCAAGTTGGTTCAGGGAGGGATAGCAGAGCAGTGGTAGGGTGCAATCTCTCCAAAAGTTTCTAGAAGAAGCAAAATGTGGGCAAGGTAGCTTTCTGGGTGGATAGTTGTCCTCTTGGGTTGCCAGGCCCTCTGGCTATTTAATATCATCTAGTAAATCTAAGGATCTAAAATAAAGTGTGGAAGGTCCAGACCTGTAGACATTGGTTGACTGCAGCTCTCAACATTCCTCACCACTGGAAGAGCTATGGAAGTTGGAATCTATATAGAGGATGGCAATTTCCCCATCCTTGATATAGAGGATTCATGAACGTACATGCAAATCAGGACTCACTGTCCCTCCCCGCCTCGCCACCTCCTGCCACTTGATTCCAGCTTCCCACAGCTCTTGTAATGTATCTGAGAGATGTTCTAAACAGCAAAACAAGAGCTTATCTAAGTTACCTCCTCCATGTTTCAGGGCACCTAGATTATTAATGAAGACCGGCTGATATCATCATATTATGTCACTACTTTGCAATGATTGCTGGTCCATTTCTAGACTGATTCAAACCTTTAAATCCCTATGTTACCTGGAAAAGCATTTCTTCTCATATAGACCTACATGGATACTAAAGTCATAATCTGAACCCTTTCTCAATGGTCTCTTTGAGAAAGGGTTCAGTGCCCCTACCAAAAGTTGAAACCGTTGACTACAAGAGAGGGGATCTTTTCACCAAGGGATCTTTTGTGGATTCCTCCTTCTTAAGAAATTGTGGGGTTTTGGACACTAGAAAAAGACTTTCATTTAATTTCCCCAGGAATTTTAGGAACTGTTTCCAGTACTTTTACATAAAAAGTGGGGAACCTGCAACCCTTCAGATGCTGTTACATTCTAACTCCTGTTAGCTCCAGCCAGCTTGGACAGTGATAAGACCTGCAGTCCAACATCATGTGGAGGGGCAAACATTTCCCATTCTGCTTTTGGATTTTCACATTGTTGTGTCCCTGTTGCTGGTTTTAATTTTCATTTTTATTATGTGCTCCTGCTCATTTTACCTGGATTTTCTCTGTCTTCTTATTATGTTTTGTTTTTCCCTTGTGTTTTATGTTTTTAATCATGCAATGACTGGAGAATTAGGCTATTGGGAATTTTAAAAGCTTAAGAAATAAATAGCAAGTCCACAGCTTCATGTACATTTATTCAGTTGTATGTATGTTCATTCCTCCCATGTTTTTTTAAATGAAAATTTTAAAATGCTGCTGGGAGGAGAATTGATTCAGAAGGGAAAGAAAGAAAGAAAGAAAGAAAGAAAGAAAGAAAGAAAGAAAGAAAGAAAGAAAGAGGGAGGGAGGGAGCAAAATTGGTAAGCAGTGACATTACTTTTCCACAAATCACCACTGTTCCAGCTTCTGCTATAAACATTATATTGCCTTCCCCTGAGTGCAATCTTGGAGATAAAATTGTACATCTAACCAAAATGCTTTGAGTGTACTTCCACGGTGGCTTCACTGTTCAAATTACATCCACCCATATGCACCCAAAGATATTATCCTAGCTAAAAGCTGCTCAGTGAAAAACAACCTTAGCTAAAAGACAGTCCCAAGTAAACAAGACAGATCATGTTATCATGCCATCCCCAGTGGACAATTCAGGGCAGGTACCATCATGCACCGGTAAGAAAGAGCAAGTTAAGCCAGATGTTCTTATTTCCCCAGTTACAGTGAACTTTAGAGAAGCTCAGTTCACTGATTTTTCCGCCACCCAGTATCTCTCTTCCGAACCCAGGAAAGCAACAGGAAGATGTGCATGTTCAGCAGCTTTTTAAAAATTTAGCCAAAGGCACTTGGCAGCAACATCCCCCCCCAAAACACACACACACACACACACACACACACACACACACACACACACACACTAGAACAGAATGCAAGCCAAGCTTTATGCCAATTGCCAGGCAGTTATGCACAAGTGAAAAGGAAAATTGTGGGGAATACATATTTAATCTTGAAATCTCTTCACCTAATTTTTGTAGGTGTCATAAAAATCCTCTGTCCAGAAAAATGTTTTTTACAGATGGGAATAGTTTGCTGGCACAGCTCATTCTCATAGTGCCCATGCAAGCTTTTAAATCATGAGATGTACGCTTAAATCTACAGTCCCCACAGGTAAGATTTAGAAAAGGAATTGGACTTAGGGCCATTTCTGCCCTGCGGTGTTATAGTGCTATTATTCCACTTTCAACATCCTGTGGAATTCTGAAGTTTGCTGTTTAGGGAGGGGCATTTAGAATTCTTAGCCAGAGAGCTCTTTGGCCTCAGTAAACTATAAATCCCAGAATTCCACAGGATGTTGAAAGTGGAATAATAGCACTGTAATAGTGTAGTGTGGAAAGGCCCTTAGTGGATCCACAAAACTCAATGGAATGTAGTGTGGAAAGGCCCAAAGTGGACCTACAAAACTCAATGGAATCTAAGTTAGTTGTGACGAACTAAGGTCACATTGATTGTAATGGGTCTTCCAAATAGGCCCAACATCTCTATCTTCTTTCCTTTCCTGCTTTTTGCATGCAGACATGGTTCTGATCAGTAGTGAGCATGCTTTCTCTCTCCCTTGCCATATCCAGAATACAGTAGCTCTCACCTTCTCTTTCACCCTATAAAATGAATGCATACACTGAATAAAACCAAGGTTTTTGTTTTATCTCTGATTTTGAAGGGAACAGACCATCTTTTATTAAAATAAAAACCTGAAAATCCCAATATTTGCACACACATTTAAAAACAAAACAGTTCCTTTTTTTTGGTCACAAAAGGCTCAGACACATGGTTTCCAGCAAATCCATACAACCAGTGAAAACTATGTGTTGCATTATTCTTCACAGTAACTTCTCATTAATCACCTAATAAACCATGTTTGTGGGGAATTCATGCCAAAATGGAGTGAGAGAGTGAATGAGTAAATGGCATTCTAATTGAGCTTGTTTACACTATTATTGCAGACGTCTGAATTATTGTGTCTATACTTTGCTTTCACTATTGCCTGAAATCTACAATTGTTTTATTTACATTCTTAAAGAGGGTTTTTTTTTCATTCTAGCAACTTTACAGTAAATTAAGTTGTTTTGAAAAGAAAAAGAAAAAGTGGTTAACATTTTAAGACGTATGCTATGAGAAAATAGAAGACATTAATTAAGGACTGTATTGTTTAAAGCTCAAAACCTCCTCCTACAATTTGCTTGTTAAAATGATATAGTACTAGTATAACAAGCTTCTGAGAAACAAAAATATATCTGTTGCTTCCACTCTATATCACAAATGTGCCTTCTCCTTAAAAGCAGGGCAGTGTCCTTAATTCTTATGCTAGTGTGGTTTAATGGGTAGAGTGTTAGACTAGTATTTGGGAGACCCACATTTAAGGCCCCATTCACATTACAAAATTATAGTGCTATTATTCCACTTTAAGTGCTGTGGTTCTGTCCTATGGAATCCTGAGACTGGTAGTTTAGGGAAGGATATTTAGAGTTCTCAGCCAGAGCACTCCAGTGCCTCACCAAACTACAAACCTCAGGATTCCACAGGATGGAACTAAGGCAATTAAAGTGGCAAAGTAGCACTATAGCTACGTAGCATGAGTGGAACCCAGGAGATTAGAATTTGAATCTACACTCAGCCACAGAAATCCACTGACTTTGGGCAAATCACACTGTCTCAATGTTAGAGGAAGGCACTGCTGAATCTCCCCTGAATAAATCTTCCCAACACTTCTGTCCTATGATAGGGTGTTAAAGGCACATAACAACCGCAAAATGAAAGGAGCAAGGCCATGTCCCAGCAATGGCCGGTGGCTTCCCTTCACTGAGATATAGGCCATTTCCTCACAAGACTGTTATAGCGCTATGATTCCACTTTCAACATCCTATAGAATCCTGGGTTTTACAGTTTAGGGAGGGACCAGCTGGCCCCTCCCTAAACTGCAACCCCCAGGATTCCATAGGATGTTGAAAGTGGAATCATAGCGCTATAACTGTCTCGTGCGAAAATGGTCATAGTGCCTACCTTATCTGAACTTTAGAGCAGCCATCCAAGGTGCTGAACTTATTTTGGATAGGACTCCATACCTTGGATAGTTTCTTTAACATTCAGGCTAAAATCACAGAAGATATACCACACTGACTGCAGGGAAGGCTCCAACTGCCACTGCCACTGCCACATATGTCACCTTGAGCTTATTGGAGTACAGGAAGGATGTGGATGCAGTCATCCCTCCACATTCATGTGTTTAACTTTCACAGATTTGATTATTCATGGATTATTGGCTGCTCCCTCTACTACTGCCCTATGTCACTGTTAAATAGAGACTTATTAGTCTTGCCTCATGTTCACAGTCTCTCTGTAAGCCTCACAAGACTGAGAAAGACTGTGAATGCAAGATGAGGCTTCTAAGTCCTTATTAAAAATGGCTCAGGGCAACGGCAAGTGCCACCAGCTGCCTGCTTCTGCCTCATGAAGGAACCCGCCCCCTTAACGGCCAAACTGTGCAGCCGGTGTGCTCTCCACCATGCATTCAAATGTATTGTGCACTATGCATTTGAATATGAGGTAGGTTGAATATGCAGATTGTACTTTTGTGCGTGTGTGTGTGTGTGTGTGTTAAATAGGCTGGAGGGGGGACTTGAGATATTTACCTTATTTGCCAGTGTATAAGCAGCACTCCCCCCCAAAAAATGCCTTCTGAAAACAGGGTGCATCTTATACACCAGCAAATATGGTAACTCCTGCTGGGGTATAGGAAAGCAAGAGGGGTGACAGGAGTGCTCACACAAGTGACTGAGTGGGGAGAAGTCCTCACCAAGGCAAAAAGGAAAGGAAAGGCACCTCTCTGTTCAATTTTGACTGGGGGGGAGTTCTCCTCACCAAGGTAGAGACAACAGGAACGGGGGAGAAAGAGCTTTTTTCACACACACACACACCCTTCCTGTTCTTTTTGCCTCGGCAGGGAATTCTCCTCGCAAGGCAGAGATGACAAGAACAGGGAGAAAGGAGCTTCTTTCACACACACCCCTTCCTGTTCTTTCTGCCTTGGCAGGGAGGCCTCCCCACCCAGGCAGAAACAACAGGAACAGTGGATGGGGTAGTAAAATATTTTTCCTAAAGAATACAGTCTGAAATAGAGTGTGTGTCTTATACGCCAGTGAGTCTAATATGCTGGCAAATACGGTATGTCGTTTCTACTTTCATGGGGCTCCTACTTCCCTAACCCTCCAAATATGATGGGACAAACATATAACTAGCAAAATTAAGTAAAATAAGTAAAACAGACTTTTTACTGATAACTTAGTTCTGATGTCTCTACAGATTTTCTTCACTCAGGCAAACCTTTGTTGTTACATGTCTTCAAGTCATCTCCATCTTATGGTGACCTTAAAGCAAAACTATCCCAAGATTTTCTTGGCAAGATTTGTTTAGAGGAGGTTTGCCTTCGCCTTTGCCAAGAACGCAACTTGCCCAAGGTCACTGAGTGGGTTCTATGGCTTAGTGGAATTTCAAACCCTGGTCTCCAGAATCACAGTCCATCACTCAAACCACTACACCACACCAAGTACCCCAGCTCAAACAATTGAAATGAAACAAGTGTATTGCATTTGAACTTAGCAGATAGCATTCAAACAAAGCAATTGATGTTTTCCAAGGGCAGATTCTTAACAGCTAGTAAACCTTCACCTAAATAATTTTTTTTAAAAAATGAGTGTTGAATAAATCCAGTTACTCATTTGCAAACTGGTAGAGGCAGTTAGAAAACCTGACATATTCTTATTGGTAGGACATTTCATAGGACAAAAAAAAAAAACATTGCAAAATACATTTTTGTGGACGCCTCCCCCAATGATATTTCTGCTGCAAATTTTACAAATGCTGGGTTTTTTGCTCTCATGCAGGAACAAAATAGCTTGTGAAAGTTGAAAACAATTTTGACAGGAGGCTGTTTCACACTACACAATTATAATGTACAATGCAAAATCATAATGTAACCTTGCCTATCAGGGCAACGATGTACGGAATCCTTGAATCTGTAGTTTAAGGCTCTTAGAACTCTTAGAGGCTCTGGTGTCTCACAAAAGTACAAACCCCAGGATCACATGGATGCCGTCATGGCAGATGATGTGGTATATAACTGCACAATGTGTTGAGATACCCTTTTTCTGGTGTGGATGAAAAAAATTGAAAATATTCTTTATATCCTTATTGAAAAAATGAGTTTTTGCTTCTTCCCTCAACTTGCTGCAATTACCGAATAATCCTAAAATATATAAATAGTCAAAAGTATGTCAGATGGCTCAGGTTCTGGCAGAAAATGACTTTATTAATGAAAAGAAAAATCTAGAAGGCTGACAAACAAACAGTTAAGATGCCATAATGTTTGTTTAACCAATTAACAGACTACTGACACATTCTCAAAGTCCCCCAATTAGCTGAAGATATGTCATATTATTCATATTCATTTCTGTGGCGCTCGTAATTTGATCCCCCCCCTTTTACTGAAGATTCTTTTTCCCAGTCAGAGAATTATCAGTTTTTATCTCCACTTTGTTCAGCTCAGAGGAACCAGCATAAACTGAAATATAATGGATTAGTATACACACTGAATGTACAATCCAACTATAATTACTTCGCAAAGGAGGGATGGCTATAATTACATAGCAAAGGAGGGACAGCATAGGACCCCTAGACCTAATTGCATTCATGGGGATATTGAATCCAGATCCCACCTCTTGGAGGATAGCAGGGAGAGGAATCCCTGCTGTTATTTCCAGAGAATGATCCACAGCGCAGTGGGGATCTCCCTTTATGCTTACTAAAGGAGTAATCTCTCCTGTCATCTCTGATCCCAAACTGGCAATAAGAATGTGGATGCGGTTTATATGCCACATGCCATCAAAAATGGAAGTCAAAAAGCAGTGTGTGAAACCTGGCATGTGGTCTGTTGACGTTTCTAAAACTTGCGTTTCCTCTGGGAAAGGAGAAGCTGAGCCAACTTTGGCTTCAGCCAACGCCTTCCCGTGCTGATTGAGCACACATTGCTCATCTCCTCTTTCTCTGTCTCCTTGGGTAAGTGGTCCAGTGATGTCAGGTCGTATGCTCACATATTTCGATGTCATCTGGCCTACCCCCTGTGCCCAATAGCTTCCTACTCCTAGCAAAGCTAATAAATCAACATGCTGGAAAATTTGCATCCTCCTCTTGTCCTTTGCAGAAGTACTGTATTTGCTGGTGCGTAAGACTCACTTTCTTTCCTGAAAAAGGCTGTTTGAAAATGTGGTGTGTCTTATATGCTGGTGTGTCTTACATGTTAGCAAATATTATTTGCCTGTGTATAAATGGGGTGCGTCTTATACACAAGTGCATCTTATACACCAGCAAATACATTATATGTTGTGTGCAACATGTATAATGGCAAATTCTATTTACTCCTTCCAATAACATCTGTTATATTTTATCTATATTGTGATAATCACCATGCTGTGAACTTTCCTTTCCCCCACCAGCAGCAACTAATAATATGAGAGAAGAACAGGTGATTATAGCACAATGGAGAGCAAGCGAGCATATGCATCACAGGAGAGAACTCATCTTGGAGGTGCTAGCTATGGCAAGAGACCTTGTCCTATTTGTGTTGTCATTTTTTCCAGTTTTACTCACATGGAATTGGAGAGGAGGGCTACACATACAGGCCTTGCCTGCTGACAGTTGCATCTCGTAGCCCTGCCTTCATCTGTGTATTGGGGATTTCTGTGGAACGAAGCCTGTGGTACATGAGTCGGCTCCACAGACAGGCTCCATAACACAGAGGGACCCAAATGCTTTCTGCATTCTCCCCTCTGCAAATGTATCCTCCAACATGTAGATAATAGGACAGGACTTGTGGGACTGCAGAAGTGAGGTCCTCTGGAGTAGCCATATCTCCCATTCCACATAATTGTAACCGCAGAAACTCAACACCCAAATCAGTACTTCTGTATTAAGTATAAATGTAGCCCTGCTCCAGTTTGGGTTTTTTTTTTTTTTCTGAATAGCCTTCTAAGGTGCTCCTCAGAGAGTTTTCCTGACTTTCTGCCCATGCAAATGACCATACTGGCTGGATCTGATGGGACTTTAGTCCAAGAAGGCACTAGATTGGATAAGCCTGCTCTCAGAGCTTCAGGCAATCTCTAGCCTCTCTTTCATCCTATGGAAAGACAGCATTTTGATACCACTTTAATTGCCATTGCTCCATCCCATGGAATCCTGGGATTTGTCATATCATAAGCAATTTAAAAGTCTCTGCCAGAGCTCTAGTATCTCCCAATACTACAAATCCCAGGATTCCATGGAACAGAGCCATGGAAGGTAAAGAGGTGTCAAAGTGCTGAATTTGCAAGGTGTAAAAGAGACAGGGAACACCCACCAAAGACACCATTATCACCACAGTTGTCATTTCCTAATGCCATTCTTGAAGCACCGAACATTTGAAAAAAGCATATAAACAGAAGGAAATGCACTAGCCCTGAAGTTTAGAAAATCAATCCTTGACTGTCCCAGACCCAGACCTATGCTGTGGATAGTACATTATATTGCCATGAATGCCCCAAACATATGCACACAGAGTATATTATAGAGTTTCCCAACTGCCTGCCCCCCTCCCAAAAAAGCACATTGGCAGCTAAACAGTCCAGAATAAAGTAAACACAGTAAAGGACCCCAACAAATATGATACTTGCTTTTGATAAATTAATCAGGCCACTAATCATTAGCATGTTAACACTCCCTAAAAATAGGCTGCCTGTCCATCTTAGTGAGATGGGTGTTAACTTGTATTCTTTATTTTATTGTCGTAAACAGGGTAGTTCAATGTGGCACATGAAGTGCTCCCCATAACTATGTGGAATAGGTTAGACAGAAAGAATGAGAAGACATCACCCTGTGAAATTACGGTTGAGTGAGAATTAGACCTTAGTTGTTACCTTGCACTGCACCCCCTATACCACTCAGACTCTCATCCATAATTCTTTATCTGAAACCTGGATCACATCTGTTTTAATCTTAAATTTTGCATAAAGGCATAGGAACACAAGCTGTGCTACATTAGACCAGCAACATATTGAGCCCAACATTCTAATCCCACCATGGGCAAGATGATACCTATGGGAAGCCCACCAGCAGGTAATAATGCTGTCCTAATTATGTTTTTCATAACCTGCTTCTAATATTGGAAGTAACATACAGTGTAGCCATCATGACTAACATCTAGTTAGTCTCCATGAATTCTTATCCTCCATGAATTCTGATATACAACATATGTGTTTACACATCCTTGCCTTTCTTGTGTCTATTAGTCAAGCTCTTACTTAGAATTCTATACCTATAAATTCCAATTAACATATTTTGACTCATTTATTTCCTGGAACAAAGGTTGTGCACAGGTCACTTACAACATTAACTTTTCACTGAATGGCTTTCCACTAGGAAAGGATCTAATTAAAATCAACATTTTAATTTAACAGTTGGGTCTATTCATTCCACAAATTCATGGGAATAATACACGTGCACCTTCAAGTCACCTGTCCACTGATGGCAACTCCATAAATTTCATGGGGCTTTCCTAGGCAAGGAATACTCAGATGTGGTTTTACTCATTCCTTCCTCTGAAATATAGCCGACAGCAACTGGTATTTCTTGTATTAACCAGAGCTAACCCTGCTTAGCATGATCAGATGGAATCCAGTGCCTTTATTCAGGCTATTCCAGCTAGTATACTACTGCATTTTGCTATTATTCTCTTGTGGCCAAAATTTCAGGATGTTGACAGTTAGATACATACTGCATCTTTAAAGTGACCTGATTCTAAGATTAAGAAATAATAAATTCCAGTTTGCCACCCTTGATTGCTGGTACCTAAGATCCTAAGAGAAGTACAGGACAGAATTAAATGACCTTGCCAACTGATTCCAAATTTTACAGTCTTATGTTTATGATTTATGCCATTGAACAATGGTTGGCACCATTTTTAAAATCTCACAATTCCATTAAATATTATAAAACAGTATTTTTAAAGTTTTATTAAAAGTTTTCATACAAACAAATAAAAAAAAAAATTACAACAACAAATACACAAGAAAACCAAGCAAAGAAAAGAAGAGTGTAGGAAAAGAAAATAATACGTACTAGAAGATAACTGAAGACAACAAAAATACTAGAAAAGAAAAAGAAATATCCATTGGTTTCCAGCTTTCTAAATGCAGATTATAGATAATACTGTAAAATAACTTTTCTAATTACAAATAGCATTCAAATGCTTCAACTGCAACTTCTCCAAATTACTAATTGTTGAAACCTGCAGTCCACATCTTGTACTCTTGTTTTTGCAAAAAGCCTATTAAAGGTTCCCAGTCTTTAAAAAAAAATCACCACTGATTTTTCTCTTATCGATATTGTCAGTTTATAGATTTCAGATAAGTCCAACAGTTTTATCAACCAGTCCTCTTTCATTGGAATCTCTGTATTTTTCCACTTCAGTGTATATTGTAGTCATGCTGCAGTCCTCATATATAATAGTATTTTGCCATACTTCTTCAGTTGATCTTCTACCAATCCCAACAAGTACAATTCCAGTTGCAATTGAACAGTAACACCACATATGAAAAAAAGATTCCACTGGTTGCCTGCATTTCCAGCATCTATTAGAAATCTCATTATGCATTTTGGCCAATTTTTCTGGTTTCAAATACCAATGATACATCATCTTGTAAAAGTTCTCTTTAAGATCATTACGTATTGTAAATTTAATTTCCTCCAAATCATTTTCTCTCATTGTTCCAGCTGTATTTCATGACCTACATTTTGTGAAATAGGGTTTGGCTGGCCAGCTGGGGGGTTCTGGGAGCTGCTGGTGAAAAAGTAATGCGTCCAAACTCAGACAATAGCCATCCATGCCTGCGGTTCTCCGCTATTTCATGTGTTATTTTGCTTGCTTAGGTCTGTTGGTTGGCTTGGGTTATTTGACTGACTTTTAAGGTTAGACTATATAGGCTTGACCTCTCTCAATATGATTTATAAAGGAGAAATGTATACAATGCAGGTTACATTACTAACTGACCTACAAAGCAAGTACAATCTTTCCTGACACCATTATCACTTCCTTGGTGTCAAGCAGCAGAAAATGAGAGATCATAGTCTGTTCGTTACAGGAGAGGACATACTAGATACCATGAGAGCAGCTTTATTCTGGCATTTGAGAGGAAGGGGAGAGCACACACTAACAAGCATACAAGGCAGACAAGTGTAATGCATTCCTTTCCACCTCCCTACATAAATCATCATCTTCCTTTCAACAAGGTCCAGTCTGGGGGATGCTGAGAGGCAAACTTTCACTTTGATAGGAATATTCATTACCTTGCTTCCAATCTGTTGAAAAATTACCATGGGATGGAACAGGGAGGAAGAATCATCACAATTGATTTATGGCAAAATTTGTGAAAATAAGAGGTTTGAGCCAATCACATGCCTTGAAAATAGTTTCCATCTCATCCCTTGACTAAAAGGTTTGTGCAAAAGTGCTTGGATAATTTAAGAAGCAAAACATAAGACATTAACCCAGAACACTCCATTAATCTTTTTAGTGAAAAAGGTTTGACCAAATATTACTGATCTTCAAATAGCAAGGAGGAAAAATGTATTTGCCCTGCATTCTAATGCTGCTGCTTCTGTTGTTGTTGTTTGCATTCAAGTCATTTCTAACTTTTAGTGACCTTAAGGTGAACCTATCACATAGGTTTTTTGGCAAGATTTGTTCAGAGGGGATTTTCCATTGCCTTCCTCTGACTTGCCCAAGATCACCCAATGGGTTTCTATGGCTGAGTGGGGATCCAATCCCTGGCGTCTCAGAGTCCTAGTACAACATCAGATTACTGCACCACATTGGCATATTCTAATGCAAACCAAAATAGTTCAGTTTCCAGGCAAATATATGCACTAAACAGAATTATTTGTCAGTATTTGTTTTTAAACAGTGTTTTCATACAGTTAAAATGTATACAAAAATATTTACCTTTCAACACAAAAAACAGAAATGCCGGTATTAGTGAACATAAGGTACAGTCATGAATTACATTAGGAATACAGTCCTCCTGTCATGGTTGTGGGTTTGACCTTCGTGAATTTGATTATTTGCAAGGCAGGTGCTTGCATCCCCACCCATTTTCCTCCTCCCATCCCTTGGATTCCTCACCCTAGGGTTGGAAGGCTTGTATTTAAAATGGATGTTTTCTTTTTTCCTTTTGGGTGAGCAAAGCCCCCTCTCACTGCCGAAGGCATGGTCTCTCTGCCATGTAGTTGCACCTTCTGCCATGTATTGGCTGCTGATTGGTCAGGTGCGCCTTTCTCAAGATGGCCTCCGGATGTAATTAGAACTCCTAAATTCCTGTCTTCTCTGTCTGAGGGGAAAGTACCAGTCAGCCTTTTTGGCTATCTTTTTTCTCTCCCCCTCCCCCCCCAATGTCAGGGCCAGAGGTAAAGGAGTGGGGGGGAGGTCTGGAGGGGAATGAGAAGGGAATTATTGCAGGGGAGAATTATCTGCGGTTTTTCCAGTTCTGCACCCCTAAGCCTCGTGAATATGGAGGGACTACTGTAGTTACTTTGAAAACTGCATGCACTTGAAATACTACACCCAAAAACACAGATATTAGGAAACACAACAATGTGTGAACTTCTAACATGTATACAGAATGCAATGAACTTAAGACTGGAAAAATGGATCTCTCACCAAGAACAAAAACAAAATAGGGCAGCCAATTTCAGTCGTTGCTTTATAAGCAAGCAGACCTAGGATGAGACCCTCCGTACATTTGCATCAGTACTCTGGGATTTCTTTTCAACTTAATCTAAGATCCTTCTATCAATATGAAAACAACTAATTTATACACTGTTCCAGAGGAAAAAATCAATAATAGTGTACTCTTATTAAGACAGCTGGACCTGTTTAGAAGAGGCTTAATGAAGCCAGTACTTCAGAGATATGAACCACTGGGTACTTAACAGTGCAATCCTGTGCATATTTACTCAGAACTCAGACTCATCCTTAATGGGAAATAAAGTGCCATCAACTCATTAACAGAAAGTAATCTTCATACATAATAAATATGTGTATCATTGGAAGCAAAGGTTGTTTTGTTGTTGCTAGTGACTAAATTTGTCAAACAAACAAATTTCAGAATTATGGGAAGGAGAAACCTAAAACAATTTTAATGCCTTTAGACTGTTCTTTATTCGATGCTGTTTTTAAAGTTTATATATATAATGTGTGTATATGTGTGTGTGTGTGTATAGTTTATATATAAAGTTTATATATGTATACATATATATATATATATATGTCAGCAAATAGCATTTGCTGGCATATAAATGGGGTGTGTCTTATGTGCCAGTGTGTCTTATTTGCCAGCAAATATGGGTAAATGCATACATCAATAAAACAAATAATAACTGGAGGCCTGGCTAAGCTGGAGATGTGGATTATTTTTAAAGACGCTCCTTTAAAACACATACACATTTCCCTTTAGTCGCTCTAATGGCAGTCCCAATATTGCAATCCTGCTATTCAAAAACAGGTGGTTGTTTTTTCCCCCAAAATGCTTGAGAATTTAAACCTAATGATAATTTTATATATATGTATGTGTGTGTGTGTATGTATATATATATATATATATATTTTCTCTTGTCTCACAACCATATGTACATCCAGATATGCACCAGAAATGGTTACATTAAATCAAGCCTAAGAAAAATGTGAAAAATCTCACAAGTGTACCTTCAAAAGAAAAGAATGGGGAGGATGGTGAGAATATCCTTACTTCCTAAATTAGCAATATCCCCCCACTCCCAAACACATACACGTATAGCTCTCATATCTTACAACATTTCACAGATGAAAGCTGGGATGCCTGTGGCCAAGCAACATCAGTCTATGATCCTGATAGCTAAAGTTTTTAAGCAGGAAGGACAAAAAAGCTCAGAGAGGCTGTTTTTGCCTGAAACTACAGGGAAGGACACCCCTTCCTCTCCCCCAGCTGAGTTAAGTGAGTGCAAACTACTTTTGCACTTTGCACTCATTTTGCAGTAACTGAAGTAAGCTGAAGTGAAAGGAAGGAGGAGAGAGAAACTAGGACATTTGAAAAGCTGCTGAAAAAGTGGGGTGATGGAGGATAAATCAGGACTATGCCTGCCAAATTGGGACAGTTGAAAGATTTGCACTCTCAGCAGTCTTCTTAAATCCTCTCTTTGGGAGCTTTTTTCTCAATACAAATAGGAAGTAAGGAGAGTTAGTGAAGGTTGGGCCCATGAAGTGTTGAAGGCTCTTTACTGCCTTAGTAGGGTCTGATGGGTGATACGTGTTATTTTTAAAACAATCCATACTTTTAGTTTGGGCCTTAAAAAAAAGCATGAGGGAATGCACAGCCTGCTGATTCACACATGGAGACTACTGAGCTATATTAAGAGCTGTTGATAGCCCACTGTAGGATAATGACAGACTTTTAAGGATGGCCAGTTTAAAAAAAAACAAAAAACCAAGAGCCTTTGTCTTCTTGGCTTCTTATTCAGTGAAGAAGAATTGTTGCATATGAGTAAATGCATATAACAGAAGCCAGTGACAGAGAACCTTCAACAATGCCACTATTATCATCTGTGAAATGGCAGCAGCTCTCCATCAGTGATAGTACTGGAAGATACAGACCCTCAAAGCCTCTTCCTTTGCTTATATATGTCACTTGATATCATCACATGCAGTGGTGGCTGGTAGCTTCTTTGTCAATCAGGTGAATCTGCTCACGATTTAAGGCCAAATTTTAAAGGAGCTGATCAAGCTGCTCAACCCTATCCCTCAAAAGAGATTCAGCACATTGGAGAGCTTCTTTACAGTTTGGACAAAAACCTGTAGTGGATTCACTGCCGCACTGACACTGGAATCACCAGTACTGCTGATCACATCGTGGCTTGAAGCTGAAACTGAAGTTGCTCAAATGAGAAACATTGTCAATATCAAGAGGTAATGTCTGTGGCACATGATGATTTGTGGTTATTTCACGCAGAACCCCTTGGTTGATGGATCAGGATGTTTGAAGAACACATTACCAAGTGGAAAATCCATCTTTGCTTAATAAAAACCTTTGTCTTATAATAAAACTAATCTGGCATTTAACATCTTTGATTTGTCAGATCTTTAAAGTTGCAATCCTACAGTCACTCACTTGCAAATAAAATCCATTGAACAGGTCTACTTTATGAGATTGGACTGCAATATAGGGTTGGACACTGTAACTTACATATAAATAAAACAGATCAGCAGGAATGATGCTGTTATCAAAAATCATCACTAAAACATTATTTTGTGGGATGTGCTTTACTGAGAATATGGAATAGCTATAAATCCAGGTTGTGCTTGAAATGCCTGTATGGGTATCAGACAAGAAGTTTTTTATAGAAAAGAAACAACAGGTAAAGAAAGATGGCTAATGTATCAAGACCTTGTAGAGATTTGTCAAGGAGAATACAAAATGAAACCAAGAAAGCAGTTAGTAGCAGAAGGATATAGTTTTCAATGGCTTTCTTACTTTATGGTTATTGGATACATTTAAAATGAATTGTTTAAAAAAAAAACAACCTTATGGTTTTGAACGAAATCAGTCAGGATTGAAATGACTCTGTGCATAATTGCAATTGCTAAAATGTATGAACTCTTGTTGAAATTGAGACGGAAAACAAACAAGTTAAAGACAGTATGATAAAATGTGCTAAGAACTTTGGTTATAGTACAGAGATGAAACAATGGGAAAACACATGGACAAAGGGGTGAAAATTTACATTATGTTATGACTTTAAAAGAATTTTTATAAAATAATGTTAAATATATGACACTAGAGAAATTGTGTAGATTGTATAAAGAGTTATCTAATGTATGTTAGAAATGCGAACAACATGAAGGGACTTTTTATCACATATGGTGGACATTTGAGAAAGCTAGAAAAAAGTCAAATACACACACTGGAGAAGAGGATTTTAAAGATTAATATTCAATTAAAATCTGAGCTTTTTCTCTGGGTACTAATGGATGTATAGTTGGAAAAGACTCATGGATATTGCTTCAATATATTACTAGAGCAGCAGGATTGTTGTATGTGCAAAGATGGAAGAATTCAACACTACCAACTATAGAAGAATGCTGAAATTTACAGATTTAGCAGAAATTGACAAATTGAAGAGTTTGATTAGAGAAAGGTCATTAGTGACATTTCTCAAAGACTGGAAATCCCTTATTGACTTTTTGCAAAAAAAGAAGGAAAGCAGGGAGGAAGGGAGGAAGGAAAGAAAGAGACTTTGTAACTTATGGTTTTGATAATTAGAATGAATAGGGTACTGAAAGAAGGGAATTTGTTGTAATTTTAGCAAGAGAAGTAAGAATAACTATCTATCTATCTATCTATCTATCTATCCTCTGAAAAGAATATCAGAAGTCATTTTTTTTCTTTTTCTTTGTTTCTTTCTTTTTTAATTCTTTACATCTATTTTTCTGTAACTCTGTGACTTTTTGTAACTTTTAATGTATTTTTAAAAAAAAATTCTTAATAATTATTTTTTAACAAAAAAAATTTGCCAGTAAAACAAAAACATCCCACACAATGCAAAATTTAGGCATGAGCTAAGTAAGCTACAGGACAGGGCCTCAAATTATGAGGAATCTTTAATATAAGTTAACAACAATAATATACTGCCCCCCCTACAAAAAAAGTTAGAACCACCAGTAATAGTTCCTTCTGAGGAAGGGAAGTGCTGAGCTGGATCTTAACCTGGCACTGCTATAGAATGAAGTGGCACAGGAAGAGAAAGTTGATGGAACTTGCCAGACTGTTATATAAGTGATAATTTTTCCAGCAACATGACAAAAGTGTGAGCTTCAAATGACAGATTTTCTATTTATGAAAAGCTAGGTTGGGAGAAAAGAGAAAGAAGCAGCTACTAGAGAATTGTTGTCTCTTTGGAGGAAGTAATGGAGAAATGGAGCTTAACGTACATGCCTTGATGGAACGTCCTTCCTAGTTCTGTAGGCCTAGTGTCGGTGCTTATGTCCTACTGGCATCAGCTAAAACGTGCACACACCCTGGAGACATTCAGCACAAAGTTTCATGTTTTATTGCTGCTGTGGGGGTGGGTTCTCTTTGATAGAGCCTTCCACAACTTGGACACATATCAGATGTATTGCACTCAAGTTCCTATCATTGTTGGCACAGATTATGGGATCTACTATTCAGTTCTTCTGGAAGGTGAAAGGAATGAAAAAAGCCTTTCCCAAAGATCTTAACATCTGAGCATATTGCTTAGCTGAATGAGTTATTCCAGATTATCCAGTCCCAAATTGCATTCCAAGATTATAGAACTTTATGGTCAGCGCTTTCAAGTGTGAACAGACTGGTAGCCATTTCTATGAGCATTTGCTTCTGTATTTTGACATTCCAGATTTTATGTAAGTCACTTTGCCATGAATTTCATGCTTTTACATTTTGGGTATCCTGGCTTTGGAATTTTGTGGAGAAACGGTCCATACATTTATTCATTCCATCCATCCATTCAGTAAATGAAGCAAGTGCCATTTTGCTGAACAAGAGCAAGCTGTAGTCATTTATTTATATGCCACATTTTCTACATTTGCATTGTGCAGCAAGCAATTCACAGAGAACAGACATTTCAAATAAGAATAATAGCACAAGAGCCAGTTCCAGATAAAAACAATACACTACCGTATTATGCTGACAATTCAACACTGGACAGTTCATTTAAAGCATGTCAAAACTTTAAATAAGTGTAGGATAGGTCACTTAACAATATCCATACTAGGCATTCCTACCACCAGTCTTTTTCAAGTATTTCAATATGTGTATGACCTTTTTTGATGTCCTTGAACATTTAATGGGATCATCTAGAAAGGTATGCCTTTATTCATGAGAGATATTTCCCATCCACAAAGAACTTAAGTTAAACAAGAGAAATCAATTTATCTAAAAGCCTTGGATAACCTAGAAGTTCAAACATTCTGCATTTCCTCAGACAAGATGTACACACCCTCTACTAGGAATGTGCATTTTACAAAGAAACATGGCAAATCAGTGTGCATATATTCTAGGTGTGTGTGTGTGTGTGTGTGTGTGTGTGTGTGTGTGTGCGCAAGTCCACATTGCCTGTCGACCTTTGACAGAGTCACAGATTTCATATGGTTTTCTTCAGCAAACTATTAGGGGTGGTTTGTTATTGACTTTCTCTGAAATATAGCCCACAGCACTGACCTTGCTTAGCTTTCAAGATCAGATGGAATCTAAAGCCCCTAGGAAATTTAGGCCTTAGGGATTCTATTCATTGGTGTAAGAAACTTCCAATCTAATATTTGATTGAGGAGGACAATAGGTAACTTAGCTAATGTATTCACTTGTGAGAATGAAAGAGGTTTAGTATTGGTTTTGGATGTGTATTTTTATTTATTTATTTTTCTTTTGTTTCATCTGTTATGAGTACTGCTGTTTCCTTATACTGATTTTATGAATTGCTGTCTTTGTTACTTAATTAACCATATGTTAACTCACATTTTCCATGATTATTAGTTTGTGCACTGTTGATCTGTAGGTATTCTGTATCATTCTGTATCATTTCTGCACCCTGTTCAGGTTTTCTCAATAATGACTGAAAGCAGAGTGATTCAGCAACCATCTTTAAAGGTAAATACAACTGAGCTAGGAAGAGCAACAAGAAGAATCAAATGGTCTTCAGATCTGGATCATGTAATGAAGGAAAAGTTGTCCTCTGATACAGTAGCTTCACTCAGATCTAAAATACTGATGAATGACTCTTCTGCTACATTGATAGAGACCTACAATGGTCTGATCCATTTGATTCAAGCCGACTTGGATTATTGATAATTTTTATCACATTAAATATGATTATAGGACATGTGTTTATTTCTGGAACTCTAAAGCTCACTTCTTAGCTCACCTTTCACAGCAGTATGCTACAGTAGAGGAAACATGATCAAAATCACGTAACTAATGTATGATACAGCTGAGAACAGATTGGAATAGGATCCAGTTGCAATGCTTTTGCAATGCTTAAAGTTGAGTTGAGTCCCAATTACATTAATCATTTTCTATTAGTGAAACCAATGGAATTGATGTCAGTCATTATTAATTTGTCCACCTGATTTCAACAGACAAAAGTATGATCAGCTTAGCCTGAACCCAACACACTTATTTTGTTTCCTAAACCTGCTTAATCAACAATGATCAACTGGCAAATTCTATCATTTTGGTCAAGATTCTACACACTGTCAGTGTAGCACACATATCTTCATTAGAAAAGATAAAGAATCCAGTGCTAGGACATGGGCCAGCACTGTGGAACTCCTTCTGAAATTGTACAGACAAGATATTGGAAAGTTATAGAAGTGCATAGACAAACTATTGCCAAAACTATGAGACATTTTTAGCACTGGAGAGGAAACAAATCATAATTCATCAGTCAATGGAGTGTGTTGGCTAAAGGAAGAATTTAGGAAAATCTACCATAAATCAATATATATTTTAAGTGTGGTAACTGCTTCATATATTTAATGAAGCAAATGGAAATTTGATAGAAAAAAAGGGTAACTGCATTGGTCCAACAAAACAAAGCCGAATCTAAAACCAGGAATGCCTTTATTATGATCTCCTAAAATTCCACAAGATTGTGGAAGATTTAGATTCTGAAATGTTAAAGACGCCATTTAGAGATGCCACTGCAGTTTTAGTCCTGCTGCAAAAATATAAGTGAACTTCACAACTAAGAAAATCCTATTAGAGGATTCTACATATTTTCAGCATCTCTAAATAAAAATAATATATACAAAATAATACAGACAAGTTTTTTAAGAAGAAACAACATTTTTATTACTACTCGGGGTTCTTCCCCTTAAATGTTCAAATGCAATTATCTTCCTTACAAATGAACTCTCATGCTGTAACTGTACTTTTCAATTGTTCAATAATTTCACCACTACAGTAGCTAAAAGAAAGGCATCATACAAGTGAACAGAACAAAAATTGGGGAGTGATTGTCTACTTGCACTGCTGGTTACTTAATTTTAACACTTGAAAGCAATTTGCAATACTTTTCCCTCTCAGCAGCTGCAATACATCCTGAAATTGCTTTGGAAGACGTAGCTGTTTAGTGGTCCTTCGGCAATAAATCTGCAAGAAAACAAAAGAGAACAGGATGTCAGTAAAGTGCACTTAGCCTTCTCATAACTAATCAGAATGAACAAGTTGGACTCTGTAACCAAACACTGCAGCACATAAGGCTGCTAGGATTCCAGACATCCAATTCTGTTCCTCCTCTCAGTCTCTTTATTGTCACTATTTCTCAAAATTCAATCTGTATTCTATACCCAGCAGACATGCTAAGTTTTCACTACACCAGTTTTCACTTTTAGATTCCCACCCTCAAAAAAACATTTGCTGTACTTCTGTAAATCTTGGAGAACCATCCCAAAGCCTGCTAATATCTCCCTTTTTATGTGTGAATGGTGCTAAGCTTGTCTACCTGGACAATCTTGGGTCACTTTTCCTACTCCAGAACCCACTGGGGCTATACTAACCTCTTAACAAGAATCCAGGAGTGACCTCAGTTCCATAAAAAGAACCTTTCATTTTAAAAAAAAAGATTTTGTGGCTTAAATAAGATATAAGAGGCACACCTTGCTTTAGAAAATAATCACACTCTCTGGGCAATTCTCATCCGTTTTTGGAAAAGAAATTGACAAAAGAAATCATGGGAGGAAATTGTTAGGAAAAAAAATCTGTGGTCTCAGGGCTGTGGTCCATGAGACACATAGTCGCCATCCCCATTATAAAAGCAACAGTCATAGAACTGTTTGTCACTATTCATATGCATGATCTGCAGAAGAAAAACCTGGCCAAAGAGATACCCTAGGAAGGATTTTGGTGAAAAAAGCTGAAAAATCAATGTTAAATTCTAGAAATCTGGAAAAGTATACAGTGCTATTTTTAAGGAAGGAGGAGAGGATTTGTTAATTAAATGTGTGGCTAGAACATACTAAGGTACATTCCTATGCAGCAGCTACAAGGCAATGCATCCCACGTAATCTATTAACACATCAGCTATCAGCTAACAATCAAATAAATACAAAACTGGTTTAAAGGTCATTATGTAGAAAAAGTTTCAAAGTAGAGATTTGCCCAAGGTTTTCCATAAGCTAGGCAATTATTAACTGAATCCAGTAGAAGACCAGCAGGCAGAATTAAACTTCCAACACATTCTTGCAAGATGGACAACTGAAGAATGCAATGCCACAAGGAGAAAATACATACAGCATTACACTGAGAGAACATTTGTTCAACTGCGAAGTAAAAGATAACTGGGAAACTGATGCTGTTGCTCCAAAGGATCTGATGATTTACTACAAATCACAAATTGAACACAAGTCAGATAGCTGAATATTGTAAAAAGGGGGGAGCATCTGGGATCCCTGAATTACAGGGATCATTTGACTTCCCTGTTGAAACAGCTACCATGGCTACCAGTCCATTTATAGGTACAATTCCAAGTGCTGGTTTTGACCTTTAAACCCTATGTGGCTTGGGTCCAGATTATCTGAATGATCGTACCTCCTTGTACATGCCAGTTTGAGCTTCAAATCTGCAACGAAGGGCTTTCTCTCAGTCCCAGCACATTTGCAGGTGAGCACTCAAGAGAGCCTTCTCTGTGTCTGGTCCTAAACTGTGAAACTCCCTTCTGTTGTAGGGCTGGCTCTCTCCCTGCTGTCTTTCTCCAGCAGATGCAGGGATCTTTATTCAGGCAAGTCTTTGAAATTTAATTATGGAGCAGTAGTGGGTGTGTGCAAAGTAGTATGCTGTCTTTTCTTTAATTTTTTATTGGAAATTATGTTTTAAATATATTTTAAGGGATTTTTAACTGTTTTTAATCATTTTGAATAATATAGTTATTTAATTCTTTTTTAACTTGTGTTAACGGATATTTTAGCTTGATCTTTTTAAAATTATTGTAATGTCTCTTGACTCTCACCTTGGGAGAAAGGCAGGGCATAAATTAAACAAACAAACAATAATAAATTATGTGAACAGAAATGTCATCTTTAACAGGCCTGGAGTAAACTACATGACCATGATGTGCTTAAGTGGGGTCAGTGCATTCTTTGTAACTAGATCCAGACACTAGAAAAATTCATGAATAGGAACGTGGGGATGGGGAAATCGTATATGAGATGTAGGAGATCTGATCTGACTTCTTCAGTGAGCTTATTAGATTTAGACCTGCCAAACCTTAAAAAAAAAAAAAAACTAGAACAACTTCACATGGTCAATTCCACACTTTTCAGAATGTAACAGTCCAATTTGCGGCTTAAAAACTAATTAAAAATGTACATCTAAAGGGAAAGTACATACAACAATGTACTGGAATGCAAATATTAGGAAAAATACACATATAGTAAGAGAAATAAGCATGACTACTAGTTTGTTTTTTTAATGACTTTTGCTACACTTGCAAACTGATGTGAAGGCAAGCTGAAATGAATTTGCAGTTGGGGAAATGAGAAACTTGGCAAAACAGGAATTTGTTGATTTGCCCGCCCCTTCAGACAGCTACTGGAGCGGGGAGGGATTATTCAGAAATTTTCACACAGACCTCTCTGGGGCAGCTATCATGTGGATCTTGGGAACTGTGTGTTGCCCTAAACATTTTTTAGCTTCTTTGCAGACATTCCACATCAACACATGAAAGTCAGGAGCGGAAGAGGCAGTGCTGTAACACATGTCCCCAGTGCTCTTCACATCAGCGTAGACAGTTTTGGCTCCAAGGGACACACAGACTGTAAAGTATCAGAAGTCCACTTCTACTTTCAGGACATTTCCGCATTACACTGTTATAATGCTCTTATTCCACTTTCAACATCCTATGGGATCCTGGGATTTGCAGTTTGGGGAGGGGCCTTTAGAATTCTCAGCCAGAGAGCTCTTTGGTCTCAGTAAACTACAAATGCCAGAATTCCACAGGATGTTGAAAGTGGAATTATAGCTTTATCATGCTTGGTGGACTCGTCAGAAAGCTGAAAAAAATTGGATACAAATACATATATTGTTGCAGAGGGTTTTTGAAAAGAAATTTTCAACTGAAGCCTGAGGTTCCCCCTGCCCACCTCAGGGACTTATGGGCATAGAATTAGAAAAAGATCATAGACTAGTGCAGTATATGATCACTGCAATGAGACAGATATATGCACAGAAATGGAAAAACTCAGAGTGGATGGGAAAGGGTTGGATTTAGCTGAGATGGATGGATAACTTTATAACTTTAATTTTATAAATGGTTAATTTTTTAAAAAATTTTGTATTTATACTTCATGGATGATTTAATCTGTACTGTTAATGTTGACAGCCACCATGAGTCCCATTGTCAGGAGAAAGGCAAAATATAAATAAACAAATAAATAAACAAAGGATAAATTGACCATTTTAATTCAAGATGGATCTTTAGGAAGATTCTTTGAAGAGTAGAAATCCATTACGGACTTCGTGAGTAAAGATGAAGAAGACTTGATTGTTGTTGGATTTGATTATTAATTATTCAGTGATAATAGAAAGAAGTGTGTAACCTAATAGAAAAATTAGAGAGATTTAGATTAGATTGTTGCACATAATTGTTGATATTCATATCAGAAGTACTTTTTCTTCTTTTTTTCTCTCCTTTTTCTGTTTATTTACTTATATTTTGTAATTTTAACTACAGATAATGGTGTTTACTCTTTTCCATCTTTGTTATTTTCTTAAAATTTAAAGAAGTCAACTTCTACTTTTGAAAAAATAGAAGTTTTTTTTTTAAAAAAAAAAAGTTAAACAGTGAAAGTGGATTCTGCAGTCTCTTTAAAAGATGAATGGCTCCTTCTGAATGCTTCTAGGAAAGGCCTCTCTTCCTGTTCTTATGGGCAGAATGGAAGTAAGTCTGGATAGTTTGGAAGGACCAAGAGTTTTACAAACAGTCTAGAAGAATAATATGTAGCCCTATGGTTGCACTTTGCCCAACTCTAAAGTACAGGGTTTAAAAAAAATCTAGAATACATTAAAAGCAACAGAAATATGTATGCTCTTTTTGATCCATCCTTGGCTCAGCTTACTCATTTGTTCTCTACCACTGCTCTTGTTTTCTCCTGCTCCCTCCTATGCTAGCAGGTCACCACTGCTCTTCCCGCTTTCATCCTAGCAGGTCACTCTATCCTCATGATCTAATATAAATCATCTGTAATATTTACATAAAGCACAGTGACTAAAACTCTTGCAGTTGCAGATAAGATGGAAAAGTAGTAGGTTCATGTTCACTTCAGAAAAAAGACATTTTAGAGAAGACCAGCCTAAAAGATAATTGTAAACATTGCCAGATCTAACTACACAAGTCACACACATCTTTTAACTAGTGGCTAATACCCTAAAGGCACCAGATTCCATCTGATCTTGAGAGCTAAGCAGGGTCAGCCCTAGTAAATACTTAGATGGAAGACCACTAATGAATACCAAGTGCTCTAGGCTATATTTTAGAGGAATGAACTGGCAAAACTGCCTCTGAGTATTCCTTGCCTAAGAAAACCCTAAATTCAGGGGGTCCCCATAAGTCAACAGGTGACTTGAAGGCACATGTACACACATACACACAAGGAAGATGAAATATGGTTTTGTGTCACCTTCAGTGGATTGAATGTGCAAAATATGCTAAGCTATCAAGGGCAGGACTGAAAGTGATTAATAATCATGCACAATGATCATTGTCCAAGGTGACTTTGGACTTGTGTTTCCTGAACAATCACTGCTGTGCCCTTGCTCAAACAATCCCTCATAGAAGCTGGACAACAAACCAGAAAGCTTGTAAAATCACTGTGTGGTGTGATTTGGGAGATATATAATTCAAGAAAAAAAAATCCCATTAGATATATTGAAGCATTGCACATGCCTGAAACACTTATTTGGGGCCCAGACATTAACTGTACAGAGCACCAAGCACCTACAAATTGGTAACTGGAATAATTTTCAATTAGATGTGCTTAGAATGTGGTCATTATTAAAAGACGGGCAGAAGGAAACAATATCAGTGGAAACCAACAGTGGGCTGGGATCCAAAGAGCTTCCTAGACTGCATCCTGTGTACACTTATATTCTTCCTTCCCATGAACAGCTCTTCTACCTGCCACCTATCATATCACACAAACTGGTTCAGAAAACAACAACAACAACAACAACAAATCTTCCCTTGGTTCAAAGGATGTTTATACAAGATGTGTATGTGCAAGATGGAAATAAGGCTAGATGGAAATAAGGCTACTATTAAAAAAAAAACCAGATCTAAAGTCCTCGCTCCCATGTTTTCTCCCATGTTTCCCTGGACACAGGCTTATAGTACTTTAAGAAAAAGAACTATGTGGACAGAAAGTTTTTCAGGGGTTCTTAAAAGTGAAAGAAGTTCCATGTGAAGGACCCAGATGGGGTACTCTCTCAAAATAGAGTGGCAAAATCTCTAGCAACAAATGTATAGCTTCAGATAGAAATCGAGGTGGAGATTTTAGGACCAAGTTCTCAAGAACAGACATGGTTGAAAACTTCCGAAGACACAAACCACACAGTCTTATATTCAACTAAGCATTAGGGAAAATACAGACATTTCAGAAACAGTTGGGAAATGCTCAAATTAACAAGTGAAAATTGTATAGCACACTTGACTGGTAGTTTTAAAACAGGCTCTTGTTGAATACATTGTACAAATGACAAAATGTGACTGTGGGGAGCTGAGAAGATAACCACGGAAGACCCTTCTGGGAAGATGTTCTGCTCACATTATAAGAAGCAACTACCGTTGATTGACAAAGAAAAAACATTTAATATGTGGATGAGAGCTTTGTTGTGTAGATTTTTGCAGCACAGCTTCTATACCACAGGGAAGCCTGTGCCTGTTCCATTTACATGGATATTATATTTATATTAATATTAAAAACATTCAGGTACAGCAGCCTTAACAAAGCTATATAAAACAAACCCAAACAAAAATCCCCTTACGTTTTTATTAGCTGTCTTTACTTTTTCCACCAGCTATCTAACAATCAAAATGTCTGGCAAATATTAAGATGGCAACAAACCCAATATTTGAAACAGACAGACAGACAAATACCCGGTCTTGCATAGGTAACAAAATATAGACAGAAAATTAGGTCATTCACAGTGAAATCTTAGGACATATCTAATCAGGAGGAAGTGTAGGGCAGATTGTTGAGAAGCACTGTTAACGAACCACAGCCTTCATCATTAAAGTAATAAAATCAGACACAAATAGTAGAGAGTGGGTGTTGAATGTGGGATTCCCTTCATTCTATTGAGTCACTTCCACATCTGTCTGTCTGTCTTGTCTTGTCTTGTCTGTCTGTCTGTCTGTCTGTCTGTCTGTCTGTCTGTCTGTCTGTCTTTCTTTCTTTCTTTCTTTCTTTCTTTCTTTCTTTCTTTCTTTCTTTCTTGTAATGGAGAACAGTGGAAGGAAGAAAATGTTTTGCTTTCATCAGCTATATTGGATTCTAGTAACTAAAGTGAAGGACAGGCAGGGTTGCCACTTGGAAGGGGTGTTGAATAAATAAAATAACTGAACAAACTGAAAATAATGGCAGCTGACAACAACTTCGGATTTGCCTGGGCCTAGGCTCCTCTGTAACCAGGGCAAGTTACAAGTAAGTTAGAAATGAAGCAAGGAACAGACCTGGGTGGGCCACAGGACTAGAAGGAAAATAAAATGGCTTACATTGTTCTTTATGTACAATTGGCTTTCCACATTCGCTAGGGTTAGGGGCACAAGAGCCCTGCAGAAGTACAAAAACTGCAAATATTGAAATGTGTGTGTGTTTGTGAGAAGGGGGCCAAGGCATGGCAGGCAGAAAGGGCCCAAACCAGGTCAAGGAGAGTGAAAAGGGTTGTGTCAGCATGGTGGCCCTAAACTTCTTCTCTCTTGTCCATCTCTTCCTTTGGATATGGAGAGGTTCTGGGAGAGGTTTGAGGTGCTAAGAAATTGGAGTGCAAACCATCTTTAGCTGGCCAGGCAGCAGCTAGTGGAGAAGGAGAACTAGAGGTGGGTTTTAAAAGGGCTGCGTGACCTTATCAGACCCACTGCAGGTGAAGTTTCCTTTGGAAAGAAGCGCTTGAGGTGTGGGGCAGGGGTTGGAGAAACTCAAATCAAATCCACAAAAGTAGAGCTTGTGAATGTGAAAGGCCAATTGTAATTTTACACTGGGCATGGGCAAAGTGCAATCACATGGCCCCCAAATGCTGGCAAGCAAGCAAGCAAGCAAGCAAGCAAGAAAGACTTTCTTCTCCAGAAAGCCTCTAGCAGTAGCAGTTTGTCATTTAAATACGTCACATGCCCCCTTGCTTGTAGCCACTTCTCTCCCTCACCCCCATTTTTGGGCAGTCTTTGTGGCCTCTGAAGTCTACCACTGGAAAAAACACCTGGCCGCCAGAACTGCTCTTCCCAAACAAATAGACCTGGGTTTCTTAAATGATCTGCTTTGCTGATTTTATGTCCTGCAACATGGCAGTAGTAGGTATTGTGGCCCTTGCAGATGTTGGTGGACTGGAGCTCCCAGTGAGCTCAGCCAGCATAACAAGTGATCAGGAATGCTGGGAACTGTAGTCCAAGATCATTGGGAGGGTGGCAGAATTCTTGCCCCTGATATATAGGCACACAGCACCAAAATCAAAGCAGTTTCCATGACACTGCCCTGTCACTCAAATGAGTTGACAGCACTGAAAAATCCAAATTAGAAGTCTGCAGCCAAAGAACTGGCTGGTTGATTCAAATCAACAATCATGGTGGAACAGAGGGATCAAATTTGTTTCTTCCCTGTGATGCTAAAGTACCATGAGACAGCCCTGAGGTCAGTGGGACTTACTCCCAGATAAGTGAGTGTACAATTTTTCTGTTTGTTTTTGTGTGCCTTCAAGTCACGTCTGATTTATGGAGACCCTGATACAAACTTATCACAGGGTTTTCTTGAGAAGATTTTTTTGGCAGGGGGCTTTGCATTCGTCTGAGGCTGAGAGAATATGACTTGCTCAAGGTCACCCAGTGGGTTTACACAGCTGAGCGGGGATTCAAACGCTGCTCTCCAGAATCATAGTAAGAAAAACCTACCACCCTTCCCTTCAAGGCAATCTATTCCATTATAAAACAGTTTTTACAGTAAAGCAGGTTTTCCTAACATTTAGGAGGAATCTCTTTCTTGTTATCTGAATCACTGGTTCTTGTTCTAGTTTCTTGAGCAGAAAAAAATGCTCTCATCTTCTACATGACATCCCTTCAGCTATTCAGATGGTTATAACGTCACATCTCAGTCTTCTCTTTTCCAGGCTAAACATACACAGCTCTTAAGCTCCTCATCCTTTGACCATCTTGGACATTATTTGGGATAACATAGTTACATCACTATAATTAGATCCATAGGAATGAATTATTAGTAACTGACTACTTCCAATATATGCACATTGTTCTTCATGACCAGGTTGATTATCTCTACAGAATAAGAGAATTAAATTCTTGAATGAAATTCACACTATAACATCAAGTTCCATGTAAAGGTAGCAGGTGTGCCTCTTGTGATAAACCTTTTTTAGAAAAAGGAATACAAATGCCATTGAATAGATGTAGTGATCACCATAATTAGAAGAATTGTGTCGCATTGGAACTGGAAGGAAAACATGAATTGGAATTCAAGCTATTCTAGTAAGGAGAAAGAAGGGAAGGACTCTCATGGGAAAGTATGTTTCCTAAGTAAATCAATTCCATAGAAGTTGATATGTAAGAAGAAAACAATGGCATACAATCACATCTGTACATTTTTCAATATCAAGGTGGTTTATAAAAGGCTTCTATATAGATATGTCTATTATGCAGAATTATAAGATTCATGCTGATCAACATTTTGCCTGGCTTTTGACAGCAGTATATATTTGAATAATTTAAATCATAATTTGAGTAACTGAATATTTTAATTTCAGCAATATGAACAGCTTGAAGATAAACTTTTATTTTTATGGTCTGGGCGATGGCGATATGCCTTTGGTATCACATCATTTATTCCATCACATTTGATTACTCTGACCAATCAGGTCAAACCAGCCAGTTAACCAGAAAAATAGCACAATAATTTTGCAGAGTATTTCTCAAGTTAAGACAGTTGCGTGTAACATTTTCCAAGGCATGTCCTATAGAGGTTGCCCACTTAAATATTTAACAAATGCCCACTAAAATTAAGTGAGTAGCTCCCTATATCAATCAATAAATAATGAGGCTTTGTAGGAATGTTGATACCATTAAAATTATTATAATTAACAAAACTAGTTGCTTCTATTCAGAAACATTTATGTTTTCTGTGGCTTTAAGATGTTGCTCAGAGTGGTTTATCAGCCAATTTATCATGCAGTTATTACACTAATTGCTGTCAGCCATGCTGAGGCATTCACAATTCTGCATAGATAACTGTCTCCTTAAAACTGAATATAGCTTAGCTGATGAGAGACAAGACATGCCCTCTTTGACTGCTCTTTGTCTAAAGCAGGGTGGGTAAGCTCTGGATGCCCAGGGACCAGTCTCTCTCCAAAACCTATCACAGGCCCTCTTCGCATGGCGTTTTTGAAGTGAAAGGGCCCCTTGAGCATTGCATAAATGTGAGGAGTGGTCTGCATGACGCACTCACATTTACGCGACACTCAAGGGCCTGATGTGGACCGCGCACGCACCTTTTCATTTTTGGCTCAAAGCCAAAAATGGTGCATGGTTGCGCATCATTCCAGGGCCCTGCGCTCACTTACCTGACATGCCATGCCTCGGGAGCCAGGCCAGTCACGCGTCCTCTCCTCAGTGCAGCCTGGGAGGTCCCAGGCTGCACTGCAAACGGAAGAGGTGGGGCGCTCGCGCGAGGAGGAAGGAGCTGCAGAGCTGAAGCAGCAGGGATGTGGCAGCGTTCCTTCCAAGCCTTCTCATGCGAGAACTCCAATCCAGCAGCGCAAAAAGGTAAGGTGTGAAAAGGGCCACAGTCTTTACCAAGAAACAGAAAGTTGGAAAATGTCTGCTTCCTTCTTTCATAAGAATACTTGGGGCAGGGAGGCATCCAGGATGCTGCATTTTTGTTCTAAAGGAGGATTGCTGTTCCTGCATCCACATATAGTAATTTTCCTTTTTTAATGAAAAGGGACTCCAAGGGCCACAAAAATTGGAAGGTGCTGCATGTGGACTATTGCGTATACATAGTCCATCCTGATCAAAGACTTGTTGCAATGCACACACATACCTATCAAAGTGAGACTACAGAACACAGGTATTTATTGCATTTTCCCTCCCAAGAAGCTCAAGATGGCACACATGGTCCTCCTTCCCATTTTTCTTCTCCTAACAATACAAATACAATAAGCAGATTATGATGATGAGCAACCACCAACTATGGTTTCCCAGTGAGCTTCATGGTCAAGTCCTAAAAGAGGACTGCACCTGTCAGCCCCATTCTGAAATGGCGTTGGCCACTCTTGATGGCTGCACATTTCATGTGACCCTTGGAGGCTCATCTTTTATGACATCATGTTAAATCCATAACGCTGAAGTCAAGGAAGGGAACATCAGGGCAGGTACAAGCACCTTCCATGCATTTACGCTTGAAAGAATGCTTACCTGGACCCCTATGGTGAATAACACTGTGAGGGAGAGTAACTATTTGTTGCTCTCCATGGGAGCAACCAGGGTGCTTGGTGACTGGTGCTTGGCTCCAGATCACAACACATAATGGGGAAGACCTGTAGGCTATTTAAGTCTAATTGCCCCTTCACGTGCCTTCCTTGGATCATTGCAGCATAGCTCACTCTAGAATATTTTCCCTCTTTACATAGGTTTTTTTGTCTACCCCATATTGTATCTTTCAGACTTGGGTGACTGGCTTTGGATGGTATCTTTATCATAGAATCATAGAAATGTAGAGTTGGAAGAGACCACACGGGCCATCCAATCCAACCCCCTGCTATGCAGGAACACCCTCAAAGCATTCCCGACAGATGGCCATCCAGCCTCTGCTTAAAAACCTCCAAAGAAGGAGACTCTACCACACTCCAAGGCAGGATATTCCACTGCCAGACAGTTCTGACTGTCAGGAAATTCTTCCTGAGGTTCAGGTGGAATCTCTTTTCCTGCAGCTTGAATCCATGGCTCCTTGTCCTAGTCTCTGGAGCAGCAGAAAACAAGCCCGCTCCCTCCTCAACATGAAATCTCTTCAAATATTTAAACATGGCTATCATGTCCCCTCTTAACCTTCTCTTCTGCAGATTAAACATCTCTGGCTCCCTAACCCATTCCTCATAGGGCATGGCTTCCAGTCCCTTCACCATTTTGGTTACCCTCCTCCGGACACATTCCAGCTTGTCAATAGCCTTCTTGAATTGAGGTGCCCAGAACTGGACACAGTATTCCAAATGAGGTCTAACCAATGCAGAATAGAGTGGTAGCATTACCTCTCTTGATCTAGACACCATACTCCTATTGATGCAACCAAGAATTGTCTTGGCTTTCTTGACTGCTGCATCACACTGCTGACTCATGTTCAGCTTGTGATCTACCAAGACTCCTAGATCGCTTTCACACGTACTGCTATCCAGCCACGCATCCCCCATCCTATATTTGTGCATTCCATTTTTTCTGCCGAAGTGTAGGACCTTATGTTTCTCTCTGTGGAAATTCATTTTGTTAGCTTTGGCCCAGCTCTCCGATCTGTCAAGGTCATTTTGAATGTTGATCCCATCCTCTGGTGTATTAGCAACCCCCTCCCAATTTGGTGTCATCTGCAAATTGGATCAGCATTAGGGATGGGCCAACCGAATCCTCAAATCCTCGAAACTTTGGCAGGGATTCGAGATTCGGGAATCTTAATCCCTGTGCCAAAATGGGCAAACGGAATCTTTCAAATCCACCACTCAAACAGTTTGTTGGAGACCAGGACGCCTGAAAACCTGGGAGACTGGGACATCTGAAAACTTGGGAGACCAGGACGCCTGAAAACTTGGGAGACCAGGATGCCTGAAAACTCGGGACCAGGACAGGATCCCGCTCCTCACGTGTTTCCCCACCCAACATGGGCACGGGTGATTGGCCGGCAGACTGGCATAAAGCCTTGCACGCACTGGAGGCCACCCATTTCTCCCTCCTGCTGCCTGTGCCCCTAGTGCCGTCTCTCCCTGCTGCTGCCTCCCTCTGCAAAGTAATTTTGAGATAGGGATTGGGAGGTGAGGGACAGAGGAGCAAAACTGAGCTTGTGTGAGGGTCTAGGAGCTTCTGGGAATGTCCCAGGGGGTTCCAAAGACTGCAAAAAAAGGGGCTCAGAGGTTCCATGCAAGCCATGCCAGCCATACTTTCCCCTTCACCAGCTTTCTTTGGTCAATTCTGGGACTAAGATTGTCATGATGCCACTTCCTCTCTTAGTTTCTGTGTTGAATACATGAACACTTCAGTTAACCTGTTTTGAACTCCCTTTTAGAAAGTCTTTTTATGCTTCTCAACCCCTTTTCCTCTGTTGAGCTGCAAGTTTATAAGCAGCATTGCCATTGGAAAGGTTGCAAAAGAGAGCTGGAGAAACACAGACTTTTGGTCTTGTGTTGCTGCAGCATGTCTGTGGTAAACAATGAATGCCAAAAAACCTGAGTTGGGAAAGACTGGGATTCTACTCTAGCTGATTCTATAGGAGGAGTGTGTGTTGCCTACAACAAACAAGGTGAACAGTAGCTGCCTCCAGAATCGTTTATTGAGCATGCATTAATCTATATTATTTTTTGATTTGAGACTGGAGGGTAGGGATTGGGAATTGTTGAGACAGGCATAGAGATTTGACTTGAGTGTCCCTTGCAGGACTTGAGGGTAGAGAATTGACTGGACTAGAGGCGTGTGTGTGTGTGTGTGTGTGTGTGTGTGTGTGTGTGTGTTTAAGTGCTTTCTTTGTTGCAGGACTTGAGACTGCAGGGTGCTGAACTGAGATTGGACTAAAGGTTGTTTGTTTGTGTGTTATAAGTGCCTTCCTTGTTGCAGGACTTGAGACTTGACTGGAAGGTACAGACTTCTTGAGATTTCAAGGACAGCTGAACATTTCTTTGCATTGCTCCCTTGCAAAGCTCTTTTATACACAATTCTGAGGTTTGTAGTTTTACAAGGTGTCACAGCCTTCTCTGCCAAAGTCTGCTGGCACATCATCAAACTATAAACCCCAGGATGCCAGAAGGAGCTATGCAAAGAAAAGCTAGTTTTGACCTGGATTATCTCTGTACTGTAATATGTGGTCCTGTTTACACAGGCAAGAAAATGTGGGATTAATCCACATTTTCCTGCCTGTGTAGAAACGGCCTTCATGTTGTCTTCAATCTGGGGAGATCCTGAGGCAAAACTATGACAATTGTCCTGGCCAGATTTCTTCAGAGGGAGGTTTGCCTTTGCCTAGGCTTTTGCTAAGGCTGGGACCGTGTGTCTTGCCCAAGATTATCCTTCCTTCCCTTGTTTTTTAAACCCTTTTTTAAAAAAGGATTCCAAAGATTCGAGATTCATGAGATTCATGGATTCGCAGGACTTTCCAGGGATTCAGATCCAGATTTGGATTCAGAAAATTCTAGATTTGTCCCATTCCTAATCAGCATACCCTCTACTCCTTCTTCCAAGTCATTGATGAAGATGTTGAATAGCACTGGGCCCAGGTCACAACCCTGTGGCATCCCACTAGTCACTTCTCTCCAGGATGAAAAGCAGCCATTGGTGAGCAGCCTTTGGGTTCAGTCAGTCAACCAATTACAAATCCACCTAACAGTAGCCCTGTCCAGCTCACATGTTACTAGCTTCTTTGCAAGAATGTCATGGGGAACTTTGTCAAAGGCCTTACTAAAATCAAGATATGCTACATCTACAGCATTCCCTTCATCTTTCATAAGATAAGAGATAAGATTAGTCCGGTATGACTTATTTCTAAGAAATCCAGGTTGACTTTTAGTGATTATGGCATTGTTTTCTAAGTAATTACAAACTGACTGTTTAATGATCTGCTCTAGGATCTTTCCTGATATTGATGTCAGGCTGACTGGGTCATAATTATTTGGGTCCTCTTTTTTTCCTTTTTGAAAATGGGGATGACATTTGCCCTCCTCTAGTCTGCTGGGACTTCTTCTGTTCTCCAAGACTTCTCAAAGATTATTGCAAGTAGTTCTGAAATGATTTCTGCGAGTTCTTTCAATATCCTTGGATGTAATTCATCTAGCCCTGGAGATCTGAATTTATCTAGTTTAGCCAGATACTCAATGTAAAGGGTTTCTATTGTATTATACTTGTGGCAATCAATCCTCTTGTTCTGCCTGGTTGATGATGTGGTGGTTGACACTATTCAGATGCTCAGGGACAAAAAACAGTTTGCAGTCTAATTGTATAGCAGTAAGTACAGCCTGGATAGGAATAAAACCTCACACAGAGACAAGCTGAGAGTTAGGAAAGATATCTTTGCATGTAGGGAAGCTAAAGGAAAAATGCCCAGAGGGAGGGAGACTGAAGGAAGGATGCTGAGAAGCCTAGCTCTAATTGTAACTGTTATGTTGTGAGCTGCTAATCTGAAAGGGGAGATGGCCAAGAATTACTGGAGAGAGACTCAGTTTCACATATTGATTTTAACGAGCCAGCCAATTCTTTGGCTGCAGACTTCCAATTTGGATTTTTCTGTGCTATTAGCTCGTTTGGATGACAGGGAACGGAAGGGATGTTGTGGAAATTGTGGAAACTGATTTGATTTTGGTACTGAGTATATATATTTCAGGGGTAGGAATTCTGCAGCTCTCCAGATGTTTTTGGAATGCAATTCCAAGCATTCTTGCCATTAGCTATGCTAGCTACATCTGCTGTGAGTTGCAGTCTCACAACATCCAGTGGGCTATTTTATTCCCGCTCCTTCTATATATATACATCCAGTATAAACATAGAATGAACATCCAAAGTAAAACTTTCACCCCATAAAGGCTACCCTGAATTTCCCATAGTTCAAGGATAAGCAATGAATTAATCTACTAAGTAACCCATAAATCACTAGCCTTCAGCAGCATACACCAAATATCATACATATATTCCCTGGCACCTTTACTTTCCACTGGTCAAGGAAGCACATTGCTGAAATTTGGCATTGCTACAAAAATGAGACATTTTCATCTTTCCTTTCCAGAAAAGGAGGAGACACTCTGCCCCAACAGACTGAAAAGTCCCATCCTGCAAGAGATGCACCATGGCAAACCCCTATAGTTGCCACCAATTATCAGCATCAAGTTCATCAAGACAGTACCCCAAATTATAGCATTAGAATTGTCAGTATGGCCTGCGGGTAGGTGGGGAGTCTAACACCATCCCACAGATTAGGAGGTTGCCCACCCTTGACATACATGAGTGTTTCACAGTTTAAATGGCCCTATGAGAATGCAAATGAAGCATTTTATTTTGAATGAACCAGTTTGCATACAAGTGTCTCACGTGCATCTCCCAGAACTCAAGCAAACCATTTAATCAAATTTGCCTCATGTTCATTAGTTGAGAGAAGCAAAGGAGAACTCCGCATAAAACATTTATTTAACAGCAGTAATTTCTTACCATAGTCAATGAACTCCAGAGGATTTCAGTGTGAATCTCTGAAAAAAGAAAAAACAGGTTTAAAAACACTCTTTAGCTAATTAAGAGTTCAGGTCTAAAGAAGCTATTGACAACATAATTCTATATGTTGAGTTAAATAAATTAATACTTATCTGATTGTTTCCTTGAATCCTTTTGTGCTTGTAATTCTTGAGTTAGAGGATTTTTAAAATTTATTTTGTAATTACATACTGGTGATTTGAAAAAAGGAAGTCAAGAACAAGCTAGAATTTTGTCTTTAGGATGTAAAATCATTCAGGGGCATTACTGAAAGGTACAGTTTGTTTACCAAGTTGAACAGAAAGTTATGCTGCTTCAGTTATATAACAAAAGGTACAAGATAAAAAATATAGTTTGGCTTGTAACAATCTTCTGTAACAAAATCCATACCAGGTTTATAGAGCAAGACAACTGGTTTATAGAGCAAGACAACTTTCCCTGAATGAGGGAGAGCATTCTAGCCATGGGTAATACCTAATGAAAATAGGGAATACTTCTTGGTTAACTATATTTTATTTTTACAGGATTTCTAAAGAATTAAGTCACAATTCTTTTAGATGCTAGTAGTATATATTAGTATATTATACAAATGATAATCTTTAAGATGCAAAGAAACACACACATGCTCATCAAGAGCTTGGCCTTGGAAGGCTTAGAGATCACACCAGCCTGGAAGCTAGGCAGAAACCTTTCAAACAGCAAAGGAAAATGAAAGTCCTTGTTTCATCCAGGCTGAATCTACACAAGGTCTGTATCCCAGTTCCACTGCACAATATCCTGCCCAGGTTTGATCCCTTAATTTCAACAGACACCTGTTTTAATTTCAACATGAAATCAGTTTGGAAAAGCCAAATAGACGCACATCATATAAGTCATATCTGTACAAAGGGATATTTCTACTGTGTGTATGTTCCCCATATTAGTTTATGACCAGTCACAAGACTAAAGCAGCTACGGGTGGGGGTGTTCCTACCATATATATTAACATAATCAAATAGCCTTTCTCTGTTTCCAATGTTCAGACTGTCCACTAGCACTCCCATTGTGTGCATACCTGGGCAGTTGTGGTGCAGTTTTATTGTACATTTTACCGTGATCTCAGAAAAACTTTTATAACTCCTCTTATTCAAAAGTTTCCTGGTAGACAAGATAAATTTTATAGAGTTTCTCCTTTCAGATACTAATACACAGATTACAGTTAAAGTTGCAAGTTTTTGTGCAGCAGTTATGGGCTACTGTAAACTTATGGTTAATCATGTATTCTAGCCAAACTGTTAAACATGTTAACCATGTGCTGTAGCTTAATTGTTTTAGCTCAACTGCTATTTATGCTTTGTAATCGTTCAATCTTTTGTAAATTTTACTAATCTTTATATTGTTTTTTAATTGTAACTGTGACATAATGTGACTGTGTTAAAATGTATTCCAGTGCTTAAATTGTAAAGTCGTTGTTGATTAATTGCTGGCTTTTTGCCGTAATAAACTTGTACTGTACTATACCTGGGCAGTTACCTCAGCCCTCACATGTATTGGCATTACCCCCTCTCATTTGTTGCCTTATTTTTAAAATTTAATTCCCAAGAAAGTGGGTAGGATTGATGGCATATGGTACAATCTTATACAGGTCTACTCAGACTTAAGTTCTATTGAATTCAATAATGCTTATTCCTGGGGAAATGTTTTATAGAGCTTGCCCCATGAGTCCCTCCCATCATCCTACTCAGAAAATATTATCAGAGATCCAAATCATCACATGTGCCTGGAGTGCAACAGGAAAAGAAAAAAAATGGTGTTGACCCTTCTAGCCCTTGATAGGCAAGCAGGAGAAAGAGCAACACATCTCCAGCAACTCTTTGATGCCCACCAACCAGCTGGTCACCGCCCACCAACTTGCTACACCTCAATTCTACCCCAATTCCAATTTGAGGATCAAACCACCCATTTTTTTTTTTTTTAAAAATGGTTCTTCCTACAATAGTGGATTAGGCTTAAAATCACCTTAAAGCCCCCAGGCAACAAAGTGTTTTCACATCGGAACAAAACGAACATCATATGTTCTAGCAGGACAGAGATCATAGTAAGGCTACATTATTTCACCCATGTAGATTCAGCTCCACATGTAACTAAGGCCTTTTCCACACGTGGGGCGGGTAAACGAGGGGGCGCACGCAGGGACGGATCTTACCTCAAAACAGGTTGCTCCGTCCCCACAGGGAGCGCGCGTTCGCCGCTCTAAACGGCGGCGAATTTCGGCAGTGTTCGGCGGCACCCAAAATGGCGGCCGCCGGCTTCCAGCGGCGCTCCGCCAATCAGGGCAGCGCACCAGCCGGAAGCCCGCCCCCGGGCAGCTCTGCAGAGACGTGCTAACGCGTCCCTGCAGTTCTAAACGGGGCGCGGCGACGGGGTAGCGCTCGCAAGTCACATAAAAACCACTTGAGAAGTGGTTTTTATAAGACTCGCAGCGCCACCCCCGCGGTCGCACGAGGGCGGTTTGAGGTTTAGAACCTCCCATTTGCGAACCGCCCTCGTGCGCCTCGCGGTGTAGAAGACCTCCTGGGGAAGTCGCCCTAGTGCGGGCAATATGCCCATGTGGAAAGGGCCTAAGTCCACTGCCATCTAGTCACTAACTATTTAATGACACTATCCATACAGCTTCATTATGTGCAGACTTTTTCTAGCTGTAGAGGGACAGAGAGGGTGGGATGTCAATATAAGCTATCTACCCTCTGCCTATAAGAAGCCCTGAGAAGCATATTTGCCAATCCCAGTGCCCCACTGGTTGGGGTGACTGCCTCAATGACACTAACGGCACAGCTGGCCCTGTATATTCTATGTGCCAACAGTAGAAATCCCCTGGGTTGAAAGAGAGAGTGTGTGTGAGAGAGAGAAAACAAGAGAGAGAGATGACTGATATATTTAATCTCAATGCTACAGCTAGATGAATCAAAAAGAAGAGACACAAAAATATCTTAAATTTGGAGCTTGGAAAAGTTATTTTTAGACGATAGCACCCAGAAACCTCAGTCAGCGTGGCCGGTAGCCATGCTGAGTGGCAAATTCCAGGAGCTATAATCTTTATTTTAAAAAACACACTAAAATGAACTTAAAATGCACTGATTTCTGCTATTTAATTTCAAATATATCCAAAAATAAGACTACAATGTATTCAATCCAAAGAACTTTTCTTTTATTGGAAACAGAAAATCCCTACAATGGAAACAGAAGATGCTAAATCCTTACAATGGAAAGAGAAGAATTTCAAAGTTTCCACAGGAAACAAGTAATCTTTGATGGAGCCATCAGTGGATTAGTAAAACAGGCACTTCAGTTTTAGCTTACAAAGCACTGCTGGAACATGTAGAGTTATTGATTTATCTCACAAAATTCTGCTATGTAGTGTAACAGGATTTTTTTCTTTCTGATTTAGTTGTTATAGTACTGCTGGGATCATTTAATTTCTCTTCTCCCTCACCTCTCTTAAAGACCCCTGGCATACTTTATTAATCAGAATATGTTCGTTGTACCAATTTAAAATGTCATGAAACAAAAATCTGTATGAAACATTAAATAAATATTTTTATTATTTATGTATTTATTTATTGCTGTAGTTTGTGTTTCCAGATTATTGGGTGAGAGATAACTCCCAGATCATCTTCTACCTTTTTTTCATTGAGAAGGATTGAAACTCCAACTAAATTATTTCCAAAGAAAAATTCACTGATGGATGAAATGAAAGCCAATGGAAAACTGACACTTATAACAGGTTCTGTATTTTCTTCCAGAGGTTATCTACTGAAAATTGAGAAGTTTTTCTATAGACGGATCTATACATGTAGCACTGTATTTTTCTCCCCTCTTGTAAATTTTTTCTTTTATGATTAAAATACTGCTGCTGTTATTTTTGCTTTGTTATTTTGCTTTCTTATTATCCTTATCCCCACCACCACCACCTTCTGCTGTGATATGCAAGTATTGCAAATTAAAACAAAACAACAACTACTACTACTACTACTACTACTACTATACTTTAGGAATTCAAATAGAGATGGGACGCAGAACAGAAGCTGTTTAACTCTCCCCCCAGCTCAACATTTCTTTCTCAAAATTTCCTCATCCAAATAATATTCTCCCCAACATTTAAAAGAAATGCGGAAATGAATATTTTCTCTCTGAGAAAGAAAACCAGTTGGGAGGTAAATGGAGCATTCAATGATTGGAAAAGGAAGCTCAAGTCCATGCTACCACAGAGAGAGGCACCACATAAAGGTGTGACAGGTCCATAACAGAGCACATCCTTTGTATGCAGCAGGGGCTGGGTCTAATCCCCAACAGCTTCAGGTACAGCTGAGAAAGATGGCTGCCTGAAACCCTGGAGAGCCATGCTACCAAGTCAGTATGGAGCAGGGGTGGAGCAGGTCCAGCCCTTTCTGTGCAGCTCCGAAGTTCTTCTGGATCCACCAGAATTTTTTTTTTATATTTTTTATTGCGTCAAAGAAAAAAAGCAGAAGAAAAAGAAGAAAAGAAAAAAAGATACAAGGGTATGCAAAATGCATAGATAGTATTATATCTACATAGTTCAGTTGTGTAGTGATATTCCATTAAACATAGATATCACTTGTATTCTACTAGAATATCAGTGTGACACCAATAAATAAATGAATGAATGAAACCAAATCAGTCTATGTACTTCATGTCATTTTTTAAAAAAGATTTCTGGATCCCACAGAATTTTTTTAAGGCAAAATATGCTCCTGGAGTAGCAGATTACTTGTAACCATCCCCCTAATCAATCCCCTGGTGAAAAAAAACATAAAACATAAAACAAAACAAATAAAACACCAACTGGCCAAAACTTGGCCACACACACCCCACAAAAAAATTAAATTAGGAAGTTGATTCCTGGTCACTTATGGGAGCTATATTTGGATGAAAACAATGGAAACAGAAGATGCTAAATCCTTACAATGGAGAAACAAAAATTGTCCCATGCTACAGATGTCTGCATCAGATACAGAAAATATTTAACAAGAGAGACTTATGGCCCAATTTGTTCTAAGTTTCCTGACCCAGAAATTTCTGCAGCTTTGATTTGAATAGTTTATGTTCAAATATATTAATGCTCTTATGTAAATAGATGTCATAGATTTATCTGTTGTCTTTTCGTAATCTTTATATAGTAGCCTCCTGAAGAAGGCCTTAAGAGCATTTTGAGGACAAAATACATCTGGCTTTTTTAGCAAATAAAGACTATCATTTTCATATCTGGATAAGATGTTTCCTTGTTTTTAATGGATTTCACTGAATGCTTTCCAGTTTTTGTTTTTCTTGCTATAAGGCAGCTCACTATAAGATTAAATAATCCTTTTTTCTTTCCCACCTCCTGGTGTAATAAAATTTCCCTATTGGTCTAAGTACTCACAGTGCCACTCTGTTCAACCCCTTCCTGACTTTTTGTGACAGAAGATTCAAGGGAAGCTAGCAAGAGAGCTACACATCACATGTGGCTGAGGCTGACTTATCTTAGATCATGCTCTTCCACGCAGATGGTGCTTCAGTGATGCTGGAAAAGTGAAACAAGTGTGATGCTGCTTCTAACATGATTACTCTGCACACAGCATGTCCTTGCTTTGCCTCTTGCGTCCCCCTCCCCTACACAGCATTATCAGCACAGAGGAAAATTACCTGTGGAAGCAGGAGAATTCCTGGGAGAAAGGCAATCCAGCCGTTCCTGTAAATTAAGAACTTCTTTTTCTATCTATCTGCCCACTTAGTAACACTCTCATTTCCCCTTCTCTTCTAATACAATAATTCATACAGCCTTTATCCCTTCTTGCACCTTTATACAGATTTTCAAACTATCAGGTCTCACAGCTTTTAGCAACAACACACTTAGAATAACGAAAGCACCCAAACAGTTTCATATCCGCTCATTAAATTTAATATATTCTTCTGAAACACTTTCCTAAAGGAATTATATCTGGCCTTCCTCTTGGCCTTTCCTAGGACATCTGTTTTTTGCTGTCCTCAATATCAGTGTACCTTCCTATAACGACATTTCATGAAACTTCCCATCTGTTAAATCTGTTGCTTCTCAAAGCCAGCCTTTATCTGTATGTCTTTACAATATGCATCTCAAAGTGTGTACCTTTCTCTTTCTTCTCTTATTCGATATTTGCTTGCACATGTCCAAACTGGCCTAGCCCTATAGTGAAGGAGTGGGGAGAGACTCTACATTGCACCCACATGTTATGAAATTCAGTGAAAACTAATGCCTGTGTTTAAAGATTTATAAATGTATTACACAAGCAGGATACATACATAAGAGAATTTATGATAGCTTGCAGCCACTTCTGAAGACTTTCCACGTCTGCTTCCTCTTAGAAAGACATGTGCCATTGTACTTTAGAACTTACATTCTTCAAATCCTTTTGAGACTATCAAAATTTCTACTTTCCCAACAAGCACTCTCCCCCCACACTCTTTTTTTTTTTTGCCACTGTTCGGCCTTCTGGAAAAAATAGTGATGGGCACTGCTGCTTATACCTGTGAACAAATTAGAATTTTAAAGTAATGACACAATGCTAGTTATGCCCTGTACAGCTTTATATGGCCCAAGTCCAGGTTATCTCAAGGGCCACACACACATACACCCCTTAAAACCTATGTAGGTTTTAAGATCTGCAGAAGTCCTTCTCTTAGTCTCACCACCTTCATAAGTATGTTTGTTGGGGACACAGACAAAGGCCTTCTTGATGGCGGCTCCAAGATTATGGAGATGAGGCTAACCTGCGAAGAAAATTAGGCTAGCTCCCTTTCCTTTTGTCTATTTGCTAGCCGGCAAAGAGCCTTTTCTTCAGGCTGGCCTCTAACAACCAACCAGGGACATTTCCGCAGTAGACTGTTATAGTGCTATTATTCCACTTTCAACATCCCATGGAATCCCGGGGTTTGCAAAGATCCCTCCCTAAACTGCAAACCCCAGGATTCCATAGGATGTTGAAAGTGGAATAATAGCACTATAACAGTCTAGTGCGGAAATGGCCTAGGTCTAATGGAGTTGCCAGATTTTAAATGATCTTTTAATGTATTGATTAAAGTAGTGCTTTAAAGAGCTTTGATGGTTAAGTTAAAGTGCAATTTTGTATTTGTGATTCATTATGTTTTATAAGATATTTTGATAGGCTAGTTATAGTTATGAGATTACTGAGTTTTGTGCATTTTCACCATGCTGCATCTTACTGTCTACTAATCTTGTAAACTGTTTACAGTCAACCACTATATCATTGTAATTACAACAAAATAACTCTGCCTAAAATCAAATCTACGCCATGTTGTATCTTGCCAAAAACAAAGTGAGTAAAGGAAATATAAGAATCTCAGCACTCCCATTTGGTTTGAAAACTATAATCATCAAATTAATAAATCAAAACTTAAATTTACATCTTGTCTTTTATTGCAGTTATAATTCTTGGAGATCAGGAAGCTTCAAACAGCCTGCTTTGTCTTGGGGGGAAAAAGGAGTGAGACAAGTAAAACTTTGAAGAACAAAGACTGGATTAACCTGTTTTTAAACTTCCTGCCCTTAGGGATTCTTTTCTGTCCTGATTTTTCTAGTGATTATGTACTGTATTATATATTATATTTAGAATATATTCGTTTTTACCTAACTTTTCAGACAAATATTTCCAAAATTCATTAATATCAATGAAAGAAAAGAGAGAGAGGACAGCAGGCTATAGGGACAATTTGTCCTACATTCCTGTCATAAGGACTCTCAGTGGACAGTTCTCTGCTTTAAGAGACGTGCACACTACTTAAAGAGTTGCTGTTGTGCCTTAGTCAGATGTGCTGTAATTCAGGCTCAGACGCGCACAATCCCATAAACTTCTGTTTAACAATTTAATGATTAGGATACTAAACAATGGCCAGGACTGTAAACTATGCTGGAGTAATCACTGGTCGTATCAAAGCGATTACTTTCTAAGGTATATACTTTGTTACACCAGAGTATAAGCACTTTGCTAGCCATTACTCTGGGCAAGCAAGGGTAGCCAAACCTAGAACTGGATACGGCCATGTACACCTGGCCACCATACGGCTACTGTTGTACACCAGAGAAAAAGAGGCACTTTCAATCTGTGGGGAGAAGTTTGAAGTCAGCTTCGTCCTCCCTAGTGTCCTGCACTCACTTTAATTACCATGAAGTACAAATGGTCAGAGTGTGGAGCCAAGGTCATTATCAGGGAATCCGTAGAAGGGAGGAAAGCATATGCCATTACCAATCCTAGGCTGAAAACCATTAATCACTGTCAGAACCTATTTTTTATAAACAGAACCATGAAAACAATCATTAAGTTGTAAACTAACCAAGAGTCCAAATAAAAGGAGCCACCAAACAGTGTCACCAGGAAAGCTGTACTGTTTCCAGCAAGTAGTTCAAGTTCCTATATAGCCTGATAATCCTGAAGGCTTCCAGCCCTGCCCAACTTTTCAGATGTATTTCATTTCAGCATTCTCAGACAGCCTGTTGATGACCACGATTATATCTGTATACCGTATCTGAGGGGCCACATCTAGGCCATGTTTCAGCCTTCATCATTCCCAAGTACTGAGTCTTTGTCTTCTTCTTCCTCTTCCTCTTCAGACCCTGGTTTGGTTGAGGAGGAGCCTAGCTGTTCTTCATCAGGTTGACCAGCCATCTCCTAGATTTGCTCCTTTCTTTATTGATGACATAAGCCAGGTTCCTCATTTGAAGTAGTGTCCACAAGGGGGCAGGGCACAATACCTGTGTGTGCAAAGTTAGTGGTGCCCTCCAGCAAATCACTGACTTGCTGGGAGTGGTTGCACTTTAGAGCTGTCCAACAGCTCCTGAGCACCTTGGGCAGAAGAAACAGACTCTCCACCTCCCTGCCCCAAGTAGCAGCAGCATATAGAGATTTATGATCCAGCAATGGTGCAACAGGATCCTGACCAATGATTGTTGCATTCATGGAAAGTAATGACATGACATTATGCATTAGCCCAGGGCATCACAACTGTATGCAGCCCCTTATAGTGGCTCTCTGGTCTTACCAACAGCTGTCATGAGCCAGGCTGAGCATGCTGCCAATTCAGACTTGGACTCCGATTCAGACTTGGACTCCCAGGCCCTTTCCACACGGGGTAAAAAAAACGGCTTAGGGCGACCTCATCCAGAGGTCGTCCACACCGTGGGGTGCGCTAGAGCAGTTTGAAAAGTGGAGGTTCCACATTTTATGTGGTTTTTAAAAAACGCGAGCGCGCTAACCCGTTGCAGCGCCCCGTTTGAAACTGCAGGGACGCGCTAGCGCGCCCCTGCAGAGCTGCCCAGGGGCGGGCTTCCGGCTGGCGCACTGCCCTGATTGGCGGAGTGCCGCCGGAAGTCGCCGGCCACCATTTTGGGCGCCGCCGAGCGCCACCGAAATTCGCCAGCATGTGGAGCGGCGAACGTGCGCTCCCCGCAGGGACGGAGCAACCCGTTTTCAGGTAAGATCCGTCCCTGCGTGCGCTGCCCCGTTTCCCCGTCCCCCATGTGGAAAGGGCCCCAGCCGGGGGAGGATCCCTTGGAGGGGCCTTCGGGAGAGGGGGCTCCTTCAGAGTCTAGGGAGGAGTCTACCAGTGACCCCACAGCTGTCCCTGGCACGGATCCCAAGCCAGCACCTGCAGCAGATGTTTGTGCTCCAGAGACAGAAGCTAGTGCTTCTGTCTTGACAGAGGCTGGTGTTTCTGACTCCAATCCGGAGTTTGCAGCAGACCCTCCCCCCACGTTTCTCCAGAGGTGACTGGAGAAGGGGGCGGTCTGGAGGTCTCAGCGGCTGTGGGAAAAGCGCCTGAGCGCCTGATGAATCGGCCCTGAAGTCTTGAGAGGCTCCAGCTGTGAGCTGGGCCAACGGACATTTGATCAGCTTCAGCTGGGCTAAAGACTGAGTATTTAAGTCAGACACTGTTGGGGTCAGGCACGGGGCAGCAACTGTCTTCCAACCACAAAACTGCGTCCTGTGCACTCTGTTCCAGGCTGTCCCTGCTGCCTGAGTTTGCTGCCTCTGGGACTTGGTTGGTTGTTTGGGTGAAGTAACTGCTTGATTTATTTACTACTTAAAAGCCATAAAACTCAGCTCCTGCCTCTGTGTCTGCTTAGCCGCTGTCTTGACATTGACAACAGCCATCACTGATATTATATAAGGGTGCTCTCCAGTAATAAGAAGAAAAGGTCTGTGCCTCGTTGTTGTTGGGTTTTTTTAACTTGTTTCCCTCCCCTCCTTTTTTTTTGGTTTAGTTCCTAGCAAGGTTAGTTTCCAAGTTTGCATTCCTCTCCAACTAGTTTTCTGTTTTTTAAAAAACTCATTAGTAAAATAAAATTTGTTCTAGATTGTGTTCTTTGATCCAGCAAATACTACTGGGCTCTGTTCAAGATACACCAGAATCTGCAGGGATCTCCATCTGAGACTATCTACAGGCTCAACATATCCCTGGATCTTCATCCAGCCACACAGATAGAGACCATATCTGCTAATTTATGTTTAGAGTTACTAATACTACTAGTAAATGCATCATACTATTGAACTATGCAGGCAAATTTAGCAGATTCATATCATGTCTGTTGATCGAATAATGCTCAAAGTGGCTCAAGATACATGGTTATCATGCATATTTTAAGAAAACAGAAATTTTGAGAAAACTTGCAGTACTGTATTATTTTCACACCAAATCTAAACTTATTTTGCTACTTTAATAATATAACTTCATGCATACTTTAAGTAGCATACAAATTTGCACGGTTTGACATATTTAAGAAATTTAAAAACATCAGAACTTCCATAGTTAAAACACAAGAACTTTTGGTTATAGAAGCAAAGTTATGGATATACCTCATGCGAAAGAGAGATTTGAATTGCTCCAGCATATACTACCAAAGCAATGTGTCTTAGTTTTTGCCATCTGAAAAGGAAGGTAAAGGTTTAAATCATGTATTTTGAAATAAGCAAATTCAAGTGTGTACACGTGTGGGTGGTATGTGAGTTTGTCCGTGTGTGTGTATGAGAGAGAGAGAGAGAGAGATTGAGAGACTGCAAGGCATTTTGCTGCCTATTCCATTTACAAAAGGCCACTGGCCTGAGAGTGAAATCTTACTCCAGTACTGGGAATACAGCATTGTTCTCCACTGCATCGGGCAGCAGAGGGATATTTGAAGGGGAACAAATCCATGAGGCTCATGAAGCTTTCTTTTCCAATAGAGGGAAACCAACAGAAGTTTCAGGAGGGTGGTGGGAGGTGGGTTACTGCTTTCTCGCTGCAGCATCTGCCACCTAAGGCTATGGCCATTTCTGCAGTAGACTATTATAGCGCTATTATACCACTTTCAACATCCTATGGAATCCTGGGGTTTGCAGTTTAGGGAGGGGCCAGGTGCCCCTCCCTAAACTACAAACCCCAGGATTCCATAGGATGTTGAAAGTGGTATAATAGCGCTTTAACAGTCTACTGTGGAAATGGCCTATTTCTCTTGCTCTGCCTAATGGAAGAGCTGGCTGTGGCATGTGTGTTAAAAAACAAACAAACAGCAATCCATGTTCAAGATGAAAATAATTTAATCATTGGAGATTTCTTTAAAAAATAAGCACACAAATTCAGTGAACTTCCATAGCACTGAAAAACAAAAACAAAATAATTTTAAGGAATGGTGACAGGGAATGGGCCTTTGCCTTGGCTTCTTGTTTTGAAAAGCATGAGTGATTTCAAAGAAGTACACTTTTAATGAAAAGTAAAAGCATACTTTTAACAAAAGGGCTTTGGCTGCCTTCCCAAGATTGAACAGGGAGACATATTAGAATAACCCCAACTTTACAGGCACCGAAATGGATCAATGCTTTGGTTTGGATAATAACTTAAGAGCACTTGTACCTTAGGAGGCCACAAGCTTATTCTAGTTCTCCCTGCTTCCAATTAGAATATAGCAACTCATTTCAGCTGGATAGAACAGCCAGCCTCAACACCTAAGGCTAAATAAGCCAACCAGTAAAGGCCAAGAGGATTGTCAAACTAGGATACATTTAATATATTGAGTTGACAGAGAGCAACCTCATTATTGCTGAAACGTGCTCTCTTCCCACTAACCTCTTTGATCCTCCGTCTCTTGAGCCTTTTCAACCCCCTGCTGCTCAGAAAGGATTATTCTCCCTTTTCACACCCATACAGGTTTGAAAAGCATGGCTAGTTGCATTTTAAGTGCTCTGCCTCACTAATAATAATCTCTCCATGCTGAATGAGCTAGATGGAAGGTGAATGAGTTGTGTTTTCATACCAGTAAACTCTCTCCTCCCTAGAAACTCGTGTGTATGTGTGTCTGTCTGTGTGTCTGTGTTTAAAGGCTTATGGAAGTTGCTTGCTTAATGAGAATGGCATTTTCTTTATTATGCAAATCTCTGCCCTCAGACTAGCTGAAACAAGGAAGGAAAACTAGGCTTGATAACAAAGGACAGTATGTAGGATTTATCTTTTATAAACCTAATACTATCCAAGAATATTTTGCTTCCTTTAACAAGGGGTCTTATAACATCTCCTAATGAGCTTTAAATCTCTCCCATACATGCACACATTCTCAAACCTTCCCTGCAAAGAATGGCTTGTTGTTGTTGTTGTGTGTCTTCAAGCCATTTCTGACTTAAGACAACCCTAAGGCGAACCTATCATGAGATTTGCTTGGCAAGAGATTTGTTCGGAGGCAGGGGGTTGCCTTTGCTTTCCTCTGAGGCTGAGAAAGTACGACTTAAGGTTGCCCAGTAGGTTTCCATGGCCAAGCAGGGATTCAGACCTTAGTCTCCAGAGTCCTAGTCTGATGTTCAAACTACTACCCCATCTTGAGGCTTTAGAAGAATGGCATCTTATAATAAGAATGGCATCCTATATGTTTATACTATTGTTGCAGGAGGAAGGGGGAGCTAATGAACTCATCCATCATATGCCCTTGTGATGCAGCACACGAGATTTACAAGCACAAACAGGTTTTCTGCAAGGGGAGTATAAGGCCCTCCAGTGTGTACAAAGCAAGTTGTATCACCCAGCTGTTGCTGTTGCTCTCTTTGCAGGGATTTCTCCTTCCTGCAGGACTTCTAACTAGCTCTAGGCTGCGTCCCTGCAAATTCAGGCCCAGGAAGTACCATCCCACCCGCAGCTGTGACAAGTCGAAGGAGCTGAAGAACAAAATCAGAATGTTTGGAGGCCTGAGATATTCCATCATTTTCTGCAAAGTCTGCAAAGGTCCTTTCTGCAATGGTCCCCAGTGTATGAAAGAATTAGGCCTAGGAATCTGAATTGATAGTGGTGACTGAGGCAACTTCCAGTACTCTTCCTTGTCATACATTTGTTTGCTTTTTTGGTTGTATTTAATTTTGGGGGGTTTTCCCCGCTTTTTCCTGATTTTCCTTTTTCTGTCTCATGGTTCTTGCTCTGCTTCTCCAAATTTAATTCCTTACTGATGTCTCCCTTCTTCTCATACTCCTTTCTCTTCTTCCTTATGGGGCTGTTACTCAGTTGCTCCTAAAACTATTACTGTTCACAGTTCATTTCTTTCCAGATCTCTTCACTTCTTTGCTCTTCCTGAGACCTGGCCTCTCGCCCATGATACAGCTATTACCTCTGCTCTTTCCTTCTAGGGACCCTCCTTTTCTCACACAAGTCATCCTGAGTGTGAGGTTGGCCTTTTATTATCTAGCTTATGCCAGTTTCAGCTTTTTTTTTTCCTTTCCAGCACCACACTGTGTCTCTTTTTAAGATTTGTGGAATGAGAGTCTTTTCTCTTTGCCCTTGTGGTTGCAAATCAGTTTCAATTTTTATTTCTGATTTTGATCCATAGTTGACTGACTTTCTTTCAGATCACAATCCTGTATTTATTATGGGTGACTCTAACAGGAATATGGTTAATTCCCCCTTAGATTCTGTCATGTTACACTTTCTTTCCTTATCTTCTTCTTTGGAGGTTAAATTTTGCTCTGATTAACCTACATACTCCCTTGGTCATTGATCTTGACTTTACCAAGAAATGTTCAGTCTCTTGTTTTTAGTCACAGCATTTTCTATTTGCAATAATTATCTTGCTTCTTTGTTCATACATTCATTTCCCCAGCGTTCTATCCTTCATTCCATCTAGAGACTGTTACTCTGTTAATACTGAAGCCTGTTACCATAGTTTCTAGTCCGGGCTTGTGGTATATTAGATATCACTTGATATCAATAATTTGGCCTTTTTTACCCATTCCTCTCCACATGCTTGTGAGGCCCCTGGACATGCACGCACGCAGGCATGGCCGAAAACAGCTGAACCATTCAAAACCAATCCAGGCAGGCCAGTAATAGGCAGACTGCCGCTTTAGGAGACCTCAAGGCAAGTACTCTTTAAGATCACATTATGTATGCACACTGTTTACAAAAGACTCCCTGCCCCGAATGGGCAGCTTGACGAGCTGAATACTCAACTGTCAAGCACTCCGCGTTTGCATACTGGCTACTCTATTGACAACGCTGTCATAATTCAATCATGCAAAATACTGACCTTTCGGAGGCTTTGTCTCCAGCTCAAAACCTATTGTATTTCCTGGGAACAGACTAGCCTACGGGCACATTTTCCCCTATAAGACCCCCTGACTTTGAGCGCTTCCTCGGATCGCTCTTGGCTTCCATCCCGCCTTGCTGTCACTTTGTTTGACAAGCCTTCCCCTCAGCTTCTCGTGCTGAGAATCTCCTCTTCTACAGACTTTTCTTCAAACTACCCAGGTTTCAGGACAGGTGTAGTATTTCCCATACAAAACCTCCTCTTAAAAACCCTCTATCTCACTCCTACCTTTATTTCAATAGTTCTCTGTGTGAGTGTGTTTGCATACACATGTTTGACTGTGATATACATCAACAAAGAAAACAATTATTATTTACTTCTGTTTGCTCTTTGACTCGGCCTGACCCCGTAGACATTGGGTTCAAGATCTCGCTAGGTTGCCCTGCCTCTTGCATTGCTAGCTTGTGCTCTGCTAATTCCCTTCCCCACTGTGAGCACGTTGAGGTGTCCCCCCCGGGACCCTAGAAATCAGGGTAACAAGCCTTTTCAAGGTAATGGTCTCTTCTTTTACTTTGGTAGATTGTTCAGATTCTACTTGACTTTATCTTTGTTGTTGTGTTGTTGTGTGCCTTCAAGTCATTTCTGACTTATGGTGGCCCTAAGGCAAACCTATCACAGAGTTTTCTGGGTCTGAGAGTGGGTTTTCATGGCCAAGCAAGGAATTGAATCCTAGTCTCCAGGGTTGTAGTCCAATGCTCAAATCACCACACTACACTTTATATTTATACAGTGATAATTTTATTTCTTTGTCAACTATATGATTATGAGATTTAATTCCTCTTTCAGTATTGACCAGAGTAGACCCACTGAATTTATTAGATTTATCTACATGTTGACTTAACTTTCAACAATTAATTGAAGATGTCTTATTTAGTAGGAACTAATCAACAGAATTCCAGCTATGGTTTCCCCTACCAACCTGAGCCCTGGCCTGCTCCTTTTGTTCAGTATTTCATTCCTGTACCCATGCAGCTGAATGCCAATGATGAAGGAACAGATAATGGGCAGACTAGATTCATTTCTTCTTCTATTTCTGCCATCTCATCTGATGACCTTCATGTGAGAGCCCGCAGACCCATTCTTTCCTATCCTATCCCAGAGTGAGCAGGGGTATGATATCATCTTTTAATAGTATGCCTGTTCTCTACTCCACTTTCTTTCTCCATGCATTTTGAAATATCCTACCTGACAAAGAGACTGGAGAGCCCTACAAGCCTGCACAGACTTTTGTGCCTTTTTGACTGGCCAGTAAGGATTCTGAATTTTAATAACAGCCTACCCTACTACTGTTCCTACAATAACTATGACAAGCAGAACACACTCTTATACTATAGGGGCAGTGCACGATGTTCTGCCACTTGAGGCTGGAGGCTATGTATTGCTCCTCTTCTCTTATGAAAAGAGCTGGCAGAGTGCTCTGGAGGGCCCCTCATAACCACTCAATGCTTCTGTGTCTTCAGAGAGAAGCTTTAGGACTATGGCTGCTCTAGAGAGCTACAAAAGCTACTTCCTGGTTACAGTATTTGCCACAGCCAGAAAGTGGCTGGTGGAGATCTCCAGAGTAGCAACATGGGAAGAAAAGGTACACAATTCACCATCTCTTCTACTCCACTGCCTAAAGTCAGGGATTCACTTCACTTTATGAGTGGGCTGGTTCTACTGGCTGGTTTATTCCCAAATGCATTGAGATAATTCTAACCTAATCCTTCAATAATTCTGAATGCTCAGTAGGAAACAGATCCAGCACTTAATTCAGAAGGTGTTTTAACACTTGATTGGATGTGTTTTAATTGAGTAACAGTAAAAAGTTTTAAACTGATGGTTTAATGTTTTAGGGCGCAGGCTGCCAGACTAGCTTGCAAACCACTTGTGATCCACAAGCTCCATTGCAATAGTTGTAGAACATAATTGAGAATATCAATACTTGACTTTGCACTTGATTTATTTAATTCATTCACTTATTTTTTGGGCAGAGCTCATTATCATGTTCAAGGGGATAGGTTACTGAAGAGGTTAACAAGACCTTGGCCTAGGGCATGTGGTTTTCATGGTACTACATTGGTTCTGACAATGATGCAAGGGTTGAAGATTTTTAGAAATTAAAACATGAGTTATCTGTTTGAATTTATTTGTAGCACATCAACACAATTATGTAGTCCACTTAAATACCCTCTCAGTAGTTTTCAAGTTGTTCAAGAAAAACAAAAGAAAATAAATGCCTGAGATCTGCATGTTTATGAATTCTTCCCTTTTTTTAAACTAGGACCCTTTCTTTACCCTGCCCTTTAGCGGAGTCCTCTGATGGGGATCCTGGCACTGACTCTGCCGGGAGGGGAGCACGATAGGAGTGCTCCCCTCTGCTCTGGCTGGCTCAACTGTGAAGAAAGCACCACGGCCACACTTCTTCCGCAGAGCAGCGCAGCGCAGCGCAGCTGGGTACCTTCCCAGGCTCTGCTGGGGCAGGAAGCACAGCCATTGCACTTTCCAGGCTTCTACAGGACAAGTCTGCAATGGTGGCATGATCACAGGTCATTGACAAGGAAAACCATCAATTATTTAATCTGTGATTGTACCACCTGGGGATGGGAGAAGCACGGGACTGCAATGGCGGCATGCAGAACTGTCATCGCGGTCCTATCCTTCTTCCATATCCATGAAGGGTTGGGAGGGTGATGCGGAAAGGACCTAATATTATGAATGATAATATGAAGGTAGATTGGGTTGATGAATTATTACTTCGGTCCACTCTGTCATAGTGAAAGTCATTTAAGGTTGCATCCAAACTTAGTTAGTTCCACTAAAGCCCACCTAAGTTATGTCCAGCTCTTTTCTTTTTTCTTTTAACAGAAACCAAGTGCTACTAACTTCAGTCTAGATCTAAGGCACCAATTTCTCTAAGAATATATATTACAGTCTTAACAATAAACACTTGGCTTGTTGGAAATAGCACTCAGCTACATAAGTTAACTGACAAAATATTTTAAAGAAAAATCAATTTAATTCAAGCTAAAATTTAAATTTAGTAGCAACAATTGAAAGGAAGATAGTTGAACTGAAGTTCACAATGTTCATTAGGACCTGTTTCATTCTTTCTGGAGTCTGGACAGAGAGAAAGCAGAATTTTTCTTCACCACTTTTGACCTCTCACCTTTTCCATTCACTTCCCTCTGGTTCATACCATATAGCAACTGCTAATCCACTTCTTCTTGTTAAGTATTTCAACAGACTGCACATCTGGTTGATTTGTTCAGGAAGGTGCATATTGCTATCTTTGCCAGAGCTTGTCAAGAATTTTTTTTCACACACTATAATAATATGGGATAATAATGCCTTTCAGAGAATAAGGCATCATGAAATATAATACACTGCTAAATGTCATAGTGCATCTATAATAATGAAACAATTATATCTCCATGTCTGTCTGTGGTAGCCATAATCCATTGGGACATAGCAGTAGATGTTTCAAATTAGACAGAATGCTTTTGGTTGTAGTCCAAATACAGTAGTCAATTTCAAGTTGAAACTCCAAAGGGACGTTCCCTAGAAACAGAGAAGGGAGCAAGCCACAGCTCATGGGAATATCATGGCAGATTGTCACCCAAGCTGCAATGGACAGTTTCATACTGAGATTCAAAGCAGGGTCTTCCTAAGGGCCTGGCATAACTCCTTCAGAAATAATTTTTTAAAGGGACAGAAAATAGTACAGGGCTTTGTCAGGCACTGTTGTGAAGGTTTTAAAAAATAGGGTGGGAAGTGAGAAAACAAGAGGCTCCTTGAAGTACTTTCAGTGTTTTAGACATAGATTTGGGCAGCACATCAAATAACAGGAGTCCTGAAGATAAATTTTTTTGCGTTCCTAAAGATACTTCATAAGAGTCAAGTCCAGCCAGTTTAAACTGTTCCTTGTTGCAGTTTCCTCACAATGAAACAGTGTTTGTTTCAGGACAGAGGCCCATACACACATTGTGTTGTTGCTTTCAATTACAGATACAAACTCATATTCATCTTTCAGCAATTCTATAAGAAACTGGGAACCTACTGAAGTGGTAGCAAATATCTGGTCCTTTAGATGTTCTTGGACTGCAGCTCCTCTCAGCTCTAGCCTGAGTTTGGAAAAAGATGCTTGGTGGGGCCTAACTCAAATTGTTAATCCTAAGAGGAGACTCACTGAATCAATTGCTGAACAGTAAAGCAACTATTGTGTAAATCCAATGAATTCACTGAGTCTACTGAAGTAGGAACTAGTAATTAGATTAAGGCTTTGGACTGCACCGGGGCTACGGTGCAAGGGGCATGGCCACTGTGCATGGAGGGCATGGCTGCATTACATAGGGGTGTGGCCAGGGCATGCGGGAGTGTGGCTACAGGTTGGGATGCTCAAAAAACATTGCTGTCCTGGGCGAACTGCCCTACCCACCCCCCGTCCCTATGCGACTGTGTGCATTTGTTCCTTTAACTTGCCTGTCAACTTATGGTAACCCCATAAATTCCATAGGGTTTTCTTAGACAAGGGATATTCTGAGGTGGTTTTGTCAGTTCCTTTTTCTGAAATATAGCCTACAGCCGTTGATATCCATTGGCAGTCTCCCATCCAAGTACTAACCAGGGCTGACCCTGCTTACCATCCAAGACCAGACAGGATCTGGTGCCTTTAGTACTGAATTTTTAATTTGTGGTGAAGTTTACAAAAGTATGGGGGGAGGGTTCTGCCTTATCTTTTTATTGTCTTAACATATGGTATATGGGTAGACAGACGTGACATATTTTAACTTACTATTGAAATTTTATTCTGTTTCTGTGCACAGCGTGCCCTCCTTACCCATGGTCTCTGGATGTGCGAGCTTAAGCATCCATGACTATGGCCTTTTCTGCATTTTATATTTAAAACGGGGCAGCGCGTCCTCCAGCGAGAACGTTTACACTTGGGGGCGAACTGGGTCCGGACTACTTAATGTTTGTCCAGACTTCAGCCCGCTCCAGAACGCCCAGAACTGGTGGTTCCCCATGCTATTGAAAGACTGATTAAAAGAGGACTTTCAATAGCCCGGCGCACCCCAGTCTGTCGCTGCCCTAAGTGTAGATTTGCAGGCTCGCGCCAGCACGAGACTCCAGATCTTCTGGGGCAGGCTTCCAGCTGGCAAGCTTCTCCGGTTGGTGGAGAGCCTCCACCAACCGGAAGCCTCCATTTTCATCTCCGGAGAGTGTGTAGCGCAGGCGTGTGCTGCTCCGGATTGTCGTGGATCGTCGGGGGGAGCATGCCAGTCCAGTGAGTAACAGACTGCCCCGTTTCCCCCACAAAGTGTGGAAAAGCCCTATGTCATGTCTTATATCTAACATGGCAGTAACATGCATGGAGATGTGCTGAAGTGAATATAACGGGACATGAGTATTTGCAAATTTTGCTATTTGTGTTTGCCATAGGTTGTGCTAAAACAAAACAAAACAAAAAGTACAAAGCAACAAAATTGCTACAAAAATTCTTGGACTGAGTAATCTGATACTAACTCCTTCTAGAGTACTAGCTAGAATGCAGTAATGGATATATCACAAATACAACAGTTATTTCACTGCACTATATCACTTCACTTCTCATATTCTGGGAGACCTAAGCTACTATAGGGCCAAATGTAATGTTTCAAAGGCGAATTTCAAAAACACAGAAAAGGATGGGAAGATAGTTACATCAACAAAGGTCAGTATAACTTTGAAAAATGGACATGAAGGGAAGAAACCAAATCTTCAACCACAATGGCAAAATACTTGCTGGCTAATGGAACCGTAATGAGGGAAATGCAAGTTTCAAGCTCTGGGAGTATGATATTCACAGAACTTGCCATTTGTATGTATCTGTGTGATAATGCTAAAATGTCTCAAGAAAATGCAGTTAAAATGCCAAGAGGATTCTCATCTCTTTCCTCTTTCCTCCTTCTCAAACACTCTTGTATGCTGACAGTTGACATGAGCTATTGATCTTAGTGTAGTGACAACCACTCTCTAGTCAAGTATCCACTCTTGTGACAATGGATGGGCTTCTGAGACAAGGACAAACAATTCCCTCTAAGAGCACTGCTTGTGTTGGAGACAAAACAGTACCTGTTATGTATCACTGAAGACTATTATTGTAACAAAGTACCCGGTAACATTTCACCAGAGGATACAAGAGGTCCTGGGAGAAGCAGCAATGAAAGTGAGGCACCTTTTCAATCTATTTATCAACCACTCAGTGTTCTGGTCTCTTAAACTCAAGGAAAAAAACAACAGTAGAATACAGGAAGCAATGGCAGGCAATCAATATACAAAGGCTCTTCATAAATAAAGCAGACAAGAAAATAGAGCTAAAACATCAGACTTCTGGTGCTGGTGCCAGACAATTTGCAGTTCACGTGGGCAGCCCTAAAGCAACTTTAAACCAAATTAAAAACCTGAAACCTTTCTCTGGGAAAGAGAGCTTTAGCTTTCAAGCATGTAAACTGACAAAAGCTTGGAAACATGACCCTTAGGGTCTACAACTCCTAGAATCCCCAGCCTGCATGGAGGCTGCCCACCTCAAATAGTCTGGATATCTTTGGCAATAGGCCCTGTGGGCTGAAAATTCACTGCTTAATAATAGATTGGTGAATGGAAAAATAGCCTTGGCCCAGAACCTGATCCTGGATAAGCATGCTGACCCACCTTGCATTACAGAGATCTGTCGGATGAAGCAACAGGAGGCATTTAATCTCTCCCAGCTTTCTCCACCTGGGTGTTCTGTACGTGTTTATGTGCCTTCAAGGCATCTGTGATCTTATGGAGACCCCATTAATTTCATAGGGAAGACTTATGATGACTCCATAGGGTTTTCTTAGGCAATGAATACTCAGAAGTGTTTTTTTTCCTAGTTCTGAAATATAGCCTACACCATCTGGTATTAGGAAGCCAAAATCTGAGAGGTGGAGAAGTGGAGTTCCAGTGGTCTATTGGGATTCCATTTACCTCACCAGGTATCTCATCTCACAGTCTTGAGTATATTATTTGAAGATTGACGAATAGGATTCTGTTGGTGTACTGCCCATCCTGCTGATCAGAAGCCTCCCTTCCTGAGTCCACTGAGGTGGTCTCAGTGGTGATATGGAGTTCTTCCAGCTTGTTGTGCTGAGAGACTTCACCATCAGCACGGACACCGCTTTGTCAGGAGCAGCTCAGGACTTCATATCCTCCATGATGATCATAGGTTTGTCCTATGGAGTGGTGCCATCCATGATGCAGGACATACGCTGGACTTAGTTTTCCATGCTAGGCAAGACTGTGGTGATCTGAGTGAGGAGGCGTTTCCATAGATCTGTTGTAATAGACAAATTATTACCTAGTGAGGTTTACATTCACTGGGATTTTGAGCCTCTGTAGGGGTGGCACTGGGCAATTAAGATGCTCCACCCCAGGAGATTATGGATCTGGATGGATTTGTGAAGGCATTTTCGAAGTTTCCTGTTGCCAGGCAATCCTGTCAAAGCCTGCCTAAACTGTGAAACACGAATATGGCCAGGGTGATGGACACAACAGCTCTAAGCATTCCATCCTGCAGAGTGGGGCCAAGTGAGTGAGCTGGTTTATTAGGGGTTGGGTGGCAATGAGACAGAGACCAGAGTACTGGTGGAGGAAAACACAGAGTGAGTATGACTAAACATAGGCTGAAGTCCATTAGAAAGTAGTGGTGGCAGCAGTCAATAAATCATTCTTCTCTTTCAGTTTTGCATCTGCACAGTGCTATCCTGCAGAATTGCCATGAGTGGTCAGAGGGCTTTTACACTCTGTCTCACAGAAGCAGAATATAGACCACTCAGCAACCTCCTATGAAGAATTTGCCACACATAGGTAATGCAGAAAAAAATCACTTGGATCTGCATCTGCTTTGCTGCTGTAGTTGATACAGGTCCAGTGAATGTAATCTTGTCTCCTGCTTGACCCATGTTATTGGATCTTTCACGTTGTGCATTCTAATGATGTGGACAGGCTCCTTGGAGAGGTGAAAGCTTCCTCATTTGCACTAGACTGGGGGGACTGCCTCCTCGCAGCAAGGCAAAGCCCATTCTGCCCAAAAGATTGTGATGAAGCCTTTACTTTTTCAAAAAAAAAAAAGGGGGGACCACTCCTGAACTCAATGATACTGGATAACTACTGTCTAGTCGCCAATATCCCCCCTTCTTTTTTGGACCAGATGTTATAATTCACTTTGAGGAGAGAGAGAAACTGCATGGGTAATTAGCAGTCTAGAGGTCAAGAAGCTGAGGAAACAACCCATAACTTAAAAAATTAAATCAGAGTCAAGATCCAGTTCCAAGTTTCCAAACAAGAGGCATTGTTTCCAAGCTGGTCTGGCTGACATTCACTTGGAGTGAATGACAGATGTTGCTCTGAGCATCTGATTAATGTTTGCTGCCTGCCTGCCTTATTTAGAGTGTCTGAGTGTTCAGTGAAAACACCTGGGACAGCTCCAACAGAATGGAAGTTGTGCTGAGCCTCTCCCCAAGCTGTGGACATCTCAGAAGGAGGCACTCTCATACTGCTGACATCTCAGAGGGAGGCATGACACTAGATTTTGGAACATGTTATGAGCTTCTGCCTCCTGAGGTTCATGGCTTGAACAGATTTCAGTACCATTGACAATGGTATACTTCTAAGGTACCTCTCTGGGATGGGACCTGGGGACACTAGTCTACAGAATGTTCCATATTCCTAAACTAAGATATGAGCCTAGATACACATTTTTCAGCAGTGGTGAGGAGTATATTTGTACAGCTAAACCTGGTGTTCCAGTTGTGCCCATTCTTTGAGAAGTCAGATCTGGCTACAGTGACACATGTCTTAGTTACATCCTGTTTGAATTACTGTGACACACCCTGTATGGAGCTATCTTTGGAAACTATTTGGAAACTTTAGTGCCTCTAAAATTCTTCAACCTGGCTGCTTACTGGGACTGGTTACAACATGCATGTAAATTGTTTATTGAAACAGCTCCACTAACTACCAGTTTGTTTTTGGGCAGAATTCAAAGCATTTGTTACAGTTTTGAAAGCCCTATATGATTTGGGTCAAGATTATCTAAAAGACTGTATCTCCTTGTATGAGCTTGCCCATATTTTAAGATATGCGCAGGAGGACTTTCTCTTGGTCCTTTTTTAAGGCTTCTCTCAAGTTGTGGAACTCCCTTTCACTGGAGGTTCCATTGTTTTTTGTAGAAAAAAATTACAGTAAAACATGCTTTTTTGTCACAGAAAACATAATTTTTGTGCAGAAAACTTATTTACTAAAAATGGAAGCATTTGTTCAAGAAAGTTTATTTTTATGAAAAATACAAGTTTGTTGTACAAAAATGTTGCTTTTATGCATAAAACTTTCTGTGCAAAAAATTACATTTTCTTTGCTAAAAGCATTTTCTTGTGAAAATTAATCCCCTTTACAGAAGTTCCAAACTGCAAATACAGTGACTTTTCCCTTATTGTGACCTCCACATGCATGCATGTGAGGTCACACAAAGTACTGCATCCCATTATAGTTAATGGATGCAGTGAGTGCATGCACATTGTATCCATTCACTATAAAGTGACACAACGCATTGTGTTTTTTGTTTTACAAATATACAAAGAGCACACTGTAATAGTTTTAAAAAGCAACACACACACCCCAAAACAAAAGGTATACTCATGCATTGGGGAGAAAACTGTTAAAAGTATTCATTCTTGCAAACAAAAACAAAACAGGTGACGATTTACATTCCTGCTTTTTAATCTTTCATTTAAAAAAAATGCAGCTTTTTAGATTTTAGAGCAATTGTTGGCTTGGCTTTATTCCCATGCACAAAAATATTTTATATGATTTTACATGAGTGCATATCTTCTCTCTTGCTCTCTCCCTCACTCTCTCCCTCTCCCTCTCTCTCTCACACACACTTTCCTTATTTTCTTTAGTTCTTTATGTGTGTGTTTACACTACTGGCAAACATCCCACAGGTAACATGCACTACATGCCCCTGCTTTTGCCAACATATGTATTTTTTGCACAACGTGGAATGAGGCATTCAATATCCTTTCCCACACAACCCTCAGAGTACAACTACAATCAGACAGTTCATGGGTGCTGCTCCATTTCCCCAGCCTCCTATCAAGGGCAGGAGTATGCCTGAGTGTCTTCCAGATATTCTGGAGTGTCCAGGAAGGAAAAGGTGTAATTACAATGGAGGTGGAGACTGTTTTCTTTCAGTCATCGCATTTCTAATGTTGCAGCAACTTAAAACTTCCACTGGGCTTTAACAAAAAAGAAAAAAAAACCTTCAGCTGGGCATTTAGAAATACAATTTGGGCACCAAAAAAGGTACAAGAAAGTTACCAAGGGACTACAACATAGCAAATGTACAAGATCTAACTGGGAATTATTTTCACTGTCTCTGTACAATGACAGAAATTGGGTAACTGAAGGAAAAAAATCACGTGGTGGGGACAGAACGGAGAGGCAATGCTCTCATCCCTACCTACATACTCTGCCAGTGTATGACAAGGTTTGGGGCATTGCCTTCTTATGTGTTGTGATCTTCAGACAGCTGGACAGCCACTAGCTGGGGATGTTTTAGGTGAAGATCCTGCATTGAGCAAGGAGTTTGACCCAATGGTATGATTTTTTTATTCTATTTTTTTTTAACCTGCCAGATGCCTGCTTAACATACCTGTATCTCCCAGCCACCTGCAGAGGTCTGAAATTGGCTCAAGAATACTGTGATTAGACAGTGTGTGAAACGGAGAACTGAATTCAATAATGTTTGTGGGGGTGGACTGGTAGCAAAGAACTGGTTCGGATTGTGAGAGGCCGGATGCATACTGCTTTATGATCAGAGCTTGTAGAATTACTGCTTGGTTCTGCACTTCTGTGATGTTGACTGAACAGTACAGTTAGAAGCCATGATCAGAACAAATCAATAAACCATTGCTAAGAAGATGCTGTAAAATTCCAGCACATATTCTCCTTGCCCAGTCCCTCCTCTTTCCTCCAAAATAAAACTGGCTGTATGAATTTTGCCCTAAACTCCCCATTAATTCAGAAACTCCTTTCAAAATGTGGATAGGGGATTCTGCCCATTCAATGCTTCTTCACAGAACAAGATTTCTTATTACATGGAAAGCCATATATGCGCATAGGTATGTTGAGTCTGTGAGACAAAACATATAGAGTTTGGGAGGGGGTAAAAAGAGATAGATCACCACCATTGCACAGCTTTTCATTCAGTACTGAACCCCCCTGATCCTGAACATCTGAAAGTGCTAACAAGTAGTGATTTCCATGTCGGTGGGGCTGTGAATCTGCTATGGGCTTTCAGTCTGAATGTTAAAAGAACTGTCCAAGGTACTGAGTCTAGCTTGGTTTGTAGGGTTCAGCAGTCTTTTTAGCTCCTTTAAAGCTAGTACTAAAAGCCCAAAGGAACATGGGAGCCACCAGCCTCTATTACACAGAAATGAAAATTAGAGCAGAGATGTCAACACTCAAACATGGGAAAGAAAAATAGAAAGCTATTTATACAAATGAACATGAAGGTACACCCATGTGAAAGTCCAAGGGAAGCAAGAATTACTTCACACAGATCTTACCTTGCCTTGATACTATCATCATTCCTAACACACAAAACAGAACTGAGCAAACGTGGCTTCAAAGCATTTGGGAAGCAGCTAGAAGCCAGTATATTTTAGACCCACCCTGAGGCTGCTGTTCTATCCAGTGGCAAGAACTGTGCCCAACAGAGGCCAAGTGTAAGCTAAAGAAGGCTCACAATGTGTCACAGGCACTACTATTTATGCACCTGACAGTCTATTGTGAACAAATATCTGAGTTAATTTGGGAACGCTACTTGGGATCATTGCAGATTTTCAGGTGAAGGATTCTGAGAGTAGTTGTCCAAAAAAGTAACTTCCAAATTCGAGTATTAGCTGGCAGGTATGTCACCAAGGAAGCAGACACTTACACACACACACACATTGCTTTAACACCTAACATATTCAACTTAATATTTCTATGTACAAAATATAACAAAGCACCATCACTTTTTAGTCACTACAAAAAAGGACTGTGCTAAGGTGGTCATTGGTGATGCATCACTATCATTATTAGTTTTTTTAAAGATTGCCTTAACACATTACTTTTAAATACTTAATTTTTTGGTAAAAAATTGAAATATAAACACTTACCAAAATTCTCCCAAATGACACTCCAAAGACCATTCTGAAGTAACAAATAAAACTCATAACTAAACAATAAAAAAGTTTGTTCTGAAAAAACAAAGGTAATCATGTTGTCCATATGGCTTAAAAGAAGTTACTTCCATCACATTACTTTCAAGCTATAAGCATTCTCATTATAAGCTCCTCAAATGGGAACGTGTCAATATAAACCTGATAGATTCAGTACTGTTCTGACAGCAGCATCCTGTTTTCCCCAGTGGTTGCCCAGATGTGTCTGGAAAAGCCCACAAACAGGGCATGATGGCAATATCTGATCTTATCAGATCTGTCTCCCTGTAGTACCCTACAAGGCAAAGCAAACCAGGGATATCTCCAAAGAAGCGACTCCAGCAGCAAGGACTGGGACCTTTGAATCCTCTTGCACCAGTCCACTACTTCCAAGCTTCACCTTATGGTTCAGTTTCTAGTTCTTGAAGTCCAAATGTTGAATTGCAGAAAGGCACTTCTCTGCTCAGTGGCCTCCTGGCTGACTGGTTTCCTGTGCTGTTGACCAGGTATGATAGGTCAGGAATCAGAAAATCTGAAGAAGGGAATTTATGGAAGCTGATATTCTGGTTCAGCAGGTTTCTTACTGCCCTGCACATCCTCCAGATTTGATATGGTTTAACTGGCAAAATATAATCTGATTGTCAAGATATATTAATTAGCACTGATATAAAACGGATCTTGATGTGACTGTAAGGCCAGGCTGGACAAAATCAAAACACTGGCTGAACCCATGCATAGCAACTATAGGTCAGAAATCTCCTCTAGGTGTAGCCAGATCATTGTCAGGGGGTCACCAGGTAAATACAGTGATAATTGACTTAAACTATGCTGTGACAACCCTGCTGTCAGACAATAGTGATAGAAGGTTTGCACCAAACCACTGATTGTTTCAACCCTTCTCCCCACTGACCTGGGGTCCCCACACCTGTCCCCCATTACAGAGCTATCATGGCAGCCATTAATTCTTTGTCACCTAGCACTAAGACCATTGACACTATCTGGACATCACTGTCTGCTCTGCTATGCCCATTGTTTACTTAGCTGGAGAGCCATTCACACCCCTGCCCTCCATGCAGATTTTTGGTACAAAACCTCCAGTTTTGAGTAGTCAGATGCAGTACCTTGCTTTTTGAATGCCACACTGTTGTTCTGATTCCCAATGAGTACCATCCTCAGGCACAAGTCTAAGCCACATCACTGTTTTCTCTACTGCTCTATGGACCAGTAATTATCACCCAAAAACCCTAAAACTCCGTTGTCAACCTTTCCTCCCTTTTCCTTCAGTTAGCCTTCTGCAAGTGTGTGAGTGCTTGGATCTTGCGCATGCATGACTGAATTCTCTTTAAACACACTTTATTTTACTTGCTTGAATCTCTGACTGTTTTTTCCCTGTACAGAACCCCGTAAATATTGGTGGGAGATCTTGTTAGGTTACACCCCTCTTGCAGTCCTCCTACTTGAACAATTAATTCCCCATTGTCACATGGAGGTACTGGCATTGCGGGTGAACCCCTGAGTTACCCACGTTTTCGGGTAACAGGTTCTGCATCAGAAGCCTGTTCCAGCTCTTCAGCTCCTTCTCTTCCTCTTGTTGCTGTTCCCCAGCTGCTATTGTCTGTTATGACTAATGTGATGGAAGTAACTTCCTTACACGTGGAACCCCTTAGCTACATAAATCTCTTGAGTGTTCATCTAAGTTATACTTCTTCCCTTCCTCCCAAAATATAAAATAACTCCACAGAAGCTGATTCAAAAAGACATCTCCCCCACTCCATTTATTATTAAATATTTCTCGAATTACCCTTCTGAATGGAGTGCCTCAGGCCTTGACACTGATGAGTAGTGGTGTTTTGGCAGGGAAAGTGTAATATGTGATATTTCTAACAATATACCTTCTAATTAAAATGGCTAGATCTGATAATTAATATGTTTCCAGCAGAGAATCATATGTGCATGTTCTCCAGCACTTAGAAATACCTGACATTAAGTTTGCAAGAGTAATCCTCAAATAGAATCAAAACCACCATGAGAGCAGCCAGCAAGCTGTGATTACTTACCACAACTTTCAGCCCTCCAGTGGAAAGAACTCAGCATGACTTTATATATATGAACAAAAACTTTTTCAGAAAAAGAATGGTATCTTGTGTCCACAACTAGGCACAATTTTAGATATTTTATTTATGAGGGTGATTGTGCTTTTAAGCATTTCCTAGACCTGATTTTTTTTTATTTCCTTTGGGCAAACATACAGGATCTAATAATTTCTAAAGATGATGAAGTGTTACTTTTTTAATCACTGCAACTCCCAGAATTCTCTAGCTAATGTTTCAATAATGGAAGATCCCAGGCCCAACCTCAGCCCTTGGGTCTTCCATTGCCTTTTCCACTGCATTCCATTTTCCAACAAAGAAGGCAAAAACATGAAGACAAAACAATGTCTACGGCAACAGATCTTCCTGCAAATCCACTTAAGAACCTGGAAACAACAGTTATTCATCCCATCCCCCACTCATTTCTCTAGGAAAACTAGTCTGCTCCTCCAGCAATTATTTACATTGCTTAAACTATCCTTCCTCAATCTGCTGACCTTCAGATGTGCTGGGCTACAGCTCCCATCACTCCAGCATGGGGGTGATAAGAGCTGTAGTCCAACGCATCAGGAGTGTACCAGGTCAGGAAAGGTGGATTGAAATGAGTGTTTCATTTTAATGATTATGGGTGGTGGTGTTGTTTTTAAATACTACATTTTGCACTACTTTATTGGAAGCTGCTGTGGCAATTATTTTAGTACAAATATGGGATAGAAATGTTAAGTAATCCCAGAATTGGGAAAAGTTAATTTGTGGACTAGAAATCCCATTCTGGCTGGAGAATTCTGGGAGCACTAGCCCAAACAAAGCAATGTAAATTAGATTTTCCAAGAACCCTCAACTTCTACAGTGAAACAACGAAGAGAAAGAGTTGGTAAAAGCTAGATGACAGTATGCCTCTTATCTTGTCTTTGAAGACCCTGTGTTGCTGGCAACTGAAAATGGTGGGGTGGTAAGAGACGGTGCACTTCATTAACGTCCTGATCCCTATTACAGTCACATGGCACACAGCTTATGGCAATTACTGTACTTTGGATGGCAGAAGCACCCACCATTTTCAATAGAGTCACTGACTCAGACAAGGTTTCTAAATTATTCTTATTGACTATAATTTTCAATTAGAGCAAATAAAACCATTTAATAACCTTTAACCTGGTTTGAGCGCTAACAGATGAGGGCTAAATTTATTGTGACAGCACCTAATCACATTTAACTGCAGCCTGTGATTCAACAGTCCTGATATCACATCCACTGCAGGTTTTGAGCTGGTTAGGCTGTTATACTGCAAAGCTTACAGGGGTGGTATGCTTCTTAGTTTCTTATGGAGCTGGGCATTTTCCAGCTATATAGTATGCACTGCCATTGCTTTTAAAGAGTCCCACACAGCTTTACTGTTGCATCCAAAGCCATTTTTCACACGGAATGCAACATTTTCCACCAGTTCTGATGGAATTAGGAGTTACAAGAGACATAGAGTTGCTGCAGTCCTCATCCTTTTTTGCTCTCTTTCTCACAAAGCCTAATTTAACATGTACATCATGTTGTCACATTGTGTGTTGTTCTGCTTCTTTATAAAATGGATAACCCAATGATATCATGTGATATGTTATGTTATACTAAACCATTATGGGGCATAGAAGCAAATAAATGTACAGTAGTCTCAGCTCCAAATTCCATAGCTCCTGTATCTTCCACTCTTACTTACTTTGATCCTAAGATAGCAGATTTATGTTAAGCTTGTATAAAGAAAATTTAAAAATCCAGAGAAAAATATATATAGCTAGACCCTTTATTGTACATTTGTGGATTTGGAGGGAGAGAAGGCACAGCTCCATCATGCCTATGCCCAGTAACTAGGAAAAGTCCTCCTCCATACCAATTGCCACTGCTGTGAAGAAGAGAAAGACAAGCAGGTACAACTCCATTGTGTCTAGGCCTAGCAGCTGAGGAAAGGCACTCCCTCCATCCCAACTACCACTGCTGTGGCCTCTAAAGGGAAAGAAGAATAGGCAGGCATGGCTCCATAATGTCCAGGGCCCAGCAGAAGAGAAAGGCCATCACTCCATTCCAGTTACCATTGTTGTGGCCTCGGAGGGAGAGAACAGCAACCCATCTGCTGGCCTAATCTCCTTCCTCACTGCTATTCCCTTCTGTCCTGTCTTTTTAGATTCTAAACCTAACACAGAATTGTCAAATTAATAATTGTAATGTACACTGATGGTGCCAAATAGATGATGATGATGATGATTTCCAATATCCTGCCCCATAAAAATCTTTGGGCAGTTTCAGATAAAATCAGCTGAACAATTCAAAAAAGCATTAAACATTTTTATGTATTTAATCTGGATTAATGGTTGCACACTGTTGCCCTCCATCTGATTTGGACTACAACTTTCCTTAGCCCCCAGACAACATGGCCCATCCTCAGAGATAAAGAGAGCCAAAGTTCAAAATATCTGGATGATAACTGAGGGACATTTTATAATCCATTTTGTTTATTCTTGGGTGCTGAAGTTCTTATTTCATGCAAGTTTGTTCCTTTGGAGATGTTTGTTCCTTTGGGGATGGAACATTGATTGCATAAATGCTATATTATGATTGCATCAATGTTATATAGTTGTTTTTTTTCAGTGAAATGAAGAGAATTTTAAAGGCTACATGATCCTTTTTTTCCCTAGCCACAGCTCATATAGTTTTCATGATTGCATTCATAATATCAAGACGTGGAGGACACCGTTCAATATCTCCAACAACATTCCAAAATCATGAGATGCAAGAACATGGGAAGAGGGCAAAGGAGTGTGAGGACGACAGATGAACTACAGAGGGAACAGCATCCCAGCAGTAGAGATGAATGACGGCCATGTCATCCTGGAAGCCAACCCAGAAGAAAGGCCAAGGTTCTACTGATGGCAAGTTCAAGGCATCTGATCTCTTTTCATAGTTCTTGGACTAGATAGCTTTCCAAAAAGAGATTGCTTTCAAACAGAGAACCTTCATTGGTTTTTTTTTAAAAAAGGAAGGGGCACATAGCCACCATATTGGTGAAAAATGGCCAATTTCTGAGAACCAAGTTGTACTTACAGGTGAGGTCCTACTCAATAGAAAGTGGGAAGGAGTACATGAAGCGGGAGCAGTTTAGAGAGCTAGCTATAAGAGGCAAAAGAATGCTATGAACTGCTCTCAGATGAAAGAGTAGAAAGAGTGGACTCTTTCAGATATCTGGGGCCTTGGCAACTGGCTAAGGTCAGTTGGAAAGGGAGTTCTTGATGTGCAGCAAGATCACCACTATCACCACAACAAACTGCCATTATACATGTAAATGGAAAAATAGATGTTGGATTCCAAACTTTGCCATACCCCAGTTTAGCACAAAAACAGAATCCATGGTAGAAGATAAAGACGAAGGGGTGAGGAAAAGCAGATATGAGAAGGCTTGGCTCTCAATCATTTTCTGAAGTTCCAGTAGGCAAAATAAATGAACTATATTTGGTAGAACTAGCTAGTCAAAGCTTTGTCTAAAAGTCTGTCGTTTAATCTAGAGAGAAGTCATAGTTGACTTTTGACTAATTCAGCATGGTACATTTGGACAAACTATAAAAGAAAAATATAGCTCTATCACTGCATACAGAATAGAAATTATTTACTTTATAATCTTCAGGAATTCTCAATTTGAATAAAAACAGAGAAGCTTTTGCCAAGGCTTTCAAACTAAAACAGTAAGTTAAATTGTCCCACTATAACATAATCACAGACCAATTCTTGAATACAGCCACAAAGATGAAATCTAAATGCATCCCAGATATTCAAATTTAGCAGCAAATCCTCTACATAATTATGCTGATTCTTCAGCTGTTGGTTTTATTTTGAATTTGGGCTTTTGTTGTTGTTTTATCAAGCACAGACTTCTACATATATAATCACACTAAAATAACAGACTGCATGTGTAGAGGTGCAAAATATAGTGTAGCTTTTTATACATATCTGCTCAGTAATAGATTCCAATGTGTTCAATGGGGCTTATTAATGTGGGCACATCACCATCATTATTGTTATTACTTTTATTTATATTCTGCTTTCTCCCCAAAATTGGGATTCCAAGTAGCTCACAAGTTAGAAGAACAGTACAATTATAAACACGCAAATGCAAACATTAAAATAGAATTTAACTATTTACAGTATTAAAGCAATTCACACCTTAAGTTAAAAGAATAAAATGTGATTAAAACAATACAAATCGCTTAAAAACAATTCACTTCAAAACAATGCAGCGCTCCCTAACCTGTTCTTTTAACATTTTCTGTTTTAAAAGCATGTATGAATAAAAAGGTTTTAGCCTGACAATGGAAGGACAACAAGGAGGGCATTCTGGCCTCTGTGGGAAGGGAGTCCCAGAGCCTAGGGACAGCTACCAAAAGGGACTTCTCTTGTGTCCCCACCCACCATGCCTGTAATGGTGGTGAGACTGAGAGAAGGATCTCTCCTGATGATCTCAAAGCATGGGATGGCTCATAAGGGAGATGCAGTCTGCCAAACACCCTGGACCTGAGCCACATAGGGCTTGATAAGTCATAACCAGCACTTTGAATTATGCCTGGAAACAAACTGGCAGCCAGTGGGGCTGTTGCAACAGGGGCAAAGTATGGTCTCTGTAACCTAATCCAGTTAAGAGTGTTGCTGCAGCGCTTTGGCCCAGCTGAAGTTTCTGAACACTCTTCAATGGCAGCCTCAAGTAGAGTGTGCTACAGTAGTTCAAATGGGATGTAACTAAGGCATGTACCAGTGGCCAGATTGGCATCTCATGGAATGGGGCAGTTTGCACATTGTGTGCTGGACTGGTATTTCTGTGCTGGTACACACATTAAATTGACTTCAGTATATTACGTTAGCTGTGCAAGGCTACAGTGGGCCACCTAGAATAACTTTTTAGGCAAGTATCTGAACTGCAACTGACATGAACGAAAGGCATGAAGGTTCTACAGTACAGGTACTGTTTTTCCACATATCAAGGCACATAAGATATTTTCAACCATCTGAATTAACACATAGGCTAGGGAAATTATTTCATCTGTAAAACCTGGCCCACCTTTAAAATCTTTAATAGTTTATCAACACAATGGTTGTACACAGCTGTAAACTGCTTTCCCATTTTAACAGATAAACTACAAAAATACTGCCAAACCTATTTTTTCTAGTATTGCCTATAAACTCACCCTGAGTAATGATCCATGGAGCTCAGCATCATACAATTTGATTGGCAGCATGGATTTTTCAAGTATTTCTCCCAGTTCTTCACCCCTATTTGTTAAATTTGGGAACAGATCCTGGGTTCATGTATTTCTACCCCGATAAAGACTGACTCAAAACAATTTTCTGCGGAGGCACAAGACATGATAGGATTCACAGTCATCCTGCTATATGACATACAGAAACCAAGCAAACAGGCAAGTGAATCTTAATTCAGTACAGCACCCTCCACTGCTTGAGCACAGCAGGCTATTTGGGGGGCTCAGAACAAGTTGTGTGGCAAGAGATTCCCCAGCACCTGACACCCTAGGCAGGTGCCTCAGTATGCCTAATGGTAGAGCCTGCTCTGTTTCTAATCCCCTCTTCTACTCCATTCACTGTATGAAGAAGTGATCATATGCACCTAAGAGATTTTGCAGTTACCTGAGTGTGGGATTTCCCTTCACACTGGATACTGAATATACATAGCTTCCGAGTAACACAGGATCCCATATTTAACAACTAAATTTTATGAGTGGGAACAGTGCTGCTTTGAGTCTCACTGTCAGGAGAAAAGTGGGATATAAATAAATATAACAACAACCACAACAACAGTATGATCTCTTACCAGATAGGACCAACAGGCCATCTGGAGCAGTACTGTTTGCTGTGGCAAACACTAGCATTCCAGGATCTCCCAGGATGGTATTTGCCAGCTCTACTGATAATGCAGCACATGTGATCCAGGAATCTTAGCTAAATGTGCATCAACAGTGTGATGCGGGGGGGGGCCTAATGCTATTCTAAGTTGCATCAGTAAAAAAAACTGGCCCTCCCTTGAAGAACTGAATTGAGTTCCAGGCAGCATAATTTAAGAAAAACATCCCAAATGTGTCCCCAGGAAAGTGACAAAGCTGATGTAGGTTCTAGAAATCAAGCCCTATGCAAAACAACAGAGGGAACTGGGTACATTTAGCCTGGCAAAGAGGCAATTAAGAGCTGATGGCAGCTATCTTCAAGTATTTAAAAGGCTGCCACATAGAAGATGGAGCATGCTTGTTTTCTGCTACAATAGGAGGAATGATCCAAACAAATTAGTTCCAATTACATAGAAGATTTTGACAAACATTAGAAAGAATTGCCTAACAGAAGAACAGACTTCTTGGAAGGGGATGGAGATTTTATAAAGCACAAAAGGTTTTCAAGTAGAGGCTTAATGGCTGCCTACAAGAAAGATATTTTAGCTATGTATTTCCTGAGACTCATTCAAACTCTAAAATTCTGAGCTATCTTATATCTATTTGACAAAGATCCCAAGGTTTTACCTCTAACCTACTATCCTGCTTCCTTGAAACAGTGGCTACATGAGCCAGATTCCTGATAGTGATGAAAAGTCCTGATGTTATCAAAAGTTTACACCAATATATGTAATTTCAGGGATGCTAATGCATGAGGTATTGAGTACCTCCTCATGCAATATCCCCTGCCAGTGTGCTCCCACAACCATTTAATGGTTGGGAGAAGAGGAAGCACCTGGTCAAAGTGTGGCTGCAATTCCACAGCGAGGAAAACTAAAAAAAGATATTGCCTTCCCAAGTCTCCAGTATAGATTAGCATTGTTGTTGTTGCTGCTGCTGCTATGAGCTTTCAAGTTGTTTTAGACATATGGTGACCCTAAGGCAAACCCACCAGAGGGTTTTCTTGGCAAGATTTATTCTGGGAGGAAGGGAGTTGTCCTTGCCTTCCTCTGAGGCTGAGAGAATGTGACTTACCCACAATCAGCCAATGAGGGCTCCTAGTCATACCATTTGATCACACTAGCTCCTTGCAGATTACTGTACTCTAGTAATGCAGGACAGTAACATCTGCTTTCTTAGCCTAGCTGTGGAATAGCACCTGGACACCATCCCCTGGCCACTGCATGGTCATTGGGGTACATTCTGGTGCTGAGAGGCTGCCTTTCATAAGAGGTAGAAAGTAGCCCAATGAAATTACATGAATGAACTATTGAACTCCACCCACCAATGTATGATTTTAGCTAGGACAAACCCATCTCCAGAAGATAGATTTATATTATTGCCTTCTAAAACCCCTATCCCACATTCCCAGTTTTACTGTGTGTCCTTTTATGCCACTGATTTTGATTATTTTATTCTTCTCTGTCAATCCTAGATTTTGCAAACCACCCTAACAGAATGTCCCACAGTCTTTGGAAGCCTAGCTTGACACTTAAATTTGTCTTGGAAGCAGATCAGGCAATCCAGTATTTGGTAAGTAGCCACAGGGATGGTCTCTCACCCTTGCTGCTCCCACAATGCTTATGCCTTATCTATAGTACTAATCCAGTGCAGGTGCTGTGCTCTGTAGGATGGCTCAGCTGTCAGCATCCTTCTTGGATGCTTCTGTGCCAGCACACCAAGTCTTAACAGTGTTCAGAACTGATTTATATCAATATACATCTTCCCGTAGAACTACAAGTGGCCATATCAGCATTAGACATATTTGATCTTCTCTACAACTGTCCATTCTTAATGTGCCTTCATTAAAACTGAAATAGGAATAAATAGGGAGACAGATTGGAATAGCAGCAGGAGGGCAAGAAAGTGAACCAAATTTTCCAGCAGCACATTAATCCGGCTGAAAATAAGTTCCTGAAGCTTCAAGCCAACTCTAGAGGAAAGTGTCCAGTCTCACCAATTTCCTTGAATTTCCTGCCTTAAGTAAACATATTTATTAATTATATATATGTCACATCCATGGATATGTATATCCAAGCAGCTCAATGTGGCATACATGTTTCTCATCCTCTGAGCAGGCAACTCTGTGAGGTAGATTGGGCTTAATGAGAGTGACTGCCCCAAGGTCACACAGTGAGTTTCATAACTCTTCAGGGAATTGAATCTGGCTCTTTAAGCCTAATATTCTGCTTTATAAGGAAAGTATGCAATTAAATGATCTACCTCCAGAACCTGCAGTCCACTTCTCTGCAGCTGCTTTTTATATTGTAAGAACTAAATACATTACTTTCATTCATGTGATTAAGAACATAGCCATCTTGACTACTCCTGTGCTCTACTCAAATTTCCGTATCATTTCAAACACGGGTTGGAAATGTGTTCTGCTGAGTTTTCACAGAATCACTGAGCTGGGACCACAAAGACTATCTAGTTCAACCTCCTGCCATGCAAAGATACAGAAACAAAAGCATTCTTGAGACAGATAGCCATCCAGCCTCTGTTTAAAAACCTTCCAAAATGATTTGACAATGGCACTTAAGGGTGAAACAAGAGGGAAAAATAGGGAAGAACTGAAACCAATTAAAGAATACATACAAAGAAAATGGGCGATTCAGAAAGAAACATGAAAAGAATGAAAACAAGCAAAGATATGGCAAGTCACAGAAAAAGGGAAATGATCTATTTATCTATCTATTTATGTAGATTAAGATAGAAGATCAATAGAAGAACAAGAAATAGAAATAGAATTAGATGTTGGATAGGTATATAAATTTATAAGTATATAGGTATATAAATTTGATTGTATATATTTCTTTGCTTTCTGGTTCTTATATATTTATAAAAAGAAATAATGATTATTTGTAAATATTGTTTGCTATAATAAAAAAATTTAATAAAAAAAATAAAAATAAAATAAAAACCTTCCAAAAAAGGATTCTATCACCCTCTGAAGCAGTCTACTTCATTTTCATACAGCTCTTACAATGAAGAAATTTTTCCTAACATTTAAGTAGAACCTTTTCGCTTGTAATCTGAATCCACTGGTTTATGTTCTAGTCTCTGGAGCAGCATGAAAGAAACTCTCATGTTCTACATAACATCCTTTCACTTATCTAAAGATGGCTATCACATCATTTCTCAGTCCTCTCTTCTCTAAGACAAACATCCTTATAGTGCGTGGTTTTTTTCCATCTTAGTCACTGTCCTCTGGACACATTCTAGCTTGTCAGTATCTTTCTTGAACTGTCATACCCAGAAATATACACAGTATTCAAGGTGAGGTCTGACCAAAGCAAAATAGTGTGATACTATAACTTGCCTGGATCTGGACGCTATACTTTTGTCGATGCACCCCAGAACTAGATTGGCTTGACTCTGTTTAGTTTGTGGTCTTTTATGAGCCCTGGATCCTTTTCACATGTAGTGCTGTCAAGCCAATGTCATCTATCCTATACTGAGGCATTTCATTTTCCTGCCTAAATGTAGCAATCTTTGTTGAAATTCATTTTGTTGATTTTGGCCCAGCTCTCCAATCTGTCAAAATCATTTTGTCCTGTCCTCTGGGGTATTCATTACCCTTCCTAATTTGGTATTATATGCAAATTTGATAAGCATGCCTTCTTTTCCATCATCCAAGTCATTTATAAAAATGCTGAATGACACCAGATCCAAGACAGAATCCTGTGAGACCCCACTAGTCATTTGTGTCCAGGATGAGAAGGAACCACTGGTGAACACTCTTTGGATTTGGTCCATCAGCAATTACAAATGGACCTCATAATAGCACTGCCTACTTCACATTTTATCAGCTTATCTACACAAATATCATGGGGACTGCGTCAAAGCCTTACCGGACTTAAAATATACATCCATGGCACTTCTCTGGTCTACTGAACTTGTAACTCTATCAAAAAAAGGATAAGATTAGTTTTGGTATTGCTTAATTTTGGGAAACCCATGCTGTTTCTCAGCTATCACAACAAATGTGATAGCTAGAATGTACCCAGAATGACTGTTAAATGATCTGTTCAAAAACTTTGAACACTGATGTCAAGCTGACTGGTCAGTAGCTTCTCAGGTACTCTTTTTCTGTCCTTTTTTTAATTATGGGTGACAACATTTACCCCATTTTTAATAGAATTTATCACATTCTTACTACCTGAGCCCATACACAGGCCAAGACAGAGCTGAATAGCAAAATCCACTTTCCAACATTAGCAACGCAGTTTATCAGGGGGGAAATAAGTTCAAAAATGTGCATATTAGTGACAAGTATGCATCAGAATACAGATAGCTGAAAAATACACCCAAACAGCACTGGATCACCTTTTAATCTTATTTTCTTTAACTTGTATGCCACCTTTTTGCTGGGCATGACAGCCAAGGCAGCTTGAAAGAATGCTTATAGGATATAACTAGAAACCTGATAATTAAAAAGTTTAAAAACCTTTCATGTTAAAACAACAATAATTTAGAACAGTATAAAATGATTTTTAAAAGCAAGAAAGATAAACAAGAAAGACAAATGAGCATCATGAACATTGCTCTTTAAAGAACCCTTCTGGCCATCAGTTACTCATCAAATACTTATTAAAGTCTTTACTTGCTGATGAAAGATGGGTGTCAGCTAGCCTCCTGTGGAATATGTAGATTACAGAAATGTGCACGAACATGTGTACATGAGGAAGAATATGCACCAAACCCCCACCTATTTGTATGTAGACATGGGCCTAAACACTGTTAGTAGTTCTAGATGATGTAAACTCATTGAATGGTGAGTCAACATTTATATATCTCCCATTGATTCAATGACTTTATTCTAGTTGGCACTTTTATTATTTTTTATTACAATTTACAATTTTTATTACAATTTTTTACAATTTTTATTACAGTTTTTATTACAATTTAGACATTTTCATATATTTTTAAAACCTTGAAAACTTTTGCACAAAGCAGATCAAATAAGATTAACCTGAAAATCTAACAATGTCTGCAAATATGGAGGTGTTAGATCCATCCATCTCTATCTACTTCACATAAATTTAGCAATCTCATAAACTAGTCTCCCAATTAAAAAGTTGTTTTTGCATAAAATAATATAGTAGCCTGCCTCTCTATGCCAGTAAGTCATGATAAACTTATAACTTAAATGCAAAAAAGTAGTAACACATACATCCCTTTACATTTTTAATATTTTCCCAAGGCCATCTGATATTATATGCATGACTTGCATGTTTTTAAGTCTAAGGAAATCCTGATTTTGAATATTTTGAATATTTAATGCAAATCATCTGTTGATCTAAACCTTCAGCCACCATGCAGCTCAGCAATCATTATACAGATGCTTTGGTTATTCTCCCTCAAGAGAGTGTTCTCATCTATGAGACTTCCTGTGCCTAAAGCCAAATAGTCATACAGTTCTGTCTATTGTTTTTAAGAGGTATTTTCAGGTGCAGAGTTATTTCTCCATGGTCAGTACTGACTAAGATTGTAACAAGCCATCCAGCAGGCAAGGAGTACAGGAAAATAAATCAGTAAGAGCTTGTTGAATTATGCTTTGTAACACAACTCAGGCCTTTTATCTGCCTTAGCCAATGGCTTTGCTATAGCTGCAGAGGGAATTCAAAGGTGTTATTTTCAAATAAAAACATACTGAAAGAGTCAAAGAAAACTGTCATTAAGGATATCAAATGGGCATGACATATGATTCAGAGGACTTTGATTCATTTCATTAATAACAGACCATACTGTAAATATGTATACAACTGCCTTGGATAAAGTTTTTACTAAAAATATTAGAACACTACAACACCAAGTTTTCTATAGTGAATGAGCATGTGTAGGAAACTGACCAACTTAATCTGTTATGTGCCACAAAACACCTGCTCACCAAATGTAGTGATTCTGAATTCACCGGATGTATCTGTAAACCAAGTATCTTCTGCAAAGGGAAAACATGCCAGCCATTCACCCAAATATTCCATGGCACTCTGGTTATTCCCTATCCCTGCATTGCAAGAGAAGGGAAGAGGGAAGGAGAGTGGAGGAGGCCCTTAGTGTGTTCCAGAGGTGCAAGTAACTCCATTAGATCACACCAATTTCTGAAAATAAAGAGAATGAGCCCTGGATGTTACTGAGTTCTGTTTTACAAAGTAGTCAGAGTCACAGTCTTGATCATTGTTATATTTCTACATTAACCACTATTGTGGTATTAAAATGATATTTTCTCCACCAACTCTTCTGTGGACAATACTCCTAATATTAATGAAAATATTTTACTTATATCTCACTGTTTCTCACAGTTTACCTGTAGCTGCTAAAGATTCTTCCATCCAGGCAGCTAGGACTGCTGAACTTCTGCAGTAGACCTGTGCAGTAGACTACTTTCAGCATATTGGCTTTGGATACTTCAGACTACAAAATGAACTAACTTGCCATGTCTCCCAGAGTAATATGTCATACAGAATAGTCCTTATGTGTATAGATTCAATCATAATTTGGCAACCTGATGCCTTCTGCATGTTTTGGACAACCATTCCCATCAAGCCCAACCACCACAACCATAAAACAGTGATTACAGTAGTTGTATTCCAAGTTGCCTACCTGCTGCTTCATTTAAAATGAACATAGAGTTTTAAATGTCCCATTGCCTGGCCCTGATGTTACACTAAAATAAACTTTCCAGCTGATCAAACAAAATTGGTCAAAATTCATCACAGAGAAAAGCCATTCCTGGCAGTTAACAACAAGTATCTTGTTACAGCTGATGTCCCAAGAACATTAAAATCAGTGACTTTCATATAAATGTATTTCAAGGCCATATTGTACATCTAATATTTCTGTCTTCTCTGATTCTGGTCTAGCCACATTTTAATTGGTTTGCTTCCATATATAACAGAATGAGCAACAACCTCCATACTGAAAGCTCTGTTGTTTCATCCTAAACTTGATCGAGCAGACCCCCTGAACTCACTTAGACATGTTAGTGTTATCTAAATTACATTCTGATTATTTCAATGGGTCTGCTCTAAGCATGACTGAAAAAGTATTTATTCCAAACTGCTATAGTACTTTGCTACCACTTTAATTGCCACGGCTCCATGCTATGGTTTCCTGGGTTTTGTCTGTTTATTTGTTTGGAGAGGCACTTAGAATTTTCTGCTACAGAATTGCAGTACTGCACTTTGGGGGCATAGAATCATAGAGTTGGAAGAGACCCCAGGGGCCATCGAGTCCAACCCCCTGCTATGCAGGAACACAAATCAAAACATTCCCAACAGACGGCCATCCAGCCTCTGCTTAAAAACCTTCAAACAAGGAGATTCTACCACACTCCCAGGCAGCATATTCCACTGCCAGACAGCTCTGACCATCAGGAAGTTCTTCTTGAGGCTCAAGTGGAATCTCCTTTCCTGCAGCTTGAATCCATTGCTCCTTGTCCTAGTTTCTGGAGCGGTAGAGAACAAGCGCGCTCCCTCCACAACATGACATCACTTCAAATATTTAAACATGTCTATCATGTCTATCTTGTCCCCTCTTAACCTTCTCTTCTGCAGACTAAACATCTCTGGCTCCCTAATCCATTCCTCATAGGGCATGGCTTCCAGACCCTTCACCATTTTGATCACCCTCCTCTGGACACGCTCCAGCTTGTCGATATTCTTCTTGAATTGAGGTGCCCAGAACTGGACACTGTATTCCAAATGAGCCCTAACCAATGCAGAATAGAGTGGTATCATTATCTCCTTCGATTTAGACACCGATCTAGGCATGATTTAGAGGTATCGAGGAGAGAATGTTAAGTTCCTCACCAAACTATAGGATGGACTTATAACTTAAAATGGTAGCAAACAGTTATAACTGTGTAGTGTGGATAGGGATCCAACTTTCCGTATTTAAGCAAATCTGAACATCAAAATGAAAGAGTCCTATGTCACAAACAACTACGAAGATCAAACAGAACATTTCCATTTCATCATCACTTATTTATTTATTGTATTTATATACCACCTTTCTTCCAGAGTGGAACCCAAAGTAGATTCTAGAACAGTTAAAACATTTACAATAAAAATTAAAAACAATTAAAATCAACCACACAAAACAACATAAAATCTTTATAAAAACATATCAATATTAAAAAATAAATAGAACGTTGTAATAAAAATAAAAAGTTTTCCTGGTCACAAATTAAAAGCCTGCCTGAACAAGTTTCTTGTTTTTTTTGGGGGGGGGTCCATTGGTGAAAGGAAATCAAGAATGGGACCAGCCTAACTTCTTGTGGAAGAGAGTTCCAGAGGATGGGAGCTGCCACTGAGAAGCCTTTCTCCCTTGTCTTCACCAAGAGAGCCTGTGATGGTAACGGAATCAAGAGAAAGCCTTCCCCTGCAGATCTTAAAACTATGTCAGGTTCACATAGGTAGATATAGTCTTTGAAATAGTCCAGATCTAAGCCATGACCAACACTTTAAATTGTGCCCAAAAAGAATCTGGAAACCAGTTAAGCTGTTTTAACAAGAGAATTATACACTCCCTATAACTGGCGCCACTCAGCACTCTGGCTGCCACATTTTGAACCCACTGAAGTTTCCAAACAGTTTCCCAAGGCAGTACCACATAAAGTGCAATACAGTAATCTATCTGAAATGCAACCAAGGCATGTGTCACTTTAGCCAGATGTGATATCTCAAGGAACAGCTCAGCTGGTGCACAAGTTTTAGCTGTGCAAATGCACTCCTGGCCACTGCTGAAACCTGAGCATCAGGCTCAAAGTTGTCCTGGAGAACATATAACCCCATCCAGCATAGGCAGAGTCCCTGTTCCCTAATCTGGCTTTCGGCTGACCAAGAACAGCTATGTCTTGTCTGAATTAAGCTTCAATTTGTTTGCCCTCATCCAGTCCACTACTGACAACAGACATTGGTTCAGTATCAAGACAGCTTCCTTGGAATCAAATGAAAAGCAGAGATAAAGTCGGGCATTATCAGCATATTGATGACACCAAGCCCCGAACTCCAAATGACCTCTCCCAGTGGTTTCCTGTAGGTGTTAAACAGTATGGAGACAAAATGGAACCCAGAGGGACTCCAGTGCCCAATAGCCAAGGCATCGAACAGAACCTTTTGAGTTCGTCCCTCCAGGAATGACCAAAAGCACTGCATAACAGTCTCCCAAGTCCCATCCCTCAGAGTTGGCCCAGAAGGATACCATGGTTGATGGTTATTGAAAGCCTATGAGAGGTCCAGCAGGACCAACAGGGACACACTCTCCCTGTTCAGTTCCCTGTGTAGGCAATCCACCAAGGTGATCAAAGCTATCTCTGTCGCATAACCCGGCCTGAAGCCAGATTGAAATGGATCTAGATAACTTATTTCATCCAATAATCTTTGGAGCTGGAAGGCTACCACACACTCCAGAACCTTGCCCAAAAATGAAATATTAGAGACTGGTCAATAATTATCCAGAATGGTGGGAATCCAGGGAAGCCTGTTTAGTAATGGCTTCACCACAGCCTCTTTTAGGCAAGATGGAAACTCTCCTTGCTGCAGTCAGGCATTCACTGTTTACCTTACCCACTCAGCCAGTCCTCCTCTAGCTGCATTCAGAAGCCAGAAGAGGCAAGGATCCAGTATACATATGGTGGCTCTCACTTCTCCAACGATGCTGTCCACATCCTCAGGCTGCACAAACTGAAATATATCTAGCAGTACAGGACAAGCAGGTGCCAAGATTGTATCTAACTGGACTTGTCTCGACTACAGCATCCAAGTCAGGCTGAATCTGAGTGACTGTGTCTGCAAAGTGTCTTGCAAATTCATAACAGTGGGCTGTCAAGTGGTCTTTATTTCCCTCTTGTGGGTCAGAATGTATAAGGCCCCTAACCACCTGAGACACTGTACAGATGCAATGGCAACAGAAAAGTATAATTACTTCACTAACACCATTGCCACAGAATAGGCTTTCCAACAAACTCTAGCCTGTGTTCAGTCAGACTCACTCAAAGTCTTCTGCCAGCTTCGCTCTAGCCTCCATCCCATTCATTTCATCACTGCCAGATCCCTAGTAAACCAGGGGGCTCATCTGGCTTAACTTCATGGGGGCAGGACTCTTAGGGGCAATTGTGTCCGCTGCCCTGGCCTATTCCAGAGATCAGCCAGGGATCTGACAAGACCATCTGCCAAGGCAACAGGAAATTCCACAAGAGCTGCCAGGAATCCATCTGGATCCATATGTCTCCTGGGACAGACCTTCTTAATCTACCCTACTCCTGCAAAGGCTCTAATTCCCAATAAGTCTAAATCTCACCTGGTGATCAGTACTTATGCAACGCTCTCCAAATGGTTTATGGTTTTCCAGCCTGGAAATCACTTTATATCATTCTTCTCTTTATAATTTTGTGACCTAAAGTTCCCACCACTGGCAATCAGTTTATCAGAGTCTTGCAGTCTTCTTCTTAGAAACAAGTTAAATACAGTTTGAAACCATTTTCCTAGTCACTTTATTCAACAATTTGCCTATTCTCATTTTGTAGAAATTGATATCCTGCAACAATTTCTAAAATAAGTTCTTTCAACCAAGAGAGCAGGTCGAGGAAGTGATCTCCTTGAGACCAAATTGAATGAAATCACCTGACTAAAATGTAAGTCCTATATATTATTTGCTTGTTTGTTCAGTTATATATCTGTGGCTAGAGAAATCTGACCTTCTGTTAAAGAGACTGCCCAATGTCAATAAAAGAAATGTGTCCATTTCCTGCAGCTTCTTTGATACACCACATGCGTTCCCGCATATGGCATTAGGTCAAAGCATTCAATTCACATTAATTTTAAACATGTTAAATTCAATACCATCTCAGTATCGATATTTGACATTTCACATGACCCTTCTATGCAAACAGAAAGAATACCCAGAACATGAAAGAGCTTACAATAATGGAATGGCTTTTTAAGACATATCACTCAATCAATGTGCTATTTCTAGTGACAGATTCAGCTTCAGAACATAGTTCCTATTCTCTAAGGTACTTCAAACACCTTATTCAATTGTTAGGCTGATATACCACATGGGTGCTAATGATGACTCCTATAAATAATTCTTGATTGGAGATATTCTGCCATAATTCCATTTATATGCCACATATATATCTGGAAAGGCATTTTTACTTTTCTACAGATTACACAGGACGGTAATGTGTGGCATAGTGGTTTGACAATTACTATTATTATTATATTTATTTATATCTTTTCCCCAGTTTGAGATTCCAAGTAGTTTACAACAGATAAAAAAACAACACACAGTTAAAATTCACAAAATGCAAAAGTTAAAAGTTGGTTAAACCATTTGAAAATTAAAACTAATTAAAAACACACACCATTTTTAAAAATAGCACAACAAAATAGGAGACAGAAAGTCCAGCACATTGTTAAGGTGGGATGTACTTCATACACTGACTACCCAAAGTTGTGTCAAAACAGAAAGATCTTTACCTGTCTGAGGAATGAAAGGGAGGGTGCCAGTCTAATTCTCTGGCAAAGTAATTCCAAAACCTGAGGGCAGCTATCAAGAAGCCCTCTCTCATGCTCCCATCAGCTGTACCTGTAAGGGTGGTGGGACACAGAGAAGGGCCTCCTATGCACAGCGCCAAACATAGGCAGGTTCATGCAGGAGAACAGGGTCCGTCAAATAACCTGGACCTGAGCCATGTTGGACTTGGATTGTGGGAAACCAGAGTGTGAATTCCTGCTCAACCACGGAAATGCACTGGGTGACTTTGGGCAAGTCACATTCTCTCAACCTCAGAAGGCAATGACAAACTTCCTCTGAAAAATTTTGGGAAGAAACCCATGATAGGATCACTATAAGTAAGCAACGAATTTAAGGTAAAAACAACAGAATACTTAGGAAAGGGATTATCATATTAGGTTTGCTTTGCTTCTCCAACCTCCCGTTTAAGAATTGAAAATGTTCAAGTTCTTCCTCAGTAAGAAGAAACAGTAGATCTTTATCAAAACCAGAAGTGAAGAAATCTTCATCCCTCCACACTGACTACATTCACTAAGATCATTTATTGCCAGCATATAGAAAACCATGTTATACCCGCCTATCACACCGCTGTTAAGATGAAGACTTTATCAGAAAAAAAATCCTAATTCAGCACCACAAACACGAGGTTCAACACACAGGTATTTAGAGCCCTCTGGGCCGTATTTTTTGTTTTTGACAGGTTCAGTCATTTTCTGTTGCCTGTGCATTCAATGTTCAAAAATATATTTAAATTATATTAACATATTCAACATAATTTAGCCTTGAGTTAACAAAAGAGCTATGATTTCCTTTTTTCAGTCTCCAAATCAACACTCAGTTGCAGACGACCTAGAATAATACACACCATATGTTATTCTTTGTTGATTATTTCTTTTATTTCCAGACCTGGATTGTAGCATAAAATGAAAGGGATGGACATTTTGTATCCACGTTATTTTCTCCTGAAGTCTTTTGGTATAAGTTATATTGAATGTGCGCTGTTACACTAACAAGTTTGCTTAATGGCTTCAGACAGACAGACACAAACAAACAAAACATGTTCACTTATGATTTCCACTGTGCTGAGTCTATTATAAGTAGCTATTACTTACCCAACAAAGTGCTAGTAAAAGATATATCACAAAGACATAAAATTGTCAAAATATACACCTTTTATCTTCAAGTTGAACAAAGTATGAATGTGTGAAAGGTAATAGATCCCGTCTGAAGATTCTCTTGCTCTGATATTAATACTCTTCACAAGGATGAATTTCTTCACTGATGAAAGGCTACTTTCCATCAGAGGATAAGCTTTGGCTATAACAAGAGGTATAGCTACATGGTCGAGGAGGCAAAATGAGGGCATTGCCTCCTCAGCCAAAGAAATTTGCTACAGTCCCCAAATTTCTAGCATTGCTATAACTAAAAACTAACTGTGTAAAGTTAAAAGTGTAACTTACTTTTTTTAAAGTGTACCTTACCTCCATTCCACCTGCCATTTCTCTGGCCCTGAGAGAGGCAATAGGCAGCTCCATTGTGTCTCAGCCCTCCACTCCATTTCAACTGCCACTGCTGTGGCCATGAACTTGGAGACAAGAGTAGGCAGTATCTGCCAGGCTTAATCCCCTTTCTCACTGCCATTCCCTTTTCCTTATGTTGTGTGTTTTATTTAGTTTGTAGGCAGGGAACTGTTAATGATTTGTAAGTCACTTTGGGAGGCTTTCTGGCTGAAGAGGGTATAAATATTAATTAATTAATATTACACAATGCATATTTATAAGTACAGTTTGGGCACCAAGAAAAGGGCCAGGCAATGTTACAGAGGCAATGAGAAGACAGCAATCTTACAGAGTTCTAAGAGTAGATGATTTTGAATGCCTCATTCTCTTTAATGCTAGGAAATTAGAGACTGAAGAAAAATTTCATTCTACTAGGCAGAATTCTTATATGGAGAACAATGACCCCATTTTGCCCCTCAATTAAAAAACTAGGTGTTTAGGCCTCAGCTTATCATGTACCAGGAGTGCTTTCCTTACTTACATGAAGCAGCCTCATTGAGGCCATTTCCGCACCACACTGTTATAGTGCTATTATTCCACTTTCAAAATCCTATGGAATCCTGGAGTTTGCAGTTTAGGGAGGGGCCTTCCTGCAAACTCCAGGATTCCATAGGATGTTGAAAGTGGACTAATAGCACTATAACAGTTGTTGGGCCGAGGCCCTTTGGGTAGGCTCTGTGTTACACACCCACACATTTTAGTTCAGCCTGCTCTCACACTAATGTGATTAGGGGGGTTAGCTCATGCTACTGCATTGCTAGGTCAGGCTACCCTGTATGCTGTAGTCCTGGGAGAATAGCCAAGGAATGTTAATGTTGGGTGCTTCGCTCCCCACGCCGTCTGGTACGGCGACGGGAGAGCAAAGCCTAGTTAGAGACTGTCCATTGCCATCTCGGGCAGGTAATGAGATTTGACCACGAGCCTATCATGCACCTGGCCCATGGATGCCTCAGTAATTGGCATCCGAGGTGGGATAGCCCCCCTCCTGCCCATTTCGGCATGGTGGGTTGATGGATTGACAGCCTGTTTCGCCACTCGCGCACAAAAAGCCTATATAATCTGTTGGAACAGAGAACCCTGCTCCGCTGCCTGCTTTGCCTTTCCGACGAAGCCAGAGTGTATGCATGCTTGTGCGCCTTTCATTTTTCTTTTCGCTTCTTTGCTTAATAAACTGCATCCTCAAAGACCAGAACTGGCTTGGTTCTTGCCTCCCAGAATCTCGTACTTCAAACCTTGCACAGCCACCCAATCCAGGGAGGGTCGTGTGTGCTACAACAGTCTAGTGCAGAAATGGCCTGAACATCTGGTTTTTCTGTTACCTTTTGATAAAAGATTTGTAAGAAATGGATGAGCCTGTATGGTGTAGTGGTTTGAGTATTGCGCCATGACTCTGGGGATCAGAGTTTGAATCCCCATTCAGCCATGGAAGCTCTCTGGGTGAGCTTGGGCAAGTCATACACTCTCAACTACAGAGAAAGGCAAACGCAAACCTCCTCTGAACAAATCTCACCAAGAAAACCCCACAGTTAGATTCGCCTTAGACAGTCACCATTAGTCAGAAATTACTTGAAGGCACACAACAACAAAACACAGGCCAATTTTGCAAGTCTCCCACTGAGTTCCTACTCACCTTGTTTCTCAGCAGAATTTCACCGGCCAGCAGTCTGCTGGGAGTGTGATTCTTCTGGAAAGAAGGTGTTCCCTATAAGCCATGTTTCCTGCAAATGTGTTGAATACTGTGATAAAAGAGCTGATGGCTGCACGATGAAAGCAGTGGAAGATAGCAGTAGTGGAGGTGGAGTTCAGTCTCCAGTGGGCAGAACCTATGTGAACCCCATCCCAGAAATTTGTTCACTCATGCTTTAAATGAAAAATGTACTTCCCACAATCACGCACAATATAACCATACTGTCTTTTTGTGGTCACAAATACCCTTATATATTTCTCACTGGGTACAGCATTTAGCCAGTGTACCCTAATTCACATAATCTAACCCTGCTTTTGCTCTTGAAATCCTTTGGAAGTCAACAGAACTCGTAAACTCAAGTAGGCACTCCGGTCAAATGACTCAGATCAACGCTCTAACTCCCTGGTCACTGCAGTACCAAAACATGAAACAGCCTTACACTAGATTAACTTATTTGTTCATATAGCCCAGTATTATCTGCTTTGGTTGGCCAAGGCTACATCCTTTACAGGATTTCAGACAAAAGTCTTTCCCTATCACCGGCTGCCTTATACAGCTAACTAAAGATGACAGTAACTAAACCTGATACATTTTGAAAGCAAAGCACAACATGTTTACAGTAAGGTACATTTTTCACAAATATTAACACTCTTAGCTGAACCCAAACCAGACTGCACAGTATGAAACTTGATTTTATATATTTCCATAAACAGGACATATTTTTACAGGAGAAATCAGATGCAAAGGCTTTATTCACCGTTATCAGCAATGGCAAGCAAGTGTATGCATTTGTGCATATCTAAATGCACAACACAGTCCTGGACATTCATTGACTGAGAGGTAATGGAGAATAGTCCGGATTGTCTTCAGTGTTCTTATCAGCTTAGTGCATGCATTCTACAATGACTGATGATGGAGAAACCTATGAAGCAACTCACTCATTTGAGAACATTAAGTTACACTGAACATCATTCTATTTCCCATTTCCAGGGCCATGACTGAGTCCAGTGCTTTCATGACTAGGTCCAGTGATTTTAAAAAAAAAGACCATTAACTTTGCTTTGAGGTGCTTCCAACTGGGGGGTGGGGTTCTAACCTTCCAGTCAAAAGGCATTGTCAAGCTATTCTGCTTTGCCTCCTTTAGCAGATTAGCTGCAGTCAGAAAAAAGATAGACAATGCAGTGAGGAAACACAGGAGAGTTACGGTTGAAAGACAATATCAAGACCCTCACAGAAGGCAATGCATGAAGCAGGGCATTTTCTCAACAGATGTTAATCTGGAAACATACTTAACTTCAAGATGAGGACAAAACATTTTTAATCCTCATCATAAATGCTATGTCCAAGACTGACAATACAAATTCAAATGGAACAAGAACTTAAATAGTCTTGAGTGGTGCTCCTTGACCAATACTGATTGACTCCTTGAGCAGTCAGGGCTTAAGGAGCTGGGCAAGGGTACTCTTATACTTCCTTCCTTGTGCCTTTCTTCTTCTATGTGTGTCTCCATCTCTCCCTTGCTATGCAAGCACCTGCACTGATCTGTACAGATCAGTTGAGGATATTCCATTTCAATGGGATGACAAATATCCAGGCAGCATGGAAGCAATTTAAAACCCCAAGAGTGTTTTCGTACGTGACACTACAATGCCCATTTGACTCATTTCCATGAATTTTGTGTCACTTAGGGATATTGCTAATACAGAAGGAAACGTGGAAGAAACACTGAATGTCAATATTAACCAATATAGATATTACATTGGAAGCCTATTTAAAACATTGGCATTTTGAGCTGCATATGTGAAAAAGATCCTAAGTGGCTCAGTGCAAAGATAAAAGAACCTGAAATCCTTCCACTAATACAACACAAATGGATCAAAAAGCAGAAGTGCTGTCAAATTCTGTACATTAATTTATGATTGTTTCTATAAACTACAGGCCTGTTCCATGGGAGGGTACAGAGTTCTAGGGTTCTCGTTCCCATGTCTTCTGAAGACAAATGGCACAGTTAACAAAAATAATTGTCTCTGAAGTATGTGCAATGCAATGCAAAGCCAAGGATGTCATATATTATACTAGCATTTTTTTAAAATTATGTTTCTTTTAATGGCTGTAAGCTGCTTTGAGTCCCCTCACAGAGAAAAGTGGTATAAAAATAAAGACAAAAAGAAGAAGAAGAAGAAGAAGAAGAAGAAGAAGAAGAAGAAGAAGAAGAAGAAGAAGAAGAGGAGGAGGAGGAAGAGGAGGAGGGGGAAGGGGAAGGGGAAAGGGAAGATTCAAGAACCAACAAGTCAGGTCAGAATTGAATGTCATCAGTGAAATGCTTTCTGTTAGGAATGCTGCTCACAAAACCCTAAGACAGCGGTTCTCAACCTGTGGGTCGCAACCCCTTTGGGGGTCAAACGATCCTTCCACAGGGATCGCCTAAGACTATTGGAAAATACATATTTCCGATGGTCTTAGACTCCATTCCTTCCTCAGTGGTGGTGCGCAAGTGCGAGCCATGCGCTCGCGTCCTCCTGCCCCCTTTGGCAGTGCAGCCTGGGAGCGGTAGGCTGCGCTGGGGGAGGAAGGGGTGGGGCGGTCGTGCAACCAGGAAGCCAGCTGCGGGACGAAGCAGCAGCGAAGAGAGGGCACTCCCCACCTCTGCGATAAGGTAACATGCGGAAAAGGCCCAGGAGTGGTGGTGCACGAGCCACGTGCTCGCGTCCTCCTGCCCCCTGTTCAGAAGGGACTGAAATCGCTCCCCTTCTCCACCACCAGGAGAACCTCCCGTCTGACGGGCCAGCTTGGGGGGGGCGGCAGCAGCACGGGGGGCAGGCCCCCTCCTCGCCACAGCCCCTGCCCTACTCGCCACGGAGGGGGGTGATGAGGAAGGGCCGGGGGGCCGCAAGGCGGTGCTTTTCCGGGGGGCGAGCTGCACCCGGCACAAAAGACAAAGGCGCTGGGATTCCTCTCCCCCGGCCAGGGTTGACACTCTGGAAACTTTTCCCACACTGCCCCCCCCAGCGGAAACAAGAGAGAAGCAGAAGCAGAGCTCGGGGGGAGGTTCTCAGAGTTTTTTCCCGGGGGAGACGTGCGGTTCCTCTTTCCCTCCCTGCCCGCCCTCCCCCATTCCTGGCTGGCGAGGCGGCCTTTGCCGGGCGGGAGGAGGCATTGTAAATAATAAATAAATAATTTTATGGTTGGGGGTCACCACAACATGAGGAACTGTATTAAAGAGTCGCGGCATTAGGAAGGTTGAGAACCACTGCCCTAAGATCTAGTGTTCCTCAGTATTAACATACCCATCTTCAACATGTAACATACAGCTATGTCTGTTTTGTTTCCTTACTCAAAAGTAAATGTGGGGACTCATCTAGAGCCAACCCTAAGGCTGGATGTAGGGGGTTTTTGCCCCTGTTTTGGCCCTAGAGGATCTCTCTCTCTCTCTCTCTCTCTCTCTCCCTCTCGCAGATGCATACACCCACGCGCACACACCTCCAATTTGCTTCAAAAGGAGATCTCCCCATCACCACCACTAGGCAAACTGCAAACGCAGTCTGGATAGGAAACATAACACAAGACAAAAGCCTAAATCCTATTAGTCCCAACTAGATTTAATTTACTTGAATCAATAGAATTTACTTCTGCGCTGATTCATCATTCAGTATTTGATTCACTGTGCCTACTCTAGTTAGGACTAGCCAACATGATACCCGCCAAAAGTTTCAAGGGAGGAGAAATGGGGAAACCACCTGAGAAGCCTAGCCTCATTTAGAAGATCTCATCTGCTCTGAACAGAAGTTAAGCATAATTCCTGGGGTCCTTGGAGTACAGAAAGACCACAGACAGCTGTGATAGCTACCGGTAGTCTTTGTTGCTTTCGGTTTTGTTGCTACGTATTTATGGACTGGAACTCATTTCGTTGTAATGTTGAATTAATCTTATGTTTATTTCATTGTTTGTATTTTATCTGACCCTATTAATGTCTTGTAAAATTTTCCCCCACCTTTCCAAGCTGGTGTTTCTTGTGAACTGTTTTGAGTATGTGCGTATATGTATGTATGTATGTATATATAGAGAGAGAGAGAGATTGAGAGAGAGAGAGAGAGAGGATGGATGGATAGATAGATAGATAGATAGATAGATAGATAGATAGATAGATAGATAGATACATAGATACATAGATACATAGATACATAGATACATAGATACATAGATACATAGATACATAGATACATAGATACATAGACATAGACATGAAATGTGCACTAGTGTCCCAGTCTTCTTTGCATCATACTTCCTTAACTGTACTTATTCTATATCACTCTTAGAGCACCTCAAGGTTTTGTTTTTGATTTTTGTTCTCTTCCCCCATTCAAGTACCCAACAGATAGGAACTATTTCAAAATCTTTCACATTTTGACTCACAATATACACACATAGCTGGGAATATTCCAACTGAACTTAGACATGTATGTAGGACTGCACTGTGGAGATGTACTTTTCCTTATTATTAGAAACAGTGTCTGTGTGGCATAGCAGGACTAAGAAGGTTATAGAAGTGATTTAACCATAGCTAAGATGTCAACAGAAGATCTGGAGCAAGTTACCATCCCCCAGTCAAACATACCAGCCAGGGGTCCGGGTAAGCATAAATTAAATAAATGCAGTCCTGCTCACTGAAAGGGACTGAAGAAGTTATTAACTAATAACAAAACAAATACTTCTACGTCATCTCTTCTTGCCTTTATTTCCAACTGTATAGTGTTTTATATCATCTGTTTCTTTAGAACACACACATAGACAAATGCATACACAAATATGCAGAGATACAGCTCACTTCACTTTTGTGATCTTTTCACGTGAAACAGTACCTATTTTAATGAGATCCCAACATTACAATCACATTTTCTGCACTCGCCCCAGGAACTATCGTCAATGTGAGTGGCTTTTCAAGCTTCATCCCCTTATTGATCATTTAACTGAAAAAAAATCCAAACAGCTGTTCATTCTCAGCATGCCACCGCAATTCTTTCTAGGGATCAAATAATTTTCAAATACTGTATTTATTAGTCACCTTTCAGAATTTCCTAACATTGTGTGAGACTTGACAAAACCAGGATGGAGTCTCTCAGCCAAGGCTCTTTGCTACACTGCCTCAATAATCTCAATTTAAAAGAATTCAGAAACAGAGCCATAACCATCTTCAGCCTCAGCTTGCTGCAATGGTCCTCCATTATAACCATCTTCCTATTTAGTAAATGCTTAAAAAAAAAACAGCTTTCCAAGATTCAAGAACAAAACTGATTCTGGAAAGGAAATAAAGGATAGTAGTAGAAAAATAAAACATAGAAAATTGAATTAAATATGATCCAGCCACTCATAGGCAACTATAGTTTGCACAATTCTGTGCATATCTACTTAGAAGTTATTAAGTAAGTTCCATGGAATCAAATGCGATTTTACATATCCATGTAAATACACAGAGGACCAAAGCTTCCTTTTCTTTTTTTCTGAGATTTGAAGAAGAAATGTTCTCAAGTAGGATTCTAGTACAAGTTGCTACTAGATCAGAGTCTTTTCCAAGACAAACATACAACTTGAGAATCAAATATAAATGGAACAGACTGATACAAATTTTAGTAAAATATATTCTGTTCTCCAAAATAAAGATAATCTTTTGGCAACTAGTATAATTAAGCAGATTTTAAATTTTGTTTAGTTTAGTACTGGAAACAAGTTTCAGCTCAGTTTCATTTTTGTGCTATTATACAGATACAAATATCTGTCCTAGTCTAGATCTGGTTGGTCTGTTATGTGTATCCTCAATACGTTAAAAGCTTGAAAAAGTTTCCTCTGGAGACTGCAACTACCTGAATTCATAAGTCAACTCAGAATATGTTTGTATCATTGTATCCCTATGATAAACTACTCAGCCCCTGGATATCTCTGGATCTAACTAGACAGGTTATGTAGAGGTAGTCCCCTAGCTGAAAGACACCTATTTGTTGAAGCATGTGCTTTTACTAAGTATTTAGCATGCTGGCTTTTGACACTGGTCAATAAGAGGTAAAAGTTGATTTAATTTGCTAGTCTGATTGTTGAGGTACCTATCTCTGCAAAAATCCCACTATAGCAGGCAAACAGGTTACTTGCAGGGCATATGAATTCCACTGAAAATCTCATTTGACTCTCAGAATAGACTCCAGCTGCAAAGCCCCAATGATTTGCTATCTGTGCCTTCAGCAGACTTTGCACATAGAAAGAACAAAATCTGTTGTTCTGCAAAAGCTCTTCTTCAGCTTCAGGGATTGGAGTGGGGACAAGAGACATCTAAGGACACACCTGTCCTTATAGAACAGTGGTTCTCAACCTGTGGGTCCCCAGATGCTTGTGGACTTCAGCTCCCAGAAGCCCTGGGCATTGACCATACTGGTTGGGGCTTCTGGGAGCTGAAGTCCACGAACATCTGGGGACCCACAGGTTTAGAACCACTGTTATAGAAAGAGAGAGACTGTGTCTGGTATGGTCCTCAAGTTTGAACAATTTACTGATTCCTGGAAACCTTCCTGAACCTGCCTGGAAACCTTCCTGAACCTACAGAAATACTTGGTCCCCATCTGTCACCTCTGACAACTCCTGCTTCAAAGGCCAACACTTGGTATCTCTGCTTCAGCGAGCAGAGATATCAAATACCCTCATACAGAAAGCAAAACACATATTTGTTTTGTTACTGATGTGCTAATTTACTGATACTGATAAGCTAATTTTTCTGAATGAAGGGTATTTCTATAATGATAACAAGAAGAAAGAAGAGACAAGGCCAAAAAATCCAAAAACACAATTCCACAACTACAACCAATAATGACATATTCCAGGAAGAAGTCTACCACAAGATTTGGCTGAATGTGCACTTCAGCTTTGAGAACTGTATTTAAATCCTGGATAGTGTGAAATTTAAGAACAAATTACACCCTCTTAGATTCACTGTTCCATCTACGACATGTCAGTATCTCACTGCAGCATGCTGGCAACATATGGTTCCATATCCACTTGGAATTAAAACTCAGTAAGTTCAAAGGTGCTTTCTATTTTGTCCTTCTTCTAAGACAAAGACAAGATGGTACTTTCCTCATTCCCTGTAACAGTGTTGATCAGAGTGGCAACTGAATATTACTTTAATACTAATGTCATGGCAGCATCTCACACTACATCTGCAGACAGCAGAGAACATGATACATAAAGCTTTCTCTACTACCAGCTTCTGAGCTTCTGCTACGTGAAGCAGCTGCCTCACTTTACCTCCCACATCCCAAGGAAAAAGACCTAAAAAGAAAAAAAGAAAAAACTCAAAACAAAACTTATACTAAAACATCAATTTAACAAGTGTGTAATACCATATACTGAAAAATACATATAAACACTACACTATTACAAAGATTATGTTTTATAATTTGTTTATTTCTTTTTATAGGCCAGAATTCTGTTTTAATATGCTTCAAATTGTTGTATGTAAGATTGCATAACATAAAGGTTGTGCCATTTATTCTAATTCCCGAGTTTTTATATAGATATTGTATTTTATGTTATTACACACTTTTTAAATTCCTGTTTTAGTCTTAAATTTGTTTGAAGATTTTTTTTTTCAGTCCTTTTCCTTGGGGTATCTTACTTGTTCTAGAGACCTGTACCTCTTTTGTTTGGTTCACTGTGCCTTGTGACAGGGCTGGCTCTGGGACTTACTATTTTCAGATAATAAAGTACAGGACTGTAGACTCAGTGTCGTATGTCATAGGATTATGATGAGGGTGACACAGATTTCAGCCTGAAAGTGCTCTAGCAGTAGGCAGTCAACTAGCACTAGGCAGCCTTTCAATAAACTGAAGAGAAACAGCGCATTTCTGTGCATATCTATGTCCATGAAGGTCCATGTTCAGGGGAGCAAAGTTCCCTTTGATATTTCAAAATAAATAAAGGTGATACAGGGTAATTATGGATTGCCCACAGCCAGCATCTAATACATAGCAGTAGTGATATTACTGTTTATCCAAGATTGCCTAAGAATTTCCCTCTGCACTCACAATCCCAAACCAGCGAGTTCTCCAGGCAGTGAAATAAAGTAAGATCAGCTTTGACACCAAGGGGGATGGTATGTATTCAGCTAAAGGCCACACCTGAGGAAAGATAAAATTCTCTTTCGTTCAAGATGCTGCTCATAAACGTAACAGAAAAGCCATCTCAGTTCCATGTCTCAATTATGTGCATGTTTTTAATTAGCTATAAATCTCGTCAAGCATCCTCAGTGTCTTCTTTCACCTGCAGACATGCATTATGTGACTTCCTGCTACCGGTTGCTAGTAAAACATTAGACAAAATGTACAGTGCATCTAGAAGTAACTACTGATCACAGATTTCTGCTGATGGCAAGCTTTTGCAATGCTGAAAATGTTGGCACAGCTGCCTTAGATTTTGGTGGTAGCTCTAGTTGTATATTTTAATTAATGTGTACAGGCTAATATTTGAGAACTGTGTTTAAAGTTCTACAATGAAATTGTTTATGGGCCATGAATTGTCAAAACCTATTACAGAGACAAAGATATGGCTAAATACACTGTTGATAATGCCACAAGCAATTAAAATTGGCAATCTTTCTTTGGAAAGGCTAACAGCATATTTAAAAGCTAGTACATAAAAAAGAACAAAATTGCAAAATTGTCAGGCTTAGCCTCAATGCCAACTGGCTTTTCAAACGAACAGGGAAAGAAAATCAACTGAATTAAAATTGCACCACTGTTAGAAAGTAGCCGGTAAGTTTAAAACTACAGGAGAACTAAATGTAGCATTGGCAACAAGCTACCTGTTGTGTGAGAAGTTGAGTAAAATGTGCATTTCCTGTGTATTATAGAAATCCAATGCCCGATATTGTTGTTACAGAGTTTAATCATGCAACGCAGCTAGCAGACAGGATGCAATCCACATGGAGCAAACCAGAATTTGCTATGCAACACATAACTAGCCCCTCTATTTGGACTCCCTTTGCTTTAAACTTGCGCTCATATTGGTGGGTTGTGTGGCTGTTTCCTTATACAGTTGTCATACCAGCTATGTACCACCCCATGAAACACACTTCACTTCCAGAAACCATTCACGTTCTAGAAGATAACCATTTTATGGGGCTCTTTCAAATTACCCAGTTATATGCTATGATCCCGCTTTCACTGCCATAACAACTCCTACAGAATCCTGGGATTTGTAGTTTGGTGAGGCACAAGAGCACTCTGGCTGACAATTCTAACTACCCTCCCTAAACTGCCAATCCCGGGATTCCATGTGATGTTAGAATGAAAGTACAATAATAGCACAATAACTGCGTATTGTGAAAGGGCTCTTATCGTTGTCCTCCACAGGAGCAAATGATAGTTATTTTACTCACTTTTGCAGCGTGTACTGTTTTAATCACTCAGTCAATCATGTATATGGGTGAGGACTGACATAGACTGTTGGGAAGATAACAACATCTTGGTTTATTAAATCTGTGCTAATAAATACGAATGGAAACGACAGCAGGCCTTTAGACAAGGCCAGTGCTCTCCTAACAGTCCCATTAGAGATGATACTCTCTCCATCCCACCATCACATCAGCTTTGACTGCAGGAGGACCCAGGGAGCTGGAGATCTACCAGCACCAAGGACAGCCTGGCTGGGCCATTTCTCTGCCATAAACTCAAATCTCCAAAGGGTCCTTAATGATACAAACCAGAAGCTGTCCATCAATGAGAATACAGCAAGGATGGAGTGGGACAGGGTGCAGGTTTTTCCTCATCTCCCAAACACGCCTTTTGCTCAAGCACATAGAGTCCATTCTAGTTCTATATTCACTCCGTGCACACAACACACAACACAGCAGAGGAGGAAGACTTGAGCCAGCAACATCTTTAAATAAAACTTTTGAGTCAGCAAGGTTGTTGTTGTTTTCTTCTCCTTTTTTAAATTTAAATTTGAACGACCTCACTCAGGCGCCGGATCCAGAACAAAGCGTAACAGAGAAGGACAGACAGAGACGGAGAGACACTATCCACTGTAGGAACACGCAGAAAGGTCCTTTTCCCTCTCTAACAAGTGTCTCTTTAACTCTTCGCAATCCGCCTCGTCCTTAAACAGCCTTAACACCGCCCTTGCCCTTGCGCCGCAGAGCCCGTCCTTCGAGAGGAGGCCACATGCACCGAGAAAGCGATGTCAAGAGCACTTCCACACTGAAAAAAAAATCCACGCGAGGCAAGCAACGGCGGGGGGGGGGTGAAAATCCACGACACAACGTCTTGCCTATTGAGCCGACCGGAATCGCTCGCTCCTTCTCCGCGCCAGATGGGATCACCGCTCTCCCTCCCCTTCTCTTCCTATGCAGATCATTCTCCCGGCACTCACCCACCCCGAGCGACCGCGACCCTCCGCCTCCTCCCTGTTCCTTACAGGCAGCCGCTCCCCTCCTGCGCGCTCGGCCATTCCCGCCCGGGAGGGGCAGCGGAGTTGGGAACCGACCTTTTTGTCTTCTTTCTCGCCGCTCTGCCTCTTCTCCGGCGACGGCTGAGGCGGCGGAGGCTGGAGCGCGCCGTCCCCGCCGCCGCCGCTCTCGCCCGCCTGCCCGCCGTCCCCGCGCGGCGGCCGGCCGCCTCCCGGGCCCTGCTGGGCGAGGGGGATGGGCTCCGCCGGCCGCGGCGCGACTCCCTTCACCTCCATCTTCCCCTCCGCCCGGCTCCTCGCCAAGCGACCCCCCGACCCGCCGCGGCACAGGCGAGGGCTTCCCGACGTCTTTCTTCTTTGAGGTGTCCTCCTTTCCTTTCACCACAAAACTGAAAGGCGGAGGGGGGGCGTGGAGGGAAGAGGAAGCGCAGCCCCCCCTTCACATGGTGCGCCCCTGCGCGTATCTGTGAGGGATTCCTGCCTCCGCCTCTTCTTCTGCGCCGGTCGGGGCGGCGGCGTGGGTTTTCACGCGAGCCCCAAGCCTTCCCATGTGGGCGCCCGCTCTCAGCCTCGAGGGCGCACGGCGGCCTTGGGTCGCCTCTCAGCGCCAAAACAATGCGCGTGGCTTTTTGGAAGAACAGCTCCCGCCCTCTCCTCTCGTGGCTCCACGCGGGGGGGGGAGAACGGAACAGGGACGGAGGATGATGGACTTTGTGGTACTCTTCGAGTGTCCCAGGAGACCCGGACAAGGCTTTTATCTAACCCCACAGAAACGCACACCCGTTCCGCTTCTCCCCCTGCCACCTCCTCCCCTCCCACTCCTCCTCCTCCTCCTCCTCCTCCTCACTTGGCCGGGCTGTAGCAAAGTTAAAGTGGGGAGGCAAAAGCGCGGGAGGAGCCCGAGCCACAGCAGCCGGGCTCGGTGACCGTATGAAGCTGACAAGAACCGGGGAATGTCAAGCAAAAGTTAAACTGCCTCCTCTCTCCCCGCGTCTCCTGTCCTAGCGGGGCTCCTAGGCAAGCGCGGAACGCTGACAGCCGCCGCAGAAAGCCGAGCTCCGACCTGGCTGGCGAAGGGCGCTGCTGCTGCTGCTCCTGGCGGCGGCGAACCGGGGCGACGGTTTAGCTTTGCCAGAGGACCCCCGCCTCCGACCTCCACCGCCCCCCCACCTCTCCACAGCCTGCGTCTCTTTGCCGCGAGTCTCCTCTCTCTACCGCCTCCCTGCGTGTCCTTCTCTGGTTGTAATGTAGATGATATGTACCACTAGAGCTCCGTCTCTAGACGGTTAGTGCCACGCAGCATTACCCGAGACAAAAAAGCTGGAGTAAAGGGGGGAGGATGAACGGGAGAGAGAAAATCGCCCCCCTCCCGCCAGCACACGTGTAGGCAAGAAATCAGGATTTCCACTGAGAGCCTCGCAGCTTTTTTCAGATTAATTAGTTGTAGGAGCCAGTTAAGAGGAAAACCTACACAGGCAGAGGTAGCTCGAATCAGCACAAGACAAATTCCAGCGTCTATCTTGTGGCAATATCTTTATTGGATCAACTGCAATTGTGGCATCGTTTGGGGCCTTTATGGCTAGCCTCATAAAGGAATTTCGCTGAAAATGTTCTTTGGAATTAACGTGAGCGTTTTTTTAAAGGGCAAGAAGGATAGCCCAAAACTCATAGGTTTGTCTGAAATGCCACAGTTCAGCTCTGAAATGTGAAGTCAGTTTATTATTTATTATTATTCATGTATATCCTGCCTTAAAACAAGTACATATTTAAAACCATACAAAACGAACAGCAAAGCATATAAATGTGGAAGCTTTTTTTAAAAAAAAATCTGCAATCTGAAGTCTATGTAAATCCTTTAACCTTACATAAAGCATTTAAAATTATAAACCATGTAACTATGTATGAATCATTTAAAACATAAGCTATTTCAAATGCATTCAAAGAGGAGTGAAGGCTCTGTGATACCTCTGGGCATGTGCAAAGCCTGCTGCCTCTGCTGATTCAGCAGCATAGCCTGACCTCATATATTCCAGCATTTGGAGTCTGCCACATCTTTTAAAGTTAGAAATGTGTAATGTGCTACAAAGGCAGTGAACTGCATGCACGGGAATGCGTGGTTGTTGGTCTAATGGGAAAACAATGGCAACTGGATGCATGCACACTCTTTTGAGGAGGAAGATGTCGTGGTTGGGAGGAAGATGTCATGTCAGTACAGGCAAGTAGCACGGTCCACATAAATTTGAATGGCATTTTGGCAGGGTGGGATGCAGTGATATGATGGTTGATACTGAAGAGCAGTTCATCATGATACTTCTCGTAGCCCTAACCTCAAAGAAAATCCAACAATGCAGGCCTCAGTCTTGTTCTATTTGTGAGAATTCCACTTGTCTAACAATTATATGGCTAATAAATAATGTATTTTATACTGTTTGTTGCTATGAACTTTCAAGTCAACTCTGACTTAGAAAGATCTTTGTTACTGGTGTGTTCCATCAACTAATTTCTTAATGCTAAGGCAAACCCATTATGGGGTTTTCATGGCAGAATTTGTTCATGGGGGCTTTGCCCTCTGAGACTGAGAGATGATCACTTGTGCAATATGACCCAATGGCTTTCCAGAGCTGTGTGATGATTTGAACTTTGTTTTCCAGAGACCAATCCTCAAACCATTATACCATGCTGGTTCCCGCGTTTTTATTGTCAAGAATTGTTGATAGCCAGTTTGCTATTGCCGTCCTCTGAAACTTCGAGAATGTGAGTTGCCCAAGGTCACCCAGAGGGTTTCCATGACCAAGTATAGATTCGAACCCTCATCTCCAGAGTCGTAGTCCAATACTCAGACCACAATACCATGCAGGCTCTATTTTCTATTGTTGTTTGTTGTTGTTAACTGCCATCAAGTTGATTTTTACTTATGGTGATCCTGTGGATAAGAACCCTCCAAGTGATTATCATCAACAGCCCTGCTCTGGTCTTGGAGATTCAGGCTTCCTTAACTGAGTTTATCCACCTGTAGTGTGATCTTCCTCTTTTTCTACTGCCCTCTACTTTACCAAACATTATTGTCTTTTCAAGGGAGTCATGCCTTCTCATGATGCATCCAAAGTTCAACAGTGTCAGTTTTGTCATCTTGGCTTGATTTGCTCCATCGCTGTCTGTTTAGCAGTCTATGGAATCCGCAGAACTCTTGTCCAGAACTACATTTCAAAGGCATTGATTTTCTTCCTATCAACTGTCTTCACTGTTCAGCTTTTACAGCCATACAGAGAAATTGGAAATACAATGGCAAGGACAATCCTAACTTTAGTATTTAATGATAAAGCTTGACACTACGGGATCTTATCTAATTCCATCATAGCTGCCCTTCCAAGTTCTAGTCTTCTTTTGATTTCTTGACTGCAGTTCTCCATTCTGGTTAATGACTGAGTCAAGGTATGAAAAATCATTAACTATGTCAATCTCTTTATCATCTGTGTTAAGATTATGTAAGTCATCTGTTGCCATTATTTTGTTTTCTTAATGTTCAGCTGTAAACCTGCCTTTGCCCTTCTTCTGATTCCAGATCAGTTAGGCTTAAAAGTGACGATCATGGCGTGCCAGCCATGAGTGTACATGGATAATGTTTCCAGACAATCCAAGAAAAGTGCTGAAGTATTTTCCTATTCAGCTGCTGGATGAAGATTAAGCTTTGATCTGATCGTTCTGAAATTTGGATTCTTATCAGATGACTATACTATGTTTCTAAATATACATTTCTAAATATAAGGTAGCATTGTCTTAAAGAACCACTGCTTTGAAAATTATCCAGGAACATCCTATGGATATAAGCCTGTAGAATTTGGCATGCATTTCTTTTAAATATCATGTCTGGTGTTTTTGTTTTGTTTTGTTTTAAATACCTGAGATTCTGTGTCAGAGGCTACAATGTTACGAAGGCATAGCTACATCTCTGATATGATACACAACCCTTCAAGTGAACTGTGATGATGTGGACTGGGGGCTCCCATGCCATATCAGGGGACCACGTAAGGCATCCTGTCACATGTGGCACAATGAAACCATTACAGAACAGGCACACTTGCTGAGGTGCTAGTCAAAACGTACCAAATGCATGAACATGATGAGAAGTTTTTTCTGTGCAGCAGCAATAATGGGGGTAACACTGGTGGACAGTCTCTCAGAGTCAATGGCAGGAGCACTTGCAGAAGGAAGCAATGGTAAACCCCTTGGGAATGCCTCTTACTTTGAAAACCCTTTGATGAGACAATTAGGTGCATGTACTTGTAGCCATTTGTGAAGTTCTTTTACTGCACACTGTAATCTGTTTCCCTGTATCCCTCTTTAATTGTTTCCATCATCAGGCATTGTTACTAATTTTATTTATTTATCTACCTATTTGACTTAACAGCTTCTGATCTTGTCTCTTAGTTCCTTCCTTAGATTTTCATTGCTCCAGAGCAGTTGCTTAATGTCTTGCTATAAATACTGGTCATTGTGTGCACATGATTCTGCCATGATAGACCTAAATTGTACCAATATGTGAAGCATCTGAAACACTGGCTGGGTGACAGATTGTGCATCTAATAACATTTTAAAGCTAATTAAAAGTGTTGTCTTCTTTGTTGTGTTATTGATTTACATGGCAACTTTTGCCATCATTGCTAGCCACTTGTTTACAAAGTTAATAAAATGATAAATTACACCTAAGTCCCCTGTAATGGGGAATTATAAAGAATTGGCATTGTGTTGTAAGGATATAAAGCCAGGCCTAGGAACTCTGACACCTAAGTTTTAAACAAAGAAACAAAAACAAAAAAAAAACCATAAAAATAGGCAAGGAATAACACAAACAGAAGAGAACTTTCTATGAATGCTGGTGTTCACAGGCTTTGGCAGGACACTGAGACAAGGTCATTCCCAAAACATATACCCACAAGATAGAATGCCAAAATATTTAATGCCAGAGGGTTGTTTTTTTAAAAACTTACTAGGTAATTTGATTTTTATTTAATTTTCAGAGTAGACTAGATCTTGGAAAAGTTACTTTTTGGACTATATCTCCCAGAACCCCCCACCAGCCAGCAACTTTTTTGCCTACTGTTCCCAGAACCACTCAGTCAGCTATTTTTGAACTATAACTTCCAAAATCCCACAGTCAACATGGCCACTGGAACTAAATGTTTTCCTGCTCCATAGTAACTTTTTCAAGCTTTGAAGCAGAACATAAAAGACCCATGAATGAACACTTGCATATATCTAACACTCATCTTTGTGTTCTAATGCAGTGGTTCTTAACCTGGGATCCAGGGAGCTCTGGGGGTCCACAGAGCCCTCACTGGGGTCCACAAAGCCCTGCTGCTGGATGCCACCAGCAGCGGCAGCAATAGGGACGCAGCAGCAAGGTGTGTGCTGATGTCAAAACTGCTTCCTTGTTTGCAAACAAAGGAGTAGCTAGGGCATGTAGACATACTTGCTGTTGTGTCCCTTTCGTCAGGGAAATGGCAACGGGGGCATGGGCTCTAAGGGACATGACAGCACATGTGTATGTGCACCCAAACTACTCCCTTATTTCCAGACACGAGCAATATCAGCACCCACACCCTCTGCTGCCAGTCCCTGATGAAAGGGACATGGTGGTAGGTGTGTACAAGCATGCCCCCAGACTATGATTCTGAAGACCAGGGTTTGAATCCCCACTCAGCTATGGAAACCCACTGAGTGACCTCTAGCAAATCATTAGCCCTGGTGGTGCAGTAATTAAATGCCGGTACTGCAGCCACAGTGTTGTGAGTTCAATCCTGCAGGGCTTCAGGTTGACTCAGCCTTCCATCCTTCTGTAGGTGGGTAAAATGAGTTTCCAGTTTGTTGGGGGCAATTAGCTAAATACATGTAAGCCACTTAGGGAGTGCTTTGCACTGATAAGCGGTATAGAAATGTAACTGCTGTTGCTATATCCTCACAGCCTCAGAGAAAATCAAAGGAAACAAATCTTGCCAAGAAAACCCCCATGATAGGATTGCCTAGGGTTACCATAAGTCAGTTTTCAAAGGAAGAGATATGATGGCTAGAAAGAACCTTCTGCTGTCAGTGGCACTTTGTTGATGTATGACTTCAAGTCAGTTCTGACTTATGTCAACACTAAGGTGAACTTATCTCAGGGGTTTTTTTTTACAAGATTTGTTCAGATGGAGTTTGCCTTTGCTTTCCTCTGAGGCTGAGAGAATGTGAGTTGCCCATGGTCACTCAGTATCTGAGCGGGGATTTGAATCCTAGTTTCCAGAACTCTTTATTATTTTTATAGGGGGTCCCCAGTAAAGAACAGGTTAAGGACCACTGTTCTAATGTTTATCCAACATTTCTAAATACATGCTGCATTTCCTTGACTGTCAGTGCAGTTTTCAATATGTAGAAGTAAAAATATAATATGAATTTTAAAATTGATTCCTTAAATACAGTGGGGTCCTATATTCAACAAATGAGTGTTTGGAATAACTGGATAACAGATATAGATTGAGGGTGCTTCCAGACAGAGAGCTCCGACAATGATATTTTAATTGGGAAATAAGCATGGCTCAGATGATGGTCACTATATTTCTTAAATGGTTTACAGTAATTGGCATCTGACCACAATTGTCTGCCTAAAACTGATTTTGTCTTTTTTGTCTATGCCTAATATTACTGGAGTATCTCTATTGTGAGGTCTAGTCTAAAAGATGTTCAGAAATCTATTGATATCTTTGCTAATTTGCAAAGTATGGATGTTGTGTTGAGTTTTTTGCTTGCCACCCCAGGGATCGATCTTAGGAATTCCATAGCAGTTTGGTGGTAAGTGTAAGTTTGTGGTAAGTGTAATGTTTACATTATGTTCACATCTCACATGATAGTGGGAAAATATGAATTTCACCACAGATCGAAATATTGAGCTACAGACAGAAATGTATAGGCTGGGTTTTTAAAAAAAAAAAATGAATGTTGGCCTACTTACAAAATTAACAGGTTTTCTACACTTTCTGTCTTATGTGTGAAATGTCAAAGGAAAACTTTTGCTATTTCATGATTTACAGCAGAATTGTTTTGATGAATTGGGGGGGTTTTTTTTTCAGCACTAGTGCTTGGAGGCTGCTTTTATCCTACACTTTACATAAATATACTATCACACTTCACAATCTAACCTTTAGAAAGCAAGCACATTGCTGCAATTTGAGACTGTATCTTTAGCAACTTGCAGAATATTGTCTTTCTATATGTTTCTTTTTTAAAAAAAAGTCTAGCAATTGGATGAGATCCTTTAATAAAACCATTATTAGAGCAAACAGCTGGAGAACAACAATTGGCACGACACTTGAAAGGAGAAATGGAAATATAGGAGTACAAGCCAATTCAGCTCAAAATCCTACTGTCAGCTAAACAATACTGTGCAGTCTATCCATGACCTAAGAATCAGGCTGGAAAGCTTGTCACTGTATAGGTCCAAGAAAATGAGACAACAGCTGCGTTTTATTGAAATGTGTGGGGCAGGAGGCTGTTTCTTTTTCCAGAGACCTCTTCATAAGCTGACAAGTACTACATCAGGTTCTATAAGGATTTGTTCATTTTGCAACCTTTGCCATGGTTCAAACTTGCTTTATGTGCAATTGTTTCATACCACTGTTCCTTGTCCCTAAAATGGAGATGGACAGGAATCAGTAAAACAAAACTGATCTTCTGGGGTAGTTTAAGCTGAGAAATAGTGGTTTGCACAGGGTTAGTTGATGAGTCTCCACCCTACAGAGCTTGTTTTCCTAGAAATGGTAAAATGATATATGTGGAAAAATGGCACATCAAAAGTCATAGCACAAGTCAGTTGGCTGGTTCAGATGCTGTCTAAGATTACTAATCCATTCTGCTGGTGGTGGTGGAAGAACAAATGTGTAAACCACAATCTCCTCTCAATTATACATCAAGTAACACATAATATGGATTTTTCTCTTCTCTTTTCTTTTTTTTTCCTTTTCCCTTCTTCTACTTTATTTATATCTCATTTTTCTCTCAGGACAGGACTCAAGAATCCTTTTGTGTATAAGGGACAAATTCTTTCCAAAGTTACTGGGAAGATTGGAATCTCTTCATAATAGGCAGAGGAGGGTGTATACTGTAGTTCCATAGATGTGAAAAGGGGGCACAAGGGAGGGATACCACACCAAATTCAGTTCCCCACAAATCACAGTTTGTATAGATTATAGAATGCAGCTTCTCTTAGCTCAGAATTAGTGTGTATGTGTGTTAGTGCACAGTACAGACATCTCCTCACAGGCCTTCATGTGGAGTACCTTCATCATGTAACAAGCTCATGGTGGAAGAGAGTGGCATGAAGGGACTAATTGTCTGGTGTGAAATGGCGCAGAGAAAATTTCAGCTCTTTGTCAAATCCACTGTGCAGACATTTGACCAAATAGGCCAAGATATGTGCTCTTTTAGAGGGGAGCAGTTTTGATGGCTGATACAATTAGTTCCTGAATATCTTTGGCAGCTGATACAGCACATATATATTCTTAACAAAGAAAAGCACACTTTTAAAATAATCAACATGTGATGAAAGAGGCAGATTCTTGACTCATTTCATTTATTCTTTGCTAGCCTTCCCCATCAGATGTTGGAGCGCAACTCTTATCCTGTCCCAACATTGGAGATGCTGGATGTTACAATCCAACACATCTGGGAGTCACCAGACTGGGAAAGGTTGTTCTAATTTGTGTTGCTTGTATAAAGCAACAAGAGCTTCGAAAAGATACTGGTTTGGACTATAGCTCCCAGAATCCCCCTGTCAATACAAATTTTGACCATGGTGGCTGGAGGATTCTGAAAGTTGCTATCTGCGAAAGTAACTGTTAGAAGCTCTAAGGGCAACCCTTTTTCTGCTTAGAAGAAAAGTCCTATAACTCTCAGAGTTTTAGACTGGGTTGTTCAAATAGGAAGACTGTATGATTACACAGACACACACACATTCTCTGATTGTCCCAATTTGGCTGCCCCAATTAATCCTCTGTCATCCCACTTTTTCAGCTGCTTTTTAAACATCCCAATTTCTTTTAAAATATTCAAGTTTCCCTCTCCTCCCTTCCCCATTTCTCCCTTTGTCTTTGGCTTACTTCAGTTGCTGAAAACTGAGTTCAAAGCACAAAAGTAGCTTGCGCTGTCAACAGAGAGGAGAGGAAGGAGTGGCGTGTTACCCTTCCCGATAGGCTCAGATAGAATCAAACTGCTGCAGCCCTCTCCTAGCTTGTCTGTTCTTCTTCGTTGATAACTTTTGCCATTTTGACCACTGTCCAGTGTTGTTTGGCTATACACGTCCTGGTTTTCATCTGTGAAATGTTGTGGAGGGTATGTGTATGTGCACACCGAGAGGGACAGACAGTATGAGTTTATGTTGTGTTACAAGATATAGAAACCACAACTGGCATTTGAATAATTTTGGCCTTTTGCCACCCTCAACAATATGAATCAAAGTCTTTTTCCTATTGACTCCTCCAAACCTTGGTGAACACTGTATCTGTCAGCTTGTATTGCAGGCTCTTTTACAGTCTCTGACTCACATCACAAATAGAGTTGTTTCTTCATGCACATGTTGACCTTATCGATAATTCCCTCTGTACGATACATTTCAAAGCAGATGACACGGATGTACATTGAGTCATTTCCCCCATACATCGATTTCTGCTTCTCTGGGGGGATTTTGCAGCAAGTGCACAAACATCTAGCAGTCTGGAGGTTACTGTCATGTTTAGGCTTTTAGGCATACAGGCCTTTGGAGATTTGCCTTTGAGGCCTATAGTTGTCTACATTTTCAGAATGCAAGACTGACAGAAATAAACAGACCACTAAAATCCTTTACAGAATTCTCACGAGGAACGATGCCTGAGGAGCCCTTTTGATCATAACAATATCACTGGGTACAATTCATGTGCAAATTTATGTACCTTTTTCTTTTTCTTTTTTGAGCAACATATCTGTAGAGCTCCATTTTTTAAATAGCTGTGGTCTGTCATTTAGCATTTGCATTGTGTTATGGCAGGGATGGGAACAGTGTGGTCTTCTAGGTGTTGTTGGATTGCAGCTCTCTGCAGTCTTAGCATAGTCAATGGTAAGGAATGCTGGGAACTGGAGTCCAACGACATCTCAAGGACTGCACCTTTGCCATCCCTCTGATACGGTTTTGTGAAGGCCTCTCTTTTATTCAGTAAAGCAAGGAAGCTTAAACAGTTCTGAAATTATAGAAGGAGGCAGAAGTCTGAAAAGTTACTTTGTCCCCAGAATCTCCCAGTTTATAGGGTAATCTCTTAACAAAACCCACAAGAACCATCCACTAAGACTTCCCCACCACATTTTAGCCTAACCCAGAGATAGGAAAGTTAGTGGAGACATGTCACTGTATTAAATTTACTAGCTTTCAAAAGTTGATTACATTTACATGAAAAGGGGGCTATTTGTTTTAATTGTCTTGCTTTTAACTTGGCATTTAAATCTACACTACTTTGCTGCACTAAAATACAGGAGAACTATGTTTTGCTGATTTCAATTCAAGCCTGGGAGGAACGAAACAGCTGCATGAATTTTGGAAAGCCCCATTTTCAATCCATCCACCAAAATGTAATGCCTGAGGTTAAAAAGAAATACACATGCAAAGGAAGGATGCAGGAAAGTTTTTTTCCCTGTAAATACACACTATTAGGCAGATCCAACCCACCCTGAAATGTCCAGACCACTTGGGTGTGTCCTTTCCATTCCACCATGTGTCACTGGTCTTGCGTGTTTCCCCACACTTTTTCTCTGCATGTCTCTCTTCCTTTGTTTCTCTTTCTCTTGTTTTGCCTGTCATGTATCTGATCTCTCATAAAATCTCCCCATGTGGATTTTCTGCCTCTGTAACCAAAAGCTCTTAGGCCATCCTGGTGGCAGGAAGGGAGGGTCACATCTTCCTGTGGGACATCAGTGCTTTAGCATCACACTGGATAGTGGAAGTCACCATTTGGCAAGCTGTATTTAAGGCTGTTGCTAGATAACCTAATGCAGGGGGCAACGGTCAGAAGCCTAGGGGGCCACAGCCCCCCAGGAGACCTTGAAGGGCTGTACCCCCAACAGGGGGGAAAAAACTAAACAATTTTAAAAGTCCCCAAACCCCCTAGAGGAGACACCCTCTCTTTGAGGGCACCTCCTTTACGAGATGTGGGGACATTTTTGCTATTTTTTTTGCTTCTTTGGGCCATTTTAGTCATAGGAGGCAACTTTTTCTGACAACAGGAAATGATTGTTTACTTCCAGTTTTTTAAAAAAGGCTGGTACTTGACATAGGATGGTTCAGGGGACAAAAATTAGCAAAAATGCCCTGTGCCCCCAGAGGGCACTTTGGGGCAAAAAAAGATCCCTTGAGGGCCACAAAAAAGGTCCATATTTGGTCTGTGGATGGCACTTTGCTCACCCTGGCTTAGTGCCTATAGTGCAAAACCCAGATGGCTCCCCTTCCCACTAATTAATATGGCAAATGATCCACTGGAGCATTTGAATTGACAAATCCCATTAAAATAAATTGAGATTGTGCAAGATTAATTATGGCAAAGTGTATCATACGTATATGACAAACTTCAGAGGTTTCGGACTTTGATTCCTAGAAGCTCCAATCAGCCTAGCCAATGATCTGGAATTCTAGAAGTTGAAATACAAAATAGCTGGAGGATCAGAAGTGAAGACCCATTGATGTACAGAGACAAGACACAGACATATCTCAGGAAGAGAAAGGAGAAGATAAATAAATCAAAGTGGGCTTTAATAACTGTGAAGAGATAAGGTTACCTTACTGGAGTTCAACACAAATAAGAAAACACAGCACATGTTCAGTAATCTCACCTGGTCACTATTAATCCAACATGGATATTACCAGGTTTGTATAGGGGTCTGTATGAGTTTTTCCACCATACAGCAAGTGTTCTATGTTTTTTTTTTTCTTCAAAATTCTCAGGAATATAAGGCCAGTACAAGGATTTATTTTTATTTAAGAACATTGTGATACCATTTTTCATTTTAAAACTTTCAAATCAGTTTACAATAGAAACAGATGTAATAACGATGGTAGTCAAAAATAACAGAATAATACCAAAATTATAAATATAAAATAATCCATTATACAACAATTCATTAAAAACCAAGCTCTCCTATATTATCCAGATGTAATTCAGTTTTAGAGCATCTCTTTATATCTAGCCTTTCTTGAAACAATTCAGACCGTTGGGCTGTGGTGCTTGAAAGGGTAAAAAGGTGTTGCTGTTTTTTAATTTTATAGAGTGATAGAATTTGGAAATGTCATGTTAGTGATCATAGATGTAGTGGTGTTACTGTATACCAGCACTCCACAAGATGAAAATGTGAGTATAATAAAGAATTCTTTTAATCAAGACAGAAGAGGTAAGCAGTATACCAACAGATTTTATACCAATGGATTTGGAATGTACATTAGGTGAAAGCAAACTGCATTTTTTCAGTGTTAAAGCAATAGTTTCTGGTAGGTCTCATAAACCACAACAGAGTGCTGCTTTGTATTAGAAAGAGAACATCTGTTCATGTCTAATTTAAAAGTTTACATCTTGTATACAGATAGTCCTTTCTCAGCTCAATCTTTTGTGTATTTACTTTAACACGAGTCCCAGTGAAATCAATGGGGCTTATTTGCAGGTATCTGTGCACAGAATGGCACATTTAGATAACTGTCCTGCTCTTGACCTCAAACAAGGTTCAGAGTTCCCAAGTAAGTAAGCTGTGAAAGCAAGAGGTATGTTATATGGCACATTACAATATACCACTCAGTCTCCAATGCTTTATTAACATCTACATGAAACTGCTGGGAGAGATCATCTGGAGGCATGGGATGAGGTGCTATCAGTATGCTGATGACACCCAAATATACATGCCTTCAAAAACTGTCTTAACTAAGGATAGTATACCTCCTCTGAATGAATGCTTGGAGGAGGTAATTGGCTGGGTAAAGAAAAACAAAAACAAACTGAAACTGAACCAGACAAGATAGAGGTGCTTACTATTAAAGGTCCTAATCTGAGGTTGGAGGTGTGTCAACCAGTCCTGGATGCGGGTCACATTCCCACTGAAAGACTGTGTACACAGCTTGGGAGTGCTCCTGAATCCATCCCTCCAGAAGTTAGCTCAGATAGATGTGACTGTCAGGACTGCTTACTTCGACTGATATGCAAACTGTGTCCCTTCCTAGAATTAGAAGACCTAAAGATGATGGTGCACACACTGGCAACCTCAAGATTGGACTTCTGCATTGCACTGTACACTGGTCTACCTTTGTGCCAAGTTCAGAAATGCCAACTGGTCCAAAATATGGTAGCCGGATTGGTTGTTGGTACATCAAGGAGTGAATATATCACGCTGATATTAAAATCACTCCTCTGGCTGCCAATTTGTTTCTGGGCAAAGTACAGTGTTGTTTATTACCTTTAAAGACCTACATGGTTTGGGTCCAATGTAACAACAGGATGGCCTCCTCCTATGCAACTTGTCATGGGCCAGGAGTCAGCTTATCCAGGTGAACAGCAGCTTCAAAGGAAAACAAACACAAGCACACCAGGCCCTAGTCAGACTAGGAGGGCAGCAGGCTGGGATGAGACCCAGCTGGCTCCAACCTTTTTAAGGAAGGCAAAGGGCAGTGGTCCAATGCCAGAAACAATTCGTTTGTTTGTCAACCTTTGCCTTTGTGTGTGTTATGGATTCCCTGCTTTGCTGTCCGCCAGGATTCTCTGACTGTCGGACTATTCAACACTGCTGCTCACTGGGATTCCTGACTCTGGGACCAACTTTTTGACTACACTTCTGCTCAACCCTAAAAAGGCAAGCTCTGCTGAACTATTAAGCTGACTCAGTTTGTCTGCCGAAGAGCTTTCTGCAAGCTTTGCACTCCATTGCTTGGCTACGACACAACCTACCCCATACGCTCAGGTCCTCTGGGTGCCGTTTACTTAAACTAACCAGGAGTAGACTGCCAACTGTCATCTAGAAGACTTTTTCATTGGCTACCCCTAGACTGTGGAATGATCTGACAGAAGTGACTAACTGACAAAACACATTGTCTGAATTTTGAAATGTTCTAAATGCTTATCTCTTCTGGCAGGCTTACCCAGTCAATTTTTAGCTATGAATTTTAAATTAGTATGTTTTAAATGGTTTTATGTATTTTTAACTGTACTTTAATTTATGATGTACCCATCCTCAAGCCATGGGGAGAGGTAGGTAATAAATAAATAATTAGTATTAGTATTAATATTAGTATTACTACTACTACTACTATTAATTTCAAACAGTCCAGGTCAAGAAATCAGAATCAAGTTTCCAGTGAGTCAAGGTAGCATTTTCACAAGCCAAGAAGACTGAAGTTGTACTGAGCAATGTAGCTGGTGGTTGTAACTTCCTTCTATAGGCAGCATGTTCAGCCAATGTCTAGATCCCAGGCAGTATTTAAGGAAAATGTTCCACAGCTGTGCTCTTCCCAGCACCTTGATTGCAGCCTCTCAGTTCATTTGCAGGGAATGGCCTGTGCCAGACGTCTGGGCTGCTGCCTTTCTCTGGGACTGAGGGGGCCTCCCCTCCAGTTTCTGTTCTGAACCTGACCTGGCCTGCCAGACAGAGGGAGGACTTGGCTGACTATCAGGTGTCTGCTGTGGCTTCTCCAGACATAAGTCTGGTTCACCTTCTGATGAAAATGAACTCTCAGTGGGGGTGGGCTGGGGAGAAGAGATGACATAATGGCCCAAATCCTACTGATAGTCCTAGTTAGAGTAGACCTATTCAATTAATTGGATGTACTTATGTATTCACTCATCATTCAATAATTGACTCAATGGGTCTATTCTAGCTGGGATTAATCAACAGAATTCCAGGCAAGGCATTCAATGATAAAGGGAAAAAAACAACCTTCAGAGAGGTGCAGCTATCTCTTGTTGCCTGATTTTCAAAGGGTTCAGCTGGGTTGGGGTGCCTCCATACTGCCCAACAGTTCCAGAAAATGTTGCATTATTCTCTCTTTCTCTGTCTCGTTTTGGATTTCATGCCTTAGAGTTGCCATACGTCAGAAATAACTTGAAGGCACATAACAACAGATGCCATCTCATCATTACATCATCACATCCAGTCATGCCCTAAATATACTGTTTTGTTTTGGTTTTTGGCCCTGACTTGTTGCAGGTTGCAGCAGAATCTACTCCCAATCTGCATTTTTCTTTTCAACTGTACTGTGCTCCCACTTGAGGTGTGGTTAAGTAGTTTGAGTGTGTTTTCTCTCCATCCCTGCCATTCTTTCCATGAAATCAGTACCTCCACCCCTGTGCTGCTCACCCAGTATCCATGTTCCCTACCCACACAATTTCTTTAGAGAAAAACGTTATACTGCTAAACTGACAGGATGGTTAGTAGTATAAGGTGAGGAGAAGGAGAAGAAGAGGAGGAGTCATTCAATCTGGCAAATAGAAATATAATGAGGGACTGAAGGTCAACAGAAAATCTCCATGGCCAAGGTCACACCCCCATTAAAAACACAGGATCAGTGGGACTGAGACAATGAATGCAGATGAATGAATTTATTAAATTTACCCCAGCCTGTATGAGAGATTCACATAATGAGGGGGAGGAAGGGACATTCTGCTGTGGCTTTTAAAAATTACAGCCAGTATTGTCAATTTATGAGAAAAAGACCAGGACAGGAAGAACATTGCATGGAAACAACCCAGTAAGTACAGCTACAATTCCAGCCAACTTGTGAGGCTTTTAGCCAGTCTGGAGAAGCCCTTCTGGCAAAACATCAGAGTCCAGAATAATTGGTTTTAATTTAGCACAGATTTTCAAGGGTTGAAAGCCACTCCCTCAGATGTGCGGAATACATTACTAGGGCTTCAGGTTAGAAAGTCATACTAACTCATCCAAACACACGCTCAGTTAAATCTGCTGGCTTGAAAGGTGCTACCACAAGACTTTTTGTTGGCATGCTAGCTGAAGATCCACAAAGTCAGATACTGGAAGCTAATAGTGATACCATAAGGATATAAATGTATAAGAAATCAAAGAAGAAATTATGTAACTCTTCTTCTCTCTGTAAGATGGAAATTATGTTTGTAATGGAATGGAAATAAGCAATTTCAACTGGAAGATCTAAGCATGGAAGTGTGTGTGGGGGGGTTATTTTTGAGACAAACTTTCAGTAAAAATTATATTAAAAAAATAAAGTGATACAAGCTGTACCCAGGACTGTTAATGGTGTTGTGCAGTTCCAGAGATTATAGCTGCTTAAAACTTATCTTCATTTGGCTACACTTTACCTTGTTCCTTCAAGCTCAAATCAAAATGGGGAAAATGATTTGCCTCGGATTAGCAAATATGTCTCATGTTGTTTTATTCCAGTGTTGCCTTATAAGGGATGTGAACCTTACCCAGATGAAGGGAAGAGAGAATGCAATTGAGTATTATGGAGGAGAGCATGGCTAAGTAGAACACTGAAGAAGAGCGCTCAACACATCAACATTTTTTCTTGTAGGTCTTGCTTGTTTTCTAGCACAGCAGGGTACGTGGGAGTAGAATGCTGTCTATGTGAGTGACATATTCCTTAAAATGGCATGTAAATGATGATGGAATTAGAACTTCTACTTATATCTGTGTATAACCCATTTGGTATATAGGTTAACAATTAACATCTGTGCTACTTATCTCCAGTAAAACAACTGTAATTTATTTTGATTAACATTGGTGCATATCGCACTGTTCTTAACAGCCTTATGGTGTCTGTGAGAAATTTTCCTTCTTTTCAGCTTTTTTGAATTTATATTTTTGTAGAAAGGTTTTTTATACTGTATACAAAATAAAGAAATTTTAAAATCCATGCCTTGCCAATGCAAGAGTTAACTATGATGAAATATCCATTTTTGGTTGTTGTTGCTGTGGCTTCAAGTTGTTTCCAACTTATGGTGATCCTAAGGTGACCTTATCATGGGGTTCACTTCATAAGATTTGTTCGGAGGCCATTTGCTTTTGCCTTCCTTCTGAGGATGAGTGCGTGTGACTGGCTCAAGGCCACCCAATGGGTTTCTATGAACAAGCAGGAATTTGAACTCTGGTCTCCAGAGTGGTAGTCCAGCTCTCAGGCCACTGTGTCATGATGGCTCTTGCTCCATTTTGGTAAGTGACAATATATTTGAGTATGAGTTCTTTTGAAATTCTGCTTAATTTAAAGCTGTTGGACTGATTAGTCACAAAGGATTATGAAAATGGAGAGATACAGAGGGTTCCATTTTGACTCCCATACTATTTAAGATATACACAAAACTACTGGAGAGAAAAGACTTGTAGCATTGGAGTTTGGTGTCACTGGTAAGATGGTGGCATCCAACTCAGCTTCTCTGCCATTTAAGTGGCAGCTTGAGGGCCTCCAGATGTTGTGGGAGTGCAATTCTCCTTGTCCCTAGTCTACACAGCTGTTGGTGAGGAACAACAGGAGTTGCAGTTCAGTAGCCTCTGAAGAGCTACAAGTAACCCATCCTGATCTAAATCTAAGGAAGCTGCTCAACTTAATGTCACTGACGGATGATTCAGACTAGATAAAAATGTTCTGGGTTAGTTTTATACTATTTCTTACAAAGCCTAAGGATTTTTCTCAGTAAGAAGTAAAAGTAATTTAAAAGTAATGAGCAGTTCAACAAATAATGCCACAAGTTACTTCTTCATCACCGTAATGAGTTAATACTAACAGGGTACTTCTCAAACTCTGTAATAAAATATGGAAAAAAATATTTTTTAAAAAAATAATAACTTTCCAAGTCCTGTTTGGCCTTTAAGCTGACTTCTCAGGATGAAGAAAGAGTTCTTAATTGGTAAATGCTGTCTCATTCTCAATTTTATGGATACACCTTAACTGACTAGCTTTGAAGTTTCAATTATGATTTTTGGGTAACGGGTATTTTATTGTTCTTAGCTATTCTGGGCTCCACCTATGGTGGAATAGTGGTATCTACCTTTGGTAAATAAATGGATAAATAAAACATTCAAGCATCTAAAATTAAAAGTCTTCAAATACCCTGATGTTCTGAAGGAATGTCTGGCATTTTTTAAAGCTTTTGGCTGTTTGAAGGTATGGCTGATTCATGTTCGGCATCACATGTGGAGCTTTTCAAATAACTGTATTAATTTGCATCCAATATATTCTAATGAAATCATCACACCTATGCCGAAGGGATTATGAAGCTGATGTACATATGAAGAATTTTTAATGAACCTGAGTTGTTGTGCGTTTTTTTTTTTAAAAAAAAAGCTTCAGAGTGGTTTTTAACAACAGAATGCATTTATCAAATGATCACAAGGGTACCTATTAACTCTTTTTTGGCTTACCAAGAACCATAAATTTATCATAACTTTGTGTTCTCTGAAGAGAAAAACCCCAAATAGGAGCCCTCTCCCAATAAATAATGTAGTATGCGACCTGCTAGGACAAGGTGGACAACCATATGGGGAGGCCTGTTACCCTAAAAGGTGGAAAAGTTAGGGTCCATCCACAATGCCAGTGTTTGCTTGGAATTTGGGAGAATTATAGCTCAAAGAAGACCTGCAAGAAGAGGGTAATGGCAGCATTTTTCACCTATATATACTAGTACTAACTGTAGAGAGGACTGCAGTTAAAGTTAACAGAGTATTTTATTTGAATTGACAGACACATGGGAAATCAGATAATTTTAAGAAATATACAAGGCTATCGGAAAGTGAACCAAGAAAGATTGGATAGAGAGAGATTGGATGGAAAAGGTGATAATTACCAGTCCTGAAGCAGGGGTCATAATAGAATGACTCAGACAGCATCTGAGGGAAGGACAGAGGAACATCAGTCTGGGCCACCACAGGTAATGTACTACGATTGTCTGGGGTCAAAGCCAGGGTTTTTATACACTATTTCGCATCCTGAAGGGGTGCGTTGACAAAGCTGTAGTGGCTTTCCCATAAGACTGACAAAAGGGTCTAGAATGGGCTGATTGCTTCACTCTGGAATGACAAAACATTGATGGGACTCTTGACAATTACTTAATGTTTGGTCAGGAAGGATGTATAAGGAAGATCTCCATAGGGTAAGGTCAAGGGATGGTCTCCAATTGTTCACCAATCTGGACAGTTTGTTTTTCATTGTATTCTGAAATGCAAAGAGCCTGGGGGGTAAAAGGATTAGTGTCCATTTTTTCCGCCTGATCCTCTCTAGAGTTATGACCCTGAACAAGTCTCAAGTCAGCTTGACCCAAAAACATGTTTTCTGGGCAGTGTGATCTTGATCATGCTCTCTAGTCATTAATAAGCCCATTTCATGAAATTTAGGAAAATCACACATCTCATAGGAATGGTGGCAGGGTATGGTAACAGGCAACTCCTGCCATTCTTTCCATATTCCGGGACCTCTGTAGGATGCACTTGCTCCATTTAAAAAAACAACAACTGGAAGTAAACAGATGATCACTTCCATTCTTTGGAACAGAAGGATATTGCCCCCCTCCCCTCTCAAAAAAACCATGGGGATGACAGAGTCATCAAAGAGAGAATTATACTGTCTGGAGACTAAATTGTATCAAGCTTTTCCCCTCAGTACTGCCTACTTGGAGAGCTACATGGACCCACAGGATGTACAAATCCCAGCCCTACACTGGGCTGTGCTCTTCCATTAGGTCTGCTGAAATGAACAGGAGATACACTAAAGTGGTTAAATCCATCCCAATGATGCTTGTGCAACTGAACACAGCAATGCTCTTCTGCAGATCCTCTTTATAGTTGTGTGGATCCCTGAATGGGCTGTGCTCTCTGAGCCAGACCCATTTATTTCCCTTAACTCCTGACAAGAATTTGGCTGTTAGTTGAAACTAATTTTTTTTTTAAAAAAGGCAGAAAGTGGCCTAAATCCTATTGGTCAGTCTCAGCTAGAACTAAACTATTGGATCAATTGTCAACACTATCAGTCCAATTAAGAACTGATCTTTGAAAACAGCCCTGCTCCACAAAGTGCACTTTCCAATATTCTAGGCCTACTCATGTGTGCGCACACCTCAGTTCACAGTAAGGGTTTGTGTATTGTGATGCAATACTTTGGAGTGGAAGGAAAACAAACTTACTCAAATGTGGATTTTTTTGGCAGGGGGTTTACCATGGCAGTAGTCTTTCCTGAATCCCAACTAATGCAAGCTCACTGAATTAATTGTCATTTAGATGTGAGTCATCATGTAGCTGAATCCCATGGATTCAATAAGTCTATGCTAGTTGGGACTAACAGAAGGATACAGGATAGAGACCACACTCTCATGGCAAGCTCCATCCTAAACCTTTGAATAATCTTCTTTTCTCTATTCCTCAAGCTTCTCCAGTGTGAGGAGGTAGTTATACCCTGCACCTGCAATGAATTGAACATAGGAAGAATGTTAACAGCATCTTCAAGATTACTTTTCAGAATTCCTTTCAACTCCTTTTGACCTGAGATATAGGCAGTGGCACACATTAAAGGCTGCTGTGCATAGGCATATACGTCAACCACTGCCTCTCAGCATTCATTAACTTTTCATTTGCTGATTTGCACCTGGAAGAGTATGCTGCTTCTCTGGAAAACCAATGTGGTTGAGGTGCTTTCGTTTATGTGGTAGAAAAATTTGGTCTGTGGTGATTGATCTCTGGTAAGGGATACTCATTTCAGAGCCATACCAATCAATAGTTACCTGATATTTTAGGGTCAACTCCCTCAAGCAACCATTTCTAACCAGAGCTCATGTGCATATCAGCTGCAAGACTTATTTTGCAGAGGAGTTGCAGTTCGGGCTGGCATTGCTGGACGCATGGCTCTGTTTGGCCACGTGCAGGCTGGGGCAGCCTCTTTCCAGCTTCCCAGCAGCTCCTGTGCAGATTTGGAGGGGGCCCCTGGATGCTGGCAGCCAATGATTTCAGGCCACCAGTTTGGGTTCATTGGCTGCCTAGGTTGGAGCTCTGTGTGATGTTGGTCTGATTCTTGGCCACCATGAGGGCTTTGATCTGAGCTCCCCTCACATGAGCTGAGTCTGTTTTGAGCATCGTCTCACCCGCTTCCCCTTGCAGGTACTATTTTAGGGCAGTTCTATGTGTTTCTTTTCTGTCACAATGTATTGGCATTGGCATGGGTCCTGGATCTGGGATAGTGGTTCTCAGGCCAGGACGCGGAGTTCCAGGGTGTCATGAATGCAGAGGGAGCCAGATGTGCATTGGTTGGAGGTGCACACATCCTCTGCATTCCTTGGGGAGCAGGCAGACCTCATGCCTGCCATCAGGTGGTCTTGGCCCAGATGGGTGTCTGGTTCATCGGCCAGCAAGCAGGTTGGTCGATGCCTGCACCTGGATCCATGCTCCTGTCAACATCTGTAGCCAATAAAGTTGTGGCCTTATTTCTCCCAAACCTGGTGTCAGTGTGATTTGTTACTCAGCTCCAGCCAGCTCTTGGCCCTGAATGCACAACAATCCTTGCCTAAGTAAATCCCGCTCAGGCCATTTGTCAGCTTTGAAAGAAAGGTGGGTGATTCTAGTGAGTGCTCAGAGATGATAAGCTTACTTTTTCAACTACCACTCCCAGGAAGCTCCAGGCAGCATGATCATGTCGTCTGGGGGAGGAGGGAGTTCTGGAAGTTAATAATAATAATAAAAAAACCACTTTCCTATGCTTTAGTCCTACTCAAGCATGCACATGTCTCATGTCATCCCCCCTCCCCTGAAAGCTCTTGTGAAAAAGAAGCAGATTTACCAGTCAGAGAGACTTGGCAGATGGCTGAAGATCAGCCAAACTCTCCTTCTGTCCAATAGGTCAGTTTAGGATCTGAGCAAGAGGAGGAGAAAGAGAGGTCCCCATTCCTAGTCTTGAGGAAAGACAGAGGCTCAAGCATCTCGCCCAGACTCTTCACCTCAGGTGCAGTTATGAGGCTACAGTCAAGGTCTTGGGAAGAGCACAGCTGAAGGATGTTGTCATTGAACTGAGGCAGGGAAGGGAATGAGTGTGGCCAGACACCTTTGTCTATAAAAGGCAAACAAGACCAGCTCATTGCTGAGAGTAACACAGTTCCTTGGTCTCAGATCTTGGCACGGCTCTCTTATTCCTGGTGGATTTATGACTCCTGGATTACTAAATTACTTAACTATGGATAACCTCTAAACTTTTGGCTCCATTCTCATCTGTTACTGACAATGTGTCTTTCTGATATTGAAACTTGCCCTCCTTCTTAGCTGAACAATCATTAAAGCAGGATACCCCAATATACTCTAAAGTTTTTATATTTGTGGCAGAAGGAATATATGAAATAAGGTTCCTGCTCTCAATATTCACTAAATTTTGTCTTCCAAGATGTGCTAAAGAGGCAAAAGAAGACTGTAGCTACTGGCTCTAGCCAGGTCAGACAGACATTTTGCTAGCTGCACTAAAGGCAGTATACTTGCACATGCCATAGTTAGAAGCCAGTTGACCTAGGAACTGACTCTTACATCAACATTGACAATATATAACATTCTCCATTGTGCCTAAGATAGGAAGTGAACTCAGGAGGCCCAGGATAAGCTTTGTAGGAAACTGCTCACAACTCTGAAGGAACAGCTGGGGACAAACTGCTTCTTCCCCCTCCCAGCAGTGGTTGTCTGGTCCTTTACATCAGACCTGCACAACTTGGCAGTAAGTAAGGGCCGAAATTAAATAGGCTAAACTTCTGCGGGCCACAGATATGATTTTAGCACCTCACTTTCCAAGTACAGTTATAATAATGATATAATAATGTTTTTATTTGCAAAATAGCTTAATCATTAATTATACTTCAACCATTAATTAATCATTATTTAATTATTAAACTATTTTGCAAATAAAATAAACCATATTATAAAAAGAGAAATTTCAATTACTACACTTATTACCTAAGAAACAAACAGAACATTATTTTGGTAAGTTTGAATATATTTTTAAGGTTTTCTTACAGAAAGGTTTTCGGCAGAAAGGACAGCAGGTTCAGAGTGATCCTGCTCACAAAAGATGGAAGTATTTTCTTGTTGTGCTGTTATGTTTCTTCAAGTTGACCCTGAGTTTTCTTGGCAAGATTTCTTCAGAGAGGGTTTGCCAGTGCTTGTCTCTGAGGGTGAGAGAGTATGACTTGCCCATTGTCACCCATGGGTTTCTGTGGCTAAGCAGGAATTTGAACTCTGGCCTTCTGGAGTCCCAGTCCAACCTGTAAATCACCAGACCAGAGGTAGAGAACTATGTTGGGAATAGGGGTCATTTTTCTCCACTATACTCACTTAGGGAGCTGCACACAAGTGTTTTGGCATGCCTGAAGTGAGGTAGTGTTACCTCAGCAGCCATTTTGGCTGATTTTCAGGTTTGTTTGTTTGTTTGTTTATTAACAAAGTTTGGAAGGCATTGGCCAATTAGGGGAAACAATCTGCCACATTTGCACATGTTTTTGGTAGCTTTGGCGTGGTTTCTAGCCCCCCCAAAGCAAAAACTGCTTTTTTTTTTTAATGCATCTAGGGGCTTTGGAGAGCTTCAGGAGTCACACTTAGGACTGGATATAGCTCTCTGTCTGTACTTTGCGCACTCCTGCACTACATCATGTTAAGGAAGTCTTAGTCCCTCGTCCCTCTTACCAGAGAGCTGAGGAAGAACAAACCAAAGACACATGAGATCTGTGGTTGCAGCACTTGTGGATGAGTGATAAAGCTGAGCTTCCTGCAAGGAGATGGTTGAGGAGCAGCTCTGCAAGAGGAGGCATGAGGACAGAGGAGCCCCAAGGGATGCGGACATGGGGCAGGACACGGGAGAGCCTCCTTGCCACCATCTAAGCCAGCTGACTTGCAGCCTGTGGGAGGACGGAGGAGCGCCTCTCCTCTCAGCCCCTAACTTGTCTGGAGGGGAGATGCTTGGCACCTGAGATCTTTCCTGCCATCTCGCCCAGCTGGCCTAGAAAGGCTGGTCAAACCATGAGACAGTGGCAGCTGCTCTTTGGCACCACCAACTCAGGTGCTCCCAGAATTCCCTGCTGCCCCTCCATTGTGCTCGCCGAAGAACGGATCACCCAGCCCGTCCTAGAGGGAGGGAAAACGGGGGGAGAATGGGCCTTCAAACATGGTGGGCCAAAGAAGCTTCGCTGGGGAAGGGAATGAGACTCTGGTCCCCCTTGCTCTCCTCCTCCCTGCTTCAAGAGCAATTGTGCCAGAGGCAGGTGGGAGAGGGGAGTGAGGCAGTGATCTCGTCCCCCTTGCTCTCCTCCTCCCCACTGCAGGCCACTGGATGCAGGCCGCACAGAATACTTTTGCGGGATTCATGTGGCCCCGAGGCCGTATCTTGTTACATGGAACACACAGTATTCTTAGTCACACAGAAGAACCTACTTGCTTATAGTTAGATATATAGAGAGCTCCAGTCTTGCTACCTGCCACACATGACAAAGTTGAAGATGAGGCCAATGAATGGGCAAGGGGGTGGTAAGGGGGATGATAGTTGTTCCCCGATTTCATGTTTCTTGATAGGGCCATTTGTGGAGCAGGCTGATGTACTGACACATATCATGAATTTCCTTAAGGATATATAGCCTAAGGGGGAATTTGGTGAGAACAGTCAGGATGTCTCATGGCTATGCCCAGTACAATGAGTTTCAGCTCTGTGTGTTCTCTTCAAAGATTCCACATGGTACTTGATTGATTTTCAGTAAGAGATGTCAGAAATGCTTTCACTAACGTATTTTGTGCTAGCTAAAATCCATTCCCTCAGCCATTCTCCCATCTGCTCCACATATTGCCCACATCAGATGCCTCTGCCAAGAGCAGCTTAATTAATACAGCTACCATATACTGCAGAAGACAGCAAGATAAACTCTTATCTGCACAGAGGAAAGGTGAGGAAAACAATAAGGCAAGAAAGCAGTGGAACTCTGTGGCTGCAATTATGCACAGCTTTTCACTCTCAGATTGTGTCACCACCTGTAAAATGGGAACCACAGTTCTCTGCCCTGCAGTGCCAAAACTCAGCCTAAAGGTGATAGAAACTGGCTACAGTTTTGTCTATTGTTTAATTTATTTACAAAATATGTCTGCTGACCCCAATGTAATGTTCTCCCAGCAACATATATAACAAGTTTTAAAAATCCAAACATAAAACCATAAAATGGTGGTTGGCCATACGTGTGCCCTTCTACCTGGCAGTTTTAGCAACCCTTGATCCTGTTATGTTAATACACCACAGGGAAGCATGTACCGTATTTGCCGGCATATAAGGCACACCTATGTGAAAGACACACCCCATTTATACACTGGCAAATACTATTTGTAGGCATATAAGATACCGTGGGGTATAAGACACATCCCATTTTCAAACAGTATTTTTCAGGGAAAAAAGTGAATCTTATATGGCAGGAAATACAATATTTTTTCTCCAGGATTCCTCTGCCATTTAGTGAGGTCATACCCCCCCTCCAAGACACAGCATAAATTTTTTAAAAGTTACATCATAAAAAGATGGAAGTGATCCCTTGTTGTGTTGCAAATGTAATGTAGTTCCACTGTTATTGTAGTAAACATGGAAAAATTAAAAATAGCTTATTTGAATAATTAGTTAGGATGTCTAGTTGGATGCAATTAGGGTATTATTTTTTTAAAAAAAAATGCTCTTAAGGACTCCTTGTAGTAGTAGATATATTCCTTTTTGTACTGTACTTGAAGATGTCTCTCAAGAAGCTAGTTCTTTGCATTTTTACATCTAGAAATCCAGAAAGATTACATCCATGGAGTTCCTTATTCTGTTTAATAAAATACCACTTCTTAAAATTACTTTTGATGATTGCTTCCTGAGAGGAAGTTCTGTTACACATGCTAAAACTGCAGGCACCAAAGGAAACAAAATCTGATTTTATGACTGCAGAACCCAAATCTACACTCGCAGACTGCGAAAAATAAAGTAACATAAACTTTGGGAAACATCTTACAGGGAGGATGTTTCTATGTTCTAAAGATGTGTTCTTACATTTATGGGATGATGGTGAGAAGGGCCCTGTATTTTGGAGAAACCAAGAAGGCTCAAAGGTTGCATACCTTCACCTTATACACTCAAAATACACATTAGTGAATCAATCTTAGCTTTAGATGTCCAGGTATATAAAGAGGTGCCTGTGCACAGATAAACTATTAGCCTGGAATGTGGAAAATCCAGTGAGAAAATCCTGCTTCTGAGCATCGCTATAACGTTTGCAAGTTCTCCCAGCAGGTGGAGATCACACTGTGTCTCAGCCTAACCTCCTTTGTGGGAGGCAGGTTGTGATTGTGAAATTCGCTTGAAGTCTGAACTCCAAGGGAGAAGGATTAGAAACAAAGGCAACAAGCCAGAATACAGGGCCTCACAAAGGCATTCCAAACCCTCCAACGTTTCACCATTGAAAATTAGAATACTTGTGGCCAAGCAGCAGCACAGTGTAGCCAAGAGGGCAAAAGTTTTTAATAAGGAAAAATAAACAAGCTAGGAGAGGCTGCAGCAGTTTTGTTCCTAGTTGACAGGGAAGGGCAAAATTCTGTCCCTTCCTCTCCTCTCCTCTCCTCCCTGCTGAGTTAACTGGGTGCAAACTAATTTTGCATCTTGAACTCAGTTGTCCTCAGCAACATGAAATAAGCTGAGGAAAAAGAAGGAAAGTGGTCGAAGGAAAGAGAAACAGGATATTATAAAAACAGCTGAAAAAGTGGACAACACAGGATTAATTGAGACTCTCCTTGCCAAATCAAGACAGTTGGAACAGTATGGTATTCACACATACTCTCTACCACCCTTTGAGCATTACACAGTTTGCTGTTTTACACCCTGGAACTGCAGTGAGTTGAACTGGCCTTTCTACCAATTGATCATTGCTACCACCAACACATACTTATATATAGTGCTCCATAATTAAGCACACAAAGAGAAATAAGTACTTGTTGATTATGGGGGGCGGCTGGGTAATGACGGGCGGGAGACTGGGGGGTTTCTGCTTTTTTGCATCCCCCCAGCATTGGTGCCCCAGTTGCCCCACCCTAGATACACCTCTATTGTTTAAAGCTATCAATACTTCAGGCTAGAATTTTTTAAAACGGAAGTTAAATAAGAGACTTATCAGACATGCCTGTATGATCAGCACATATTTCAAATATTTTTCATCAAATCTGCTGCTCATTCAGGATATTTCTTCCAATATTTCTTCTTTATTTCCTCCTTTTTGAATTGAATCTCATAGGTACTTCTTCAACAGTAAGGGTAGAGGAGGAAATATATGCATTACAGAGGGAGAGATATATGCATTATTAATACATGCATTAGATAATGTATAGTTTCAGTTAGGAAATACACCATTTAAATCAGGTTAAATCATAGCATCATAGAACTGTAGGGCTGGAAGAGACCACAAGGGCCATTCAAGCCAACCCCTTTTGCCATACGGGTATATACAATCAAACCACTCGCTTCACCCTCTGTTTAAAAACCTCCACAGAAGAAGACTCCACCACAATCCAAGGCAGCATATTTCACTGTCAAAAAGCTCTTGTTGTCAGGAAATTCTTCCTAATGTTTTTTTTTTCCTGTTGTTTGAATCTATTGCTCCTTATCATGGTTTCTGGAGCAGCAGAAAACAAGCTTCCTCCATCTTCCATATGACAACTTTCAATTATTGAAACATGGCTGTCATGTCATCTGTTAATCGTCTCTTCTCCAGATTGAACATATCATGCTCCCTAAGCCACTCGTGATAGGTCATGGTTTCCAGGCCTTTTACCATTTTGACAGCCCTCCTCTGGACTCGTTCCAGCTTGTCAATACCCTTTTTGTACTGTGGTGCCCCTGACAAGACACAGTACTCCAGGTGACGTCTGACCAAAGCAAAATAGAATTGTACCATTACTTCCCTTGACCTAGTGATAATAATCCTATTGATGCAGCCTAGAATTGTATTGGCTTTTTCAGCTGCTGCATCACACTGCTGACTCATGTTCAGCTTGTGTTCTACTAACATTCCTAGGTCCCTTTCACATGTGCTGTGGTCAAGCCAGGTGTTACCTATCCTGTATCTGTGCATTTCATTTTTTTTCTGCCTAGATGTAGTATACCTTACATCTCTCCCTGCTGAAATTCATCCTTTTGAATTCTGATCCTGTCCTCTGGATATTAGCTACCCCCCCACACACCTCAAGTTGGTGTCATCTGCAGATTTGATAAACATGTCATTTATTAAGATGTTGAATAGCATTGATCCCAGGACAGAACCTTATGGCACCCCCCGTAATCACTTTTTTCCAGGATGAAAAGGAGCCATGGGAGAGCATTCTTTCAGTTTAGTTGGTCAGTCAATTACAAACAGTAGCATTGTCTAGCCCTCATTTTGCTAGCTCATTTCAAGGATAGTACAGGAGACCTTGTCAAGTGCCTTATTGAAATCAAAATATGCTACCTTCACAGCATTCCCTTCATCTATGGAGCTCATAACTCTTTCAAAGAAAGAGATAAGTCAGACAACTTGTTTTTGAGAAACCCATGTTGGCTTTTAGTGTCATAGCATTCCTTTCTAAGCACTTACAGACTATCTGTTTAATGATCTGCTCTAGAATCTTTCCTGGTATTGATGTCAGGATGACTGGACAGTAATTGCTTGGGGCCTCTCTTTTTCCCTTTTGAAGATGGGAGCAACATTTGATCTCTTCCAGTCTGCTCAGACTTTTTCTCCAAGAACTGAGAATAATCTTCTCAAAGATTATTGCCAATGGTTCTGAGATTACCTTGGCCAGTTCTTTTAATATCTTAGTTTATCTGTCCCTGGAGATTTGAATTCATTTAGAATAGCCAGGTATTCCTGTACTAACTCTTCACCTATTCTGTGCTGCATTTCCCCTGCTATATCACCTGCTCCATTTCCCCCAGGTTCAGCTCTATTTTGTTTTTGGGAGAAGACCAAGGCAAAGAAGTTGCTGAATAGTTCTTCCTTTTCTCTGTCTCCTGTTAGAATTTCACAAACTTCTCCACACAGTGTTTTCCCTGCTTTTCCATTTCTTGTACATGTCACATCTTAGCTCAGTTGAAAGCTCTTTAGACATCTATCCTGGATTCACCTCTCATTTTCCCCCCTTCTCTGGAACTGTTTGAAATTGTGCCTGCAGAATCCCACCTCTAAGAAACTCCCACCCATCAGGAAAAACCTTCTTTTTTAGTATACAGAATCACACCCAGAATTTCCCTACTGAAATCAGCTTTCTAAATATTCCCTAGGCACTCACAGATTCTATTCCAAGACAAACCAGAAAAGGCAACAATCTTGATCATGTAACATTCAATCTTATCTTGATCATGTAATATTCCAACATAAACATTTAAAAAAAAATAAAACCTGAATTATAGTAGACCACAGCCACAATGCAAAGAGAAAGAGTTGTCATAGATGGAAAATCATATTGGGTAAAAATAGGTGATATATTTGCATGGTTACATTTGTTGTTGTTTTTGTACGTATGCCTTCAAGTACGTTCTGACTTACGGCAACATAAAGCAAGCCTATCTTGTTACTGAGAGGTTTTGTTTGTTTGCTTGTTTGTCTGTTTTTGTAATTTCTGTTAGAGTGATCACTACTGCTTCCTCTGAGGTTGAGAAAGTGTGACTTGTCCAAGGTAACCCAGGAGGTTTTCTTGGCCAAATGGGGATTTGACCTCTGGTCTCCCAGAGTCCTAGTCCAGCATTCAAACCACTGCACTACATTGACTTTCTGCATTTTACTTTTTAAAATTTAAATTACAGAAGCAGGGAATATATATATATATGTGTGTGTGTGTGTGTGTGTGTGTGTGTGTGATCAGGGTTGGGACTGTAGCATGAGGGAAACAACTTAAGCCTTTTCTCCCAACATGGTCTCAGTAGAAATCCCTCCTACTGTGAAGGCGCTATTCATGCCAGGAGGGAAGGTGTACTTTGTGATATTTTTTTTTAATGAAAAAAATCTGTAATTCTGAAGGGGATAGAAATGCATGCAGAGACTGTAAAAGTGAAGAAACAAAAAAAAGGAGGTTATATGATGGTGATTGTTTTCAGAGCTTGCAACTGAAGTCAATTTAAGTTAGTTAGAACATCTGAGCAATGAAACCACATAAGTAACAATGAGACCCTGGGTGTCAACTATCCTTTAGGTGAAAAGCGATGTGACAAGGATTGTTCCCTTGATCTTTGCATTATTATCTTTATATAGTAATAAAGTCACATCTGTTATTCTCCCTCGAAGCATAGCTGTGAAGCATTTTTAAGGGAGATCTGTAGTGCCTCAAACAAACACCTTGTCCCTAAAGAGTTACGTTGTATAGGAGCCTGATCTCTTCTTTAATACAGGCAGATTTTAGTGCAGGGATGATGGTCACCCATTTATAGACAATTCGTCAAGCAGGGAGACCTTCGCATAGGCCATTCCCACATTAGACTGTTATAGTGCTATTATTCCACTTTCAACATCCTATGGAATCCTGCGACCCCGCCCTAAACCCACCAGGATTCCGTAGGATGTTGAAACTGAAATAATAGCACTATAATAGTCTAGCGCAGAAATGGCCGGAGTTCTATGTAAAACAACCACTCTGCAGCTTCTTGGTTCTATGGACTAGCCCCATTTTTAGCTTGATTATCAGCATAGTATTTGTGAATTGCAGCACTTATCACACACGGAAAGCCTAGGGCTATAAGCCTTCAATTGTCAAGGTATTCAAAATTCAACAGGACTTTGATGGGCTCGAACATTGAGCCAAACCAACAAGATGAAATTCAACCAATACAAATACAAACGTAAAGTCCTGTGCTAAGGTACAATCAACCAATTGAGCAATAAAAGACATAAGTGTAAGGTGAGCAAGCTCTCTGGACTGGCAGTGGTAGCTATGAAGAGGATTTAGTTGATTACAAAGTAAAAATATTAGCCCAAATTGCCATGTAGCTACTTCAATAGGCTAATGCAACCTTCGGCTGCATTAACAAAGGCATAATGTCCAGATTGTGAAGAATAATATTTTTACTTTATTCTGCACTGATCAGGCCACATCTAAAATACTGTATCCAGTCCTGGCCAGCACATTTTAAGATGTTGACAGGGGTGGGGGCAAGAGGGGCGGGCAAGGCAGCATATTATCATTCTATCTGTTTAACTTGTATGCTGATCATACATAAAGCAGGGTTAGTTTTGGAGAAATCAGGCATGAAAATTGGAGGAGGGAACATCAGCAATTTAAGATACCCAGATGACACTATACCACTAGCAGAAAATAACAAAGACATGGGGCAATTATTGAAGAAAGTCAAGGCAGAAAGTGCAAAGGCAGTTTATAATGTTTTTTAAAAAACTATTTCATTTAAAAAAAAAATGCTGAGCTTTCTGGTTACAGTCAGCCCTCCACATTTGCAGGTTTCACTTTTGTGGATTTGATTATTTCTGTCACCTCAGCTGCCTCTTGTTACCCTGTTTTCTGGGGGTCCCATGAGGGACACCTAAATGCACTCTCAATTAAACAGGTTGGGGAAATTAGCCAAGAGCACAAGCTAGCAATACGAGAGGCAAGGCAACGGAGCGGAATCTTTTACCCAATGTCTACGGGGTCAGGCCGAGTCAAGGAGCAAACAGGATTGAAATAATAAATGTGATCTTTATTAAAATATAAACAGTGTATGCAACACAATCACACTGAGAACTATAGAAAAATAAAGGTTTGAGTGGGACAGAGGGAATTTTAAGAGGAATTGTTGATTTGGGTGATACTACACCTGTCCTGAAGCCCGGTTAGATCACTGCGAAAGTTCGAAGGTGCGTAGTCTCAGTACGTGGGACTGAGGGGACAGCTCGCCAAGCACAGCGGTGGCAAGGCAGGATGGAAATCGGGAGCGATCTGAAGAAGCTCACCAAATCAGGGGTTTTTATAGGGAGAAATGTGACCACAGGCCATCCCGCATTTGGGAAAAACAATTAGTTTTGAGCTGGAGACAAAGCCTCCAAAAGGTCAGAATTTAGCATGATTGAATTTGTTCCGAATTGACAATGGAATGGACAGTATGCAAACGTAGAGTGCTTGACAGGTGAGGACATTTCTAATCAAGCTGCCTGCTCAGGGCAGGGAGTTCTTTTGTGAGTTGCGTGCATGCGTAATTGTGCACTTGCCCTTGAGGTCTCCTGAAGCATCAGGACGGCTATTTCTGGCTAGCCTGTATTGTTTGGAGTATTACAGCAATTATCGGCCGTGCCTGTCTTGCGAGCTTGTCCAGTGGCCTCACAGACACATGGAGAGGGGTGGTGGAAGAAAGACAAATTATTGATATCAAAATGATATCCAACGTTATTTCCAAAGAACGGGGATGGCAACGGCAATAACATTCTCTATGCCATTTTAATAGGGACTGCAAGCTTCGTGACACTGTGACCAAGGCTTGCAAGTCCCTATTAAAAATGGTGTGGAGCAGCAGTAGAGATGGCAGTAAGCCCCACCAGCCACCTACTTCTGCCTTCTAAAGGAGTCCTGAGGCCTCAAAGGAATCCACAGTGGGTTGAATATGGTGATCATCCTTATTTTTCTTTTTAAATATGGTTTGGGAGGGCCTAGAGTTATTCACGGATTTTTCACTTTCACGGGGGTCTTGTGCCCCTAACCCTAGCGAATGTGGAGGGATGACTGTACTTTGGTTTCTTGTATAAATCTTTCACCTTTTACTAAAGGCCATGTGATGAGAGTTATGCACTAGGTCTCCTGGTTTGGGGAAAAGCTCTCCCAGGCACTAAGTCCCTCTCTCTGCAGAACCTTATAGGCTATAGGTTTTAAAAACGGACAATTAACCAAAGTAGCTCCAAAAATAAGGAAAGAAGAAGAAATCAGGCTGAAGACCAGCTGGTTTTGAAACACAAACAATTATTTCTTTATTAAAAGACAGAAAAACCTGGCAGCAGAACCCAACAGAACAATCTGTGTTCAATACAAGCTGTTTCTCAAAAGAGGGGGAAATGGCACACGTGCTAAAAACCCTACTTCTGACCAAACTAAGTGGGCTAAAAGTGTGCAGCTAAGCTTAAGGGACAACAGACTAAGAAGACACAGGCCATTTCCATACGGGCATATTGCCCACGCTAGAGCGACCTCTCTTGGAGGTCTTCTTCACCGGGGGGGTGCGCTAGAGCAGTTAAAAAAAAATGAGGTTCTAGACCTCAAACTGCTCTAGCGCAGCTGTGGGGGTGGTGCTGTGAGTTTTATAAAAACCACCTTCGCAAGTGGTTTTTATAAAACTCACCCGCGCTGCCCCGTGGCAGCCCCCGGTGAAGAACTGCAGAGACGCGGTAGCGCAGCCCTGCAGATCTGCCCGGGGGCGGGCTTCTGGCTGGCGCGCTGTCCTGATTGGCGGAGCGCCGCCGGAAGTCACCGGCCGCCATTTTGGGCGCCGCCAAGCACCGCCGAACGCCGCAGAGCGCCACCGAAATTCGGCGGCATTTGGAACGGCGGATCCGCGCTCTCTGCAGGGATGGAGCAACCCGCTCGTGGGTAAGTTCTGCCCCTGAGTGCGTCGCCCCATTTCGGCCCCCCCCCCGTGAGGAAAGGGCCACAGACATGGATTCTCTCATCTTCCAATGGGAAGAAGAGCCCAGTTGGCTGGGTGACTCAAAATCAGGTCAACAGGTTCTTCTCTTGGGGGCTCTCTGTGATTTTTCCAGAGTCTTTCTCATCTGTCTCCATTAAGTTTCTCCTCCAGCATTCTTCCAGGATCCTTCTTTTCAGCCTTTTTGTCTGTGCCTGAGAACAGGCTCTTTTCTTCTCGTAGGGAAAGCAAACTCTCCAAATCTCTGTGTGCGTGTGTGTGCGCGCACATGCATGCATGCACATACACACACATTTTTATTTAACCATTTCCTAATCTGGGGGCTGTCACCTGGATCTATGGGGAGGCCTGCTGGGAGGGTTTAATATGACTTAACATTATACTCTGGAGGTTCAAAAGTTTAGATTTGAATATGACCTTTGCTCATTGCCCTTTAGGTACTGGTAATGACTCTTACGTAGTCTGAGGACATGCAAACACAGATTGTGCACACATCAAACAAAGTCAGTCTGACAGCCATTTGTTCTTTTTCAGATCTAGATGGGATTTCCCAATATCTCTGGACAATGGACATTACCTTTCAATGGGAGTTATACCAGTCTGAACCAGTTTTGCAGGGCTTCCATTCAGTGGAAGTGAACAAGTCAGTTAGGTACTGATTGTTCTCCCAAACACATCAAGGAGCCATTTACTTGCCCGCAGTGAAGGAGTGGGTGGGAAAGTTCCAGCTTGTATTTTTAAAATGAGGCCTGACTTCTCCAAGATGGACATGGGGTCCGGGCAACTTGCAGGTCATAATATTACCATAAGTCAATGTTGACAGCAGTTAATACCAAGTTGTTGACAAAATGGAATGCATCCAAAGAAAAGTAATCAGGATGGGGCAACCAAGATCCTTCAGGATCTGGAAATCAAGTCCTGTGTGAGGAAAAAAGAGCTGAAGAAAAGTCACTTGACAGCTATCTTTATCTGAAGAATTACAATGCAGTCTTGTTCTCTGTCAGAAGACAGGACCAAGCAACTCAAAATTGCAGGGAAGATTTTCAGGTAAATATTAGAACAAGGCTACTTATGATAAGGATTGTTTGAAAGTGGAACAATCTGTGTAGGTAAGTGATGGGCTCAGCTTCATTGATCATATTTAACCCTTATCCAGGAAGATAACAAAAATCAACTGAATGCCTTAATCTGTTTTTTTTTCCCTGATCTCGATGAGAATTCCAGTGTATTGGGAAGGAAGTATAAAAATGCCCCTTGTTTGAGAGTACAGATTAAAAATGGCCAATATTCTATATTACCCAAACATCCAGAGCCAGAAAAAACAACTTCTTCACATGAGGCAGAACACTTATTTTAAATAGCTGTCAGTCCTCTATGTTTCAGGGAGGGGGCAGCATGCAACTGAAAGGCAATAATCTGGAGGGCCAGTTTTTATCCCACACGTTTTTGCTTATTTTTTTAAAAAAAATACTGTTCATAGCAAGTGTCTGAAACATGGGGACACTGTTTACAACTGGTGCCAACATTGCAAAATGTTTACTGTGCAAGTCTAATTGTGGTGTGAGTTTTACGGCAAAGCATGAGTCTAGGATACTAGAATATCCCATCTGCTAGATGAAGGTTAAATAGAAGTCAAATACATATCCCTTTAGGATGCTGTAACTACATCCAGAATTGCAGACTTTGGATTGAGGTTGACTAGACAATCTCCCAGATCCTTTCCACTGAGCTCAAGTGTTTTCATAGTATATATTGTGACACAGTCAAAAGAAAGCACTGTGAAAACTGCATATTAGGAAGCTATATTCTCCCCATTTGTTTAAGAGCAGCAGATTGAGTGTTTTTATCTCCATTATCTACTCACATATACTGGTAACATGCTTTTCTCATAGAAAAAGGAATATGTAAAAACAGAAGTCTAATAAAACAATTTAACAATTTGACAACTGCTACATCTAGTGCACTTGCCTTCATTCACTTAATACAAGAGAACTGCCTTCAGAAAGGGAGAAAAAAAGAAATGGTGATTGCAAATTTCAGGATCTCAGAGGATTGCCACAGTGAGAAATCTCTGTTCTGTTAAAGTGAAGTGTTTGAGATTACTGGCAGTTTCAAGTGATGCTGTACCTTATTGATTTCTCACCCAAGTCAAACTGATACTTTTCTCAAAAATTCTCTCTTACAAATTCTGTAAAATCAAGTTGGCAGGTCCTTTTATTTTTACAGCAAGTACATCCTAGCTTAAGTAAATGAGTATATTCGTAGGGACAATGCATAATTTCTTAAGTGTTGAATTTGGAGACTAATCCAGTTGTCTCTTTTCTGAAACAGTGCAAAGCAATGTCTTTCTGGAGTTTGGCTTCACAATGTCCAAGTTGCAAAAAGGATCCTAAAGTAGACCCAGAAACCTTGAGATCAAGGGACTATATTTTCTTTGTGCTTAAGCCATACCCAAATACCTAGAAAATAAAGTGCAAATCGTAACAACTACTCAAGTGCTTTAGAAAATTTCTAATTGGTATGGTGCTATACAGATATGGTGAACAAACCCCAGTCATCCCAGCTAGCTTGATAATTCAGTATGTGGGACAGGGATGGTAGGTGACACATTTAAAGGACACCAGATTTATGGAAGCTGCTTTAGGGGTATCAATGTTCATCAGATGTGGGAAATATGTGACCTACATGTCCCCTTGTCTGTTTTTTCAGTCCCTCCTGAAAAATGGGATGAAGGAACATTTTAGCCTCCAGAAGTCTCCAGGAAGTGCAATTCTCCTTCAAAGGAAGGTGCACAGTTCTCCATACACCTTGTTTTAAGCAAAAATAAAGTTTTCTGAAACCTGAAGGGATGTTCTGGTCATTTCTACCATGAATTTCACCAGCATATTGTAGCAGCAAGAAGTGAACAATCCTGGAAAGAAATTGCTTACCAGACCTGGTGAAATTGTCCATAACTGATGTATATGGAGTTGTGTAGTACAGCCTTAGAGTAACATTGCTTGCACAGCTGTGTATAACAAATACTTGACAAGAGGAGATTCCTTAAGGAGGAGATTGTGCAAATCCTTTGGCCAAGGATTTTCTTCTTTGAATTTTCCCATCAGCTGCTCACTTGAGCTAAGTTTTAAATGGATCTTTACCAATGCAAACACACTACAGTGTGTTGAGGAGGGTAAGATAGCACCCAATCAAGGAATATTTTAAGGAGAATTCAGTGGCTGCCAAAGCAAGCCCTAGCTCCTAATTCCTCCTCACAAGAGTGCCTGCGGGTGGTGGCATACATTCTTTGATTATGTTCTGAACTTCTTTGAAGGGAGCTACCACCACAGTACCTATGTAGATTTGAAAAGCTGTGGACTAGGACCTCCCACCCTACTTTTATGTCCTTATCCATCTGTTTCTCCGCTACTCCAATTGCCTGCTCCAAAAGATTTCTTTTCCAAAAGCTTATGTTTGTTAAGAAGTACATTTGGGGACAGAGAAGGAAGAGACTCTGACCTGCTCACCCGGTAAAATAGGCTACATAATCATGATTGGCTAGAACATTGTTAGAGCCTGAGCAAAAGGCTCTTGCAGTTATAGCTGCCATATCAGTTGTCTTCAGTTCACTGCAATCTAGCAAATGATAATCTCCTCCCATCCTCTAAATTGGTTGACAAAAGTTAATCAAGCGTCATGCTTCTTACAGCATTTACATGATTGATAAATGGACAAAACAATTGGGTTTCTCACCCAGCTTTTCCAAGGAACACATTTATATATACTTTACTCTTTATAACGAGTAGAAACAAATATGGGGTAATAATAATAATTGAAGATTGATGCATTTGAAATAAAAAAAATGGACTTATGAAAATCAACACCAAAGTGGCACACAGCAGGCATAAGTAAAAGACAAAACAAAGCAGAGTATTTCAAAGAATGTGCTGCTTATTATGAATAAGGCACTATCAGCTAATTAAGAAATCAGCTAAAGCTAAAGATTATGATGGACTTGAGCCTTTTAAAAAATTCAAGATAGCCAAAGGGAAGCAGGCATCTTTTTTATTTTGAATTTAAAGACTTCAAAGTGGGATAGATACCAATAGCCTCGCAGTCTGCCAGCTATTCTATAAACAAATAGTTATTCATTAGCTAGCATGTTTAAAAAAATAAAGATTGCCAGAAATTTATCACTAACATAATCTCATTCCTCTGGACAGTCAATAACACACTTTCTCAATCAGTATGGAAGCTTCTACAACTGCCGTCTCTAACCAATTGGGTTACAGCTTGGGGATAATGAAATTTGTAGTTAAACATAATTGAGGACATCAAGTTGGGAAGTTTATTCTGCATGTTTCATCTACTTTGTATAAAAATTGATCACTTATATGGTTTGTGCTCCTTCCATTTTCATGAAACCACGTTCTTGGCTTATAGGCCAAGCAGAAGGTTTCCAAAAGCAACCAGATGAGGGAATAACAAAGGTCTATGGACAAAGTCTAACTATGAGAACTTTAAAATATACTATTGTTGTTGTTGTAACTTTATATTTATAAATTATAATGAAATATTAAGACTAACTTTATTTCATATATGATGTTGTTGTTGTTGTTGTTGTTGTTAAATTATATTTGTAAATTCACAGCTGAAACAAGAAGTGGTATTTTATTTCTGTCAATTGCCCTAAAGATACTGATGGGTTACAATATGAAAAGACAAAATTTTGGAATATTGCTTTTCAAAACTGACCTGTTCTGTTACTTAGCAGAAGTGTGACTCCTATCTCATTGTTGTTGTTGCTGCTGTGTGTCTTCTTGTTTCTGACTCCTGGCAACCCTAAGGCAAACTTACAACCTTTATCCTGAAGTAAAAGGTAAATCATTACATTACTTTGACTATTACACTGGCCATTAAGCTACCTTAATTATGTAAGGCAACCAAAGTGGTAGTTGTTATATTTTTAATTCAAGGAAATATCAGTGAATGCTTCCTCCAATTCCTGCAGCAGCCAGAGTCCCATAGCTCTGTTAATGGAACGGTCAGCAGCTGCCTTTCATATTACCTGGAGTCTATTATCATCAGTTTCATGTTCCTCTGAGCAGTGTGGGAATATTAGCTCCCCTTTTCAGATTAAAAATAAGAACAGAGGAAGCTGTCTTCTACCAGCTCAGACCATTGGTCCACATAGTTCGGTACATTAACCCTGATTTGTAGTGGCTCGCTGGCATTTCAGGAACAATTCTTTCCTAGCCCTGCCTTTAAATCCCTTATATTCCCTAGTGATCTCGCATCCATGTAATAATCAGACCTGATCCTGTTCAGTTTTTGAAATTAGATTGGATATGAAATCTAACAACAGAAATACAGTAATAGAAGAGAATTCCCAGCACTTGATCACTCTGCATAACTCAGATAAATACTAGCAACAGGGAGCAACTATTATTGTGTTTTTAAAAAATAACTTTTAGGAAGTGTAGTACATTATTGTAAAAAGTACTTTCATTCACTCTCAGCACTTAGAAAAGTAATGGTAACTATTCAAGGAACTATGTTACTTTTTAACATGAAAAATTATTTATGTTAATAAACGGGTGCCAATTTGTGGCCTAGGCCATTTCCGCACTAGGCTGTTACAGTGCTATTATTCCACTTTCAACATCCTATAGAAACCTATGGTTTGCTCAAAGGCGCCTCCCTAAACTGCAAACCCCAGGATTCCATAGGAGGTTGAAAATGGAATAATAGCACTATAACACTCTAGTGCAGAAATGGCTCTAGCTTACTCATCTTTCAAAAAAGGCATTAGGGCTTACAGCTTATCCACAAAGGGAAAAAAAATATCCATGGAAGTATCAAGACTTTCTAGTTCTTTTTGTTTGATTTTACCTGCTTATTTGTGGTTTGCATCCAAACTCTTTCTTGAAATATCTCAGGTTTCCCTCATCCCCCCCCCCTTGTGTTCTTTCTCCTTTCACTGATCACATATCACATTTCAACTGAGGCAATGTTTCAGAAACTGACTTTCACCAACTTCCACTGAACTCTTTTTAATTATAATTTAGGAGTTATCTGCAAAATATTAAAGGGTTTAATCCATATTACACTAGTTAAGCATTAGGATAGTTTCTTTTATTGTTAGCTTTCCTCTTTCCCTTGCTTGATCTCTGTGGAATCTGGGTTTGGAGGGGGGGAATCTTCTATGTTTCTTGGTGGTGACTTTCTTAGCTAATTCCAGTATAATACAATAGACAGCAGTATGGAGATACATTTCATTTTGGAAAATCATGAGTTAATTTAAATTGGGGGGATTGAAAAAGCTTGAGAATATTTGGACTTCCCTGGGAATACTTTGGGATGGGCACAATGCCACGCAGACCACTAGAATAAATTCAGTATATACAGGAGTAAAAATTGGGATTTGCAGAGATCTTTTTCTCAAACACTTCATTATGCTTCACTTAGAAAATCCGCAGCAAGAGCCACAATACTAAGGAGTTACAGTGGTTCTTCCAATCAGCTGACATAAGGTAGGAAAGGAATAAAAACAAGTTACTATTCAGTCAAGTGCATACCACTTACATCTTGTATTTAGGAGACCCTGTGATGACTTACAAAATGTTAGTATGTAGCTTTGGACTTCATGACCAGATCACCATGAATCTGAGCCAGTATGGATTGGTCCCCCCTCCCAACTCTTGTGCTGGCTAGCCTGTACTAATGGTGAATGGATAAATGTTAAACACGATAAACACATCATGTGTTTTGTACATGTACAGCAGGTGCCATAGTTGTAATAAATGACTAAGAAGCACACAAGTGTGTTTTCTGTACAATCCAGTTTTGTTTCTTTTACTCTTTTTTTCTTCTTGTCCTGAAACTATTTTTTTAAAATAAAATACTAGGACACAATGATGGAAATCTGCTGGATTGTGCACACATGCACATACATACACATATGTATATAGATATATGAGAGATCCAGTGTGGTGTAGTAGTAGGAGTGTCTACAGTTCTGGAGATCAGGGTTCTGATCCTGCTCAGCCATGGAAACATACTGTGTGATATTGGGCAAGTCATACTCTCAGCCTCAGAAGAAGGCAAAGACAAACTCACTCTGAAAAATCTTGCCAAGAAAACTCTGTGATAGGTTTGCCTTAGGATCACCATATGTCAGAAATGACCTGAATGCACACAACAACAACAGCTACTACTACTAAATAAATAATGCTGACTGGCAATCCTGATAAAAGAGACAAAAGTGATGGTGATAAGAGTTAATTTCCAATGCTGAATGATAATTGAGTCACCTGTCTTTCAATGTTTTCCTCAACATGTTTTCCTAGGGAGATGGTTGAGGCCACATCCATGGTCTTTTAGAAGTCACATTAAGGAGTCCTTTTTTAGACCCCTACTCTCAAAATAAGAATGGTTCTAAATGATCTTAGGAGATACAGGTTCTACCAGCCTGTAACAGCTAGATCAGGACTATGAGGGTAAAGAATAACAGACTGTACATGGAATATCTGTGCCATGAAGCTATTGCATGCATTGCTACATTCAAATAAGTAGCTTTGTATATATTTGGGTGCAATTAGACATAGAATCACAGAATCATAGAGTTGGAAGAGACCACAGGGGCCATCCAGTCCAACCTGGACGGTGTGTGCAGGAACACACATCAAAGCGTTCCCAACAGATGCTTAAAAGCCTCCAAAGAAGGAGACTCTACCACACTCCAAGGCAGCATATTCCACTGCCAGACAGCTCTGACTGTCAGGAAGTTCTTTCTGAGGTTCAAGTGGAATCTCCTTTCCTGCAGCTTGAATCCATTGCTCCTTGTCCTAGTCTCTGGAGCGGTAGAGAACAAGCCCACTCCCTCCTTGACATGACATCCCTTCAAATATTTAAACATGGCTATCATGTCCCCTCTTAACCTTCTCTTCTGCAGACTAAACATACCCAGCTCCCTAGGCCATTCCTCATAGGGCATGGCTTCCAGACCCTTCACCATTTTGGTTGCCCTCCTCTGGACACTTTCCAGATTGTTGATATCCTTCTTGAATTGAGGTGCCCAGAAGTGGACACAGTATCCCAAATGAGGCCTAACCAATGCAGAATAGAGTGGTACCATTACCTCCTTCAAGCTAAACACCATATTCCTATTGATGCAACCAAGAATCTGTTGGCTTTCTTGGCTGCCGCATCACACTGCTGACTCATGTTCAGCTTGTGATCTACCAAGACTCCTAGATCCCTTTCACACATACTGCTACCCAGCCATGCATCCCCCATCTTATATTTGTGCATTCCATTTTTTCTGCCTAAGTGTAGGACCTTACATTTCTCTTCGTTGAAATTCATTTTGTTAGCTTTGGTCCAGCTCTCCAATCTGTCAAAGTCATTTTGAATTTTGAACCTGTCCTCTGGGGTATTAGCAACCCCTCCCAATTTGGTGTCATCTGCAAATCTGATCAGCATGCCCTTCGCTCCTTCATCCAAGTCACTGATGAAGATGTTGAATAGCACTGGGCCCAGGACACAACCCTGTGGTATCCCACTAGTCACTTCTCTCCAGGATGAAAAGCAGCCATTGGTGAGCACCCTTTGGGCTCAGTCAGTCAACCAATTACAAATCCACCTAACAGTAGCCCTGTCCAGCCCGCATTTTACTAGTTTCTTTGCAAGAATGTCATGAGGATCTTTGTCAAAGGCCTTACTGAGGTATGCTACATCTATAGCGTTCCCTTCATTTATCAAGCTTGTAACTCTATCATAAAAAGAGATAAGATTAGTCTGGCATGACTTATTTTTGAGAAATCCATCCTGGCTTTTAGTGATTATGGCATTGCTTTCTAAGAAATTACAAACTGACTGTTTAATGATCTGGTCTAAGATCTTTCCTGGTATTGATGTCAGGCTGACTGGGCAATAATTATTTGGCTCTTCTTTTTTCCCCTTCTTGAAGATGAGGATGACATTTGCCCTCCTCCAGTCTGCTGGGACTTCTCCTGTTCTCCAAGAGTTCTCAAAGATTATTGCACGTGGTTCAGAAATGACTTCTGCCTGTTCTTTTAATATCCTTGGATGTAATTCGTCTGGCCCTGGAGACTTGAATTCATCTAGTTTAGTCAGATACTCCTGTACTACTTTTCTGCTTACTCTGTGCTGCATTTCCCTCACTTCCTCACCTGCTCCCCACACCCCAGGTTGGGTACTTCTATCCTTTTGGGAGAAAACTGAGGGGCAAAGACTGTATTGAGTAGTTCTGCCTTCTCACTTTCCCCCGTTATTAATTGGTCATCTTCTCCACGCAGTGACCCTATTATTTCCTTGTTTTTCTTTTTGCTGCAGAAATATCTAAAAAAGCCCTTTTTATTGTTTTTGATGTCTCTGGCAAGCCTGAGTTCATTCTGCGCTTTAGCTTTTCTGACCTCTTCCCTACATCTCCTGGCTATTTGTTTGAATTCCTCTTTGGTGGTTTCACCATTCTTCCATTTCCTGTATATGTTTTTTTTTTAACAACTAGCTCAGCTGAGAGTTCTTTAGTCAACTATTCCGGTTTCTTTAGACACCTGCCATTTTCCCTCCTTTTTGGCACAGTTTTCAATTGTGCCTTCAGTATCTCACTTTTAAGAAACTCTCATCCATCATGAACTCCTTTCTCTTTTAGTATTCTTGACCATGGGATTTGTCTTCTTAAAATTTGTCTTTTTAAAATTAAATTTGTCTTTTTAAAATTTTAACTGGAACTAGATTGGAGTATGTGTTTGTAATTCAGAACTATTTCCTCTGCAGTTGCTTTGTTAATGAGTTTGTCTAGTGTAAATAAATTGTAAGCATAAGCACAGCTAGTTATAGGATATAAATGTGCATCCACATCAGAAGATACATCCAGTCAGTTCAACAGAGCCCAGATGACTATCACACAGATAAAGTTGCATGTCCATATGTGTGTTTCCTTGGCAGATCAAACTTCCATCAATACCACTGGACACTATATTTTTGTAGGCTGCTCTGATCAAGATACAGCATCCAGATCAAGTAATGATACCACTCCTCACTCCCAGTTCTGGTCACTACAGTTTAAGAGGTATACTGACGAACTGGAAAGAGTCCAGAGAAAGATAGCAAGGATGGCAAAAGGTCTGGAAATCATATCCTGTGAGGAATGGTTCAGAAAGCTGGGTATAACACTGGGAAGAAAAGATTGGGAAGTGTTTTGAAACCCAGCAGCAAATAGCTGAAGAACTGTCACAGGGAAGATGAAGCAAGCTGGTTGTCTGTTGTGCCAGAGGGAAGAACCATAACTAGACTACAAGAAAAGAGGTTTTGAATAAGCATTAGGAAGGACTTGCTGATGGTAAGGGTTGTTCAATAGTGATATGAATTGCTTGAGAGTGTGGCAGACTCCTTTTGACAGGAGGTTTTTGAACAGTTGGATGCAAACTGTCAAGGGTACTTGAGCTGTGGGTTCCTGCACTTGGAGGGGGTTGGATTAGATTAACCTTGAGGTTCCTTCCAACTCTTCAATTCTATGATCCTGTGATCTTAATCATTAGATTGAGGCAGATGTCTTGTTCTAGACAGAGATTTCCTAGCAGTGAGGCCAACTATTCATAGCTCATGCACAGAGCTGATGTCACACACAGTTCCAAGACAGACTGGACAGGCAGAATTCAGAAGCAGAAAACAAGCTAAGAGTCAAAGACAGCCCAACTCCTACTAAAGAGTCAAGTAAACCAAAGGGAGGGAAATCCAAAGTCAAAGAAAAGTAGCAATCCAGAGTCCAACCAGTGCAAAACAGTGCAGTCACAACAATATTACCACACCTTAGGACCCTACTCTGCAGAAAGTGCTGTTTTCACAGCTGAACATATTCATGGCTGAAAAACATGTTTGAAAGCATGCTAGCTGGTGTCATGCCCTGCTTCCAGAGCATGGACTCTGACTCAGAGTCTGAAGCAGAGGGCACGCCAGAGATTGAAACAGGGGGCATGCCAGGACTTGCTGTACAGAGAGAGGTTACAGTGCGAGAAACAGAACAGTGGGTGGTGCCAGATCCCACAGAGAGTCCTGCCTCTTCAGATACAGAAGAACACTTACCTAGACCCAACTTCTCACAGCACAGGCAGCTAAGAGAGACCCAGCATCACTCTCTCAGAATTTATAACTGGCAGCAATCAATCAAGGCAGAGCTGCGCTAGACTTTGGGTCTACTTAGCTGGCGTCCTTCCCCTCCAGGAGTTGTCAGAGCTGATCTTACTTTGCTGGATGCCTTGGCAAATGCTCGGCTTGACCTTGGACACTTCCTTGCCCTGAAACCCTGCTGGACTGTGTTTATGTTGGACTTAATTTATGACTCCTTGCTTACTGTGTGGAAGTAAGTAACAAGCTGGGAGATATTCAGTGTGTTTTGTTTCATTTATCAGCGGTGCCAGGACTGAGATAGGACAGCTGGGAACATGTTGCCAGCTCAGGATGACTTTAAGTCTCAGGCCATAAATTCAGAGAGGATTAGGCAGGAATACCCACTTCTAATGGGTTTGTGATAATCCTTTCAAGATCTCAAACTACATGCACACCCAAATACAATAGAAGGTAAAACTGCCCAGGTCAAACAATCAGGGACTATGCTGTGATCCTGCCCTATGGAAATCCTCCCTAGACCCCCTGGCCAATCAGATATCAAGAGATTGTCATGACTCCCATCAATGTTTTGTCATCTAGAGTTAAGACAATCAGCCTATTCTGGATTATTTTGTCAACCCTGTGAGAAAGCAATTACCACTTCAGCCATGCACCCTCCTTCACGGTAGGAAATAAGATATACAGACCCCAGCTTTAGCCCCAGCAAACTGTAGCACTTGGATATAATATGTGGTGCCAAGATCTCTGTTTGTTCTTGCTACCCTCAGATGCTGTCTGAGCCACTCCATTTTGATCTTCTTCAGGACTTGTAACTATCACCCTTTTCAGTCTCTCTCTCTCTCTATCCAATCTTTCATGCTTCACTTTCTGAGAGCCTTGTATGGCTCTTGAGAGTGTCTGATTTCTTGTGTGTTTTGACAATCCAAATTAAAAACTCGGTTTAACTTCTAACTGTAGTCCTTTCTACAGTTAATACTGGTATACATAGGTGAAAAGATCTTGCTATTACCTTTCTCTTGCAGGCCTCCATTGAGCTATAATTCCCCAAATTCTGTGGAGACACTTGCATTGCAGGTGGACCTCAAAGTTCTCCACTTCTTAGAGTAACAACAGAAAGAAAGCAGCAATATTCCAACAAGCAAAGTCAACAGTCCAGAGTTAGGCACCGGCAGTGACATATCATGATTCAGGATATGTGAACAATGCAGAATGGTTGATGACTGATAAATTCCCAGTACAGAAATTATCCCAGCAATTACCCTAGCCTCACAAGCTTCTATAGCCTCAAAGATTTTTAAGGAGGAGCTGCCAGAGTCCCACTCAAGATCCAGTTGAGAGATATACAATCTTCTGGAAGAAGGCATTCTCACAAGGTGACCACTATACACAAGTTCTTGAGGTAATCTATACTGCAACCAACTTCTTTTCTAGACATATGTGTGGAACAAAGATATGCCCCATCAGTAGCTCACAGGGATGTAGTTAATAATGTAAAAGTGAAATTTCCATGTTTAATTCCCATAAGATTTTCTTAAATTTCTTATTTATAATTCATTTTGTCGGGAGGCCTTAGAAATGGTAAGTGGGTTTAAATTATCTTTAAACTCAACTATGACAGCTCTTTATTATTTTATTCTGATTTCTAGAAATGTGAAATTTGCTTAAACTAAGGAAAATCTATTTTTATTAGAGGAAAAAATGTGAAAGAAATACTTTTGCCATTAAATCACAGCTTTTAATCTACACAAACTAAGTTTGATTTCAATTTTATCAAGGCATGTGAAAAAGAAATAGTTAAAATGAACTGAATATCAAACTAACCATATTGTTGAACTGCTGTTAAGGATCTCCAGCTACATGTGAAAAAGGATGCACTTTAAGGCTGTAAATAGTATAATAGGTTCTTTCTTATCAGTGGTACAAGCTGTCTTGGAATTCAGCCATTAAAGAATCTATTTCCTTAAACCTGTCTCTTATGGTCTCAATGCACTCTCCAGCCTTCAAAGCTTTCCCATCAATTATAATACACCCCTCTTGCGTGTTGATTTCCATTGGCCTTTTTTCAGTGAACTCTGTGCAGCAGTTATATACCTAGAAGAAATATATTCTTGTTATGATTATATGAAACACAGTTCTGCAACAAAAGGTCTTCACCCGATCCAACATCCAAAGATGCCATACATGTGTACAGCCAATGTAGATTTGGTAGCGCATTCCAATCCACACCACAGTACTATAATAAAACCAACTAGATTGGCTGCAGATGAGAAAGTAGGATATCTTCCAGAAGTCCTGGGTGGGATCCAGACTTATTTCATTGGATTTGCTCTAAGTAGGACTCAATAGCTGGCCTTTCACACTTGATGCCAGCAGGTTTGCTCTGTGCATGACTAAGTCAGCATCCAACCCTTTATTTCTGGCATTAGAATAGCTGTAACCAACTAGTGCTGGATCAGGGAGCCATTGTTCATTATTTCTTTTAAGGCTAAGCATCTCCAAATCACCATACTTGTAAAATGTAAAGGAATTAAAACATGGACCAATATTCCATATGCATATGAACAATAGGAAATCTTTGGGGAAAAAGGCTGACTATCAAAGCGTATAGCTGAACAGCTGTGCTCCGGAGGAGACAGGCTGAGATTGTGTGTATGGAGCCTGAAGACTGGCAGTCTGCACCTCCTCAGGTGAGAAAAGGGGAACAGATTGAGAGAGGAGATTCAAAGAAGAACTGGGAGGAAGGCTGCTATAACTGAGTGGCTGCCAATCAGTGTTTTAGGTTAATTGTGCAGAACTCTACATTGTCTCTGTGAAATAAAGATCTATTGTTTTTAAAACGAACTTGTTTTTAAAACAAGGGCTTCCCAAAAACATGTAACATTCAAAATAAAATCTAGTGGTTTAATGCACCCAAATTATTCTATGACCTAGCACATGTATTTTGTTGCCTTGGCAAACTGGAAACAATCAAAGCACATTCCATAGTCTTATTAATGGACATATGCATGGAGCTAAATTTGCTTAGAATTCTACATAAAGAAGTGTGATGTTGCTGGTTTGTTTTGTAGTGTATCTGGGAAATGTCCAAGAATTATAATGTAATAATTTTAAATAGTAATCTTCTTTCCCTCTGCTTCATTAAAAAAAGAAATAAAAGTATCTCCGAACATTGTAAGTTCCCTTGATCCCTAACAAAATAAAATTGAATGCGGAACTTGGCTTGGCAAAGAAGTATCAAAATGGTAGCTGTGTTGCATGCAGATATGTGCAAAACAAATAATAACAAGGTTATCAGTGGATGCAGCTTCCCTGGTCTGGGATCCCAGTGATAAATATTAATTTCAAAAATTGTTTCATTGGAAACATGTGCTTCTATTTATTGAGGAGCACGTGGTTTTAACAATTTTACTCTTCAAACAGGATTCTAATTTCCAAATATATAGAACTTCAGAGTCTGTTGTGAATACCTTTTGTAAATTTGTTATAAGCTTGGTAAATATTTCAAATCGTGTTTCTCAGCCAAAAGCAAGAACTCTGTTAAAATGTTTCCCCAATTATTAGCATTTAGTAAAGGAGCTCTGAATAATTTATACCTTTTCTCTTACATTATTGTCCTCTCCATTCACAAGCGACTTGAAAGAAGGCTTGGAAGTATCTGCAACATGCTTCAGAATTTGGTCCAAATCTTTTAGTATAATTTCTGTCTCAGAGAGAACTAACAAAATACCAACATTAATACTTTAGCTAAAATAGACTTAGTATTATTGCAATATTACTTACTGTACTGTTGGTGTCTTGGACTACAGCCATAGTGCAGAAAAGGGAATAGTCATCATGATGCTAAATAAAAAGGAAAAATGTTTCGTATCTATCAAACAAAATGCACTGATTGCTCTCATTGAGGTATGTCAGAATAACTGGACTGTGTCTACTGAGAATAATATTTATATCTGTTGCTAACAGTTCAAGAGATATTACATACTACATGAGCTCACTTCACAAACCAGATATAATGAATTGTTGGGACACACTGGTCCATGAGTTTCAAATTAAATTGACGAATGTGAATCCATCTGATTGTAGTTAGGCATGACAGCTGTGTGGATGTCCTCCATCCAAATGCTAACCAAGCTTGACCCCACTTAGCTTCCTACAGGGTTGGAAATGTCAATAAGAAACAAGAACCACTTGGTGGATTCGTCCAATAGTATGTAAACTTTGGCCTGATACTTGAATGGCAATAAATAGAATGGACCTAAATAGAATTCTTCATTTTTCTTTGGAAATAGATTACACATCAATTTTAACAAATGATACTAAAGAAATCTTCCACTGACCCATCATGAAATGATTACATGCATGAATGATAATATGAACCACCAGATGGTAATAAGCATAAGTGGGAAAATAAATATCATTAATACATATTTTACAAAAAAAGAATTCATTTCTATTGAAATAAATGAAAATTAAGGGCAATAGTAGTACGCAGATCCTCTGCCTGGAAGGTATTAGGATAGAAGTGCTCTTCCACCAGCTGAGAGTTCTGCCCAGACGAGGATCATGGCTGCCTTGGTACATCCTGGAGCACCCATGGAAAGCTCTGAGTTCTACTGTTAGTGGTAGGCCAGATAATGGGGCACCCTGAGGATGGAGTAGGGGCAAGGCATAGGTGGAACCAGATCCACTAGAGTTATCTTCACTACTGTATCAAATTGTGGATGTGGAAAAGAAATTACTGGATTTTTTTTAAAGAAAAATAAACAAAACCCATTTACATAATATTACTTATTCAATGTATTATAAATCATACTGATTGTATATTTTGGTTATATATATCTGAATTTCATTCTCATTATACTCATTGTTATTAATTATTCCTATAATTAACATTTTCACAATGTACTATTAGTAATTTCATTCTTATTTCTATCCTTTTCAAACTAAATTTAACCAATTACTATTACTAAGTGTACCCCATCCCCAGAGCCAATAAGACCTCGAATCACTCCACCTTCCAAAATTGTAACTCTTCTTGTGGAGGTGTGACACCTTCCTCTTTTACTAATACCTTTTCCACAAATATCTTCCATATTGCATCGAAATCACTCCCTGTCATCATTTCTTTTTTGACCTTAATTCCACATGTTAACTTATCATTAACTGCAATTTTCCACACTGCTTTACACCAATCCACTATTTAAAAATCTCCTTGAATTTTCCATTTTCTTGATACAATTAACTTTGCTGCAGTTAATAAATTTGTAATTAGATCCTTCATTGCCTCAGTACAACTAACAAAACTACTGGATAAAAAGAAAAAAGGCAAGACCACCTATCTTGGTTAGCATTGCTAGTTGTGCTTTGGAAGTTGTAGCTGACCCACTCCATAGATCCAACCCACTTAGGACAGCTCTACCTCTTCTCCTATATATTTCAATGGTAGCTACAGTTGGCTCTCCCCATTCGCAGGTTAAGCATTCATGGATTTAATTATCCATGGATTACTGTGGGGAAGGGGATGGGATAAGATGGGTGGGGGGAGGGTGCGTGCATTCGCTCACTCACTCACTTGCATGGGCAGGAAGGGGGAAGAGACTGGGATGGGGCAAGGTCATATGTGTGCGTGTCTTTGCTCATTTGCATGGGCAGAAGAGGGGATGGGATGGGATGAGAAGGAGGGAGGAAGCACATGTTCACACACTTGCGTGGGTGGGAGGATGAAGGGAATAGGATAGGAAGAGGGAACCTCTGTTTGCTCACTCACTGGCCTGGGTGATGGGGGGAAGGGGATGGGACAGGAGGAGTGCATTCACGAGCATTTGCGGGGCTCCCTGCTCCCGTTCACTTGCCTTTTCCCAGCTGTGGAGAAGGAAGGCACATGTGCCCAGGCAAAAAGCAAGGGAGTGGGAGAGAGTGCTCACTCCAGTGGGGGGTGATATTTGTTATTTTTGATTTTGCAAGGGTTCTGCACCTGAACATTCATGAAAGTGGAGGGGTCACTATATTTAAAATCCAGCTGCCAATTCCACCCTCTACTCTTTACCAAAAAAATGAACAAAAAAACCTCTGTCTTTGCCCCTTATGTCATTTTCCCCAATGTCAGCTTCTAAAAGCTTTCCTGGTTAGTTCTTTTTTACACAATATAGGCAGAAGGCAGAAAAACATCAAAATATACCACATTTACATAGTATCCTTCTGTATTTGAAATTATGCCATAGAGCATTTCTTATTACATTCTACAGTAACATGTAAAATAAAAATGTGTTCTACATTTTTATTGATATGTGTTAAGCTAGCAGAAATTTTATCTTTTTCTTTTATTATTCATAATAAAAATGTTTTAATGTTTTTAAAATGTTAATATTTTTAAAAATAGTGTACAATATCTTAAGTCAATTTAAATGTACAAAAAATTATTAAACTTTTGTTCATATCATATCTTCTGATTGGGACACAATCCAGAGTCAATGTTCATTTTTTTTTAATGAAGCTTTGATGGAACTGTTTATTACTAGACCTCAACTGATAGGAAAAGAAGAGGCAAGTAAAGGCAAACTGAGCTTTAATGCATGTAGTCAGCAGTTACTTCTATCTGCTTTAATGTTAACTAATACCCCTCCTACTGTGGTTTGGAAGGAAGTAGGACAGCAGGAAACATTTAATTTACAGCAGTCTCTTGCTGTTATAGCAAACATGGCTGTCAGAGTATAAAATAAATACTTTGCACAGTATTTTTAAAACACTGCTTAACAATAAGATGGAGGAGAAAAATCTCGGAAATTCATACGCTAGCTAACATGTATCAGTACAAAGCTGTCTTGAAAATAGAGTATCCTCAAAAATATCTATGGCACAATTTTTCACTCTATCATGACCTAGAAATATGAAACTTAATATCTAACATGAACATATGATGGTCTGTGACACATCTGTACAAGCACCTTCCAATTCAGTTTCCAGCCTAATTTGGGTCCAGTCTGATTTAGACCACATAAATGTTGATCTGACCAAAGTATCAAGGACAAGAGGAGGCCCTCTTGTGCAGGTTTAACTGCCTGGCCTGGTCTGCATAGGATAATATGGTATTTCACATATGGACTGCAATTATCAGTGGTGTACCTTTGAGTGTGGGGAGAGGGAGGGCATGAGGAGTGTGGCTTCTGTGTGTGTTTGTGTGACTAGGGGGCGTGGGGGTGTGGCTACAGGCCAGGATGCCCCAAAAATGTTGCTGCCTGGGGCAAACCGCACCCCCCCCGTCCCTACGCGACTGGCAATTGTTACTAAAAATATGACTGCAGTTGTTACTAAAAATATGAATGTTGATGTCATTTCTGACTTATGGTGACCCTGAGGAAAATGTATCACAGGGTTTTCTGGAGGCTGAATGTGTGATGTACCCAAGGTCACCCAGTGGGTTTCCAGGGCTGAGCAGATAATCAAACTCTGGTCTCCAGAGTTGCAATCCAAGACTCAAACCACTACACCATGCTGGTTCTCATATGATTACTAAACTTTATTATCTATTTTTCTCCTGGACTACACTGTGCTATCTAATTCCACCACAGGATCCTCATTCCCCTACACCAAGGCATCTTGTTTGACTGTTCAGCAGCTATTAAAATTGTGAAGTTTCTTCCAGAATGGATCAAAGAGATATTTATCTATATAACTTTACCTACATGTCACAACTTCCCTCTCTGATCATTTCCAATTTTCAACTGTCAGTATCACATGTGAAATGTGTCACTCAAAAAAAAAAAAAAAAAGGCAAACAACGTTTTCAATCAGTATTTTAAGCCAAGCCACAATAGAGAACTACCCTTTTACATTCTGTGGCTGCTTGGTGACATTGATCGTAATACAACCTGAAGTCGCATTGTACCTGTGTGTGCTACAATACAGAATTGTTGAATCATTTTCAGCTAGCTATTATCTGTAAGCCATCAGGGCAATGCTACTGCTGGCTATCCATCAGCTTGTATGTGCTTTCCCCTCTTTTATCTCTGCCACTTGCATATTTCTTTTAACATTTCTGCAGTTGGAAGAATAACCAATATCTCATCCTTGATACTGGGCTGAAAAGAATAGGTAAAAGAAATACAATTGTGTATGTTTCATTAAAAAAAAGTAACACTGCATTCATTTTAGAGTAGGAACTAGCATTAGTTGCTGTTATCTGTTATGTATGCATTGTTGGCAACAGGTGTAATAGTATGGAAATTCCTTACAAAGGATCTACTGAACTGCACGGATATCAAATTCCACAGATACATAGGTAAGAACTGTATGATAAAATAAAACCAAATAGCAATGAAATTGCTAGAATTTGCAATAGCTGAGAGAAAGTTTGGAGCCATTTGGATTGAGTTGTCAGTGAAAGAAATGTAAACAAAATGAAGGTTACATTTTAGAGCAGGAATATAAGCAGCAGCATAGTCTATAAACTAGTATACAACCTCATTGTGCCAAATATACTCTGCTGACCTCTCACCAATTAAACACAGCATGATAAGAGTCCCAGATGATACAAGAGCAAATAAAGGAACTATTTATTCTTTTCCATCATCCTCCTTTCCAACAACGACATCCCTTGACCTGATCTGAAATGTTGCAGTTCAGCAGGTAGTAAGAATATGTCTTGCAGATTAGCAATTTACTAATCAGTGCTCAGGAGCAAATATTTCACACCTCTTAATTTCAACCAAGGTATTAGGAAGCACTCTCTCAATCTTACAAAAAGCTACTTCCATCTGAAAGCCTTTTGAAAAAAATTCAGCCAACACAGCAATTGAACATCCCATCAAATATTCTTCTTTTATAGCATAACAATTTACAAGGCATTAATAAAAAAAATTCTAAATAGTTTGTAGCCCAAAACAACAAACTGCCTTTAATCCCATGCTGGAAGAAAGATAGGTGATAAATTAAACAAACAGAAAAAGAAACAAGCTCCCACCCTTATTCAGTATATAAAGTCAGTAGTCTCTGCTACTGACTTTATTATGTTATTGAATCCTAGAATTAGAGACATTTATTTATGTATTAATTTATATACAGGTTTATCAGACATACAGGTTCCTCCAAAGACTTGGGATAAATAACAGTATTTATTCCAAGCTGTTCTTCTCTATTCCATAGGGGAAAAAAATCAAGAGTTGGGCAATGCCTTTGTTAGAACTAATTAAAATGTTGAAAAGTATGCAAGTTTTCAGGTTCTCCACAACCTGTGAATGTTTCTTGTGAATGTTCCCTAGTGGTTGGAGCAAATTCTGTCAAATTCTATTCCACATTGATATGATATGACTTGACAATTAATAGCGAGCTGGAAGCCTACTGTGGGTTGGATTCTAAGTTAATCATGCTTTATTCCAACTGAAAATCAATAGGACAGTATATTACCACAGTATTCATTCTGCCCAATTCTACCAGGAATGGGGGCAAGTGTAATTGGGTTTTGTGGGACTTAGAGCTAGGTAAAAGTGCATGAGATTCAAGCTGTAGTCACTCAAATATTTTGGATGCTTTGTAAGCAATGCAGAAGTCTTAACAGTCTCTACCAGTATGCTTCAATTTATTTCTATATAGCTATATAGACATGATTAAAGTAATACCATTCTTTGGAAAGTACTATTTTCCATAGGAAAGGGTACCTGTTCTGTATACTAACCTAGCTATGAAAAAGTTCCTCAAAACTCTGAAGTTACTGATTAAAGATTCTTGTATCTTTTATACAAACCTAGATTTTCTGTTGACAGGATATCTTCTGTGTCTGCTATGTCAAGTGAGCATGTCAGCATTCTTTTCCTTTAAAAATTGAGAGACAGATGAACCATTTGTTATAAATTGCTAATAGATAATAGTCAAGTGATAGTGTAAAAGACAAAAGACTGAATCCAGAATGACTCATTCTGAGAACAGGTCACTGATATTTTTAGGTCATGATTATTTTTTGCCACTGGTTTTCATAGTTCTGCTCCAATAATTTCTCCATACCATAACACCCTATGCACAATCCACTCTGGAACACTTTATGCACAGCTTTATCTTTCAATGTCCTGCTTTTGCAATGGAAAATGATTTGTTGCTCTTTGTGGAAATACCTTATCATTTAGTTTCTATTTGGTCATACTTGTATGTATAATTTAGCTCAAATCACTTGATAACTCTTGGAAGGATTATGTTCATTTGATGTGCCCTTAATAAGAGCACATGTTGGGAGGGGCAATCTTTATACCTGTATCAAGCTAATCTAACTGTATGCTAAATCTTATCACTAAGATTAGTCTCTACCATTAGGAAAAGAGAGGCATTTTCTTCAGATGGCAGATGGGTAGTGTGGAAGGGGCAGTGGCAGCAACCCCTTAACTATTCATCTTTATTTGAAGGACAGCCAGTTCATGCCCCCCATGTTAGCCTACTGCCTCAGCTGTGGTGGTGGCCCCTATCACTAGTTATAAAGTAACATTAAACTTTCATTCTGGTGGAGGAACTGTGAGGGGAAATACCTTATCCTTTGTTTCAGGGGGCAAAATGTCTTGGTCCAATCTTGCTGCTGACAACAGCAAGGGACCCCTGGACTTAAATATAATTATTAGTCTCAGTTAGAATAGACCCACTGAATCAGTTGCTGACTACTAAGCCAACACATATGTACATCTTTCTCATTTAATGGAGCTACTTCAGTTGAGATTAGCAATTGGTTTTATGATCTAAACTGTATCTATTAATCATCCTTCCATTTAGCTGCTAAACAGTTTAAATTGCATGTAAATGTAACTGTCAACAATAGCTAAACAAGAAAATGAAAGCTTTCTGAGAGCTCAGATGAGTCCTTCATCATTTAATATGTGGATTAAATCATTTAGAAAGATATGTCACTGTGGATATATGAAATTTAAAAAAAGTTATGTCTGTTTCAGTTCTAAGGTTAAAATGATTCAAGTTTTAAGAATCAACTACTTGAGGTTGTTGCCCTCAAAACAAAGTGGCTCCCTTTCAGTTCTTGGTGGGCAGTTCAGTCATTTTGGAAACATAGAATCATAGAATCATAGAAATGTAGAGTTGGAAGAGACCGCAAGGGCCATCCAGTCCAACCCCCTGCCATGCAGGAAAACCCTCAAAGCACTCCCAACAAGTGGCCATCCAGCCTTCGCTTAAAAACCTCCAACGAAGGAGACTCCACCACACTCTGTGGCAGCACATTCCACTGCCGGACAGCCCTGACTGTCAGGAAATTCCTCCTGAGGTTTAGGCGGAATCTCCCCTCCTGCAGCTTGCATCCATTGCTCCTTGTCCTGGTCTCAAGAGCAGGAGAAAACAAGCCCACTCCCTCCTTGACATGACATCCCTTCAAATATTTAAACATGGCTATCATGTCCCCTCTCAACCTTCTCTTCTGCAGACTAAACATACCCAGCTCTCTAAGTCTGTCCTCATAGGGCATGGCTTCCAGGCCCCTCACCATTTTGGTTGCCCTCCTCTGGACCTGCTCCAGCTTATCCATATCCTTCTTGAATTGGGGTGCCCAGAACTGGACACAGTATTCAAGATGAGGTCTAACCAATGCAGAATAAAGTGGTACCAATACCTCCCTCGATCTAGACACCATACTCCTATTGATGCAACCAAGAATTGCGTTGGCCTTCTTGGCTGCCGCATCACACTGCTGACTCATGTTCAACTTGTGGTCTATGAAGACTCCTAGATCCCTTTCACACGTACTGTTAGCCAGCCATGTGTCCCCCATCCTATATTTCTGCATACCATTTTTTCTGCCTAAGTGTAGGACCTTACATTTCTCTCTGTTGAAATTCATTTTGTTAGCCTTGGCCCAGCTCTCCAATCTGTCCAGGTCCTTTTGAATTTTGATCCTATCATCAGGCGTATTAGCAACCCCTCCCAATTTGGTGTCATCTGCAAATTTGATCAGCGTGCCCTCTATTCCTTCATCCAAGTCATTAATGAAGATATTGAACAGCACCGGGCCCAGGACAGAACCCTGTGGCACCCCGCTAGTCACTTCTCTCCAGGATGAGAATCTGCCATTGGTGACCACCCTTTGGGTACGGTCAGAGGTTGCATTGGAAAATGTATTGGAATATTTCTTTTCTACTTCATAGTCAAGCGCTCCTTGGTTGTCCTTTTTAAAAAAATGTTTAAAATAGTGAGATGCATCAGCTTTATCACATTTATAGTAAACCAAGTGAAATAAGCAACGAATGATTAGTTTATTTCCATTAATTTGAATTGGTCCTAGTGAATACTAAATCAAGATTCAGCTCAATAAATTCACATTAAAAATTCTCAAACAGTAAACTGAGTTTATACAGTAGCAGCAGAAACAGAAACTAGACAGTATTCAACGTAAAAGGCCCTTTCTGCAGGAGCCTCCCATCCCAGCATGGGAATAGGAGAGGAAGGAGATCACAACGATGCTTCTGCATGATGTTGTCACAGTCCCATACTTCTCCCATCTCCAGGTGGCATGATCATGGATTAAATCATTGATGGGCATGTATCTGGCCTGCAGAAGAACTGGGGGTATGATGGAGGTGCTTCCTGCCCCAGGGCAGCCTGGGAAAGTGCCCAGCTGTGCTGCAGAAGGAAGAAGTGTGTCAGGGAGCCAGCCAGTGTGGAGGAGAGCACTCCTGTAGCACTCCCTTCCCAGCAGAGTTGCTGCCAGGATTGCCACTAAGGACGATGATATAAAGTAGGGTGCAAAAAGGGCCAAAGAGAGAAAAAATGTCTGTAACTGTTATTAAAATACAATCAGAAAGGTGCTTAGCAAATGGAGAATGGCATGGGATGCCACAGATTGGATGCCACAACTGAGAAGACCCTGATCTACATTGCCAACCACGTTAGAAAATTGGGATGTGCAAGTTCTCCGAAGATGTTAATGGTTGAGAAGGATAATTTGGAAGACGATGGTCCTTTCCATGGTATGCAAGTTTCCCACCTTAGTGAAGATGCATGAGTCTTCACTATGGATGCACAGCCCGGAATAGAACCAGGCACAGAAGAAAAGAAAAACATGAGCCCTCTGCCAAGACACAGTACAACTATACCATATCAGAACATCACTCATACTCGAGGAAAAAAGCAGAAAGAAAAGGCAGCCAGAGTACAACTCTACCTATTAGCTGATTTCACAACAATTATGGTCAGAAAAGGAATGAAGGAAAAAGAGGAAGGAGGGAGGGAGGTAAGAAAATAAATATGAAGGATCTGATGATCATAATTCAAGCTAGTTTAAAAAAAAACTGAGACACTAACCAGGAAGAAAGTAATACTTTTTCATATAATCAAGTCACCTTTGTATCAGCAACAGTTGATTTCATTAAGCACATGTTTATCACCATTTTTTCTATAAAGCATTTACAAATTCAGATTAAACCAAGATCTCCCTCACTATCCTTACCTCCAACTGTGCTCACATGGATCCCAAGAAGATAAGGTAGATCAAGTAGGCCCAAGATGGCTGGGATACAGAGGATCCCAAGAATATGTACATGTGGGACTACAGCTAACAGGCAAGGTTATCTATCTATGCACGCCAGCTGAAAGTGGAGTCTTTCTGTACCATTTGTAGATAAGACTATCTGTGTCATTAGTAGGATGTTGCATTATCCTTTTGAGATTTTCATCAAAGGCCTAATCTGAATGTTTCCACCTTGTGATATGAAGAGTGTCATCAACTAGGAATAGGGCCTTCCCAGCAGTGGTTTCTCAGATACAGATACAGAACTTTCTCCTCTTATCAGTTCAGTGGTCATCTATCTGATACCTTGTACACATGCCAGGGGGCAAGATCTTGTAATAGGTTTTAGTTGTTCTTACTGAACTCACTGTTGATGTTAAAAACTGCTGTTTTGTTGTTGTTGTACTCTTGTTTTTAAGCTCATATTTTAAGCCAAATATCTTGTAAATAAAACAAAACAAAATAATGTTTAGCTACCTCATGAAGTAAGAAAGACGTTAGGGCATACATGTATTTCCAGATACATGTATTTGTATGTATTCCTTTACTGTCAAAAAGGGATGATGGGTATCCATTCTCAGACTCAAAATGAATTTCTTCCAAGTCTCCTGCAAAGCATAGGCCATTTCCACATGGGGTTAAATCCCTGCGCTGGGACGACCAGACACGGAGGTCATCTACACCGCGGGGTGCGCTACAGCGGTGAAAAAAGGGGAGGTTCTAGACCTCAAACCACCCTCGTGCGGCCGCGGGGGTGGCGCTCCGTGTTTTATAAAGACCATTTTTCAAGTGGTCTTTTTAAAACTTGCGCGTGCTACTCTGTCACAGTGCCCCATTTAGAACTGCAGACCTGCCCGGGGACAGGCTTCCGGCTGGCGCGCTGCCCCGATTGGCGGAGCACCGCTGGAAGCTGCCGGCCGCCATTTTGGGCACTGCTGAGTGCCGCCGATGTTTAGAGCGGCGAATTCGCGCTGCTCCCCATGGGGACGGAGTGCCCCGCTGCAAGGTAAGCTCCGTCCCCGTGTGCGCCGCCCCGTTTCCCCCGTTTTGCCACCTCCCGTGTGGAAAGGGCCATAGTCTCCTAACAATATAATGTGGTATAATCATCAAAATGCTAGAGACTATTGGTGGAATGGTTTAACAATTTAACACAATCCTTACTTTCTCTGTCTTCCAATTCTGCTGCTACTTTGCTTCCCACAGATTTTTGCCTGTGAAAGATCAAACTTTGTTTATACTTCAATATTTGCTATATTCAATGCATTCTATCCAATTAAAGCTAGCAGGAAAAGCTCAAGCAGTGTTTTTGTTGTTCCACTAGTGGCTGAATGTTCCGCTAGTGGTTGCACAGTCACTAGGACAATTAGTAGAAGCAGCACTGAGCGTAATGAAATCATCATGAGATATGAAACTGTTTGCCCAGTGATTTTCTCAAACAGAATTGAAGTCCTGGATTTGACACTTGCACAAAAATGAAAAGGGGGTTTCCACAAGCAACAGAAGCTTTGCAGTAAGTGAATAACAACACTGGATATAACCCTCTCTCTCTGTATTTGCTGTATTCGCTATAAGGATCAGCAAACGTCTAATTTTCACACACAACTTATGACCACCCTAAGCTGAGCCTGAGAGCCAGTCTGGTGTAGTAGTCTGAACACTGGATTATGACCTTAGAAACCAGGCTTCAATCTCCTTCAGTCATGGAAACTCAGTGGGTGATCTTGGGCATGCCGTATACCCTTAGCCTCCAGAAAGCCCATGATAGGTTTGCCTTAGGGTCACCGTAAGTTGGAAATGATCCACCACCCACTACAACAAGAACAACAACACAAACTCATCATGAGGTTTTCTTGGTAAGATATGTTCAAGAGAAGTTTGCCATTGCTTTTCACTGAAGGTACGACTTAAGACAAGTGTGACTTGCCCAAGGTTACCTGGTAGGTTTCCATGGCTGAGTGGAGATTCAAACCCTGGTCTCCAGAGTTGAAGTGCAACACTCAGACAAATACACCACACTAGTATGCTGGCTAGGCATTTGTAATAGTTTATCTAGATCCTATTCCAACTAGATTTATGCCTGGTTATGGGCCAGGAACTGTTCTGGTCACCTGGGTGAACAAATTGCACCAGGAACCATTAGTTCTGTTTATGATGCCATGGGTATTTTGAGGCATCTCCTTAGGATAAAACTTGACATTCTTCTGAGGCATCTCTCTAAGTTGGGGTTTAGATTAACTATTTTATAGTGAAATCAATCTTTCTTGGAGTGGCAAATTCCAAAGGGAAAGTTGGAAATCACTGGTTTGATACATGGCTATTAGCCTATGGTACCCCACATACAATTTAAAATAGATATGAATCTGCTGGAGATGCTGTCTAGTGACTGTTTTGAGGTTTGGTGCCAGCAGTATGCTGACAACATCCATTAGTGTCTCTGCTGCCCATTTAAAGCCAAAAAAGCTGTTCTTCTTAACCAGTGTCTAGTACCAGCAATAACTAAAATGAGGGTGAAAAGATGAAGTTTAATCCAGATGTATATTGTATAAGTTCTGGTACACTCTATCAGGCAGGTAAGTCTTTGGGAATGGCCTCAGAAGCAGACTATGGACCTCTCATTTGAAGATCTGTCATCTGAGGATCCTCAGGTTATTCCAGGTAAAATGTCAAAAAGTGTTAATCTCTTAAAGTAATCATGTATCCCTCTTTTCTTCATTCTGAACTTAAATTCTATGGCCATATTCACATATCTGTTAAACCATAGTTTTACACAATATGATCAGTCTGTTCCATGCTTTTCTCCTCCTCCTGTGCAGCCAGGAGAAGGAGTCTAGAACCTTTCATTTCTATTTTTAGCTAACCACATCTTCTTGTGTTGCCTGAATGAGGAATTGAGGTTAACCATGGTTAATACCAAACATGGATCAAATGTATGATCAGAAATTCCTTTTTAATACATTACTACTATTATCTGTGGTTTGCCAATCCAGATAACATTGACAAAATATAAATTAATAGTAGAAGCAGCTGCATGAGGAGAGGAGAGGAGAGGGTACATGATCCTTTTGCTTGTAGCAGCTTATTCTTGTTAAGCCAAAAACAAGGGTAAACATGATGTTCAAACACGGCCTGTCCTTGTCTTCTCATTTAGATTCTTTTCCCACTCAGCCTACAAAACCTCTTCATTTTACATCAGTGATTAAGCACAATATACTAAAAGATTAAAATAAGTGCAATGACTCAATGCTTTCTTCATCATGTTCAAGCAAACTGGTTATTATTGGTATCTTATTGTAAGCTGCTTTTAAAGGGCCAAAAGCAAAATATGAAACCCTTATAAATAAATAAATAAATAAATAAATAAATAAAGACTACCAAAAATACCTCAAACAAAACTGAAACAGATTCAGGGTTAGATTAATGAAAATGTAACAGTTGTGGCAGACAGTAACATCACTGCTTACAAGACAGCAGGTGGACAAATGCATTCTAGTGGTCAACAGGCTTTATGAATATATATATATATATATTTAAATCTTACCATTTTTCTGCATGCTATTGTATCAGTTTTTCTTTCTGCTTCTTTATCCTTTACGCTGCCTAAAAAGCATTGTGAAACCAGAAAAGCAGCAACTGAATGATGAAAATTACTTGCATAATTATTTAGGTTTGTTATGTACTATTTCAAATTGTAATAAGAGATGTAGCATTGAAACAGGCTTTTTTTTAAAAAAAAAATCACAACAGATTGTATAGTACTTCTCTGAATTAATGTAACAATCTACATAGGATTCCTAATCTATCATCCAACTCATATAAACACCCATATGTTAGTTTAATCTCCAGTGGATTTGTTTTACACATCACTACCGCCCCCAGATGCAGTATAAAGAAACAAGTATCATGAATTTAGACATTTCACTGATGAAAAATACACTCATAAGCATTGTATAGACGTGTGAGCTGTGAAAGCAACCCCTATATACCAAACACATCCATAGGCATGTCAAGAGCAATGTAAAAGATGTAGAAAAGGAGTGCACTGATTACAACAGTGGGATCTTTCAGTCCATGCCTTGGTTTTTATTAAAAACTAGCGCATTTACCCAGCGTTGCCCGGGATTTTATTTTCCTCTTAAGAACTCACCCAACTGTCTTCTCCAGTACTTGTAACTTTTTCCCATATCTCCCAATGCAATCTGTATTCAGAGTTATTTACACACAGTTTGGGTTCCTGAGGGAGTACACCGTTCTCCTCCTTACTGCTATGCTTCATCTCCATAGCAACTGGCCTATTGCTGTACCTGTAACTTTTCCCCATATTCTCCAATTCAATCTGTATTCAGAGTTGTTAATATACAGAGGTCGGGTTCCTAAGGGAATATGCTGTCCTTCCCCTTGCTGCTAGGCCTTATCTCCATAGCAACTGGCCTATTTCAGTACCTGTAACTTTTCCCCATAGTCCCCAATCCAATCTGTGTTGTCTGGCAACATTGATGTTCTGGCTTTTGATTTTTTTTTTCTGTTGAATTTGTGCAATGGCTTTACATTTTTCTAGAAGCATTTTTTGTTTTGAATTTCAACTTTAAGATTCCTCACACATGGAACCCATACAATCTACTGTGTGAGGTGAGAAGACCTTATAACTATGTTGTGTATGTCACTTTAATTTTTCTCACATATGCCTCCTAAAGGTTTTCTGGCATCCTTATCGATGGTAGGCCTCATCTCCACAGCAACCGGCCTGAGGCCCAACAGCTCTCTGGCTGAGAATTCTAAAGGCCCCTCCCTAAACTGCCAGCCCCAGGATTCCATAGAACCTTCACAGCCAGCCAATCATATGAGATCTTCTCACCTCACTCAGCCAATCGTATGAGGTTTTCGCCTACCTGATGCGGACAAACAGACAAATGCACAGACAAACACTGACTTTTAGCAGATTACATACAGCAGATTATATGTATGTAGGACACAATGTAGCCTTTTGGTACATAATTTTGGCTATGTGTGAACTAGCCTTTTGTGAATTTGATTCAGGGCCAATCTGTATCAAACACTGGAGCATTTTGCTATAACTTTATTACTATAGGCTTCTGCCTATGTGGGGGCATTGATTTTGTATAACGTAATTAATGTACAGAAATAAACAAAAACCAGATAATGGTACCATTTTTTGATAAGTAGCATACTTCAAGCCTTTGCTGAGCAGAACAGGCAAGCAGTTGGCTTGCTTCCTCCAGTGCACTTTCATACCAGGCTTTTCTCCTTTTGCACATATCTGCCTAGGGGAAAATGACATTAGTTATCATAGTATTAGTATTATTTTTCTGAAATTCAATACTAGTACAAAAACAGCAGAATGAAAACAAGTGGATACAGTTGCATATACAAGAAGTCACATGTATTGACCCCCCAAAACATTAATAACCAAAACTCTTGAAAACAGCAGTTATTTTATATTAGATCCGTGTATTAATTTTGCAGAATTTACATCTGGAACAGAATGATAGCTGACCTGTATAGCAGATTAAAGATGCCATTAAAGACAGCAAATTATCCACCTCCTTTTATTCTTTAAACAAAAGAAAGGAAAAGAATTTGATTTTTTTCTTCTGACCAAGCCATCAAAATGTCTTTCCCTAGCCATGGATTTGGACTTGAGGTGTCTTTTCATTTTTGGATCTTTTAAATGAATATAAAATCAGACAGCAACCATGATCACCCTATAGAACCCAGAGTGAGTGACAAATGCAATCAATCCTTTATCAAATATCCCTGTAGCAATCTATGACAGTATGATTTTAACATGAGTATGTGAGATAACACAAAATGTTATTGGCTTATATGTTATCTTTTGTGTTATCATTAGCTTTGGATGAATTATTTAAGAAGCCATTCTGGAGGGATGAAACACCAGTGAGAAGGAAATCTAACAATGGTGGATAGAAGAATAAAGAGAAATGTAATACAATAAAGCTTAGATAAATGTAAATTCTGCATTTTGCAAAGAACTATGCCTGTCAAAGCAAGGCTATAAAAGCCATATGGTTCAGGATTTTAAAAAAAAAAATCCAACTACATAACTTCCATTCAGGCACAAAAAACTAAAAAAAAAAAAGGAACACAAAATACACTTTCCTCCTTGCTTACACTCTGTATCAGAAGTAGTTCTTATCTAATATACAGCAATGATTAATCTATGAATCTTCCTTAGTTCATTAACTAACAGGGCAATCAAGAAGTTCATGCATCAATGTAAGTCTCAGCTGAGTGACACACCAATGCAAGGGCCATTCTTATTGCTTCATCGAATTTGCACTGCCAAAATTGGTTCCACTCCAAAACTGAGCTTCTCTATTTTCCTGATATGCACAATCTCTATTTTCCTGATATGCACAATCAAGTGATACTTTACAATTAGTCCATTTTACACTTCAGTGCATAGAGAATATGAAAAGAAGGAGGTTCTGAAACAAGGTACAGTATTTTAATAAGGTTTAGGTATATGCTTTGACACTGAGTGCTAAATTTAAGTGCATACAGTCCCCATCATTTAAGTGCTTAATTAACATTTAATAAACTGAATATGCCTAGTTTCCCTCCCAAGTTTGCAAATGCACATTTTAAGATTTTCAATTCCACATTTTTTCCAACTGCACATTTTGTTTCCAACCTCTACAAGCAAACAATAACTACATATCAGTACAACCAAAAAAGCAAGAAAAAAGAAAAAGAGGGGACAAACCCAGCAATGCTGTCAATCAACCAACCATTGTTTAAAAGCTTAGCTCTATCCCAGTATTTGTTTGCTTATATTGCATTAAAAAGCTGAAACCCAAAACAGATTTTTTTGTGTGTGTCCAAACGCATACGAATAACATCCCCTGCTGTGATTTTTTCTATGGTCAGATATTCAGTTCTGTATATAGAGAACAGAGCTTTGAAGTAATATGTTACAAGTAACTACACAGTACATTGTCTGTAATGTTCTGCTGAGTGTAAGTGAACATAATCACAACATTTTATGAATGACTTATGAAATACTAGGTTTAAGGAGGTAATTTAAGGGAATTGTGGTGATTTCAGTATTTTGTAGATTTTATAGTTAAAAAGTGATGTACTCTCTCTCTCTCTACATATATATATTTAACATCAACAATATTTAAACAATGGGTACCAGTAACAAGGTTTCTCACTTTTTAAAAATGAATGCATTACTTTTTAAATATAACATGTTAAATTCTTAAAAACAACTTATCTGTTTCACAAAAATCCCAGACTCCCCTGTAGACTCGGTATAGCAAATAATAGTTTAACAGAATGAAAACCATTGCCTGGAACCTTTCAAAAAATGAATCATTGTCCAATGTACATCAAAGAATATATTGTACATTGGTAAATGTTGTGTGTTCACATTTATAGTTGCTCAACTGAAATCAAATTGGTTGCTTAGCCAAGGAAAAAAACAGACAAGAAATCTTTAGGGGCAAGGATGAAAGACTGCCATTCTTAATTATTCAGTCCCATAATATAATATAGTATATGATGAACTATACTTACATTTAGACTATTACCTTCATGTTTTAGAATTAATTCTTACAGAAATGCCTTTACCTTGTTGCTAGGCACCAATACCTAAACTCACAATCTAATCCCTGCTTATGCAGAAACCATAAATTGCATTCTCCTCAATAATAAAAGAACTGATTAGAAGTTATTAATATTTTCTCTATTTTTATCATCATCTTGTCAACAATTTACTGACGTAAAGCTTTAGTGAAGTAAAGCTTATCTATAAGAAGATTCAGAGGGCAGGGGGAAAGAAGCTCAAGCAGGCCTCTGTAGACTAAAAATGCATCTTTTGAAAGACTAAAAGCCACCTCTTTGGGCCTGATTTATCTAAATCTTTTAGAACTTTCCCAAACCATGTGCATGTTGAGTTGCTTGTAACCCCAGCTTTGACTAGGGGTTCTAAAGTGTTGCGGTTAATGGGAAGAACTATAGTCTTCAAGACTGTTTTCATGCCTACACTATGATGTATGTTTTATATACAAAAAATATTTTACTTTTTCCTGTGCTATCGGATGTAATGTATGTACTGCTTCCTGAATCCACATTTGTACCCATACAGGAAACAATCCTTTGGAACAAGTAAGAGACGTTTTCTTATTTCACCTTTCTAGGATCAATGTTATTGTTGTTATGTGCCTTCAAGCCATTTCCAATTCATAGCAACCCTAAGGTGAATCTATCACAGGGTTTTCCGGTGCTGAGAGTGTGTGATGTGCCCAACGTCACCCATTAGGTTTCCCTGGCCAAGCAAGGAATCAAACCCTGGTCTCCAGGACCATAGGCCAATGCTCAAACCACTACACTATTTGGCACTCCTAGAATCAACACCCAGATCTAAATTTGTATCTTACTTCCTTGGTCACGTTTGCTGATCAGTACTATTGTCAGAGAGATCCAGCATGATCTAGTGGTTTGAGCAGTGGACAACAACCCTAGGGACCTGAATTCTTAATACCCTTTCCTAAACTGCAGTTCTCAAGATTCCACAGGATGGAACCATGAAAGCTAAGTGGAATTATAACACTATAGCTGTATAGCGTGAACAGGCCCCAGGGCACCTTCTCCTTCCTTAGTAGTCTTAGAAATATTTGGCTCAAATTTGAACTTCATACAGATGGTTCTGCTTTCCTACCAAATTCTAAAAGAAACATTCCCTGCAACAACACATTGAAGGAAAATAACTTAAGAGGCATTTCAAGACTTAGTGTCACCCAGCAAGGTGTTCAGAACACCCTGGATCTTTGAAAGTTCCGAACCTACTATAATCCAGAAAAAAAAAAAACTTTCCCACTGAATTTTTTTAATCCACAACAAAAACATAAAGGAGTTCCCAACATTGCTAATAACAGCGCTTGATTAATATGCTGCCAACTCAACTGGGTCATGATGAGGATCTTGCAAATCCTTGAAATTTGTGTTCTTCACATTGCTGTCCAAACATGTGAAGCTAAAAGTGTCCTTGGAATTTTTCTCAGGTATATTTGCCATACAAAAATGCTGGCTGGCTCTCTGAAAATTCTACTAGACATTTGCTAAAGCTTCATGTTACATAGGGGGTACTATTTAACAATAACCTTTAAAAATCAAATAAAATATTACTGCATTTGTAAGCCGTTAAATTAAAAAATAAAAAAGAAACTTAAAAGCAAAAATATAATAAAAATACAAATAAGTATAATAAGCTAACACCCATTTCTATATAATTTAAATCTATTTATCAAGGGGTTGGAAAATCGTGGCTTCTGGTACTCGCCCCCAAAAAACAATGGAGCCCTCTGGAGAAGAGTACAGGGTAAAAATTGACTCCCACCCCACCGGCAGCTGACCATCTATGCTTTAATTACTTAAGATAACTATGGCTTATTAAGTGCCCATTTGTCTGCTTCGTGTGTGTGTGTGAGAGAGAGAGCACAAAACCAGAGTTATTCTATTTCAATACTCATCGTTTACTACGACTCTGTCAGACCAGGAGAACAAATACAGGATCTTTTTATGCCCCATTATCATTTTTTAATGCCCCCTTATCTGACAAATCACTGTTTTGATGCCTCTAAATTAAGGACAAGTTCCATTAATTCAATGGGGATTCTGTTCTTTCATTAGTTCTTTTTTCCTACAGAGGTTTGCTTGAAACCTCTTGCACATGCACGCAAAGTGAGCTGAGAGGAGGAAGAAAGGTGCTAAGCTAGCTGAGAAATTTTGCAAGCAGTGAGCGCACAGTCAGTCCCAAGTGAACCTCAGTAAGTCCTTTGTGGTCCCTATAGTCATAGGTTCCACTTTTAAACCATTTTCTGACAGTGTGCGGGTCCCTAACCTGTTAGCTAAGTGGGGATGCCTGCATGAGGAATATGTTATTCACAACCTCCTCAAAATATATAATGCACAGTTACTACAATTATTATCAAAATTATTAATGGCATTACAAATTTGTGCACACAATAATGGACAAAACAATTCTAACTTACCTGTGGGACTGAAGTGGCAGACAACTAGCTGCTTACAAATCCCTTGTGCAGGCTGGGGCATGGTTGGGGTGTGCATTTTTTTTCTTTTTTGTCCTACTAGTTCTTTTCCTGTCCCCATTAGTTTCATTGGGGAGGAAATTAACTACATCAGTTCTATGCTGGAGACGTCTCAGAATAAGAAAAAAACTTTAGGATGTGAGGCATTCTTTTTGCTCTGGCCCACCCTTGACCCCCCTCCCATATTGCCAGACTTTGAACGGTGGCAGCTTCCCTTGGTCTTACTAGGGCCTCTGGTAAGATGTACCCTCAGCTGCCTGCATAGCTTCTCCGCCGAAGCAATCTTAATGTGCTCCAGTGAGGCAGTTAGGAGTAATCTCATAATAAAGAACATATTTTAAAAGAATGGCACAGTGTCCCACTTTTTAAATTGCTTATAGGACATAAACTTCTTCACAATAATAGTACAGAATAAGGAATTTATTTTAATTGGCTAGAATAGGAAGGAATGAAGCAGGAAAGAAGGCAGGCAGGCACGGAAGATAGATTCAGTTTGCTAATGGAAGTGTGCCATCTTGTGGTAAAACATTCAAGAACTCAAAGAATTACCTTTACCTAGGAAGGCAAAACAAAGTATAACCCTCTTAATTGAAATAGATCTAAAGGAAGAACTATTCTTCTTTGGAAGAATGTTTTGCCTGTGGCATTAGGCCAGTTTTCTTATTTTGGCATTTTCTTTGTCACTATAAAATCAACACTTCTATAGATCTATGTCTGTTTTCAGTCCTTCTCATTCATATTTTCTTCTGTCTTTTCCTACAGGATGTCACACTGCAACCCAGCTTGTATTTTTTAATTACATTTATAGTATATTTATTATATATAACTGCTATTGCCTACACAGACTATGCTGTTAATCATATTCTTCTAGACCCCTATATTTTACTAAATGCCATCACATGCATAGTATCAGTCAATTACTTTGAATGGACAGCATGTAATAACATGGTATTATTATGAGTAGCAAATACAACCAGTGAGCAAGCACTTAACGCTAATCATCATTACCAAAGAGACTAAAATGACAAAACTAGACAGTTAAACATAGAAACACCCTGACACATTATATCATTAAAAGACACTAAAAAGTTGTTTATATGTGAAAATCAGGTAAATGTGTTAGTTTATATTCACACTAATTACATAAATAAGTTCCCACCATTAGTCCCTTCATGAAAAACTAATACCATTCAATGCCTGAAATAGACTCAATGCAAGTTAGCACAATCTTTTTAAAAAAGCATACCAAATATTAAACATGTTTGAAAATCATTAGATGCCCCAGTTTTCCAAGGCAACATTTAGCATTTACGGCTTTGGATGATACAGAGAAATATCTTCTGAAGATCTGTGATAAACTACTAGCTATTGAATATTATTAAAAATTCCAATGCATTAATTTGCATTGGCTGTGTTTCAGCTATGGAATATTATAGGTTTTGCCAGTGAGACTAATGATATGGACTTTTTTTTTATTGCTTTGATGAACCTTTAAACAAATGTTACTGTGCCTTTTTATGATTGAATCCAGACCCACGCATCTACACCTGGGTATGTCATAGGGCTCAGTGAAGCTGACTACTGAGTAGATGCGTACAATATTTCATTATTGACCATAATCTCTTGAATTTAATTCCCAATGATATGAGACGTAAGCCATTAATAACTCAGTAACTTGTTCCACTGATTTAAGGGACAACTAACTTAGACCAGATCAAACTAATAATCTTTGAAAAAACATTATATGATTTAGCCCTTTAATTTTCTTCAGTTTTTACAAATACAAAACTGCAGGCACACTGTATAAATTTTAAGTGAAAGGGACTAGAATCCCTTTATATTAGCTTAATGTTAACCAATAAAAAAACCATTTACTATAACCAAAGATTCTTTACTTTTCCCAACAGACGTTTAGCTTTCTGCAAGATTTATTATTTCCATAACTATGGAATAGCCACAGCTATAATGTCCCAATACAACTTAAGTAGTAGAAACATTCACGTATAGCAGATAGAACATATTCTTAGAACATATTCTTTTTATGCTATTGTATCTGTAGAAATGATATAATTAAGTGCATTCTAAGGAATGATTTTATAGACTAAGACAGAACATGAGAAAACTGTATTTTATTTGCTTAATCTTGTTGGCATATTATTATGATGCAAAACATATGTCTTAAGGAACTTTATTGATGCTACCAAACAAGGTCCAATGGATGCCCTCATTATATATGTTTGTAAACCCGATTACTTAAACCTGTCTGATTTCGGAGGCATTTGAAATTACTGCTTCTCTGTTGTTGTTTTTAATCACTAGTGAATTATGCCATCTGTGCTTTACTTTTAAATTGCTTTGCTTTGAAATTTTAATTTTGTTGTACATCACCTTGAACAGTCTCTTTTCGAGTAGAAAGGTGACTCACACAAATGCTTTAAAAATATTTAAAGATTTGCAATGAATCTTTTGATCAAATGATTTTCAAAGAAGCTTTCAACAGAATGCAAGGCAAGGCAATCATCTTATCCACGGCGGGGCAATCAAGGGAGATTCCAGCAGTACATAAAAGTTAAAATGTTCTCCCCAACTCTTTGGTGATCTTGATGCTTAAAGCTCTGCATTATGCCTAGGAGAAAAAGTCCCCTCCCCTGAATGTTTGCTGACTGGCAGAAGTGGATGTGATGACGCCTTCTTTGTCTCAATCTTTTCCCCAAAAGAAAACAGTGCTCAAGCTGGGAAAAATGGAGCAGATGATGTGGTAAGGGAAATGCAGCACAGTATAGGTAAAGAGGTAATACAGGAATACTTCGCTACTCTAAATTAATTCAAGTCATCAGAATCATATGAACTATATCCAAGGGTATTAAAAGAACTGGTAGAAATAATCTTAGAACCACTGGCAATAAACTTTGAGAATTCCTGAAGAATAAAGGAAGTCTGAGCAGACTGGAAGAGAGCAAATATTGTCTCCATCATCTAAAAGAGAAAAAAGAGGATCAAAACAATTACTGCTCTGTCAGCCTCAGATCAATATGTGGAAAGATGCTAGAGCAGATCATTAAATAGTCTGTAAGCACTTAGAAAGACTACGGTCACTAAAAGTCAACATTAGTTTCTTAAAAACAAGTCATGCATGATTAATTTATACATATATATACATAGAGAGAGAGAGAAAGAATTATTAGATTGGTAGATGAAGAGAATGCTGTGGATGCAGTGTAAATTAAATTCAGTAAGGCCTTTGACAAGATGCCCCATGATATTCCTGCAAACAAGCTAGTAAAACATGAGCTAGACCAGTGGTTCTCAACCTGTGGGTCCCCAGATGTTCGTGGACTTCAGCTCCCAGAAGCCCTGAGCATTGACCATAGTGGCTGGGGCTTCTGGGAGCTGAAGTCCATGAACATCTGGGGACCCACGGGTTGAGAACCACTGGGCTAGACAATGCTGCTGTTAAGTGGGTCCAGTGCTGGGCCCGGTGCTAGTCCATCTTTATCAATGACTTAGACGAGGGAATAGAGGGCATTCTTATCAAACATGCAAATGACACCAAATTAAAAGGGGTAGCTAACACCCCAGTGGACAGGATCAAAATGATCTTAATAGATTAAAAAGTTGCCATGCCAAACTAAAAACTAAACAAAAACAAAAACAAAAAAAAAAGAGAGAATTCCAGCAGAAAAAAAATGAAATGCACAAACGGGTGACACCTACCTTGATCACAATGCATGTGAAAGGGATCTAGGAGTCTTAGTAGACCACAAACTGAACATGAGTTGGCAGTGTGATGCAGCAGCTAAAAAAGCCAATGCAATTCTAGGCATTTTCTAGGCAATTTGGAGCCAGTCATCAGCCTGGAACAGCCCACTAATGTACAGAACAAGGCTTGCATTGTAGATCAACTATTTCAACTCTTGATACATTATCCAGGTAAAATAGCATGCGAGTTTAAGATGATTATACAGATAGCCCTCCACATTCATGAAAGTTAGGGGTGCAGGACCCTGGTGCAAATGGAAAAACCACAAATATCTCTAGGCACCCCCCCAACCCTATATCTTAATATTTAACGCCAGTTGCTCACTTCCACTTTTGGAACAAATGAGCGTAAGTGCCATCAAGACCCTGCTGCAGCACTTGTGCTCACTCATCCCCAAAACAGAAGCTGATGGCTGGTGGGCTGCCCTTCCTCCAGGCAGCCTGTGAGCCATACTTTTTGCCTTTGGAAGGATCAAAAAGAAAGAAAAGGACATTTTCTTCACTCTTCTCAAAGGCAGAGTTGATGGCTGGTGGGCTGCCAATCCTTCAAGGAAGTTTGTCAGCCATCCCTTTTGGTTTTGGAACAAGTCAAGAGAACAAAAAGGAGGTTTTCTTCACTCCTTCCAAAGGCTGGTGGGCTGTCCCGCCCCAGCTCCCCAAGTGAGCACATGGATACATGCACTCTCCCTCCTTGCAATCCCTCATCTTATCCCTTCCTGCCCCCTGCATGAGTGAACATGCATGCAGGCATCCCCCCCATACAATCCCCTCATCCCAATCCCTCCCCCCCAAAATGGGGGGAACATGTGCACTGCCAGGTCCAGCCACTATGCCAACTGGATTTCCTCCCAGAAACACTGGTGTTATTGAAGTGTTAAAAATGGGATAGGGCAGCAGCAGAGGCAGGGAAAGTAATCTGCAAATGATCAAATTCATGAAGGGTAAAGCTACAAATATTGAGGAAGGAATGTATAGGCTTAATCTAGTTCTCTGATTTAACTGAAAGGTATTTCAGACTGCCAATGATTTTGGAATCTGAGCAAAGCAACTAGAACTATTAATTACTACTACTTCTATTTCTTCTTTTCAACTAAAAAAAAGCCTTCAAAATATTTCAGTTAGTACTGATTTTTCCTATTTCATATTATTATTCTATTCACATTGGGATAATTTTCTCCATCAAACCTATTTCTCAGCATGTATAACACATCAAAATAATTAATCAAGATATACAGGTTACAAATTCAGAATTACATTATAAGAAAAAAGTGATTTGAGCTTAAATAGTATATTGTTATTTATACAGACAGATACAATCTGTTTATGTGACAAAACACTTTTCAATTCAACAGAAATTAATTTAACTATTCAAGGAGTGCTTGCAGAGATTGCATTTTCATGAAAATGCACATTAAAGGATTGAATAGTATGATAGAACTTAACTTCTGAGACATCATTCATCATTTACTCGAAATAAATTTGAGATACCACTAATGTTAGTTGTTTTCAAGACTGAGAACAAGTTTTGGCATCTTGGTAACACATTAGAAGCCTACCACAGAATTCTTTAGTGGTTCAGATTTAAATCTTCACATAATTCCTACTTGGAGAACTTCTCCTGGGAGAACTTCTGCTGTAGAGAAAGCACCCACCTTCTGTAAGGAAACTTCTTGTTGCAAGGGTTCCCTAAACATTTCCTGCAGTTCTTAAGGGCCGCACAGCATAAACTGTTTGCCTCTGTTGCTTTGCCTCTTGAGGCTGCAGCTACACAAAATGCTGCTGACAGGACAAGATTCTCCATGCACAGAACTCTTTAGGGCAGGAGGATGGCGTCTGGGGATGGACTGTGTTCCCCTCACCTCCAGTAATATTTGAGAATGCAAACAGAGGATTGTCTCCACCAGTTTGCATACAGGCTGTTCTCCAAGGCTTTTTTTTTTAGACCAAATCTACTGATTGGGAGGCAAGGGTTATTTTCTGAATCTCAGACAAGCCCAGAAAATGATCTGATGGTTGAGTGGAAAATTCTACCATTTCTAAAACACATGTATTTAGACTTACAGAGCTATATGACTGACTCAGAACTATTCTAATGCAGAATTTCAATATGGTATATGGATCCCACACCAGAATTTCAAAAGCAACATCTACTAAACAGGTTTTATAATGTGTAAATTATTTTAGAGGACAGAAAGTAACTGAAGTAGAAATAGATGCTAAGATTCTGCTGCAGACTGTAGTGAAAGGGGGAAAGGATGTCTGTTGTTAGCTCTCAGAATTAAAGTATCCAGACACCTCACTTGAACTGTAGAATAAACAAAGAGGTTACCACTGTAATGCTTAGCATATCACAATCCAAACTTTAAGCTGAATCAGAACAGAATTTAATATGCTGAAAATGGAGCCCAAGGCTACATTTTCATGATAGAGCTTTACATGCTCAAGTACCAGGATTTATAAATCTCACGCTGATTCCATTGTGGTGAAAGGGAAAGATGGCAACATTACTGTAAACTGTAGCCAGGAGACCTGCCTTTCCAACATCCATAAAAATGGGCAGGGGGGGCTATATGTAAATTTCAGCAAATCTGCCTGTTAAAGCACCAACCCCAAATCACAAGAAGTTCTGCTCAAATGTATATCTTTGACTGTTGCAAGAACCACTAAACTGGTGCAGTTTAGTCTTTGTTACAACTCAGCAGAAGGATAGATATTATAATTTTTTTTAAAAAAAGTAATCCCTCTCTATTACTTCAAGGTTAATATTGTCGCTCTCTCCAGTTTGTGACAACGATAGCTTTAAAATTGATCTTACAAGATTATGTAAGATATTGCATATAGCCTGATACACTACTTTAGCTTTCAAATAGCTATTATAATAATTAATTGGTATTTAATTTGGCTTTGCATTCCATGTTTTTCTTTATTTTTTAACTCTGCTTAAATCATGTGCAGTTACAATAATCTCTTGCGAAAAAATGAGGAATGGCCAACAACCCCTGGTAATATGTTGTTGAAGTTGTTGTTATTGTTGTTATCATTATTTTTATTCTGCTTTTCTCCCTGAGGGGACTCAAAGCAGCTTAAAGTCATTAAAAGAAACATAATTAAAAACTGCCATGTACAAAAATTAAACTACAGTAATAATTAAAACATGTTAAAATACATATAAAAACAGCATTAAAATATCAATTAAATAACAATTGAAATGATCAGCACTGATAGAAATTACATATAAAATGCCTGCTGGAAGAGAAATGTTTTTAACTGTTTCCTGAAGGCAGGCAGGGAGGGTGCCAGTCTAACCCCTTTGGGCAGGGAGTTCCAGAGCCTGGGAGCAGCCACTGAGAAGGTCCTCTCCCGTGTTCCCACCAAATGCACCTGTGAGAGTGCTGGGACTGAGAAAAGGGCTTTAGAATTCCAATGATATGATGTCTACATATCTACTGGTTAGTGTGTTCCTTGAGGAATATAAAGGACAAAATCAGGAATGTGCTGGTTTTACAAACAGAAGATTATTCATTGTGTCTAAATTGGTTTCACATGCAGTTCATAGCAATGATATCCAAGTTTTCTCGTGCAGCAGCCTTGAAGAAATAGATGTTAAACGCATGAGGGAGGGAATGAAACAATGGTCCAGTACCAATTCCGTGACTTTTGGTATTAAACTGGCAGGTCCAGGAAAATCAATACGGTAGTGTTCTACATGTCTTTCACCTCAAGTCAGAGTAATTAGGGCTGTTTCAGAACCACATGCTGCCCTGAAACTAGACTGTAATGGGTCCAGGTAATCTGTTTCTTCCAAAAATGTCTGAAGTTGCCCAGGCATTGTAGGTATGGTGCCAAAAAAAAGAGAAATATTAGCAATAAGGTGGTAGTTCTCACATAGCTCTGGATCCAGGGAAGTCTTCTTAAAAAGACAGTGTACGATATAATCTTTGAAAGTAGAAAGGACACCCTTTAACTAAATGTGGCATTTGTCATCTCTTGTAACTAACAAATCAATCTAACTCTAGTAGATCTTATCAGCCAAAATGAGCAACGATCAAGCTCACATGTTGTGGCACAGACTGATTCTAGCATCTTGCCTAGATCAACATACTACAACAACTAGACCAAACAAGTCTGATGAGATGAGCCATTGTGCATTTCCATTGACCCTGTGACAACTATAGTGTCAAGTTATGAGTGAATGTAATTGACTTGCTCCTCAAAGTGTCCAGCAAATTTGTCAGAGCTGATGACTGAGAGTTCTACTCTGGCCTTTCTGGGCCTGATCACAACAGGCCTCACCACTCTGAACAAATTTGCTGGAAAGCATTTTGAAAATACTGTCATAGAGGCAAAGTATGACTTTTTTTTCTTTTTCTTTTTGCTAACCTCATTGCTGTACAGTAGACGCAGTAAAAAGTCTTGAGTAATGTTCAGTTGTGCTCATTTTGTGATCTATGCCACTTACACCTCCAGCCATCATCCATCCTGCTTCCTTGTCTGTAGTCTCTTCTTTAAACCAAAGGGAATTAGAAAGGGCACTTGGGAACACCTGTAACTTCTTAATGGGGGCCTAGTAGTTCTAAAGGTGGATGCTGAACTTTGCCATGTCTGAATCATATTACCATATGTTACTATTTATAAAAGACTTGGATATGCTAAGATTTATCTAAGTGCATGCATAATGAACAGTCATCATGGTGCTCTGACATGACAATGTGCATCACCTGAAATTACCTATTCTACATAACTGTTAAAAGGTACATGAGCCTACATTTCCAGAAGCTGATAATCTCTACTGTCAAGGGTTGCCTATGTCTGGTTGCCCAGAAGAGGATGTGCCAAAATTGTAAACTAGTTCACCTAAAGCAATCTTTGCTGCAAAGAGAGTTGTATGATACTGACTTTTAGAAGATACCTTGTAACAATAACCAAATAAAGACCCACTGTGCATATTAGCTTTCAGATTTTTCAATTTTTCACTTAATGACACAGAATAGATCTGAGAAGTCATTGGTCAATTCTACAGTCAACAATGACTGTCCTTGAATTTAATAAAAGAAGAAGAAAGAAGTAAATCTGCAATGCCACATAAGAAGAAAACAGGCCGAGTACAGAATGAAAAAGTAGAATAAAGAATAAAAGATGTTGGAGTTTAAAAGATCAGTCAGAGACGATGGAAGAGCATTTATTGATAGGCAGGCATTTGAAGTGGAAATGGCAGGAATAAGAAGAGATTTAAGGCCACTTTATCAAACTACTAAATGATTGGCAGCAGATTTATCTACAGAAGAGATCATCCAATAGAAACAAAGAAACCTTACACCACAGTAGAAGAGCAAGAGCAAAGATTTGAGAAGCATTTTATGTTGTACCATACCAACACTTAACTTTGATAACATAGAAAAGATGATGAAACTTGACATTTATTCTTTGAAGATCATTGCTGAAAGCTGTATGTTAAAGTGGCGAAGGGATATTGCACTACAACTGCTCCAGAGAAGAGGGAAAAAAAACCATCTTATAATCACTAAAACATTTCATTAGACTGACTGAGGAGGAAGGTATAATCAAAATGCTCCCCATAGTGCATAAATCACTGCATAAATTGGCTTAGGTCTAGAAAGGTCTCAGTCTTAGAAAACATCATCTTCAAAACCATCCTGTCTATATTCACAAAGAGCAACCTTCAAAAAAAAAAACAGCAACAAAAAACAGTAAGTTACTCTGAACCTAATTTTTATTTGATCAATTCTTGCATTTTGTCTAAATAACTAATTGGCAAAATTAATTGTCAATAAATGTATTTACTTTTTGGAATTTTCAAGAAACATAACACATTGTAGAAGGGACTATAAGCCAACAGTGCAATATAAACAGACTCAACCAATGAAAATAAATTTAGTACTTGTAGCATACAGATACTTAAGTGTTATTTTTTATACCATTTAATCTATGTAAGAATGGATTATTAAAGATCTATCAGACTGATTTTGTTCATTTGTTAAAATCTTGAAGCTTGAGCAGTTCAGACATGCAGAAGTTACAAGCAATAAAAAACTCCAAAGCTTGGGCTTTAACAGCAAAACAGCCGCAGTAAGTCATCACCAAAGCAGCAGGTTGTTTCTCCAGTTGCCTTTTCTTCTTCTGCCAAGAGGGGCTCCTGACACAATTGTTCCTCTACCACAGGGCTTTCCAAATGGTGTTCCGCGACACAGTAGTGTGTCGCCTGAAGTGTGTAGGTGTGTTGCCTCCAATTGTGGAAATGTATGTTATTATTTTTAAATCATATATTTTTAAAAATATATGAAAGGTTTTCATGAGATATGTTGTGTCCCCATACATTTTGTTACTACAATTTATGTATGTGTCTGTATCACTTATAAGGGGTTAGTTTAACCTCTGGGTTGCTAGTAAAAGTGAATTACTGTGTCGTGAAAGCGTGTCACCAACTGCTCTAGCAGCAAAATTTGTTTTTGTGGAGTGATTACGATCCTAATGCTGCAGTATGAGGTCTGCAGAATCCTGGGGGAGAAGCCGGGAAGGCTGGAGAATAGAATGTGGGCAGAGAGAGGATGAAGGGGAAAGCTTGAGAGTTAAAAAATAGCATGGGAGTAAAGAAGAGACTTGCGGAATACACAGAGGGGCAGCGTGGCCTGGCAGTAGCACTGTGGGTCAAGAGACATGTGGAGAACTCAGAAAACTAGTTGGGGTAGCCCCACAAGTGTCTATAGAAGGAGGGGGCATTTGTTTGAATAACTGGGGAAATAGGTTGCAGTGTGTACGTGATAGGCATGTGGATGAATGCAGGGAGGGTTCTGGGTGGGTGGGTGAGGTTTGGAATGCTCTCTATATAGATGGGAATAGTGGGGAGGGGGTCGAGTGAGGGGCAGCAGGCTGGAGAACAGTATGGGAGTAGTGAGAGACTGCTGCTACTTCGCCTGGCACTTCCCATGTGCCCAGGGAAGAAGGTCTTAAGAAGTTTGGGTCTTGCTCCTAAATTAGCATGTATTGGGTTGCTGCCCAAAGAGACTCAAACATGCTTGCAAAAACAAAACAAAACTTGAATTATTAATTTTAAACTTCAGCCCTTCTTTTTAACCACACATTTCATCTTGTCAGTGTACCAGACTGATCCTGCTCATTTTCAGACCTAACTCTATTACCTTGGGCTTTGCACTAGTTTCATTAAGGAAGGGTCCTTCTCAATGGTTTTAAAATGTTTTCAAACTGTTTTAATTCAATGCTTGGTTTACAATTGGTTTACAATGGTTTACAATTGCTTATTTAATTGTTCTTTACCAGAGATCTAGCTGCTTTGTATTCCAAAGTGCTCCTTCTTTGTGTTGCCTGATTTTTTGCTTCCCCATCAATAGACTAGTACTTCCTGCTCTAACTTTAGTAAATCAGCTTCATTACAATGTAGTTAAGTTGTACCTTTTCTAGGAGCCATGAGTAGGTCAATAGGAAGATAAGAAATGCAGACATAGGGAAGGAAAGAAGGGAAATTAATAGCAGTGATGGTTGAACAAAGATTAACAATCAATTGAAAGACTGAATGACACACGAACTAACCAAGATAAAAGCTTTAAAATCATAGCTGAAGATTTTGACACACACAGCCAGCAATCAACATTGCAATCTGTGCAATCTCTAATATATGTCTCAGGTCTTAAAAGTAGCTCAGTGCATGCAATTTTGACAGACCCAACTATCCAATAAAAAGAGGAGGGGGCTGAATGTGCAAGCATGTGATCAGTAGAAATTTGTCCTGAAATTCATTGAGGCAGGGTACAAATGCCTAGAATCAAATAAGTTTTTAAAAATTGATGTTGACTAGAAGTCTCCTGTTATATAGGGGGGAATATGGATTGGGGTACAGTTTCTGAATTGTCAGTAAAATGCCAAAGAGTTTGTAAAATAGTTAAAACTGAAAGCATCTCAAAATTCTATGTAGTATTTTTGTTTTTTTATGCAGGGAGATTACAAAAATTCATATGTATCTAATGTGAATTATGCAGAGATCATAGAAGATAAAATTTTATGCCATTTTAAAAGTTCTTACCTTAAATAAACTAGGATAATGATCAATGTTTTTTATGGTAGCCCAATTCCTGGAATGAGGTTTCCCCAGAAATTCTACATGATGGCTTTCAACAGCTCCATCCAAGTTATATGTCACATACTGACCATTGTCAGGATCAAGACAAAGGATGCCAGGCCACCTGGAAATGAAATGTTTTCTTAAAAAATCAGTTCACAGAAAGGTAAAATACATAATGTTCCCCAAACAGAAACACAAGGAAAAGGCATTATTTGCTCACAACAAAGCAAAGTCAACACAGAGATAATGTAATGGCAGGTAGACTAGTCTTAAATGGGGAAGGAAGTAACATAGTGGACTATCCTACGTTTCCAAAGTCCTACCAGCTCACACTAGTCAGGACAGGGGACTACAATTTTTTTTTTTGAAAACTGTTCTGATAGGTCTCAGATGTTTTGATCCCTCCCTTCCCCTTCAACCTAAAGCAGAAGGGATTAACTACTCTAAGATGGTATAACTGATGGCTTAATTCAAAGGGTCTCAGGTGAACAAAGAAACCCCTAATCGAACCTCTGAACGCACTGTGTCCTTTAGTAGTTTAGAGACAGTCACCTCTCTTCATCAGTGGAAGGCCCTCCAACCCTGTCCAAGGCTTCTTTAGACTGCAGGTTAGAACTGCACTCTTGACTGTCAACATAACCTGCCTTCCAGAATGATGTGATCCTATTTGCTCACAGTTCTTACTAAAGGTCTGGAGATAACTTTTGCTTGTTTTTTTTTAATCAGAAAACTGTCTTTGCCCGTCAGCCATAATAACACCCCTTTCTATCATTCTTCTTCAGAAATATACAATTGTAGTGTATGTTTTAGCTAAATCTAACCATTAGAAAATGTTGAAACATAATGACTGAAGAGGAGCAGAAGATGGTTGCTTTTTCAGTACAGGGATTCTGGTTAAATCTATCAGAGCAATAGATTTTAACATATTTTGCATGAAGTATCTGCAATTAAACTTTAACATTATAAACCTTACCTTGGCCATGTTTGCATTTTCACCAAAACTAAGCTTCCTAAAGGAAGCTTTGAGTACACATACTTTAATCCATATTTTCGAAACTGAGACTCATCAGGAAAAATTTTAGAAACAGAGCATTTATTAAACTGTGGGTCAGTATTATATAACATACCATGGTGCATTTGGATCAATATGTTCTGCATCATCATGTTTTAACAGTCTCCACTTTAAACAGCGGGGTTTTCTACACTGTACCCACACTTCACCTATACAAAAATTACTATCCGTTACAGAATCCATATAATAGTCTTTTTACATGTCAGAGCTTGTCAATACTTATTTTTTCTGAAACATAAAGGGTAGAATCAGATAAGCACAACTTTTAAAAATTGTTACAGTCAAGACTACCCCATAAAAACGTTCAAATAATGAAGCCCTAACTATAGTCTGCCATCCACATACGCTAAAGTGAGACACAGGACCCTTGCAAAGTAGAAAAATCACGAACATCAAAATGTGTGTGTATCTTCCGGTGGAGGAGAGACAGGGGAAAGAGGAATCCACGAGGCTGTGGAATTCCTTTCCGACCCTTAAAATTCCCCAAAATTAAAATCAGATAGGAGGAATTTGATCTTTGGAGGAAGGGGATCACGGAGGAGGCTTTTTGGGGGTCCATTGCCACCCTGAGTACGAAATTGAGAAAAAGAAACAACAAGGCACGGCCGGGTGGAAGGATTGGGAGCCGCCATTACCATGTTGGAGAGCCTGGATGGGCTAGCTGTCTCACCACCGGATTATAGGAAGCTGTACTACAATTAAAAATAGCAGTAAGAACCATTGGAAACCCTAACGGACTTTTACTGGGGTTAAGAAGAAGTAACTTCTTACCTGAAGGAGAGCAGTATTTTCCTGCGCTGCAGCGCCTGGGAGGAACAGTGAGAAAGGAAGGGGAACAAGGAAGAAATCAGTCACCCCCCCCCAGAGCGGCAGTACTTTCAACAGTTATAAAAGACTATAAGAGTCTAAAATCTAAAAGTCACTGCTTGTGGTGGATTTGGGACAGCAGTGTTTTATAATTTTTTTTTGAGTCTTTTTTAGCCTTTTTTGTGCCCTCCCTGGCAGGATTTTTTTTTGAGGGGGTGAGAACTAGATCAGAGCTGGAGTGTGTGAAGGATTGCCATTTTGCTTAGTGTCTGAGTGCCAGTAGCGCCTCCAGTGGCTGGATAAAATATCCCGGTTTGTCCCCTTTTTCTTCCACCCCCCCCCCCTTTTTGCGAATGGAAAGCTGTGTTAAGGCGGGAAATTGGACTGAAAGGGGGTGAAGTGGAGAAAGGGGAAGGAAGTGGATGAGATAAATCTGACGGAAAAAAGAGAGAGAATAGAGCGATGGAATAAAAGAGAAGAGAAGAAAAGAGAAGAAAAGAAAGAGAAGAGAAGAGAAGAGAAGAGGAGAGGGAGGGAGTGACAGAGAAACAGAGCTGAGCAGAGTGAGTGACGGAGAAGGAAGAGTGAATGGAGTGACAAGCGACAGAGACCTGGAGGGAGTGACGGAGAAGGCAGAGCGGGAGAAGCGACGGAGGAGAGAGGTGGATGCTGTGACGGAGAAGAGAGAGTGGATGGAGAAACGGGGAAGAGAAAGTGGAAGAGCAAAGGAGTGGGAGGAGCAACGGAGAAGAGAGGGTGGACGAACTGATGATTGACAGAGAAAGAGAGGGGGGGCCACGGAGAAGAGAAAGTGGGTGGAGCGACGGAGAAGAGAGGGTGGGCGAACCAACGATTGACAGAATAGAGAGAGGGGGGGAGCAATGAAGAAGAGAGGGCGGATGGAGTGTTGAGTGACAGAACAGAGTGACAGAGAAGAGAGAGAGGACGGAGTGACGGAGAAGAGAGAGAGACGCTGAAAAAAAGAGGAAGACAGCTGTGGGAATAAAAGCAGAAAAAGGGGGGAGAAAGAAAGGTTTTAATAAGCCTTTGTTTTTTTACATTAGCTTTTGGCTTGATTGTAATCTTTTTTTCCCTTTTTTTTTTTTTTGACTGTTTTGACTTTTGTTTTTGTTATTATTAACTATTAATCTACTTGTTGGATATAATTGAGTTGGTAGACAGTGGAAAGGAGGGTTTCATTGGAGTAGTTGAAATAAAAAAAACAGAATTGGGTTCTGGGCATAAAGAGTTTAAAATTGAAGGAAAGTGATTTATTTGAATATTATTCTATAAAAATTTTTTGTAATATTTCTGTATTAATTTCCTTTGAGGGTATCCTTGATTGATTTGGTTCAGTGTGAACTCAAATGTGATTTTGGTTAATTATTTATATTGAAATCAAAAAGTGAGTTTATTGCATTTGATTAGGGAACAAACTAAGTAAGGAAATTGTAGGGGTAGAGATTAAGTTAAAGGGTTTCGGAAAAAAAAAATATAGATATAGATATAGATATAGATAGATAAAAAACACTCATATATATATATATATATAAAACAACAACAACAATAATAATAATAAAAGAGTGTGAGTGAAATAATAAAACAAAATAAATAGTATAATTAAATAAGTAAACTGATAAATAGATAATGAATATTTAAATTAGAGGAACTAGAGTAATTAGAAGAATTTATAGTTAGGTAGAAAAAAGGAAAGAAGATAGAGTGAATCAGGCAAGATGATGGCAGCGGGGAAAAAGGAAGGAGGAGCAGGAGCTCAAGCCCAAACCCAAACCCAATCACTCCCACAAAGGAGAGCTTCTGTAGAAATCAAGACCCCAATTGTGGGGACAGGCGAACAATTACAGAAACTAAGGCGTGAATCCAATTATTGGAATAGATTTATTGAGGGAGCTACGGAAATTAACGACGACCTTCAAAAATGAAATGAAAGAAGTCAGAATGGAAATGAAACATATGAGGACGGAAATAAAGACAGATATCAAAAAAGAGTTGGAGATATTTAATATGAAATTGGACAACATAAGAAATAAGACAAGCAAACAGAAGATTGTACAAGTGGAAGAAAGAACTACAAAGCTTGAGACTCAGATAACAAATAATGTTGAAAGAACAGACCAATTGCAGCGTTAACTCTGTTAATGGATATAAGGTATAAAAAAGCAATAAAGATCAGAGGGCGACTAGGTCGCTAAGAAGATTTGTATCAGAGACTGGTAAACCCCTGGCAAGATTCATAGTTTGGGGAACCGGAACATTAGATTTGGAAATTGATAAGCCTTCCAGAAATTTGCAGTAGCTAAACGAGAATCACCACGAGACATGGGAATTTTTAGAGAGAGAGTGAAAGATTTAATTTTAGAGTGTAATTATTTGAAGAAACTGATAATAGAAGACTCGGAGGTGAAAATATTTAAGGATATTCACCCAGTCTACAAAGAAAAAGGGATTATGTTTTTAAAACCCCAAAAGATCAAAAATTTCTGGAATAAGATATACCTGGGGAAATCAAGGTATATCCTTTATATGGAAAAGAAAAGAGTGGTTTTGAATACACTTGCGAAGGCACAAAAATTTTTGGGAAAAAACACAAAGAAGAATTTATCAGAATTGAAATTACGAGATCAAGAAAGAGATACAAGGAAAGAAAATATACAAAGAGATCAAGGATCAGAGAAAAGGATAAGGAAAGAACAGATAAAAAAAGAATTGGAGAGAAAAGGAAAGAAGAAGAATCAGAAAAGAGACAGGAGGAAGAAGAGGAAGAAGGAGTAGAAGTAGGAGAAGAAGGAGAGGAAGATACACCATCAAAACAAGATCTGGAATCAGAAGGTTTGGGGGGAGGAAGGCTCAAAGAAACAAATTTGGGGGGGGGAGTTTTTAAAGGTAAGTTTGGATTAGTTTGGATTTAAAATAAATTTTAAAATTACTATCTAGGAATATTCGTGGTATGAATGCCCCACATAAAAGGAAATGTATATTTCATTTTTTAGAAAATTGAAGCTTGAGTGATAGCCATTCAAGAAACTCATATCAGAAATAAAGACTTAAAATATATTCAAAATCCCAAACTAGGACAAAGCTTCTCATCTGTAACTGAAAAAAAGAAAAAAGGAGTGACGGTTTATGTAAGTAATAAATTTGAATCTGAATTAATATATAGTGATAAAAAGGGACATTTTCTAATTGTAGAAGTTAAGATGCCAGGTTTAAAATTCGTAGTAGTAGCAGTATATGGACCATTAGACAATAAGAGTAAATTTTATCAAAACTTATCAGAAAGACTAATGGACTTGAGAATCATAAAGTGATATTGATGGGGATTGGAATGGGGGCCTGAATTCACAAACAGATAGAGCAGGAGAGGATAGGTCAAAGAAAAAAGTTAACCAAGGCAAATTACCGAAATCTTTTTTTATTATTAGATTACTTTTTTAAAAGAGACAGATAATAAAGAAATAGGAAAGAAGAATATTTTATGTATTACTCAGATTGTCATAAGATGTGGTCAAGGTTGGATAATTTTTCATACCCCTGAAGATGATAAAAAATATAAAGAAATTAAAACCCTTCCAGAACTCATCAGATCATTGCCCAATTTTGTTAAGTTACAATTTGGTGAAAATAGAAGAGATTGGGGATTAAATGATAATTTGTTAAAAAATGATGATATAGTGATAAAGGCAAAAAAGAGTTAAAATCCTTTTGGGAAATTAATCTTGGACAAAACAACCAATTCATGTAGTTCGGGACACTAGTAAAGCTGTGATGAGAGGGTTTTTTATAGGCAAAAGGCTTGGTTAAACAAATGTAGAAAAAAAAAGGAAAAATATATTGTAAACAAATTATGGGAGAAAGAATATCAACTAAAGATAAATCCTAAAGATATAAGATTTATAACGAAACTAAAATGTGGAGGAAACAACTATCTCTTTTGATGATGGAACAATTAGAACAAAAACTGAAATATTTAAAACAGAAACAATTTGAATATGTGAATAAACCAGGTAGGTGGTTGGCGTATAAAGTGAAGAAAGAAAGAGATAAAAATATTATTACGGAAATAAGGGAAGGACAAATTGTCCATCATCAACAAGAAAAGATTAAAAATGTATTAGTAAATTATTTTGAAGAATTATTTAAAGAAAGTAGTCAATCCCAAGAACAGAATTATAGTATTATCAAGTATTTACAAGAGATGGATATTGCTAGATTGTCGGAGATACAAAGAGAGGAATTAGATAAGGAGAAATGTTGCAGGAAGTGCAAGATGCTATTATGAACTTAAAGGAAGGGAAGGCTCCAGGCCCGGACGGATTTTCAGGAATATATTACAAAAAAATTTTATGAGTCATTAGCACCTATTTTTTCCAGGTAATTAATTCCATCAAAAATCGGAAGATTCCAAATTCGTGGGGAAAAGTCCAATATTATATTGACTCCAAAGGAGGGAGGGATAAACAGGATAAAAAAAATTATAGACCGATTTCGTTGTTAAACACTGATTATAAAATTTTTACCTCGATTCTAGCAAATAGACTAAAAAAGTTTGGGGAATTGGATACACACAGATCAAAATGATTTCTCCCCGGGGAGATATTTAAGAAATAATATAAGGACGATAATAGATATAGTAGAATATTATCAACAATTTAATCAGAAGGAATTGGCTTTAGTATTTTTAGATGCGGAAAAAGCCTTTGAAAATAAGATGGAAATTTATATTTGAGGTAATGGGAGAGATAGGATTTGGAGATAGGTACATAGGGTGGGTACAAGCCATCTATGGAGATCAAAGGGCAAGTCTAATAGTTAATGGGGACAAATCAAATATATTTAAATAAATAAGGGAACGAGGGAGGGTTGCCCCTTATCCCCCCCATTATTCATTATGAGTTTAGAAATTTTAAATATCACAATCAGAAATAATAAGGGGAAATGGGGATAAAATAAAAGGACATGAATTTAAATTACAAGCATTTGCCGACGATATGGCCATAATTTTAGAGGATCCAAAGAAATATTATACCCTTAATAGATACATTAAAAAAAATGGTCAAGTGGCTGGGTTAAGGATCAATAAAGATAAATCATTGATGGTCACAAAAAATATCACCTCAATGCAAGAATTGGAATTGATGAGGATTTCAGGATTCAAAATAGCAAAAAAGGTGCGGTATTTAGGTACAGTAATAACAAAAAATAATTCAGAGCTATTTGAAAATAATTATAAGAAAATTTGGAGGGAGGTGCAAGATAATTTGAAGAAATGGAAAAACTTACAATTATCCTTACTTGGGAGAATTTCACTGGTGAAAATGAACATTTTACCAAAAAAGTTATTTTTTCCAAATCTTCCAATTATATTTAACGATAGGCCCTTTAAAATTTGGGTGCAGGACTTAAGCAGATTTATATGGAACGGAAGGAAAGCAAGAATCAAATGGAAATATTTAAAAGAATCTAAGGAGAAGGGAGGACTGGGAGTTCCCGTTAAAATTATATCATGAAGCTTCAGCATAATAGGGCCAAAGAATGGATCTTTTTAAAAAGACAAATTATTGAAATTAGAAGGATTTAACTTACATTTCGGTTGGCACGCCTATATTTGCTATGAAAATATGAAATTAATAAAATAATTACAGAACATTTTGTAAGAAAAGCGATTTTACAATTTGGCTGAAATTAAGGGGAAAATGTATTTAAAAATACCATCCTGGGCCTCCCCCCATGAAGCATTTTATAAATTTGAGAAAGAAAGATAAAAAATGGCTGACGTATAAGGATATACTTAAAAAAAAAGGATGATGGTCAGACCAAAAACTAAGAAGAATTAATGGGAGAAGGCTATTCCACATTGGACATAATCAATTATTGGGAAGATATAAAAAGAAAAAAATTAAAGGAATTCTGTGGGAGGATACAGAATTTGATAAGATAATACATTCGGGAACTAAACAGTCATTGAGTAAGATATATAAATTATTATTAAATCTGGATTTAGAGGAGGAATTTGTGAAGACTAATAGAAAAATGGGCCCAAGACTTAGGTATCCAAAACAATTGAACAATGGCAATTCACATGGAAGATCAATCAAAAATTTACTAAGAATTATAATTTAAAAAGAATTTTTTTAAGATTTACTATAGATGGTACCTGACACCATTTAGATTATCTAAAATGAGTAAAAAAGGAAGCATCCACATGTTGGAAATGCCAAGAAGTAGGTTCCTTTTATCACATGTGGTGATGGTGTAGAGAAGCAAATAAATTTTGGACACAAATTATAGTCAAATAAAAATATATTTAATATAAAATTTGCATTTCTACCAGAAATTTATTTGTTAAATATTTTGACAGGATTGGAAACAATATTGAAGAAAGAAACTTTGAGGATTTTGTGTTATTTAATATATGCAGCTAGGACTATATATGCAAAATTTTGGAAATCCAAAGAGACACCGAAGTTAGCAGACTGGAAGTGTAAAGTGTATGAATTAGCAAATTAGACAAACTAACCTTAAGGTTGCAAGATAAAGCAAATGGTAAAGCATTTTTGGAATGGGAAGTATTAAAACCTTTTTGGGAAGAAGAGTGGGGTGAAGCCGCCTTAATAGGGATGTTTAGCTAGTTATATTTAATAAGTGTTAGATAATTAGGAAGTTGTTGGATTAAGGGTAGGTAATTACAGTGTTGGATAAGGGAAATGAGCAATCAGGTCAAAGGATAAATAAGTAGTGAGTGTTCTAGTGTTGGAGTGGTTTTAGAATTATTAAATTAATTAACAATTGAATTAATTGAATTGAATTAATTTAGTTAAATTAGTAGAACATTAACTTTTTAGTGTTATATAATTTGTGAGTAGGTGTAAGGAATTGATTTATAGGTTTGATATAGAGTAGCAAGGTGGAAGCGAGGATACCAGTAAAAGGATTAATTGAATAAGAAGGTTTTCAGGGATACGAGAAGAGTTTGTGTTTATTTTCCAGTGGTTCGGGGGTAGAAGTCAAGTATGCTAGTTTATGTTTGAGAGAGTGAAGATAGGAGTAAGACGTTAGAAGGATTGTTTATGGATGAATGGTTGTTATGGTTTGTAAGTAGGTAGGTAAAACATTTTGAAATACAATTATGGAAAGTTGTATACTCTCCTGTTGAAGGAAGGAGGGGTATTACTTTATGTATTAAGAATTGTTATTTTTCTTTTTATATGTGTGGTTGTATGTTTTGTTTTGCATTGTTGTGTTTTTATTGTTTTTTTTGTATTTTTGTTGTATGTTTAATAAAGTATATTTTTATTAATTAAAAAAAATGTGTGTGTATGCAAGTTTGTGGGAGGGGGGCCAAAGAATGGGCATCAAGAGTCCAAAGCAGGTCAGGAGAAGGAGAGGGAAGGGGGTCCTATACTTCCTCTCTCTCTCTCTCTCTTGCCCATCTCCTTCCATGGGTGGGTGGGGCATCAGGAGATGGTTTCTGGTGCTGAGAAATTGGGCCGTGAGTGATCTTTAGCTGGCCAGGCAGTGGCTAGAGGAGGAAGAGGAGGAGGACCACTTGAGGTGGGTTTTTTAAAGGTCTGCCTGATCACAGCCACTGAGAAGGGAGGTTCCCCCTGGAAAAGAAGCACCTGAGGTAGCAGGGCAGGAGTTGAAGAAATGCGCAAATAATCAAATCCGTGAAAGTCAAACGCACAAATGCGGAGGGCCAACTGTACTCAAAAGTAAAAGATAACTAACTCTTGCAGTTTGACGGAAACTGTAGCAACTGAAGTTGCACACTTTCAAAATAAATTAGAATATTTAGTATTCTAAACTTTTCTGAAGAAGAGTTATGCAGAAAAATATGAAGACAGGGAAAACATTAATAGAACAGGACAAAACTTGTTTGCCAACAATGCCACTTCCAAAGTAAAATGGAAGTAGCTATTCCCAGAAATGGAAGATTTTGCCCATACATGATGGATAGCAGCAGCCAGTTTACATGGTGAGCCCTGTCTAGAAAAAATACCTCCCTAGAAACGTGACTACTTGGACGCATATCATTTTGTAAATAGGACCGTGATGTGGAATTTGGTGCAGCATGTATTCAGTCTTTACTTATGACAAAACTAGGGTGATTGTAAAAGACACATGTAAGGTGAAGGGAGTATTAAAGCTATAAAACTGGTTTGGGGAGTTGTGGTCTTTCAATTGTCATTAAACTCTAATTCCATCTACTTTAAGCAGTCTGGCCTGTGTTAAGGTATGATGGGAATATAATACACCCACATCTAGAGGGCAAAAAAATTCTCATCCCTGTCATAAAGGTCTAGTGAGAGGTTTATGTGATGCATTACTTTTTTTCTTTTTCCTTTTCTCGTCTCTTTGGTAATAAGGCAACAGAGTTGCATTTTAATACCACTGCAATGAATGGCAATGACTTATCTTTTTGATATTATAAATAATTTATTCCAGTTGCTTTTTTGACATAATTTTTAAGGACATTTTAGAGGCATTCTAACAGGAATGCCATTCTCTCTTAAACAAACTATGCTGTTAGATACTTGAATGAACAGCATACATATTACCTGGTATGCAAGGTAGAGTAGAAATAAGCTCAATAGCAAAGTCTTATCATGCAGTTTGTTAACTGTCATGTTTCAGAACAGTTCACCCCAACTTGGCACTGTCCATATGTTTCGGATTTCAAACCCCATCATCCTCAGTCATCAATTGGATGGGGGGATTCTATACTTCAAGAAAATGATAGGCTATGGCAACTTGTAGAAATGGTGTCAACCAGCATACTATATGACATTTTTCCTGTCAATAGTATGATTTCTAACATCAGCACTAATGATTGGCAAATCAGCTACAACTTGATATGCTAAAAATTTTCATGTGGTTTTTATTGCATGTAATATATGAATTTAAAGCTTACTAATGGTTAACTAAATATGTTAAGCCTTTTATACCAAAGTTCGAGTCTCTGAGCTTAGCTGAACAATGGATTAATTGCTAGCAGCAAGTAGATTGTTGAGCTTTTAACTTTTTAAACTTGAAGTTTTAAAATCAGTATGAAAACATGTTGGTACTCGCTACACCAGTGCAATAGTTCATTAGACTGGTACACAGCACTGTCTGCAGGGATATACAGCAAATGCAGGAGAGAAAGCAAGTTGGGCATCAATGGGGTAGTTTCTTCTTCTACCATTAAGATCTTCCTCTACCTCCCTGTTATCACCATTATGCAAATTAACTTCTATCACTACAACCGACACCTATACCACAATAGGCATGGGATCTCAGCAATTTGCTCCAGTGGTATACCCATTTAACTGGAAGTAAACTCAGCAATGACCAATGCAAAGGAATAGCAGATGACCCCCCCGCCAAAGAAAAAGAAAAAAAGAAAAAATGGGAAGAACAAGATCTTTTATAAGATCTGAGAAAAAATCAAAGGGTAGTTCAACCAAGAGTAGGAATGCTCTACAACCAGCAAGGGTCATTACGTGACCAAGTAGAAATGAAAAGTTGATTGAAACAATACACAGAAGAACTACAGTCCTCCCTCTACATTTGCAGATTTGACCTTCATGAATTTGATTATTCCTGAGCATGTGTCTCTCCCCACTATGCCATTTTCTTCCTCCCATTTCCATGAAGTTTGGCCCTGTATGGAGAACTCATGCCAAGGCAAAACAGAAGGGAAACAGGCGACGGGTAGAGGATCGTGCGAGCCCTCCTTTCGCCACTCCAGAGCTATCCTTCCCATTCGTATAAATTTTGTCCCAATGCAGGGAACTCATGCCAAGGCAAAATGGAAGGGTTGTGGGGGGGGGACTTGTGCGAGTTCTTCTCACCTGGACAAAATGCATAGGAATGAAAGGGGGAACTCTAGAGGTCTAAAGGCTTACACAAGCCTTCCCTCCCTTCCATTTTGCATGGGAATGGGAAGAGAGGAGCTCTGGGGGAAGGCTGGCTTGCACAGCCTTCCCCCACCCCCCCTTCCCTTCTGTTTTGCATGGGAATGGGAAGGGGGAGCTCCAGAAGGAGAAAAGAAGGCTCATATGAGCCTCCCCCATTTCCTTCCACTTTGCGTGGGAATGGGGAGGGAGAAGTCCCAAAGGGGAATGAGAGAGGGAGCAGGGGAGAGTTTTTCACTTTTTCCCACTTTCATGAGGGTTCTGTGTCCCGAACTGTCACAAAAGTGGAGGGGCTACTGTATATAAAAGAGACAAAAGGTAGATAGATTCATTCAAGGAAGAACCTTGAATGAAGATGAACCACCAATTTTAGAAAGTTAGGTTAAAGCTGCACTCACAGTACTTGGGAGAAATATATCACCAGGAACAGCAGATGGCATATCAATAGAGAGCTTTAATCTACAGAGACAGAATATACTCTAGTTTTAACTAAAATCTGTCAACAAATATGGAAATCAAAAGAATTGCCCACAGATTGGAAACATTCCATATACATTAAAATCCCCAAGAAAGGGGACACCAAAGATTGCAGTAACCACAGTAGCCACATTAATTTCCCATGCAAGCAAAGTGATGCTCAAAATTCTACAATAAGGACTTCTGCCACATATGGAGCAAGAAATGCCAGAGGTCCAAGCTGGGTTCAGGGGGAAAAAAGGCACTATGGATCATATTGCAAACATATGTTGGATAACGGAGCTCACCAAAGAATTTCAAAAGAAAATCAGCCTATGCTTCATAGATTATAGTGAAGCCTTTGATTGTGTAGATTATGAGAAACTGGACAAGAGTCTATTGTTAGGTTAGAATATGAAGAAATTAAATAGTTTCCAACTGGCAAGGAGGTCAGGCAAGTCTACATTTTATCATCCTATCTATTTAACTTGTATGCTAAACATATCATACATATAGCAGGATTAGATCAGAACAAGGAAATGTGAAAACTGGAGGAAGAAACATCAACAACTTTATGCAGATGACACAATACTTCTTGCTGAAAACAGCAAAGATTTGGAATGACTACTGAAGAAAGTCAAGGTGGAAAGTGCCAAGGCAGGTTTACAGTTGAACACTAAGAAAACAAAAATCATGACCACAGATGATTCACATAACCTTAAAACAGATGATGAAGACATTGAAACAGTTTAAGATTTTCCATACCTTGGCTCAGCCATTAATCAGAATGGAGACTATAGTCAAGAAATCAGAAGACTACGACTTGGAAGGGCAGGCGTGAAAGAATCAGACAAGATCCTCAAGTGCCAAGATATTTAATACTAAAGTTAGGATTGTCCATGCCATCATATTTCCAATTTCTATGTATGGCTGTGAAAGCTGGACAGTGAAGAAAATTGATAGGAAGAAAATCAACTCATTTGAACTGTAGCGCTTGAGAAGGGTTCTACAGATATCCTAGCGTGATAAAAAGAGAAATGAATGGGTCCTAGAACAAATCAAGCCTGAATTCTCCCTAGAAGCCAAGATGACTAAAGAGAGGCTATCATACTTTTGCCATATCATGAGAATATGACTCTCTAGAAAAGACAATAATGCTTGGTAAGGTGGAAGGCAGTAGGAAAAGAGGAAGGCTGCATTACTGATGGATAGACTTAATCAAGGAAGACATGCTAAATCTGCAAGACCTGAGCAAGGCAGGTGCTGGTAGAAGGTGACTGGTAGGGTTTCTTGGACGTCTCTCACCCATAGGGTCACCATAAGTTGAAGTCGCCCTGATGGCATTAACAAGAACAAACCTCAGAACTTGCTTATGAGTAAAACTAAACAGCACTGTGCTGTTACTATAATTACAGCACAGAAGGTTTATTACACATTGTTTACCTTTCTTCTTACAAATGTTGTTTAGAATAAAAAGTGATGCAAGTGTTCTTTTCTCTGCCTTGCTGTGATGTGTGATGTTTTGAAAAATGATGTAAAAAGACATAACCAAGGCGGTAAACTGGCTACTACCTTTCACTATGACACTGGCTGTTTGTGTTCTAAAACAAGGGGGAGTGTATGTTATGCAGCCCTCCAGATGTTGTTGGATCGCAACTCCCATCAGCCTTAGCCAGCATAGCCAACAGTGACAGATGTTGGATGTTGCAGTCCTACATCTGCAGAACCACATGATTAACTAATGCGTTACCACTGTTTGTGTTGTTTTCCTCAGTGTTTAATTTCTAATCACTCTGAAAACATTTTTGCTAGACAGCAACTGATAAAGAGGAACACACTGATAATCTAATATATAAAAGTCAAAGTTTGTCTGTGTCAGGTGAAGACCTCATATGATTGGCTGCCCAAGAAGATTCTAGGGAATCCTGGGGTTTGCAGTTTAGGAAGCAGCCTTTAGAATTCTCAGCCAGAGAACAGGCCAGTTACGATGGAGATGAGGTCTAGCAGCAAGGAGGAGGACAGTGTATTCCCTCAGGAACCCAACCTGTGTATGTTAATAACTCTGAATACAGATTGGATTGGGGAATACGGGGAAAAGTTACAGGTACTGGACAAGAGAGTTTGAGGAATTAGAGGCACAAGATCTCAAATCTTTCTAATAAGTATTACCTATGAGAAAATAAAATCCCGGGCAACGCCGGGTATATACGCTAGTAATAAATAAACTACATCCGGCCAGCCAACCAGCCCCACCACCCATCATGTGGCTAAACGGGCAAGGGAGAAACGGGCACTGCCATTCCTGAGGGGAAGTGTGAGGTAACTCCTCTCTCACCACACAGCCTTAAGGCAGGAGGAAACGCTCGCAGACTACAACTCCCTTCTTCCTCGTTTAACTCTTCGCACACACTGCGGTGCATGATGGGAACAAACCTCACCTATGGCTCTCACACACTAGACTCGAGCTTCTATTTCTAGCGTTGGTTCTCTCGCCTCTCCTACTCCCCGCATGCCAGAGAACAGCAGCGAGACTGCAAATCCCGGCATGCCCAGCGGATGACGTCACGAGGCTATTCCCTCCCTCCGCCGGGCCTTGCCGGTACACGCTGCTGGTAGGTGGGAAAGAGGTGGGGCGGAAGGGTGGCTTCCTGGTTTTACCAGAGGCGGAAGCCGGAGGGAGGGGTGTAGGTCTCCCGGAGCTGCGAGGAGGTGGGTCGCGTGGGGGAGAAGAGCTCTCGCGCGGCTTCCGCTCGCGGGCTGAGGAGAGGACGATGCGCGCCGTGAGGAGGCGGTGGCGGCGGCGGGAGCGACGGACTCCCAGCCGCAGCGGCGCCTTCTTCCTGTTTCCTTCCGCCGTGGCTCCCTGGCGCTGCTGTTGACTCGTATGACCGGAGACGAAAGGCATCCGCGGCGGTGGTCCGCCCACTTCCGCAATGAGTTTGCTGCCCGAAGGTAACGCGTCGCTCTGAGAAGTACGGCTTAGGTTTGAGGCGCACGGCCGACTCCCGGACGCCCCCTCCCAAGCCATGCCTCCCCATCTCGCTCTCGGGGCGCCCGGGAGAGGCCTGTCTTCTGGAACAGCCCTCCTCCAGGGGCCCTGGGTTGAATTTATGGTGGTTCCTCTCCTCCGCTGGGGGGTTGCCAGGCGTCCCTCGTTATCAAGGATGCCCCTGTGACGCCTGGAGAGGATAGCCCCTGTCTGAGGGCTGGAAAACTTCTTTTTATGCAGACTCAAGATGCCCAAAATATGGAGGTGTGGGCCCTTCGTAAAAGACAGAAGTGTAGTTTATGCCCATGGACAGTATGTTAATTTTCCAGAGAAACACTGAGGCTGTTTCTACACTAGACTGTTACAGTGGTGTTATTCCACTTTCAACATCCTATGGAAGGGGCCCCTCCCTAAACTGCAAACCCCAGGATTCCATAGTATGTTGAAAGTGGAATAACAGCACCATAACAGTCTGGTGTGGATATGGCCTAAGTTAGCTGAACTCAATGTCTTCCTTTGCTGTCGAGGCAGAACACAAACTTGTGGTTGTCAACCTTGCACGTCATGAAGGTTGACAGTCCCTTATTGCTGTTTTGAAAAGTCGGCAGCACTCTCTGTTGACATGGACGTTCTCAAAGAAATAGCTGTGTTAGGAGATAAGTTTACCGTAGGCAAGGTACCACATCCTTGTCTGAATAATTGTAATGGATGTGAGTGTGTGGTGGGGGTTGGCTTGACATTAGCTATCCTTTACATTAACCCAAAAGTTAGTTAAACACCTGTAAGGTGTTTTTCTTAATAAGTGTTCAATAAGGGTTCCTGCGTAGAAAACAGGTTATGCTGTGCTGGTTGAATGCTTCTTTCTACACAGCAAACACATAAGGTATTCTCTTTCTGTAGGAAAAGAAAACAAATATACCAGAGAGACAGCTCTCTTGCCTAGACTTGTATAGAATGCTCAAACTTCCGTTGTTATGAAAACAGGGAAGAGTCAGGTGCACCTGAAAGATGAACAGGTTTTATTGGACATACGCTTTTGTGGACTGTGGCAATGCATAAGATGAAGAAAGTTTATCCAAAAGGGAGCTTGTCAACCTTTAAAGTGCCAGAGGATTCTTGATTTTTCTGCAACAGCCTAAGTGGCAATCCCTCTTGAAACTTCTTTGCGAAGAGGTTTATTTATTTTTGTCCAGAGCAGCTAGTGAAATGTTACAGTACATGGAGTAATATCTTGTCCTCTGTGCTCTTTTTTGGAAGGGGGGAGACTTTCTCCATCTTTATCTGATGACACCTTTGTTTCTTGTGAATGCCCAGGGCAAGTGGTTTTCCAGTTATGCGGAAAACTAGCAAATATAAACCACCTTAACTTTGCAAATTTCTGTCAAGATGAGAATCATAAGTGTCCTTGTTTCTGGGGTTGTTGCAGCCATTGGAACAAGCTGTGGACAGTTGTGTACTGATGTGGCCGGTTCGCATACACTTTCTTTGTGAAACTGACTTCAGTTTCGGAAGTTTTTTTGAATGTGACCCATGAGCATGTCCATGTTTTTTCTAAGTTATCTCTGAATAAAGGAAAAAGCAAAGCAAAACTGCAAGTGCCTCAACTTCAGTGCTCATGGATTGTGCACTTGCCTTGGTTGAAATACATCTGGAGATGTGCCAATCCTGTAGCAATGCATAAACTCACTGTCCAAAATAAACTGCATACCCAAAAATAACCTAGCGCACCCCCCCCCCTTTGATTTTAGGACCTCAAATAACCTAACCTTCTAGTGGCTGGCAAAGGATGACTGTAGAGCTGCATTTCAGTGCTAAGTTGAGAGCCGGGTTTTCCTCCTCTTTAGAAACCTCTTGCCTTCAGTACAATAATCAGAGGAGGGACAGGGCACTGCATCCCCTCTTGCACTGCCCTGTCATCACTTGCTTGTATGTAATTCCTGGTTGCAGATGACAACCTGGTGAGTTATAAAATACAGGGCAGCCATAGATTAGTGTATTGTTCAGGTTTATGTATTGTTGTTAATTGCATCCAAGTCAGCTTAAGAAAGAAATGAATGAGAGATCTCCAAGGGTCTGGCTCAGACTTTGTGAACACAGGACTGAAGCTTCCTTGATTGATTCAGCCCTCCAGAAATATAGTTGTCTTCCTTCTGCCTTCCGTCTTGCCAAGCATTATTATATTTTCTACTGAGTCATGTCGTCTCATGATCTGTCCAAAGTACAATAGCTTCAGTTTGGTCATGTTGGCTTCTAGTGAGAGTTCAGGTTTGATTTGCTCTTGGATGCATTTTTTTCATGTTTGTATTGGTAAACCACAGTCAGGAGCATGATGAACAAAAATACTAAGATTGCTGTTAACATAGTGTCATGGAACCAGCTGATCATCATTGCATTGTGTAAATTGAATGGATGTTGACAGAGTTAAGAGGAAGTACAATCAAAGAGAAGTGTGTTTGGGTGGGGCTACTTACCAGTTGCTCAAACCTGACAACATGCCTACTAGAGCCATGTTTAAAATATGACCAACAGGAATGTTGATTTCATATGAAGGGTGAGGAAGATGGACAATGCTGTATGTAAACTAAAGCTTTTTTGAAAAGGTGTTTCACAATGAACTGGAGGGGGGCAGGCATTCAATATTTCAGTTTTGAATTTTTGATATAAAAGAGCACAAGTCTTTCTACTTTCACTTCTGGTAGCCAGGAAAATGGATTGGGGGATAACTAAGAACAGGTGTAAAGCAATCAGTACTTGGAATTTATAGGTCATTGAGAATGGTTGGAAATGAAATCAATTTCTTTCTTTTCTGCCTTTTTACTAGAACTGGCATGCAGAGTGGCTCATAACAAGATAAAACTATGTACAGATTAAAGCAAGTACAGAGAAAGGCAGAAAATTGGAATATGAAACATAATTGATTGTACAATGCAATCATATTCATATTTATTGTGAGTCAGTCTCACTCATTTCATTGGGACATACACTTAAGTACATATAGAACAGTAGCCATAGTATTACAGTACTATATAGTTTTAAGAAAATGCATGTATAACATTTTTAAAGAAAAGTTTCATTAACCATTTAAGGAGCCTTGTCTATCAAGAGTGAATCCTTTTAGTTTGATTCTTACTTTGTTCAAGGTCCTTCTGGTCTTGGAAAGTAGTTTAATCACTCAAAGCAAATTGGGTTTCTGCCCGACTCCAGTAGTCTCAGATTCCAGTTTTGACTGCCTTATGTATATTGTCAGCTCTTCTGCTGTGTGAGGTCTTAAGTCCAGGAATGAGTGAACTGTAGCCTTTGGATTACAGGAAGCCCTCACTCTCATTTTTGCACTCCTGAGACAATCAGAAAGTCTACAAATATCTTCTCCTTATGTTGGGTGATGTATGTCTTTTCAGCTGACAATGCCCAAGACACATGGAAACCACCTGAAAATACACTTGCTTGCCTTCATTTCCAGACACCAGGAAACCATGCAAAACAGCCAAACAGGAACTGGAAGTGATGCAACCTCACTTCTGATTCACTAGCAGCGCACGGGTGTGATTTGCCACAAGTGTGCAGGAGCAAAAAAGATGCCCTGCAGCCACTTCCGTACCCCTTTCTTAGCCATTTATGAAGGTACAGGATGGTCTAGGTTGGCTTTTTAGCCTATGTGTTTCACATTTCTCTCTCTCTCTCTTTCCATGCTTTTATCCCAAGATAGTTTTGGAGCCTTCCAAGTTAAAATTGGAAGTTCCACTGCAGGGGAGAGGGGGAGTTTGAGTGATCCCTGAATGTTGTCCATGCCCTATATACCATCTCAGAAAGATAGCGCTATCTTTAAAAAAATTCTGACAAACAGATTGCTTTTAAGTCTTTGTAGATTCTTGTTCCCTACCTTTGCTCCTCTAGACTATGAGAGTTTGTCTGTCACAGATATTATCGTATCTGTCATGCAGAATCTCTTTTACAGAAGAATATTTCCTTTGATTTAAAATTCTGAAGTGTAACATATTTGCATCTGTTGTGGTAAAGAACAAACAGCCCAACTGTTATACTCGGAAGGCAGTATATCTTGTCTGATCTCAGAGGCTAAGCAGGGTCAGGCCTGGTTAATATTTGGATGAGAGACTGCCAGGGAAGGCCAAGTGTTCTAAGCTATATTCAGAAGAAGGGAATGGTAAAACACCTGAGTGCAGTGAGCCCTCCACATTTGTGGGATTCACTTTCACTGATTTGATTATTTGTGAATTTCTCCAACCCCTGTCTCCCCTACCTCAGTGCTTCTTTTCCAGAGGAGGAGAACCTTTTCCTCTCTGTGGCTCTGATCAAGCTGCACAGTGCCTTAAAACCCCACCTCTGGTCCTCCTCCTCCTCCTCTCCCAGCTTGGCTAGCTGAAGATGGGTTGCAGCTCAATTTCTTAGTGCCACAAACCCTCTCCCAATATCCTCATGCACACCCAAGGATGGAGATGTGTGGGACAGGAAGTATAGGACCACCATGTCAAGCCACCCCCTTTCTCTGACCTGGTTAGGACCCTGGGTGTCCATTCTCTCTACTGTGCCTCTACCCCCTTCCCACAGAAACACACAGATTTTGGTATGTGTTATTTTCTCACTTTTGTGGGGGTTCTGCACCCCATCCCTGGCAAATACGGATGGCCTGTTGTTTTCCTTGCTTAAAAATCCCTTATGGAACCCCTGAGATCACCATAAGTTGACAGGTGTCTTGAAGGCAGATAATTTTACTTTTTGAAGCATCCAGTTCATATATTTCATCTGTGAAAACTGGTGTTAGAGTTTAGTATTTTCATGGCCAATTAAATTAATAAGAAAGGTTGTGTCTAATAACAGAGACATAACTTTTCCGATTAATTTAAAATGCATGGAAGCAGTTGATAGTAGATTGTGTAATTCAGTGTTTCTCAGGCTATCTGATGTGGAGAGCTCACAGTTTTTCCCTAATGTGTCAGGGACTGATGCCATATTTGTGCTCGTTGGCTACGATGGTTTCTTTCTTTCTTGGAAATACTTGGTGGACTGGTAGCTGATGTGTCTCACATACCAATACTGATCTAGAGACCACTTTGAGCAGCACTGATGTAGTCTTTACATTATGCTACTCTTGCATGAAAAGGAAATTTCCTTGGCTATTTCATTTCTCTCTCAATTCATGAATATTTATTTCAGCATCATGTGTAGATATTAAAACAAGAATTCAGACTGAACCAAAACTAGATGTTACTCACTTGAGAAAAAACAGTCAACATTGAACCTGAACTATTACTTCAACGTTCTTGTTCAAGTCTGTCCAAGAGGTGCTTCTAGTGACTTTTTCAAGGCTTTGAAGCTGCCACCTAATGAAGGGCAGAACAACTCCACAAGTTTCCTTCTGCCTGCAGGGAGAGTCATGCAGGCAGCCTCTTGGCTTTTAAGTTGGATTCTTTGCTTACATAGGCCATTTCCTCACGGAGCTAGGGAATCGCCCCGCGCCGTTACTTACCAGATCTTCTGGCAGTCCGGTCTGGTCCAGAGTGAGGAGGAGCAGTGCGTGGTTGTCAGTCCGCGCTGCTCCAGCATCCAAAATGGCGGCTTCCAGTTGGTCGTGGGTCTCGACCAATCGGTGAAGCTCGCCAGCCTAAAGCCCGCCCTCGGCAAATCGCAGGCTCGCAGTGGTGTGTTCTGTGCTTTTGAAAAACCAAAAAAATCAGGTCTTTCAAAAGCACGCTGGAGGACCACTTGAGCTTGTTCCGGAGCGGACTGAGATGCGGATCTACAGTAAGTAGTCTGAACCCAGTCCGCTCCAAGGTGCAGATGTCCTCTGTGGACGATGCACTGCACCGTTTTAAATACCCCGTGTGGAAATGGCCATAGATTTAAACTGCAGGACACTGTTCGTTTTGTATATACATGTTGTTAATTGATTTGCTTCCACTTTTTAATTAAAATTTTGCATTTTATGTTACATTTTATTTTTAGCCACTTTATGAGCTATTTTATATTTGAAAGGTAGACTATAAATATAATAAATACATTAAATGTGGTGGGGAAAGAAGAGAATAACTGACAGATTTAGACTGAAAGTACAACAAAATTCTCATGCTGAATTTACTCCGATGCTGTCTCTCAAATGTTCATCTCTCATTTTACACAGTGCCCATATTACACACAATTGGTAGTAATATTTGGAAAGATTGTTTTTACAGATGTTTTAAATACAGTAGAATCAGAAAATGTAAAGTTATAGTGTGGCTTATGAACTGTGATAACAGTGAAAATATAACAGAAGTCCTACTGCATATTTTTAAGTCTTAAATATTTATGTATTTACTTATAAATAATTTTATTATAATATATATTTATATAAATATATTAAATATTCATGATTTAAATATTTAAAATGCAAGTTATGTAAAGTTAGGCTGTTCAACATCAGTATGTTCTTTTATTTAGTTGTCATGGATGAATTAGCTGAAGATGACATTGATATTTTGAACCATGAAAAAGCAGACCTTCATCATAAGCGAGATGGGGAAATTCCTATTCCAGTATATACAGGTGAAGAGTCTGTTGCTTCACATTTTGCACTTGTCACTGCTTATGAAGACATCAAAAAACGGCTAAAAGAAACTGAAAGGGAGAACTCACTCTTAAAGAAAAGAGTTCGAATATTAGAAGAAAAAGTAAGTAACTGTTTTGCACATTTCTGCTATGTTGCATGAGAAGGTTCATTCAGTTTCATTTTTGATAATAAAAATGGTTAAAAGTTCTGAAAGGTTTTTTTGTCAAACTTGAAGTTAAAATTTATCTTCAACCGTAGCTATGATAATTTTTTAAAAAGCAAGATATTTGTTTTTCAAAAGGTAATACATAACCTAAGATAGCTAGCTGTGAATTTGTCAAAGCTAACACATTTGCCATAATATTAAATATTTACATTGGATAATATTTGGATATGAATACTGACACTAGAAAACATAATCTTCTCATTCTGATCTTTTAGCTACTCGGTTCTCATCTGGAAGAAACAGCAAGCCCTGTAGGTCGTGAGCAAGTTAACAAAGCGTACCAGGCATATCGAGAGGCTTGTATTGAACGAGATAATCTGAAAAGTAAACTGGATAAATTGGTATGTTTTTGTGTCATGGGTGAAAAAGAATCTGGAATATTCTGTGGGTGCAGTGGTGGAAAGATAATGTAATTACTAGAATAAACAAGATTAGCATGCCTGGCCATTGCAGCAAATACTTTTTGATTATTCCTGTCACAAAAAAATATTGAGTTTAGTTGAGGTAAGCACTAAAATCATGTTGATCTTAATGTAGGAGCTCAACATATCTAAAAGTGTCTGTTGTTGTTTTTTCTTTTTAACTGAAATCAATTTGAAAAGTTCTCATTTATAACTGAGTTTCTGCCTGGTGTGTTCTTTTTCTGTTTATGAACTTCGTGGAATGGAAACTAAAAAAATGGAGCAAAGATTAGAGATGTTAGGTTTTGTTAATGTTGTAGGTTCCCTTCAAACATGTATAGCTGTATGAACATAAAAACAAGTGAGAACTGGAACAAAATATTGCAGGGCATCCTCACCCCTTCCAGCACAAGTGTCTCTGTTCAGGATTCTAGCCAGCCTCATCCTCCTCAGGATACTATAAGTCTTTCACACTTTCCAGTGTGGTAAACCAGCAGTTGTTTTCCCCACTTTGCCAGAAACTAGTACCATATTCATGACATAATATTATGGTGTTCAGATCCTTTCTTGGAAAGGTGCTATGAACTGGCACTCGTCTGTGAATCACCAATTTGAGCAGCACTGGTGTAAGATAGTCTGACCAATTCATCCTTCTTCCTCCATTTCCCCAGCCTTCTGTTTTTCTTTTCCAGCTAATTCTCAACGTTTTGTTGCTTGTAGAGGCCATTGGGCTTGCTCAGTCCTTGTTGGGCTGTATTTTTTCCCGTCCCACTTGTTTTGTACATCTGCATATCTCAGGATCCACTCATCAATGTCAGTACTTCTCTCTTGTTTTTCAGTGGCCCATTTTGGCTCCAGCTGGCAATCTATCTTGTGTTTGCTGTTAGAGAGAATGATGTTTGGCCCAACACAGAGGTTGTAGGTGTATGTAGCAAGTGTCACAAATGTGTATTTAAAGAAATGTGTCAATGAGCATTGACCATAGTGGCTGGGGCTTCTGGGAGCTGAAGTCCACAAACATCTGGGGACCCACAGGTTGAGAACCACTGCGGTACAGAATCTTTGGGAGGCAGAGAACAAGTTATTATCAAAAACTTAGTGATTAACCTAGAAAATTCACCAGCTGTTTAAGTCTATTTGAATAGTGTGGCTTAATGGCAACAAGATTTGGTTTTGTTTCTTCTCATAGTACAGTGTTTCATGGCACGCAGGGATCTGGCATCTTTCTGATTTTGACATTCGAGTACTTTAGAAACAATAGAGTAGAACTCTGATAGCTTAGCCATCACTTCATGAAAAGCTAGTTGGCATTACATCTCCCAGTATTTCAGGCATGTGCTGATTTTATTAATGACTAACAAGTTGGATAGACAAAATCCTGACAGTATGTCTCTCCCTCAAATAGATAAAAGAGAATGCTGAGTCCTTGCAAAACATGAATGAGCAGTTGCAGTCTAAAGAAGTGGAACTACTGCAGTTAAGAGCTGAAGTGGAAACTGAACGAGGTATGTATTTTCTATCAATGCATGTGCTTGACTACAGAGCTGTGTACACAGAACATTGTGGTCCACTGCCTGTTTCTTTTCCCTCATCTAATTTAGTTTAACAGGATATCCTTGCAGTAAACTATGTAGAATCCAAGTACGGTGTCTTAATATTTGTTGGTGGAATCACTGTTGCTATGACTGTGTATCACAATATTTCCTTCACAAACCATGATGCTGTATTTAGAGAATGGAGGTTGTTTCTACTTCTGGGTACACAGATCAGTTGTGGGGAGGATACTTTGTAATAACAATTTTTGCACCTTTCAGGTTAGGGTGGAATTTATTGCCAAACAACTCAAATTCCTACCTCATTTGTACATTATCTTTCAAAAAATTCACAGGACAGTTTATACTAAGTTAAAATTGCAGTTAAGGAAATTAAAACAAATAATGAAAACAAAAACATTAAAAAAACACGGTATGAGTAAAGTCTAAAGCAAATGTCTACTGCCAGTAAAGCCATGTACAGCCTTTTTTCCCAAAAGCCAGGGGAGACAAACATGTCGTTGCCTTGCACCAAAATGACTTTGCGATGGACACCTGGCAATGGTCTCCATAGTTGTGGGGGCATCACCATGCAGGCTCTTCACCTGTTGTCACTGCCAAATTACAAATGGTGGAGTGCACGGAGAGGTTGTTCAGTTGAAGAGTAGGCACATGTGAAGCAGAGTGGTTCTTTAAATGTCCGTATTGCAGCTTGGTACCATTTTAGCATTTTATATCAGATCCCAAAATAAACTGGGAGACAGTGCAGGTGGCAGAGCTATTACAGTGTCCCAAGTAACTGCAGTGTCAGAATTGTCTTTGAAGATATTTATCATGCATAATGTTGAGACCAGGCACTTTCCAGATGGCTTGCAGCTGCCATAGCAGCCTAAACTGCTAGAAGATACTTTTTGCCATAGAAGCAATCGGTACTTCCATCTGGTACCTCCAGTGATAAGTGATCAGTTAACACTCTCAGACTGCAAACGTGTTCCTGCACGGGAATTGCAGTTCCATCCAGGACAAACAAGGCACTCATTGCCACAGTCTCTGTCTTGTGTTGAGTTTCAGTTTGTTGGTCCTCATTTATTTGTTTATTAAATTTATCTTCTGCCTTTCTTCCAACACATAATCCAAGGCAATGTACAACATTTTAAAAGCACAGTATAATTTAAAAAGTGTTAACACAGAAGTTAAAGTACAATTAAATTAAATTTCTATTTTAAAAGCACAAGTTAAAAATAGTATTAAAAGGGACTTGAAGACAAAATTAAAAAACTGTACTCTCCCCCCCCATTAAAAGCTTTATCTATTACAAGCACTAAAAACCAAATTCTTCCTTTAATAAAAAGGTCTTTACCTGCTGGCAGAAATAAGGTAGGGCCAACCAGACCACTGGAAGAAGGGTATTCCATAACTTTGGAGCAATCACTTAGAAGTTTCTCTCTGTTGTTCTCATCAGACATGTCTGGGATGGTTGTGGGACTGAGAGAAAGCCTGCTCTTACAGATCTTAGGGCAGGGGCAGGGGCAGGGACCCAAGGTGTGTAGGCCTTTAAAGGTTATAGACTGCCTTTTGAATTTTGTCTGGAAGTAGATCAGCAACTGGTGGAGTTGTTTTAACAAAGGGGTTATATGAGGCCTATAGCCTACCCCAGTCAGAAACCTGGCTGTAGTGTTTTGATCCTGCTGGAGTTTCCAAATCATTTCCAAAGCAGCTGCAGATCAAATGTGTTACAGTAATCCCAATGGGATATAATCAAAGCAGGAGTCACCATAGCCAGATCTGACATCTCAAGGAATGTCATCCTCAAGATCCTCATCTAGTCTATTACAGCATCTAGGAACTGATAAATGCTATTGGAACCTCATCTGAACTGGAAGATAAAGAGTTAGGCATCTTGATACCTGTCTCCAACTTCAGGATGATCTCATTCAGTGGTGTCATATTGATATCAGAAAGTATGGGAAGAAAGATACAAAATAAAGCCCTGAGGGGCTCCATAATATAAATCATAGGGAGTTGAGTATTACTCCCATAGCATCATTTTCTGAAAATGGTTATCAGAGCAGGAGTATACCACCTTAATCACTACTGTAATCCTCAGCCTAGACAGTCTCCGTTAATATTGGATCAGACAGTGTGCTGGATACTCATCAAGTTCCAAGAGGCCATTATGGAAGGGACTTTCCTAAATAAGTGAAGGATTATTTTGCACCAGAAGAAGTTGCTTAGTTGCACTTGGGTTGACAAAACGTCTCAGTCACATTCAGTGATATATCCTCAATTTTAGTTTCAAGAGCATGGGGGCTGACAGCAAGAATACAAAACTATCACCTGCCAATAAAAAGGCCAAGTTATCATAGGAAGAATTCCACACATGGAGAAGGTTAAATTGTATAAATATTATTGTGATAATGCAAGACATCTCTTTCGGAAAATGGGTGAATTTTATTGCAGTGTTAAACACAGTTAAGAGGGCAAATAAATCCAGTTAATTTGATTTTGAGTAATCGTGATGCAGCAAGTTTCATTTGAAAAAGTAGTAAAAATGTGTAGTACTAAACAATATATTTATTGTAATATAAAAGATATATAGAAAGAGATACATATTGTGGATAGGAAATGAGATCTTTATCCATTGATGTAAATCTTTGGAAAGGAAAGATTAATTACACCAGAGATAATGTTTTCTCTTTCTCCAGTCTTTTGTATCAAGGTCAGAGTTTAGAAAAAAAGAAGATGTATAAAATTTGGTTAAGTTAGTTTCCCATCAGTGGATACATTTGGAACATAACAGAGATGTATGTCTCAGGAATCAAAAAATGTCTCATTTTTTGCCTTGGAAGAGATAACATGGAATGCACTATCCCAAAATTAGGGGACCCCCACTTTAGTCAGTAATTACAATGATTTAATGGAACCTCAGTGATCAGGGGTTGAAGAAAAGCATGGGGTTAGACAGATACATAATACTAAGAAAGTTCTACACATATGGCCATTATGGGAAGCAGTGCTGGCACTAGATGGGCCTGGTTCATGACCCAGCATTATAATTCTTGAGAGGCTGAAATAGTACTGCTTATTCTGGATTGCTTTGAAAAATGTTTATCCATACCAGAGACCTGAAAATGATGGGGCCCAAGATTGGCAGGTTGGTCACTATAAATTTTGCATACTTGCATATAAAAATGTAAGAGCAAAGAATACGAGTAAGAATAATACCATAAACAGTTATCATTGTGACTGACATAAAGATAACAGAATAATAAATGAAATGATGTAAAATTGTGTGAAGCCTAACATTAATATACTAAGGAAAGTAGAAAACATATAAGACCCTGTTAAGCAAATACAAAGTTAGATAAACTAGGACACTTCTGGTTGTTAGTTCCTTGGAGAGTCACAACTACATAGGTGTCTTAGTGGTCCTGATAATTTCAGAGGTATCTCAGCCCCCCTCCAGCCTAGTTTTACTAGACATTTGTGTTTTCACTTCCAGGTGCTTTACTGAACTAAAAAAACATGTGTTCTCATAAGGAATCATATCATGAGTAGTACTCACTGGGTTCTTCTAAACGTGTGATGTGAACCTGGCCTTCAGATTTTCCTTTTGATATTACAGTATATGCACATGCTAGCAAAAGATTCTAGGAGTCAGTTTTAGTAAATCAGCATATGATAAATTTGTACAATAAAGCTTTTTCCATCTGAAATATTCATTGCTGTGTGCTGGTTGTTAATAGTGTAGTTGTTCTATAATTGGGAAACTACTTGTACACGCCTTTCTGAAAGTCAAACAAAAACTTAAGATTCTATCCCCATCAAACTTCAGTGTTGGATTATACTCTGACTGAGTTATAGATTGTATCTTATTTCTTGGCAGTACTGAAGAGTCTGAGTTCTAATCCATCCAACTGGGAAATAGACAAGCTGAATAACGCCCTAAAGATGCACAGTTTGGAGCTAGATTTGGAGAAGCTGAGAGAAGAATGCAACAGTCTTAGAAAAGAACTACAAAAATCGCTACAGAAGGTATTACTGCATTATAGGTTCTGTTATCAAGATGTGAAAAAGAGGGTGCATGAAACTCTAAATGTAAGTAGGTTCTACAGTCTAATAGTTCAATTTCTGTCTGAGAATAAGACACCAGCCAGCATGGGAGTCATGCTTTCCCTTGCCTGTGATGTGCAGACTTCAGTGAATGTACTATCTATCCCATCATCAACTTTATTGAGGCTTCTGACAGTAGTCCTCATGACCAGATAAATTTCACATTAGCAGGTATTGCCTGAAGCTCATTTGGTTTCAAAGCTGTAGTTAGGGAATGCAGAAATAACAGTTTGGGGAAAAATGCAGAATCGAATTTGTGACAGTCTCTTCCAAATTAGTGCCATTCAAATGATTTACAAGGTGGAGTTAAGACTGTGTTCTACTGCACTACAGTGTCATGCAATTTTAAAATGTGTTTGTTTGCCTCTGTGCAAAACAAGTTGTTTATATAATTTTCATGCCATTTTCAACTAATTTATCAACAAGTAAGGATTGCTGCTTCTATTTTTTTTTGGTTCTTTCTTATTCCTCTGGGTGCACTAATGGACTGATTACAGTTAGTGCTTCATTGATGGTTTGATAGGATATAACTTAGATTGGTTTAACAGTTTTTAAATAGCAGAAACCAAATTGCAAATTTCAGGAAGGTCCACTAGATGGTGCTAAATGCAAAATTGTAATTTGATGGTAATAGTGTTAACCTGGAGGAGAATTGGCATTTTATCAACTGTTGCTTAAAATTTACTGAACTGAGCAAATAATTTGTGGCAATAAAGTAATTTATGGCACATGTTGCAGTAACACAGCACTTTGTTACCTGTTTCTTATTAGTGTTAGTGAACAGTCATGCTACTGCACTTCAGTAAACTCTTAGTTTATAAAATGGGGTGTGACTCAAGTGAGGTTATCAAGAATCAGCATGATTATAATAAAATATAAATCCTATGGCTAGTAGTACTTCTGCAGTTCTGATGGCACAATGAAATTTCAAACACTGGTGTGTAACAGTCAAAATGGAACTATACTGTAGTCACTAGCTTTTAAATAAATTAGAGAATTTCTTAAAAGCTAGTAGCTAAATCTTTACTTATTTCTTTTCAGGCTGAATCTCAGGAGGGAACCTTAGTAAATGGAGAGTTTGTCCAACAGCAGGACATTTATAGGTATGAAGATTCCTGGAATTTCTTTCATCTTTGTTATAAAACTACAGTACATATCAGGTATTGTAAGTAATCAATTCATATCTGTTAACTCCAGAGGTGACTAGTTTGAGTAGGAACAAAGTTGAGGAAGACCTAGCCACAGTCAGTCATGCCTTAGTGACATTCAAGGGAACATATGATAGTTCATTGTGCGGCTGCATTTGAAGAGTGTTCAGACTTGACAGCTAGTCCAGAACACATCTTCAGGACAGTTCACAGAGCACTACCTTTGATCTGAGACAACTTCAGTGGCTTCTTGTTGGTTTCTGGGACCAATCCAGATATAATCGTTAAAGCCTTGGTTCCCATCCTTGTGTTTCCAGATGATGTTGGGCTTCAACTTCCAGAAGCCACTATGGCCAGTAGTAAGAGATATAAGGAGTTATAATCCACTGACATGTGGAGACCCACAAATTGAGAACTTTGTGGTTGAAGAGAGAGGTATAAATATTCTAAATAAATAAATAAAAATGTAACCTGAAATGCTGACTTCTCCTGCACAAACCTGTGTATTTACATAGAACATATGCAAATACCTTGCTGTTTGTTCTTTCCATCAGAAGCACAGTGGATAATCATGCTAGATAGGGTCTTTTTGATATTAACACCATTGCTGTGGAGGTCTTACCCTTGGAAGGTTTGTCTCGCTTTCAACGTGATAGCCTTAGCTGATTAGTGGGAAAAAAAATTGTCTCGTAAGAGTACAGGAGTAAGAGTAAAGTTATTTATTTTACACCAATTGCAAATAAGTCTGTTGGTTATTTGTTAATTTTGTGGGTACTTACCATGGGTTGTCTTCTGTTTTATGGATGATTCTGGGTTAGATCCAGATGGAATTAGGCTTACATGAAATAAGTAAAATCAATACAACTTAGTCAAGCCTGTTGTTAGGTTCTGTTGATTTCACTGGGTCTTTTCTATGTTTAACTAAATCTAGATCTCACCTATTGTTTTTATGTTGGAGTAGAAATACTTACAATACCATGGTATGCTGTGCATGTAAAATACCTCATATTTAAATAATGAGCCCAGACTTTTAAGGCAAGAGGGTATGGTGATTGAAGTATATTATCAAATGTAACTAGTACATAATTACACAGTTCATTAATAGGATCAAAATTATATAGAAATGAATTCAAAGGCCATGCATGTCGGAGTTCAGGTGGTTTGTGAGAAAGAGACACTTTTCTTTATGAAGTCTGCAGTTGATGTCATCATCATGAGATAAAGATTTCAGATATTGCTTGGTGTGTAATAATGGCTACACTTTTGGTCTTTTGGTCTTCTAGCCATTATTTTGGTGGTACCCTAAAGATACCTGATCTTGTCTAATCTTGGAAGCTAAGCAGTGTCAGCCCTAGTTAGTACTTGGAGGGGAGACTGCCAATGAATACCAGGTGCTGAAGGTTATATTTCAGAGGAGGGAACTGGCAAAACCACCTCTGAATATTCCTTGCTTAAGATTTTATGAAGCAGCGTATTACTTGATCTCTTGTTCAAAATGTTGGAGGAATCTGTGCTGTTTGTACTTTCTGCTTGGCATCAGTCACAGGCTGTGGGTGGGTGCTGCAAAAGAAACTTGCACAGTGACATAGCAGAGCAGACATGCCCACAGCCTGCAATGCCAGCCTGCTGTAGCTGGGAATGTCCTGGAAAGAATAGAATGGGGACACTTAAAACATGCAGTACTCTGTGCTGATTAAAGATTGGACTTTAACCAGTGACCCACCCTTCAAAGCACTGTATGTGTGATGTGTAGTGGAGCTTTCAAACTCCACATGCTGAGAAAAGACATCAGGGCATGTAACATAATTATTGATGTTTCCACTCTTCAGAAATGCATTTTTCTTGTTTTCCACATGAGGGAGAAGGAGGACCTGGTTGGAAGAGGTCATTTTATTGTTACTGTGTTGCTTGCATCAAAAAAAGGGAAGAGGGCAAACGTGTCAGTGTATTGGCACTCTGTCTGTATTAAATAACTTACACAATATACTCTTTAATCTCAACTATTCATTTTAATTATCTGGTTAATGTTTCTGCTTCTCCAAAATAATATTCTGGTAGCTATTTGGTTAGCATTACCACACTATATTAGGGAATGTTTTATTTCTGAAAGCATTTCTTGGATATGCAAATTAGCACATACAGACTTTGACTGTGAAAACAAGTCCACAGCTCTTTTCACACCTAGAGAAAGTTCTTTGAAATGTTTGTTTCAGCAAGTACCCTTTGATTTAATTTGACTGTCAAGATTTATTTACCTGATATTCTTGTGAAATAGTTGTCACTTGTCAATGACATATGACATTTCTTTAATCAAATATGAATTTTTACTTAAAAACAGCTAAGCTCCAGTGTAGTGCTGATTTATAAAAAAAACCCTGTGGTATAGGATTCCTACATTGTTTTTACTACTGCAAGAAGAGAATCATAGTTATAAATTTTTCTTACTGAACAACTATAGTGCAGTTGAGGAAAAAGAAATGACACTGGAAAAACAGTCTTAAAGGAAAGCAGACCAATTAAAATAAGCTTATTATGATGTGTTGTGTGTGTTTATAATTGAAGAAAAATCTTTGTTTTTTTGGTGCTTGCTGAATATATTTGTAGCTCTTTCATCTCTTTCTAGAGTTGTTTTTGCAGATCCTTTGACCTTTCCCCAATTCTAAGATTCTATTTCCGTTGAGTTTAATGCATTCTTATTTTCCTTAGGGCCAGTAGAATCCATTTTGCATGTTACTGGAAATCCACTGATTTATCGTTATCAAATATAGATGAAATCAAACTTCCTTTGCTGCATTTGGTGCACATCTGAACCCAAAATTCTGTATCCCAAAGAGCTAAACTCTGTGAATGCTCCATTAGTGATAGAAATGTGACCCCTGATAATGCTAAACATTTGTTCAGATACAGTTATTAAAAGTGGCACATGCAACATAATTGTTGGAAAGTATTCTGTCCCCAGGGGCTTGAATGGGTCATTTCCCTCTCTTACCCTAGTCTCCATTTTCATCCCTCTCCCTCCAGCTGTGACTCCTAGCATTTGTGTCTGTCATTCTTGACTTAAGATTTCACTGACAGTCTGCCTTGCTATTTACATTTTTAAAAACCCTTTCCTCTCAAGAGCCTATGAACATTCACTTGTGGATTGTTACTTTCTAATCCCTCTGTATAGGATGGCTCTAAGTATTTGGGGGATAACTTCATTTGGCTTCCTAGCTGATAATAAAGCAAGACAGCGGAATGTATGTTAGAGGGAATAACTCAAAAAACAGTAGTTAAACACTGTTTGATTTAGAATAGTCTCATCACTTTTATATCTGCGTTTTCCTTTTTCTTTGTGTAATTTTTTAATTGAGAATAACAGTACTTTACATTTGTATAGCACACGTTAAGTGCTCAAGGTAATTCACTTGTATTATGTTCAAAGTACCCGTTTAAGTGTAATTGCTTCCATATGGCAGAGAGGAACAGTTTAGAGAAGAGTGATTTGTGTAAGTCCAATCTACTAGACCATAGCTGAGATGAGAACTGAACTGGAAACATTCTCTTACAAGGAAAAGCTAAAGTTTTTGAGTGGTTTTTGTCTAGGAAAAAAAAGGGGTGGATGGAAGGAATGAAGTGGGAGGCATAGCTGATTATCTCACAATTATAAACCTTTGGAACATCAAGTGAAGTTGATTTGTGGTAGATTTAGGGCAAACAGATAAGTGTATTTCTCTGTGACTACATAATAAAACTGTGAAGTGCACTACCACAAAATGTATTGAAGGCTGTTTCATTTAGGTTTCAAAAAAGGATTTTAAAAAATGGGGACAGCTGTTGTTGCTAAGTGGAACAGTAATGAAGCCTCCACACATTTAAGTGGTATATGATGGACGCTGAAGCAGCTATTAGTGAAAAGCTATCAGTATGGCCTATTTGTAGGTTTTCAGAGACATTTGACTGGTGCCTGTTGGTAGAGGTATGCTGGGCTAGGTGAAACTTTGTCTGATCTAGCCAGGCATTACTTTTATACTTCTTACAGTCCCCAAGGTCTTTCCTTGGTGTTGACAGTTAGGCTTCCCCAGCTACAAAAAAAAAAAAAAGTTAATGTACTCCATTAATTGGTTTAAATGTCCTTTTGTAGATATAGCTGAACATTGAGAAGTAATAGTGCTGGTGCCTCAGTGAGACTGAGCTTTTTAAAACAGTACATTAATACTTAGAAATATTTTTTTATATATATAGTGGGCTGCGGAGCTTGTTACCAGCTCTACAAACCAACTGCTTTTGCTTTGAGAAGTTTTCTGTAAATTCTGGTTATAGAAATAGAGAAACCTGATGCAATTTTAATTTTTAAAATGTTTTTTCAGTGAAAATGTGCAGCAAGCATACTGGGAATTGAAGAAGGAGATGTCTAATCTGCATCTAGTGACTGAAGTACAAACTGAAATGCTAAAGAAACTGAAAGTTATCCCATTAGGAACCAAGAAAGGCAAGTCAAGAGTTACATAATGTGGTGTCACAAATAAGCCACTGATCCTAAGTTGTACCATTTTTGGAGTGCAGCTTGCTATTGTATTTTATCAAAACCTTATCAGTTGAGGCTGATAAGCTCCCTTTTTTTCTAGTTCTAACCTCCTCATATTCTGTCTCTACTTCTGTTTCGTATTGGTCAACTTCACACATAAAGGTATTGCTGGTGGGGTTTTTTATGCTGTATTCTCTTCCCTTGTGGCTTTTTTCGTCAGTGAAGTGTTACTTATTTGTACAAGGCTGAGGTGTTAAGTTTAGTTGTATTTGACCTTTTACCACAACTGCTTCATATTAAAAAAAATGCAAAAGATGTTTCATTTTTTCAAATGCCTCCCTCTGCATGTACTGAATGCTTTAAGATGCATGCACACCAAAAATCCAATCCAAACAATTTTCACTCTACATTTCTTAACCATTTGCTGGGATGATTAATTGATCTTGAGGGTCACTTTCTACAAAATGAAATTTCTGCATGGAAAGAACTTCTTACAACTAGATCTGTTTTTTAAAATTTTAAGCTTTTTTCCTGAAATCTCCCATATCTTCGGCCTTCAGAAGCTGTAGAAGAGGGGTATGGAATACCTGGTCCTCTGGATTACAACTCCCATCAGCCCTCAGTGTTACATTTGCTGGTTGGCACTGATAAGAATTGTAGTCTAATGATATCTGAAGTGCCATATGTTGTCTACCCATCTTGTCTAGACTGATTATAGACTGTGACTTATTTGCATACAATTTGGAGCCAAATCATACACGATTGTATTTATAACTGGCACAGGAAGCATGTATTTCATAAAGTAGGAGTGGTCATTCACTTCTTAAAGCTAAAAGGAACATAAGTAGATGGAGTGAACTCCCTCCCCTCCCCACCCCCAAAATAACATCCCTGTGATCTGGTGCTTGAAGACAACTTCTAGATTTGCAGATGATCATGGACTGCTACTCTACTAGTCCTTCTCAGCTTAGTCAATAGTGGGAAATATTAAAAGGTGCAGTCTGAAAACATATCGAATACCGTAGGTTGTGTTTTCTGGTTTTTCCCTGCTGACTTCCGTTGAAGCAGGTTGGAAATAAATGCTTCCAGCCAGTGAAGGGCTGGGAAGTAGGGTGGAGGGGAACAAGCTAGTTCCTCAACCTTTTTTTTCTAATATTAACATTTAATACACACATCCATGAAGGTTGGGCTCATCATGTGCAGCCTAAAGGGAAGTCTGAGCAATAGAACAAACAGAAAAGCCTCCAGAATCCATAGCAAGAAGGGATGTTTTTTTTAAGATGGCTCCTTCTATTCTCTCTCTTCCGGAAGCTCCATTCGCTGGGAAGATAGGGCTTATTTCTCCCATATCCTTTGCTTAGTTCTGGAAGAGTTAAACTTACAGTGTTGAAGTTCTTTAGAAATAATGAAGTCATACTAAAAGGAAATAAATGGACAGAAATGAAGGTTTGCATTATCAGTAATTAGTTCTGATCTGGTAAAAACAAAAATGTACATTTGAGTTTTGAATGCCTGTTATTTAGCAGAAAAGCAAGAATATATTTTTTATTCCTACAGTGTCATCCTACACCCCTCTTCAGTGTATTGAAGATCTTCAAAAGGATACAGCAGATCTACGTTTAGCTGATTCTGGAGCTGTTTGCAGAAAAAGGCTACTCCCTCCAAGGGACCAAATTTTCAGCAATTCTGCATTTTCTCCATCATGTACTGATGAGAAACTTATCCCAGTTTGTGACTCTGCATTTCAAGAACATAACTCCTATGGAAAGAGCTCTCTGGAAGATAATTCATGGGTCTTCCCAAGCCCTCCCAAACCTAGTGAGACAGTGTTTTGGGAAATGAAAAACAGAGTTTGTCATTTAAACTTTCCAGAAAACAGTCTGGATCAGTGCAACCAAAATTGCCTGCACAAGAGCTAAGAACCCAAAAGGAATGACTTTATAGAGCTTTGAAGAAAACATGGACAAGAAGAGGAAGCAGTCTGAGCAGGATCCGACTCTTTCCTTGTTGTCTAAATTTGGAAACAGTCTAGTTAAATCAAAAGGGATAGTAAAAAACGAAATGCGTACCGTACAGGAGTTAGAACAGTCCTGAGCTCTGATTGCACACCTGCAGGTTTCCTGAGTATTAGGCCTCGGAGTAAAACAAAAGCTGTGTATTGCTGCAAATTGTGTGAATAACATTGCTTTGAAATATATCTTCAGACATTTCTACAAGCTGTGAGAATGTTCCTTCCTTTTTTAAAAAATAATTTTATCTCCTTTTTAAGCTTCTCAGGTAAAGAGTGGAATGTGATTTAGCTTTTTCCTCCAGTTCTGACAGTCACTGGTTTTTCATAATGTATGGCATGTTATGCAAAGAAAAGATGAACAATGAATTACTGTGATTTGTTTAAGCCAAATTAGTAGGATTCCTTATCTTGACTGTTCCCATTAGCCTCACAGTAGAGCCTGACCTGGTAGAAAATAAGATTCTTTCATATTATGATAAATTGTTCAGAAACAGAGTAGTAGCATATGCTATTAAGGTTAAATACCCCAGCATAACTGAGATTGCCCTAACCAAAAAGCAGTGACTGTTGGGGTGCCTATCTGCCACTAACCAAAATTGTCGCTTTATGACTTCTAAACCCACTAACTTCGCTTTGATGTAGGCAGATACCTTACTGTACCATACTCTAAAAGCATTTAATTTTTCTGGAATGCATTACTGGTAGCCTGTCATTATTAAGATGCATCAAGCGTCCAAAATTATTATGCACATGAGTACTTAATATTCTGGTAATGGCTATAAGCATTCAGACAATTAAGTTGTGATTCCTTACCCTATAGCATTTATTAGTTTGTAGTTAAGATTTAGTAGTGAAATCGTTAATCCACATTGACCCACTTGAAGTAGAAGAGAATGGATGCCTTCCAAGGTGCGTAAATTGATACACTTCCAGGATTATATTTCCCTACTTGGCCTTTTTAAGATATGTAGAAAGCAGTGGGAGGATTTTTTTTATGTTGGAAACTTCTAATGAAGATCTGACACCATAGTGATGCATCAAGTTCAAGTTTTGCCCATTTTATGCAAGACTTCCATCTGCTCACTTCAGTATTTACAAATTCAGGATAGTTTCTTCCTGGCTTCCCAATTTGCACTTGAAACATTAATAAGGAAAGGTAAAATGTAAAATCTGTATCTCATTAATAGTTTTGAAATGACTTAAAAAATGACTTGCCACAGAGCTGTTTAGACATGTTCTTAAAAGAGCGCAAGCATACTAGTGTATTGTGAAAGTGGAAGAAGTGTGTTTTCCCTTGCATTGCATTTTATGTATTTCAGCACTGGCTGCTTTATTCCTTGTCCTCATGTTGGAGATAATATAAACTGCAGAGGAAGAAAAACAGGATTCCTTCTACTGGTGAATGGCATACATAAATAATATACGTACCATTCACCACATACTTTTTTTAAATCTCTTGCTCATGTATGCTGGTTTCTCTGTGATTAATGGAAACGGTTTCTGATGCTGGAATTTATTCTGACCAATGAACATAGCTGACTCCAGGGAGTACAATCTCCCGAAGAGTAATAGAACAAAATCCAATATGCATAAAATAAATCCATGTCACTAGACTTCAGCTGATAGAACCAACTACCTGTATAATAACAAAGCAGCAGAAGCCGCTTCTCATGCAACTACATAGCTCTGATATATTTCTTAGGGCTGTTTCTTGGGTAGTAGAGACTTTGTCCAGCAAACAGAGCTGCTTAACATTTTTAGTAATGTACGGAAGAAATTGTCATTATTTTTAAATAAATTATTTTTGTTTGAAAAAGACTTTCTGTAAATTGATACAGCTACAGTATTTTCAGAGACTATTCTGAACTACATAATATTGACAGATGCTTTGTCTAAAATTTCAGGTGTAAGTGTGGAATTTTTGTAGCTGTTGTATGCTTGTCAATCTGAGCAGTCTTTGCTTTCATTTTTTCTTCCACAGTTCTAGCTTGTAAACCTTAAATGAGAGGTGTGGCATCATAGGGAATAATTTTTATCTGGTACATCTAAACAAAATGAATATATTTTGAATCATTTATATCCTGCAGTTTGTGGCTGAGGATCAGAATGGTATATGCTAAAATGTGAAAATAAACTCACAGCAGCTGAAATACCTGAAATTAGTTCCTAATCAAAGAGACAGTTGTTTTGATGAAATACCAAGATTGTTAAGATATTTTAAGCTGCTAAATACCTTGGAAATGAGCTATACATTATAGTGATTACTCTTTCTCTTTTGCCTTCCCATTTCTAACATTGACAAAGGAAACTCATTGACAAAGCTGTATTATTTGGTTTTCTAAATTGCAGTGAGAGATAGTGATAGATGTTGTGGGACTAATTTAGGGGAACAGAGAACAGATTCAGCCAGGATACAATTGTTGTAATCTTGATGTGTAATTGAGATGCTACTCAGTGATATCACCACACCCACAAATTGAGCTTGAAGTCACTACAGAACTGATGAAATTCATGGAACATTCATGCATTAAAAAAATAGGAAAATGTGCAATTAAACTAAATTAAAATTTTTGTCCCTTTCAAATTTCTTTTTTTTTAAAAAAAGCTTTGCTGCTTTTGTTCTTGAGATACCATAAAAAGAATAAAGGCCATCTTTTCTATACACAAATCCAGTCAGTTTGATCAATACACAAGTACGTGTGAAAGCTGAAAATTCCCAGAAGTGCTGAAAGAAATGCCTCTGTAAATGGGCAAGTTGCAAGATGAAAGAAAAAAAAGACATCCCATGAACTTCAGAAAGTTTTTGAGTTATATTTCATTCAGTTAAGAGTTTAGACATTCCTTGTGGCATATTTTACTGATTATAAAGAATGGAATTAAATATACTAATTTAGAGAATATTTTTAGACAGGACAAAAGCAAGTTTGCTGCTAAGTTCCTTTGGAACCTTATTTTATTCCATATAATTTAGCATCATGTGCAAGGAGAACTCAACTGACCTCACTGATGGCCACTTCATCATGTTTATAAATTGGATCATCTAACTTAATCTATTGTTAATCTCATAGTACAGCCATATCTAAGTGCTGTGGCCAGAGAAATGGGAAACCTGTGGCTCTCCAGATGATGTTAGACTTCAAGTTCTATCAACCTCAGTGACCAGTGACTAGAAATGCTGGGAGCTGAAATCTAGTAGCATAGAGGGCAAAAAGTTAGCCACCTCTTTTCCTTTCCTGTCTCACAGCTGTCTGTCTTCTGTTCTCCTTATACTTGCTCCTGTTTATTGACATTTAGTGCTTTGCTCTTTCTTATCTATACTGCTTAATAACAACATTCAGGCCTTTTCCTCTTCTGCCAATACCCATTGTGTGTATATCTCAAATATATGCATAGCAGATGTTAGCCAAACATGGTAAAGATGGTGCTAACCTTACCACATGTCCTTTCAACCTGTAAGTGGGCTTTTTCCTGGGAAGAGCCAGAAATAGGCCACAACAGATATTTGATAGTGCCCTGGGAGCTTAGAATATAATATAATTAGTTTAGAAGGGCCAATTCTTCACATATTCTCTATTATGTAATTTGAATGTTTCCTCAACATTATTTTAACTATGCCCTTTTTGAATAAACTGTGGAGAGACATTATCCTTGAGAAGGAAATGATTAGAACAGAATAGTGAATTATAGGCAAGATCACTTAAAGTTTTGTAGACCCCAGGAGGTGGTCTCTTTTACTGTGGTTTCTGATGTCTAAGACTCCTCTGTAGAAGTGGAAGAGAAGCAGCAATAACAGTATTCTAAAAAGTAGCAAAGTTTATACTGGGATAATGAACCAGTGACCACTCAGATGTTATTAGACCCCACCAACCTCTGAAAAGACACAATTTCTCACCCTTGGTTTATATGTAACTTGCATACTGCTCTGGATATACAAGCAGTGCAAAAGCAAATTTCTCAGTTTCCACAAACTAATTCTCTCCAGATACTTTGGACTAGAATCCCCCATGACTAATAGTCAAGGTGGCTGTGCCCGAGGGCAGGTGTCATCCAAAATATCTGCAGGGCACCAGGACTGGAAGGCTTGAGCCACTTTATCACAGACACACACACAGCAACCAACCAACCTTTTCCTTTGGTTCCAACTTTACCCTGGTATTAAAATTGCAGGTGGAGTTTCTCCTGCTGTCACTCTCTCTGAAAAAATCTCAAACTATTTAAGATTTCTGTTGAGCTTCTTGGGAGCACGTTCACTCTCAGCAAACTATGAACAAATCTTAAGAGAAAAGGACTTCTTGAGAAAAGAACTCTGCTCAGCTACTTCCAGGAATTTGCTATTTTGTAGGAGACTGTAAGCCAAAGATTTAAAATGTATCTGAAGACTGGAAGAATTCTGTATAGGAGGGACGGGCACCTCTGGAAGACTAGGGGGCTACATTAGCCCACCAAAAGCTCTTGGAGGGCTGTACTTGGTTCTGGGAGAGAGAAAAAACTTTTTTTTATTCTAAAACACCATCTGTGGAACTTGGGGAGCATATTTGGGGGCCTTCTTGGGCCCTTAGCATTTTGGGATAATTTCAGGGGAAAAAAATAAAAAATTTCACAAAATGTACTTTCAGCTCCTGGGGCTTTCACAGGGTCCAAACATGGGAGAATCCTTCTACAACTCCTAGAGATCATATTTTGGTGTTCTGGAGAAATTAAAAATACTTTTGTGAAAAAAAAAACCCTGCTGACCCCTGGAGGACCTCTAGGGCTACAGAAATGCCCCTGGTGGGCACTCTGCCCACCACTGCTGTATACACTCTCCACCTTCTTAGTAACTCTTGTTTACTATATGGTAGATACATTTTGTTAGTAGGCAAGGTATAAATTTGTTGTTGTGCGCCTTCAAATAGTTTCTGACTTATAGCAACCCTAAAGTGACTCTATCATGGAACTTTCTTGGGCCGAGACTGTGTGACCTGCCCAATGTCACATTGCCAAGTGGAGAATCGAACCTTGGTCTCCAGAGTCATGGTCCAACATTGAAGCTCCTACACCATGCTGGCTCTCAAAGTATAAATTACTCTTAATAAATAAGAATGATCATCAGGTAAAGATGTTTTAATAACTAGTATCCTGAACATGAACAGAAAAGCTACTTCTACTGTTTAGTTTCCTAACTGAATTGCACACAGTTCTCTTTCTATAGTCATAATTTCTGGATCCTTTTATTTAGGTATATTAAATACAACATGATGCATACAAGCTCCTTTGATTTTACTACAATCAAGTTAAAAATCTCCATTTTAGAACCTGCTCATTGCCATTATTTAAAGGTGTATGTTCCAATTAAAAAAAAAAACCCTCGCCCAAAATGTGCACAATGTGATTACATGCTGGTGGGAAGCCTCTGCTGTTTTTGTGAAGGACGAATTCCTGTTGCTCTGTATTCTTCCCTCTGCTTCAAATATTCAGCCTCACACTCTTTATAAAATGCTGGGTCAGTGTAGCTGGAAGAGAGGCAAAATGTGAATAGATTTGACAATTTGTAGACCGAACTACATTTACTCCTAGACTACTTACTGGTAAATTATGGGGCATGGAAAATAACACCATAACTATCTTTGACCTGTAATGCACATTTCCATGCAAGTGAGCAGTATCTGTTTTCAGTCCCTAAATTTGCTGTTGCAAAGAAGTTTGACACTGGAGGCTACTGTGAGGTTGGGGAAGAAGTGTCTCATGTTTCAAGAATCAGGTGTCAACATCCCATACATCCACCCCTCCTCTACTTAACAACCTGGGTAGAAGGGGTTTAGTATAATATAGCATTTATGGCACTACACTCATATTTTGTTTTGCTCTGAAGCATACTGATCTTCTATTCAAATACGAAACAGTGGGGTCCTTGGGTGGGAGAGGGGATGGTTTGCTGGAAGTGATACTATAGAACGGAAATACAGTGGTCCCTTAACTTTTGCAAATTTGATCTTTGCAAATTTGATCATTGCAAATTTAATCATTCACAGATTATTTGCTGTTTTCACTGCTTCCCTCATGTGCTCACATGCATGAGCAGAAGGAGGGAAGGCACACATATACATCCCCTCACTCGGTCTTCGGGGGAGGAGAGAAGGCACACATGTATGTTCCCTCACTCACTTGCTAGGATGGGTGGAATGAGATGGGATGAGGCAGCAGGAAGAGGGAAGGGGCACGTGTGCATTCCTTTACATGCTCCCTTGGGCAGAAGGGGAGAAGATACTGATAGTCTTTCCCCTTTTGTGGAGGTCCTGTGTCCCCGATCCTAGCAAAAGTTAAGGGCCCACTGTAGGTCAGCAAAGACTTTAACTGTTTGACTTTAGTAATTTCCCTTCCCCCAAACTACACCAATGCAAGGAAGAACACTTGGTGTAACCAGGAACAATTATCATTGGAAGTGTATGAGAGAGCTAATCAAAACCCTCCACTTGGCATTTGCAAAAAGGCACTACATTCCTTAACCGTAAACATAGGTGGCTGGCTGCTACTGGCAGGTCTCAGGGCTCCAGTAAGTCTTCAGTAGAACTCACAAATCTGATATCTGCTCTCTTCTGCCACAGAATATATGCTCTCAGGCCACATAAGTCATACATAAACTATAGGATTTAAACAGCTTGGGCTACAAACTCTAGGCCAGCCTGCAAACCTTGGAGATTAAATTTAAACAATGGCCATATCTCTCAATAGCTGTTATTGATTTAAGTGGGAGCTAAGGAGAAATGAACATATATGACTTTTTCTAGATTAGTGTATTATATTTAAAACGACTCAATGAATGATTTTAATGCCATCTCTTTTTAATATTATTAATTTCACCATGACAATATTATTCAAAACTTTGCCACTTTTCAAGCTTAGACACGTATCAGGAATCAACTGCAGATTTCACTAGAAATAAAGAATTTTACTAGGAAATAGGTAGGTAGGTAGGTAGGTAGACAGATAGACAGAATTGCATTTTTAACATTTGCGTGAAGATCTAGGATATTTTACAATTTTCTTGGTGCTTTGATAATTATCAAAAGGAGAAAGATTAATAAGATCGACCTCATATGTAAACTCAACAGACTGATGTGATCCTTACAACCACGGTCTTCAATATATCAAATTACAGCATATTTACAGCTTCCAAAAGTATTTTCACTATTTAAACAGTAGAATAGGCTTCATATGAAATATCTAAGGCTTGATAATCAGGATAAAGAGAAGCAGACTGGCAATCATTCAAGAGTGGTATGTGTGCTACATGTATGTACAGTGGGTTTGGGGGTGCAGAACCCTCGGGAAAGTGGAAAAGCCACAAATAATGTCCCCCTCCCCCGTGTTCCCTCTCCCAGCTCTCCCCTTCCATTCTCATGCCTTTTGCTTCAGTGTGCGTTCTCAGCACCACAGTCAGAAGCAAAGGAATGGAAGGGGGAGTCCAGAGGGGAGAACGAAGGCCTTTGGATTCCTTTGCCTTTTGCCCAGGTGCACTTGCCTACCCTTTGCCCACCTGGCAAAACGCAAGGGGACGTGAGGAGGACAAGGGGGCAGGAAGGCATGCATGCACCTCACAAATAATCAAATTTGTGAAGATCAAACCTGCAAATGTGGAGGGAGAGCTGTATATTTTGTGTGTGTGTGTGTGTGTGTGTGTGTAAATTTAACTTACAACATTTTTAGAGAGTACTTTTAAATGGGAATGACTATACAAATAACCCTAACTCACAAGTTGAAGTGCAGTGTTCCTGTTACTAAGATAGTGAATTACTTTCAAAGTTCTTCACACCTATGTTGCTGGCCTCTGTGGCTGAGGTTTATCATTCCTCACAGGCTGAGGGCTTCTCTTTCTGTTCTTTTCACTTCTGTCTTCATCACCCCACTGCTTTCCTTTACCTCCCAGATCTGCTTCGCTTAACTTAATTCTCTTGTCATCTGTTCTTCTACTGTCCTGGGCCTTTTCATTTTCCCCTCCCACAATTCCTCTCCCATTTACTCCACCCCCTCTCAGCCTCAATTGCCTGTGAAAAACACCAACATCCAGCACTCTATTCTTTCCATCCATGTCTCATCCTCATTTCACAGCTTGCATTCTTATATTGTCACAACTTGGCTCTACCCACAACATCTGACAGATTCTACAGTGGCCTCAGTAAACTATTTTTATGAAACAGAAGTGGAGAACTTTTGGCTCTCTGGATGCTTTAGACTATAGCTCCCACAGACTCTTACCACAGATCATGATGGCTGAAGCTTCTAAGAATGAAAGCCTGAAGCATCTAGAGAGCTATAGGTTTCCCACGCCCATTATAGCGTTCAGCTGTATGGGTGAGAACAAATTAAGCAGAAGGGTAATTGTCTGTGCTATACAACTTCTGTTTAGATTCAATATATTGCTAACTGCCAAATACTGAAAGCAAAACCAGTTCTGTAAACTTCCAAAGGATATTTGCCTTTGTGCATGTGTTCCCAAATAATAAATATTGTGCAGCCAGGATGGTTACATTTTGCTTAACTGATTGCTGTGTACTTTTCTCTGTTACTGTACTTACTAGCCAGTAAGACATTCTTTCAGTGCAGCATTTTCCTTTCGGCACTTAACCACCATCAGAAAACCTGTGTCTTGACAACACTTGGTAAAGGCTGGGGGGGGGGAAAAGACAAAAATGGTTAACAAAATATCTGTTCAAAGCTGTAACTCTCTGTCTGGTAATCTCTCACAACTTCATTACAGCAAGGCATACTTTCGGATGAGCAACCATTGCTTCTGAAAAACAGTACAGGTGTCCACACAAGACGATCTAAAGAAGTGCTTCTGACAATGAAATGAATAGGTTGCTGCTGCTTCATTGTGTAAGTGCTGAGGTCTATCAGAGCACCCTATCACCTTAAAATGCAAACAGAGTATCACTTGTTTTGAGAATTCTATGTATAGCAGGGCATTGTACTAGTATCTCTTGAGTAACAGAGGCTGGGAAGAAATTACCATCTATTCCTACTCACAAGCTTCTAGAACAGATATATGGACTACCTAGCCATTACTTACCATTGGTTATTCCAGGGATGATGAGAGTTGCAGCTGAGCATCATCTAGAGTGCCACACATTCTCTGTACTACAGACATCTGACTTGTCATCACCAGAGGCAGGACCACAAAGACCTTGCTTTTTGGCCAGTAGATACCCTCTATCATCAACAGCTTCCAGAAAGAATAAGGAATTTCCATTCCTTGCCACCCATTAGTAAAGGAAGGATTTTCTGCTGAAAATTGATGCCTTCTGGCTGTTTCCTGTCCTAAAATGCTGTTTACCATACACAATACTTTTAGTGGCAAAGAGCAGTCCAGGTATCAGCATCTGTTTTCCCCTCCTGCTTCCCAAACCCTTTCCTTTTTATGAATCATGTGTTTTAGTTTATATGCCTGGGGCAGGGGCAAGGTTATTAATCTGTGTTAGTCACTCGGAGTGTCTTTTTTTTCCTTTTGCCAAGAGGCAGTGTAAAAATGCTCCAAATAAACTTAGGTAGACAGTTCTCATGGAATGGAGCATCCCCAAGAGCCCCCACATTAAGTTCTTCCTGTAGCTTCACATGTTAGAAAGCAAGAAAAAAAAATCTTATTTTCCCTAATAACTAAACCAGCCTTCCACTACCTGCTGCCCTCCGCTGTAATGTTAAGACTACAAAACCCCAGCCAGGACTGGCCATAGAGGTGGCATAAGTCTCCCACTACCCACCCTTCCTCTGAGGAAGCCCAGTTAAATATTGTCCCTTATTACAACATAGTCTCTCAGGAAACAACAGGCCTGCATCCTTTTTATCATGGTGAGTAGCCCTTTTTAGGCATTCTGTTTGGGGGCAGAATGAATAAGGGAAGAGTGTGAGGATGAGCATGCTCACTCTGCTGTTTTCCACTTCACAGACCCACATGTGTGAGGGCAAACCTGTCTGTGTTATACAAAGCTGCTGTGTGGTAACAGAACCCCACAAATTACATGATGAGTTCATACAGTTATATAAAATACTTCCCTGCTGCAGAAAGTATTCCTCAAAATGTTGGCGGGACAACGAAATGGGGAGCTAGTATGTTCATTTGACATAAGGGTGTACAGAGTGATCACAGCAGCCAAAGGGTGTCAGCGAGGGATTCCGTTTCAGCAAAGGTCTCATGGTCACCTAGTGTTGCAGCCCTGATTCTGCTCCGCTGGATTGCAACTCCACTCCAGCTATGTGTCTTTTGATTGCTACTTTGAATGCTGTTTATCACTAGTCTTTTGTGATAGCAAAATATTCCAACCGTTTCAACGTGCTTTCAGAAGCTGCCCAAGTCACCAATACACCAATACAGTGTGAAAGTATTAATAAAGAATAAAAGAAGCCTTCGTAGAGATGTATTTTCTCACTCAGTGACCCACTCTGATCCTTCAAGCTTAGCCACTCCTGGCCTGCTGCCTCGAGCTCTTTGTAAGGTCTTTCTCACTTGTTTAGCAACAAGGTTGTAATTAGGATTTTCCCTTCACACTGTGTAACAAATTAACACTGCTCATACTTGGGAGTGATCTTCAATACTACTAAACTATTTATGAAACTGTATTATTTTGTAACAAATCCAGGAGGTGAAACCCTGCTCCTTTTCAAACTGCTTTCAACAAGTCACAGCCCGTGTGATAACACAGCAAGCCTTTGATTAGCATTCTATAGTGCTCATGCCGATGGACCACTTCACACATGCCTATCTTCTTTCGTGGATGTAAACTCCCTGTCTGAAAACGAGCAGCTCCTCGGAAAATGCAACACATACATATAACCAATTTTGTCACATTTATTAAAGTATTTCTTACCTGCCTTATTATCACTGGGTCTCAGGATTAGATACAGTCAACAAAAATAATCCACAGTCCAGTGCAATCTAGTATGATGGGAAACTAGAACTCGTCGAAAGTCATTAAGCCCCTGCGTCTCAAACTGAAACCAAAATGAGATATTCTGTAACTGGGACCCCTTTTGGATTTCCACCACTCTCGATAGAGAGATGCAGAGAACAGCCCCCCTCAGCAGGTCTTAACACTCCAGCAGGTGCACATGTTTGTGTGAAATTTCTTTGTATAGAGGAAAATCAGCCACCCTTGTGTAGCTGTAGCTCAGTTTGATACCACAAAAAAGCATTTCTGGTGTCTTCTATAATGGCTTAAAGAATTAGCATGAAATGCTCAAGTAGTAGCAATGCTACTCTTTTATTCTTAGGCAATTTTGTGAAAATAGAGTTGTGATACTATCATTCTCCTAGCTAACTTGCATTAGTGGTCAATTCCATTAAATAGAGGTGGATCATGTGGCCCATGCTACCCTTGGCTCTATCTAAACCTCCAGCAACCCTTCAAACCCCTCCACAGCACTGGTTGGAACAAAACAATCTTTTTTTTATTGCTATAATTACACTAATAGTATGGTTTTGATGTGAAATAGTGTTCTGGAGACTTGTAACCCAGAGCAGCCAAAAACCGCTCTAAAAAGTGACTGGAAGACCACTTCCAGTTCCAGAAAATAACAGTGGTGCAGCTTATGAGGAGGCAAGAGTGAAAACCAGCCTTCTCGCCCCCCAGGGCACATCCACCCCTGTGTTAAACAATGGTTTATCCTCCTTTTAGACTGAGACTGAAATCAATTAAAGAACCCTTTTGATCAGCTAAAAAGATACTGTAGTTAACTCAGCACCAGATTATTCTTATTAGATCATTTAAATAGGAGTAAAAACTGCATACAGCAACCAAGATGTTAAGGAGCTTTCTCCCATCCCTCAAACACTATTATGACTCACATGTGCAAAGAAAAATTAAACCTTTTTGCTTAAGTTATTATTATGCCTATGTAAACTTATGCAAATTCAATTACACCACAATTCCAGATATGACTAATAAAAATCTTATGAAGTTCAATAGGAGTTACTTTCAAGTTAAGTGTGTACTAGATCAAGTAAGACTACAGACTTAATGAAAAAAATTAGCAGATTCTATATTTTTTTTCACAAATAGCCATAGACAAAGACAAAGCTATACATTCAGCCTTTAAAAAAAAAAAATAGGTAAGCAACACTCTGAGACAAGAAAAACAAAGAGCTTTAAAATGGGCTCCAGTGTGTTTTAATGCCTTATAATGTGTTATAAAAATACATTATAATACACACACACACACATATATTAATTATAATGTGTTTTTAATTAGAATGCTGGCTTTAATTGTATTTTAACCTTTGTTGTATCCTGCCTCGAGCTTTGAGGAGAGGTGGGTAACAAAATAAAATGTATGACTACTACTACTACTGTTGTTGTTACTACTAATACTACTACTATTACTAAACAGTGACCAATGAACTTGCAGCAATGCAATCACTATATAGCAAAAACATATCCAGTGTTTATGTCTTGAAGGACCATACACGCATGTGTTTTTCTCATTTCATATAAATAATATGGATATAATTAGCTGCAGTGGGGCCTGCTGATGGGATTTCTGTGCTAAACAGTCCAGAGAGCAATTTGGATTTCTGCTGCCCACCAGCACTAGCCTCAGTAAAACAGCGATGTACTGCTGTTTTCCCTCCTCCTTTTGTAATCATGCCTCCTGAAAAGCTGTGAAGTAAAAACCCAAGCGCAGGCACACACAAAATAAAATAAAAGCTGAAGACAACGGGAGGTCCCTCTCACTTGTTAGCTCACCAGCTTCACTTGGTTAAAGGTGTGATGTCCTAGTGAACAAAGACCGAACTGCGACAGAGAGCATACCCCAGCTTCCGAAGGGCCCTGCCTAAGCTTAAGACAGCCAGAGCTGCGCACACAGGAAGCATCATTACAGAGTGATAAAAGTGCTTCCAGCTATAGAGCTTTAATGCTGTTAATGCTAACTCAAAAGGAAAAGAAAAGGGAAGTAAAGGGAGCAGGCTTGAGAACATTACAATCCCGCCACATGAACATATAACACTACTTAATTACTTCTGGCTTTTGTATCCACAGCCTTTTTCAATCCCTCTGCTGCTAGGAGAAAAGACTGTAATTCGGACTATTCAATTACAAATGTTTATTGGAGGCTCTCAGTGGATCTGAAAAAATTCTGCATCTTTTTTTTTTTTATCCATTGCTGACCAGGCATGAAGTCTTGCTATGATTTTTTTTACTGCAGAATATTCAGAACAACTTCATTACTAATTAAAATCCACTTTTCATGGTAAAAGCTTCAGAAACCATGGAGCTTCAGATGCAAAAGCCTCTAACGCTAAAATTAACTTTCAGCAAAATTAACTCTCAGACCCCCCCCCTTCCCCCTCCAGTTTCCTGGTTTACTTATTTCCATGCTGCCTATAAAATAGCTTAAAAATGGGTAATGAGCTGTGCAAATGAGTGCAACTGAAAGAGGATGGGCTAAAGGCAAAGAATACTTGCAATGTTTTCACAAGATTTTCCAAAAGCGGCCAACTGAGATAATCACTGCAGGGCACTACCCTTTCCACAATTGGGCTGCAGTCTGCTGACATATACTGCATGCTGAGTGAAGAACAGTTGGCCTTTCAAGTCTAGTCTCGCACTGCAAGGACAAGTCCATCCAACAATCCATCATGGTGTGTCATTTTATTTTGAACCTACTTTTTGGGGAGGAAAATTGCAAGGGCTCTAGTAAAATAATGAAACCAGTTTCCTGTGGGTTTTTCTTTTTTAAGTTACCATATCATATATGTGAAAAATATGCAGCTCCCACAGGACTGCACTTTGGTGTGGCTTATAGCCACAGATTAGAAGCCTGTGAACACTGCTTCTTTTTTTAAAAACAACTGCATTTCTAATTGTTACGGGTGCAGAGGTACACACAGCCGTGCAGTGGTTAAAACACAACAACAAAAACCACCAGGAAATGATCAAACAAGTAGAAAGCCCAAGTAGTTAAATTTTACCTTAAGAGCTGTTAAGTTCTTCTCCCAAGTCCATCCTTGGACGAACATAATAGATTAACTGGACGGCAGCAAGATCACCTGCAGTTGCAGGCCTTGCTACCAGCTGCATCTGTGATTTCCCATTTTCCACATTATACCATCCATGCAAATGCACACAGGCACAGATGGGACCGCTTGCATATTTAAAAGAAATCTTAAAAAAAAACTTTTAAAAAAGCCCTGAAAAACACATAGCATGGGAGGCCATAAGATTTTTACCAGATGCCCACTTGGTCTGATAATTACCAATTAAAGTACAGCTTTTCAGTCACTGCATTGGTCTCTTTGATATCAACTCTGCTCCCTTGTACTCCCCCCCATGTTTTCTCGTCCGCAGACCATAATGCCAGGATATATCTCCCAGAATGTTTATGAGATGGCCTCCTTCCTTAGAAGGCCAACCATGCAAGAAACCTTTGAGGAAACTCCTTAAGCCAGAGCTTTCCAAACCGTGTGTTGCAACACGGTTAGTGTACTGGATGCAGTGTGTGTTGAATGAATGGAACGGGTGGAAGGGCTGCCTCTCCCACCGTAGTGGTGGGCCAAGCCTGGGTGAAGGGGCTGCCTCTGCTGCCTCCCCAACCCGAGGAAGACTCCAACAAGAGGGACAGCGGTGGGCCACACCTGGGTGGAAGGGCTGCCACTGCTGCCCCAGGCTGAGGAAGACCCCGGGAAGGGCAGCAGCAGTGGGCCAAGTCTGGGTAGAGGGACTGCCTTTCCCACTCCCGCCACTGTCCCGGGCCAAGGAAGACCCCAGTGAAGGTGGTGGTGGGCCAGGATCTGGTGAAGAGTCTGCCTCTCCCACTGCCACTACTCCAGGCTGGTGAAGACCCCAGCTAGGGCAGCTGTAGTGGGCCAGGTCCGAGTGGAGGGGCTGCCTCTCCTGCCACTGTCGCCCTGGGCCAAGGAAATCCCGGCGAGGGTGATGGCTGCAGGCCAGGTCTGGGTGGAGGGGTTGCCTCTTCTGCAGTCCCAGGCCAAGACACTGGCAAGGGTGGCAGGGAGCCAGGCTCAGGTGGATGGGCTGACTCCACTTACTGAATTATCGTGTCACAAAATGAAGCATGTCTAAAAAGTGTGCCACCAACATGAAAAGTTTGGAAAGCTCTGACTTAAGTCACTACATCTTCCTCTAAGCTTAAGTACCCATACCTGCAATCAACACAGAGAACCAGATCCAGACATGCCCTTTCGTGAACAGAAAACCTCCTTCAATTCAAGGAGTGAAGAGTTGACTTTCACCACTTTCCTCTTATCCCTGAAGCCGATGCCTCTCAGAAGCTGTTACGGATGGGAAGGGTGTACTTTCTCCAGCAGTGTTCCATGAGCAGAAGAGACACCGTGATCATAGCCACGCTACCCATCTTAACCCCTTTCCATCTTTTCCTCCTTATTCTGCTGTTTCCTCGTGTTGAATTTTTTTTTCATGTAATGTTTACAGAGTGTGCACAAACACTCTTGTCGAATGCCACGCACACTGGCCATGGCATATCAACATTAAATTGACAGCATCCTTTTTAAGAGATAGCTAGTGTGGTGAAGGAGTTTGAGAGTAGGACTGCCCTCGGGGAGACTGAGGTCTGAATCCTCGCTTGGCCATGGAAGCCCACTGTGTGATCTTGGCTAAGTCACATTCTCTCAGATGCAGAGGAAGGCAAATGGCATATCCCCTCTGAAAAAATCTTGAGAAGAAAATCCTGTGATAGGTTTGCCTTTGGTCACCATAATCTGGAGGCACACAACAGCAACAAATCCTCTTTTTAACTGTGTAACTGGCCAAAATGATTTATGACATATAGAAAAAGAGGAATGTAAGATGAATTTATACATCAGTGTGGGTTGTTTTTTTAAAGTACCATAAAAGTATGGGCACCACTAGCTTCTGTGTCTGCTTTTGGCCTGCCTTTCTTGCTGTGCCACCTCCTCTGTTGTGGAAATTTAACTGTTTGTCTGGCTGTACTGGTCACTATTACTCGTCCTCCTCAGTAGAAGTGCTGGCTGCTGTAAGGACAATGGGACAAAATCAGGCGGTGTGCAGTTGCACATGCAAGGTTGGAAGCTGAGTCACAAAGCACAAAGGCCTAGAGCAGTATCACAACTTCTGGAAAGATCTAGCTACTATGCTCTTGGTGAGCGTTGCAGTGTCCCTCTTCCTATATCTTACCTTGTGTCATCCACCACTTTTGCTAAGGATAATGTTCCGTTTACAAACCTACGATCCCATTAGCAACTTCCAGCTATCTTCTGTTAACAAAATGCTGATGATGTGTAAATATAAGCTGATGAGCTTAAACAGGTGTGTGCCTTCCCCAAATCCATCAAGAGAACAATTTTCTTAAATAAACCTTTGCTGTATTAAGTGGTTTTTGAAGGAGGAAAAATTCCATCCTTACTTAACTATGTTTGTCTGTTGCAGCCAAAACCAACACTTTTTTTTTTTGGTGGCATCTTAAAAATTATCATGTTTATTGTGGCATAAGCTTTAGTTACACACACTTTATATATCGTGCATATTTCTAGGACAAATCACAGCAGAAGGGTTTAAAAGAAAAAAACAAAGTCAGACAGATAGACAGACAAGAGAAAAGTACAAAATGTATAAATAGAAGCAAAACAGAACAGAACCAAGAAAATCAGTCTGGAAACACACACATTTTGAAGAGCTAATGAGTCCCTGGAATGATGTAGATGATTACCACCATCTTCAGTAATTTTGCTATTTAATTTTATTAGTCACAATACATAAAATAACCAGTTGTATTTCTAAGTGTTCAAAATGTAATAACTACATCATTCAAATATATTATTTAAAATACAGATACAACACAGCATATAATTGTGCATATATTTCAATACAGTCAATAAATTAATAAATCAATCATTACCCAGCACCAAGATAAAGTGATCTTAGAAGCTGCTCTATAGTCTATATAAAAGGTTTACAATTTTACTACTTAAGAATTGGTCCTATGGAGGTGTTATCACACCATTTATATTTTCTTCAACACTTATGATATTGCTATCACACTCTTAAAATAAGAAAACATCTACCATGAACCAGAACAAGCTAAAAGTTATACCCCATTTGGACAAAAAGAAAAAAAAAATTCTCCAAGGTTCATATTCTTTTTACAATACAATTAAATGCGGATGGAGGGGAGCAACACAGTGACCAGATATTACAAAGTGTGTGGGGTCATCTGAAATCATGTATCTGTAAGATATCTAAAAGCTCTGAATTTTTTTAAGTCCCTGAAAACAGACCAGTGCCTTCAAAACAAGGTTATGTTTTAAATTTTATATTAAATTTGTGATTTATTATTAGGTTATTATGTTGAAGATTACATTTTGTGCTAAGAATTGACTTATGGATGAATTTAATGAGGCAAAATAGGTACAGCAGACATGAAATGATAGTTCTACATTGTACTCTGGAAGCTATTTGATATTTCTGACACAGTACAAAAGCCAGCTTCTCTGTAGATTGATCATGGTTCAGTTAACATCACTGAATATCTAATACCTCCAACTCAATTAATTCTCACCTGATTAAGATCAGACTGATATTCAAACTAAATCATCTCTCCAGTCAAGTAGAAATCAATATTTCTTATTTTACTTTTAAATTATCGCAACAAATAAAATATACACATCATCAGTGTGCCAGGAGTGGCTTTCCTAGCCAGGCCTACTATGGCATGCATAACAGAGCTGATTAAAGAATTATTCCAATCTGAGCAAAAACATATAGGAAAAAACAAGATTAATCTCAACATGGTGAGATGGAAAGAAGTAATTATAGGGCAAGGAGAAGATTGACACAGCATAAACTCTTACTCTCTGAAAGTTTTCTTCATTTTTTGTCAGACTTTTTCAGCTATTCCATCCACCTTTATACCAACTACACCATGCTTATCATCCCATATTAAAGAGTGACCCTTTCCCCCTCTACAAGGGCTCTACAGTGAATTCAAAACATCTTCCTTAACACACTCCTAGCAAACACTTGACTAGTAATGCAGGATGTAGAAAAACCAAACTGCACTAAAAAAGAGAGAGATTTGTTATAACAGCGGTATACTGAAGTTTACAGGAGTACGGGGAAAATATCCCAGGTGTGTCACACTATGCGTATATCTGTCAAAACAGCAAACAACTACAAACAAAGGGAAACAACTTTTGAATCAGAAGTGGATTCCAGATCCTCTTTGCTTTCTGGACCTCTACTCTGCCTCCAGTCATATTACTTCGTTCATCCTTGATCTGTATCCTGGTAACTGAATGTTCACAAAAACATTTTCTCTTTCTTCAATACTGGTTTACCCTTTAATCTTTCAAAAAGCAGCACTGAGACACAAACCATTCTGCTGTACTTATGAAGCTAATGTCCTCATTAACAGGTATAACCATTCTGAAGGGAAGAATATAGCAAGTTGTCTGAGCACAACTCTTCAGCTATCCCAAAAAGTTTACCTTGCTGACAGGAGAAGAAAGAAGCAGTTGTTAACCAAATAAAGGATCACCTGTCTTCCCAGAAAAGGAATCAACCTAGAGAGAGCAGTGAGCAAGGATGTGGACAACTCACCAGGACAAAGACAACCAAGAAAAAATTACCGAAACAGTAGCACTGAAAACCAAAATCAAAACAGACAGCAGGCCTTGGAGACAAAACTAATTGAAGGGATTAAATACAAGGGCAAAGCTGTCTCATAGACCCTTCCACTGAAAGAGTTTTTTTGGGAGTGTGTTTCTATTGGAGAACTTTGAAAAATTACTTTTTCTGAAACATCCACAATCCTGATACAGTATGGCTACTGGTCATGCTGCCTTGAGATTTGGAGAACTCTATTTTTTCTGGTTCTTATATGAGCACGACTACGTTCAAAAGAAGAGTAACAGGACAAGCCACTGATTCATTTTCCTCCCAATATATATTTTTAAAAAATCTTTATATGCAATCCCTCAGTGCTACTTCAATTTGAAAAAAAAATACAGCACATAATAAACAAGAATACATTAACACGCTTAGAAAAATAAAGACTACAGTGTAAATACAGTAATGGTGAATCCAATTGTCGTTTTTTGGAGTGGGAAATCCATACATAGGATAACATGACAAATAAGACTCTCTGACTGCCAGTTGCATCACTTCAGATAACATAAAATGTTCTCCTTAGAGAAGGTACATTTTAGTAAAATACACAGTAAAGATGAAAGCACAGCTGGACAGAGTTTACTCTACAGAAGTGTATCTGATTAAATGTCTGAGTCCACTACAGACAGTAAAAACACAGTCCAACAGGCAATAAGCCCAGGTCACTACAGTCACTCTTGACAGAGGCCACATGGTTCCCATGTGCAGGCTGTTATGCTGACATCATGCAAACCCAAGAAATTTCCTGCACCTGCTATCCCAAAGAGCAGTGGAGATAATCCTAATGAGGGTAGCACAGGCTGCTGTTCCTCATTATCTTTTCAATATAAAGAGATGAAGAGATCTAGAAAATATTTTCTGGCAATCTCTATCTCAAAGCTGGCACTTCCCTTACACAAACCCCTTGCAGGAGCTTAAAACAGTCAATATAACTAGTAGCAGTGCCACTTCCCTTCCTGCCCCAAATCGGAGGCTATCATAGTGAAGATATGTTTGACCTAACTGTCAAATCTAGTAACAAGCAAAACATTAATGGATGGGAAGAAAAACAATACAGAGTCATGTTTCTTATCTGAAACATGAGATCTCATTCTGTCTTCTAGGGAACCGTCCAAAACACTGATCAGTATTGTCTAGTATCCAGCAGTACCAAGTATCTGTATTATGAATGTGTTCGGACATCAAGCCCAAAGTCACAGCAACCTTGAGTGTGCACAGCTGGGACACAATCCATGTGTGGAAATCAGATTCTGTGTATACCGGCTTCCCTGCAAGAGGCTGTGAATCTATGACCAACTTCAAAGCTAAAATATGACCAGTACCAGTCTTAAGTCTTGAGTTTCTCAGTAGCAACCACAGTTCTGGCAAAAGATGAAATAGTATAACATGTCACTTTGCTATGGCTTTAGGAATAACTGAATAAGCAAAAGTTGGAATGAAATTAATACATGCTTTTAGCTTGTTTTGTTATGTTATTTGACATGCTTTTAGTCTACTGAAATTATTTTGTTGTTGTACTTGTTGTTATTGTCGTTCTTGTTGTTGTGTGCCGTCAAGTTGCTTCGCAGTTATGGTGACACATGAAGGGTTTTTTGGCAAGATTTTCACAGGGGGTTTGCCATGCATTCTTCTTGGGCTGAGAGAACATGACTTCTCCAAGGTCACCCAGCGGGTTTCCATGGCAAAGCAGAGAACTGAACCCTGGTCTCCAGTATTGTAGTCTAATGCTCAAACCACTGTATCACACTAAATTTCAAACTGTTTTAAATTGTTTAAATTAATTTTATTTGTACACCACTCTGGGATCTAATGATACAGGATGGGTTAACAAATTCTTAATAAATGAATAAACACATAAATAAAAAGAATAAAAAGAATAAATTAAGTAGCTAATGCACTTGATCTATCCTCATGCGTCCTACTAACACCTATGTCAGGGATTTCCAAACGGTGTGTTGTGACACGTTAGTGTGTCACCTGAAGCGTGTAGATGTGTTGCCTCCCCAGGCTGAGAAAGACCCCCCCCAAGCCTCTCCTGCTGCCACCGACACTGCAATGGGCCAAGATCAGGTGGGGAGAACTGCTTTTTCCGCTGCTGCCGCCCTCGCTGGGATTTTTCTTTGGTGAGGGCATCTTTCCTTGGGGTCTTTGCTTGGTGAGGTCGATGGCAGCAAGCCAGGATCAGGAAGGGGGGCTGCCTTTCCTGCTGCTGCCGCCATCGCCAGGGTCTTACCTTGGCAAGGCAACAGCAGGGAGCCAGGATTGGGTAGGGAGTCTGCCTTTCCTGCTGTTTAACCTCTTGTTTGCTACTAAAACTGAATTACTGTCTTGTGAAATGATACATGTCCAAAAAGTGTGTCACCAACATGAAAAGTTTAGAAAGCTCTGACCTATGTTAACATGTATGTGCACAATAACAGTTTCCTTGGGCCACAATATCCTGTCTTATTTAGGCAATCTCTGTTCCAAATTTTTGAAACTGAAGACTTCTCTTACATCCAAAGTGACCAAAACAATGTTAAAAAAGATTCAAAATATCTTAAAAATGTGCACAGCTGTATTTTAAAACCAATCTTGCACCACAAAATCACACTCTTGCAAGAGCTGGTACAGTAAAGGGGATGGTGGTAAAAGTAAAAAGTCCCTCATTTAAACTTTGCCTAAGCTAATAATTCACTTTAGGTACAGCCTCAAGCGTTACTAAACAGGTCACCAGTATCTCCAGCATTTACCCCTCCAATATATTTAGAGAGTGAAAGAACATGCCTCTTTCCTTCGCACTCTTTCTTAGTAGACTAAACAGGCCCACTGGGGTCATCATTCATAAAAATATTCATTTTATAGACTCCTTCTTCTTCATGTCTCAACACCTGTAAAAACGAAGCAGGCTTTGTCAAGAAGCAGGTCTGAATTATGTGACAAACACAGACCTTTTTTAGCCTATTACACTGGCCTGCTGCAGAAAGAACTGAAACCTCTAAGAGCACCATATACATTTCAAATTGGTTTCCCAAATCCATATTAAGAATTCTTGACATCAGGCATCACAGCAACCGACTCCAGAAGAGGCAGAACGAGAACACGTATAACATTGCCCTACAGCTATCACCCATCAGTGCATATTGGTATATTAACCTATGTTGAACTCAAATATAGCAATGTAGCCTTAGTCTCAGTTTTCCCATATCCTGTAAGTACAACTGTCCCACTTGGAAAAGAGCAGTTGGACAACAGTAGGTGTGATTCAGATTCTAAAATGCCAACAGTTTACTGCAATGAGACTTGTATGTAGTTTCACCCTAATCTAGTCTGCAATAAGGGAGGAAAAGCAGACTTCAAACAGCCCAGTGTCAGTATCCTAGGCAAAAAAACTGGGCACACTTTGTGGTGAACACACCCCTTTTCACCACAAGATGGGGATAAAGCAGATTAAATTTAACTGATATCTTTAGTATATATACAAACCCTTCAGTACGCCACATTCATGACAATACTAGGAATGGAAAAGAAAACATGTTTTAATGAATTTGTGTTTTGCTAGACTATTAATGAAAATACATCATATCTTTCACTATCTTCAGGAACAAACATGAATCACCTTTTTTTCCTTTTTAAATTAGAGGCAATTAACTATGCATATATTTGAAAAACATGCATAAACATATTTTTGTTAATAGGGAATATGTATAAAAATGTATACATTAGGAAAACGTGTACCAAAATACACATGTATTCCTCTGCAGGAAGAACAAAAAAGCCTCACAGCCCTTGATGGGATGAGAATACAGGTCGGATTCTTAGAACTGCAACAAAACAAAACTGGCTGATTTTCAAATCCCTAGCCAGCACCAGTACTGTAGTCTGATACTTACTCTCATGAGAGAACAGTTCCTTTCAAAGCAAAATGTGGAAGATAGCTCCCTACTTTTCCATTTAGCTGAAACAGAAGTATCTCACAGAGTCCTCTTCTAATGGGGCTCCTGGGATTTAAAAAGACAGACATCTTCAAGTCTGTCACAGGCTTTTGTGCACAAATCAAGAATCACACAAAGGATGTGTGATTCTTGATCTATGTACCCATTTCATTAAGAAAAGGGCAGCAGGAAGTATAAGGCACACCTTTGACCAATTTAAAATAAATATGTTTCCAAAACTACAACCTTCTCAACTTTCTGTAGAAGCACATCACTCAAGCCCTTTGGCCTAAATATACACAGTTATTGTGCCTTCCTAAATGAGCCTTCCGAGTTTACATATGCACTGAATGGCATCCTTGACTGCTTTGTGTCAGGTATTGGTCTCTGAGCCACAACTGAACAGGAAATGTGCTTCCTTCCTCTTAAATCTAGTTTGTCTTAAAGCTGCCCGCAACTCCCAAGTGAACTGCTCTCCCTCATTTAATAGCCAAGCAAGAGAGATAAGACAAACATTACCAAATGGTAAAATACTGGCAAATCAGGTTAAACATGAAAATCAGAATCCTGTTCATACTGCATGGTATTTCAGGTGCTGCAGAGCATGTATGTAGCCCAGAACATGGGAAGATATTGAATATGGACTGGTTTGCATGTGACAACGAAAGGCCAGCAAAGTATTTGCAAACAACTATGTATTCTCATTCCAGACAATGAAAAACTAATTTGTGCATCTCCACTATGGGAAATACCAGGGTTCATGATGTCAAAGAGATGATGTTGGAAGAACATGCATCCTTCTGTAAAGACAATGCTGCAGTTCCCACTTTGCACAATACTCAGAAGCAAGAGCTGTGACTACCTGAGCAACTTACACACACCCTGCTGGCATTTCTTGAGAGATGCCATGTGAAATGGCTTCAAAACCAAAACAAAAGATGGCAGAGAAAAGCAGGCAAGTCAGACTTGGATGACTCAAGCATATCAAATAAAATGAAGAATAAATGAAGAATAAGATAAAATAATAAATCAATATCATTGGGCACAGGGACCAGAACATGACCAGAAGGAAAGGCGATCCCATGTGGAACTGGAAAAAAATTAAGTAACACCCCCACTCCCCGCAAGTAGGAAAAGCATACCAAATCAGGAGGTATGCAGAACATTATCTGTGATAGAACCTCTATCCAGGTTGGCCCTGCAGTTCCAATCCTTGCCTTTTTACCTTTAAGATTCCTTCCTGGATCTGGTAACTTGGATTCAAGGTGACAACTATGCTGGATAGATAAACGTGTTGATCAATGGGTTCTGCGTGGTAAAGTATGACCAGCTTTCTCTGTTAATTTTTAAAGTAGCCAAACAGGGATTCAGAAAATAAAAACAGTAAAAAATTATTACAGAAGATATAAAACAAACATTTAGCTTTATGCCGGTTCTACACACAGTACACAGTAAAACTTCAGTTCCAAACTCTTCTTCCTGAAATCTCACCATATGCTCAGCTCCCCAAAAACCTTACTGGGATCTTATCAACTATCTTCCTAACTGGCCTTACCTCTATTTATAATTAGCCCTCTTTCTGACTGGCCTTATCTAACAGTTTTGTAGACAAGCCTCTAGGCCAGTGGCTCTCAACCTGTGGGTCCCCAGATGTTTGTGGACTTCAGCTCCCAGAAGCCCCAGCCACTATGGTCAATGCTCAGGGCTTCTGGGAGCTGAAGTCCACGAACATCTGGGGACCCACAGGTTGAGAACCACTGCTCTAGGCTATATCCTTTCCCCTCGTATTCCCCCTAGATAGCATTCTGAAGGCTATGACTGGTTGGCTCTTCCCAGGTTTGCCCAGACACTTGCTTCACAATATCTAACAAACACATAACTACTTTAAACATACTAGAAACATGGGGTCAGATTCAAATTAAGATAGTTTAACTTATGTTCTACTAAGAACAATGGGATGACTTAGTCATGATTTAGTTCCCTTTTAAATCAGTGCAACTTACATGAGATTAGCATACTCTACATCCAGCCCAATACATGTACTGAAGTTCTTTCCTAAACTATAGTTTCACAATGGACTTTAGAAAAGATGGCACTTGAGTCACCTTCTGGTTATAAAATATAAACAGGAGACTGTTAAAAATTCTTTTGAATTCACACTCTTTGTTTTATACCATTATTTGATCAACTGTTGAAAAATTCAATACTGAGAAAACCTAGATGATACTTATAACTGCCTGTGTGGCAAAAGCCAAGAGAAAATCCCACTAAATATACTACAATCCTAATACACATTAGATATCTGCTATCATTATACTGTTTGCATGTATTAAGCTCAAGATCTGTTAAAAAACATTCCACGACAAAACTAACTTTAAAAAAAATAACAAGCATATATACTTATCTGTCATAATAAATGGTTCTGGTCTCAGAAGCTATTGTAAATTAGCTAAGAAGTGATTCAACATTCTTAAAATTAAATGTTTCTAATGGTTCTAGATATTTAGCTATAATGTGTGTATATTTTAATATCGGATGGAGATCCTTTTCAAAATAAGACACAACTGAGCGATGTATGTTCCAGTATACGGCTTGATTAATACAAAACCTCTAGAGGGCAACTAAGTTGCAGACTTTGTCTTCCTACATAAATACTTTTAAAAATATTTTCTTTTTAAATGCCACCCAGTTTTGCTGCTGTTTGTTTCCAGAAATCTTAAAACCACCAGGGTCTATTCAGAAGCTAAAAATAAACTGGTTCTATAATTGAATGCGATTCAATGCACAACAGCGACACACCAAGAAGTAAAGTTTTGTTTGTCTCCTGATTCTCTATAGACTGCAACATCTAACACAACATTCTCCAACTTAGTGACTTCTACATACCTTGGTCTAGAAATCACATTTTCTGCAGTACAGTACAGTGCGATGCTAGCTGAGAATGACAGGAATGCTGGTCCAGCACTTCAGGAGGGCACCACATTTGGGAAGGCTTATCTAACATGTCAGTTCATCTTTAAACCAGCATAATGGATTAGAAGCTACTTGGAAAAACAAAGAATCTCAGACAATTAGTACTGGAAAACAAATATAACTACACAAAATCCCACAGATTTCTGTAAAGACTCCTGTTCTCCATGAGAAGCCATTGATTTAGGCACATCCACACAGCATGGAGTGGAAGTATGTGGCCTCTCAGACTGTCCCACTAAAATTTTCACCATCCTTACCACTGATGGGATCTACAGTCCAACAATGTCTGGAGGCTCACATTTCCTATCTCTTCCATAGATTCTGATTTAAAAAATACTATCTCAGAGGAAGGCAATGGCAAATCTCATTTATGCCAAGAAAACTCTATAATAGTGTTACCGTAAGTTGAAGCTGACCTGATGATGCATAACACAACAAAAACAATGATGCCTTTCCTTTTGTGCCTGTTTCCTGCTGAAATGCAATAGGCCTTATGGATTATAGTCAGAAATATTTCCTTCTGATAGAAAGTTGACTACTGTTCCCCCCTCTTTCTCTCTGTGCATGCATGTGTGTTTGAGAGAGACAAAGAGAGAGAGACCTTAAAAAGCTAATGCAATTAGAGCAAGACTCTTCAAAGGTATTTCATATTATAAAACCATGCTACCTTACTTAAAACCATATAAAACAGAGATTAAACACAATTTGTTGAGAAGAATGATGCTATGCAGAATCCTATTTCAGTATTGCTTACAAAATTTTAATTTTACAATGAATACATGCATGTTCTGCCAATGAATAACCTATACGCTGTATTTTTAAAAACTGTACTTTCTTTAAAGCTCATACACTGAACCACTTCAGATGATCAAATCATTAGATGCCTTTCCAAAAAGAGCTGTATAAGAACCAGGTCATACACACTGCACACGAACTAAGAACTGCTCAGAGGCAGTGCTGCCTGCTTGGGTAGGGCAGACAAATGTAGGCTGAAGCCAGGGATCGAGTCATTAGTACCCATGTCCAAGACTGAAGGGGAAGAGCGAAGAAAGACTTCAAGAGAAGATCATTTCTCAGGATGCAAACTAATACAAACAGGGATGCCACTTGACAGAAATCAAGATAGAAAGGAGAGGTGTCTGAGCAACATAACACACTGCATAATCCTGAAGTCACATTTTTCTTTCTGCTCCAGCCAGCAAAACTCATTGCACAGAAAAGAATACCAAAGTAAAGCAGCTAGTGACTTCTTGACAAAGATCTTGGCTGAGAGTAAAGACCCCAGGTGAGAGCAAAAGGGCAGAAGAATAGGATGGCAACACACCACACTACTCCCTTTAAAGACACATTTTTCTGTGCTACATGCTGTGCCGCCCTTATCTGAAATGCTTGGAACTAGAAGTATTCCATATTTCAGATTTATGAATACAGTATCTGTTCTGGAATAGCCTCATATCTCATTCCTTTGCTATTTGTGTTGTGTGTAAGACATGAGGTTGGAAAGAGACTGAGGATCTGTGGAATGGCCAGAATCTAAGTGCAGTGCTTGATACAAATCTGTCTCCTTCTGCTTTGGAGGCACTGGTTGAAATGCTCCTTAGATCTGAGAGACAAATGAGCAGGAGCACTAAAGCAGCTGCCTCAAAGGCGGAAATGGGCAGCTGGCAGGCCGAAGAAAGAGACTGAGGGTCTGGGACATGAACAAGCTGGAGCACTGCAACCACTGACTCGAAGGTTGAAGTGAGTGGCTGGCTGCAAAAAAATTCAGTTTTCAGAGATTTTCAGATTTCAAATTTTTGGATAAAGGAGGCTCAAACCTGTAGAAGTCAATGAGCTAGCAGAACCCTTCAGAGCAGTGTTACATTGGCTGCTGATCCCTGATGAGCTTGTATAAAAGAAACAAACAACTGTAGCTATTGGGCAGAAATTACTGGTCTTTGAACTATGGAGAGAAAAATAACAGCCAGTCCATATCAAACAGCTTGGGAACCAGCTCTCTGGAGCGTAGCTAAGGGTACACTGGACAGACACTCAGGAGATCTACGTGTGTGTGTGTGTGTGTGCGCGCGTGTGTGTAAAGAGCAGGAAAATTCCTTGGCTGTGGAGGTTTTCAGTGAACACTCTCTTAACAAATAACTGTGTCCTCAGTGGAAAACAAAGCTCAGGAAGAGTGTTCCTTCAGAATGCTCTGCACTAATTAAGGAGTTCAAAATAGCTGTTTTCAAGAGAAAATCCTGTGCCACAAGGAGGGAAAGAAGGCAAAGGCAGATCATATTGTGGAACAGAGGTTAACTTTCCTCAACGCAAATGATTTGTTGGTGTAAATGTCTTATGTCTTGGGATAATGGAAGAGAGAATGGAAGGGTGTTGGTTCCCTCCATTCCAAATAACCTCTACCATGGACAAGAAAATTTGTGAATGCTGTCATGGTATGTCACATATGATTGTTGGACATCTGAGTGTCTGCTTTTCTTTACACTTACAGGTTAATATTATGCTTGTTAACATTATACATAACATTAAGAAGTTGGAACAGTACAATATAATAGACTTTTCTAACTAAAAGAATGCAATACACTTCTTTTTAAATATCTAAAGCAAAATCTGAAGGGGAATGATGAGGCCTTGATAAGACTGACGACATTATTTGTTGGAAAGCCACTCAATGGGCTAATAGTTTTAAACGCATAATGGCTACTGGATGGGTTTTCTGGATTAGACAGATTATCTAGACCCATTTCAGTCTGGTTTCAGGAGTTGTTATGGGACAGAAACAGCTTTGGTCACGGTGGTAGATGACCTTGCCAAGAGCCAGACGGGGAGAGATTGTCCCAGTTGGTTCTGATGGACTTTCTGGTGGCCTTCAACACTGTTGACCATGGTATCCTTTTGGGTCACCTTACTGGTATGAGACTTAGGGCCACTGTTTTACAGTGGCTCTATTCTGTCCTGGAAAGTTGAACCCAGAAGATGGTGCAGAGAGACTCCTGTTCAGCCCCTCAGCCATTGGTCTTTGGGGTCCTGCAGGGCTCAGTTCTGTCCCCCATGCTATTTAACATATACATGAAGCCGCTGGGAGAGTATCTCCAGAGTTTTGGGGCTTGGTGCCACCAGTAGGGGAATGACATATCAAGGCAGATCAGGGAATAGGGATTCAGCCTGTGCTGGATGGGGTTACACTCTCCCTGAAGACACAAGTCTGCAGCTTGGGTGTGCTCCTGGATTCAACTCTGAGCCTAAAAGCTCAGGTTTCAGCAGTGGCTAGGAGTGCATTTGCACAGTTAAAGCTTGTGTGCCTGCTGTGCCCATTCCTTGAGACATCAGATCTGGCCTTGGGGACATATGCCTTAGTTACATCTCAGTTGAATTATTATAATGCACTTTATGTGCGGCTGCCTTTGAAGAGTGTCGGGAAACACAACTCCTTTGTCATAATAGCTCCTCGGCTGCCCATCTGTTTCTGGGCACAATTCAAGGTGCTGGCTTTGACCTCTAAAAGTCCACACAGCTCAGGTCCAAGTTAACTGACGGATCGTATTTTCCCTTACAAACCAGCCTGTGCTTTGAGATCTGCCAGGGAGGCCCTTCTCTCTGTTCCACCACCTCACAGGTGTTATCTAGTGGGAACATGGGAGAGGGTTTTTTCAGTGGCTGCCTCAAGCTCTGGAACTCTCCTCCTAGAAACTGGCACCTTCCCTACTTTCTTTTCAAAGACAAGTAAAGGCTTCTCTGTTTTAGACAGACATCTGATGATTGTCTATATAGGGCCCATCCCACTAAATAATTTGATAGATCTTGCCAACTGTTGTACTGGTGTGTGTGTGTGGACAGATGTGTGCGCGCATTTTAATAATGTATGTTTTAATTTTTTTATTGTTTAATCTCATTTCAACTTATGTATCTTATGGATTTTAAGGATATGTTTTTAAATTTGTTGTAAGCTGCTCTGAGTCTCAAATTCAGAAAAAGGCAGGATAGAAATACAAATGTAGTAATAATAATAGTAACAGCATCAACAACAATTTAAATTGATAGCTCTTTGGTCAAATGCACCAGCAGTTCTTTCAGCTCTGAAATAAATAATTTTGCATAAAAGATACACTGGACTCAACAGGGGAAAAACAAACCATTTTTAGTGTGAAAGCAACCTTAGGGCAGTGTTAATAATTTATACTACATATAAATATTTACACATACATAAAGGGAATATAGTTATGACCTTCTGGGTAAAATTTATTTATATACACACAGAGTGCTAACCACATTAGTCTACATTGCAAAAAGAAAAGAGGAAGGGAAGCGGGCAGATTCATTTAGCATAAAGCATATGGAATTGTTATGAAGCAGTTCTGGAAATAAGCCCCTTCATTTTCTTATTTTCATATTACTCTTCTAAGCATTCATCAGCAATATGCTGTCATGTGGAACTATCATAGCTAAATGACACTGTTATATTATTTTTTAGAGCATCACAATGGCATATGGCTCAGTATTCGCAGATATTTCTGTTCTCATTTTAATGCGTAATATTAATTGCCCTTAAACAAAACCAAGTAAAGCCCTCAAACGAGGAGCAGCAACAAACTAAACTGATGTAAACAAATATGATCGGCGGAGCAGTGTTGAAGAATCAGCAGATGCCATCTCTATGTTCCAGATTCTTTTTGGTCAAATGTTATCACTAGGACAGTTCCTTAATGTTTTTCCTGAGTGGAAACACTAAAGGCACGCTATACAGCTCACTGGTAGAACATACGTTCTACATATATACTAATATTCCAGACTCTGTTCCTGCCATCTTTGGCTAAAGTGAAAGAGAATTCAAGATCTGGAGATATACATGTCAAAAATAAGCAAGAAAAAGACAATGTATCTTTAACATGATTACATAAAGAGAAGGCCAAAAATAAAGCAGGGGGAAAAAAGTCAGGCAGGATATCTTCAGCATGACTGTGTAAAGAAAATGCCAAGGGGAAGCAAGGAAGCTTTACTTACTTACAGCTCTGACATGTAAATCTGAGGCAGAACCTCACCATCACTAAGTCCTAGTGCTTATTGGGAAGGATTGTATGAAGTCACTGAAGTTATACAATCACTTGACTCCTGCATCATTTCAGTCATTTGCTACATTTATTAGTTTTTACCAGAATGCTGAAGGAAGAGGGGTAAGGGTTTGGGCTGCTGTTGATCATCATCTAAGTTTGGTCTCTGAGGTTTTTTTTTCTTTTTTAAATTTCCTAAAGTTTTGTTTTATTGAAAAGCCCAGCTTGATCCTCTGCCTTTCTTGTTAATCCGTTGAGTAGTGATCCATCTAAGAGTCTATGGCCATTTCCACACTAGACTATTACAGTGCTATTATTCCACTTTCAACATGAGGCCCCTCCCTAAATTGCATATCCCAGAATTCCACACGATGTTGAAAGTGGAATAATAGCACTGTAACAGTCTAGTGTGGAAATGGCTTACGTGTGTGTTTTACACAGCACAGCTTACACACACCTAAGCACTTCCACTGCTTTCTCAGTGTGATTAATTTTTTTAAAATGATCTCTCTAGTACTTTTCTGTGTACCTGCTCTCTCATACACATGCAATTTATTTAATTCACAAAACAGAGATGTTATTACATTGTACGTTTAATTCATACTGTGAAGCAAGGTAAAACATGATTGCTTCTTGCCCACATACTTGAATAAGCAAACTAGTACTTTCAATTTTCACTGGGTCCCCTCGTTAAATCTGCATATCATGTATAATTTTAACCATTATTATTACTACTGATTTTTAACTTAATCAGTCATGAGGCATCTCTGCAATAATAATACAAATCTACATGGCTTGAAGGAAGCAGAGTACTTTGCCTTCACACACCCCCGCCCCCCAGTAAGCCTTGAAAGAGGCAGCAGTAATTCTGGTGGAAGTGAAAGTAAGCCCGCTCCACCCCATAGCCAGAGCAGTCTCAGGGTGGCAAAAGTGGAAGGAAGTCCTTTCCACCATGAGAAGGCCTACTCGACCCTAAAGACTTGAGGCAGGAAGGAGGTAGCAACAGCACTTACAGCTGCACCACCACCACTGAGATGGACCACAAGACTATTCTGGAGAAACAGAAAAAGTGCAGTATTGTCTGGATCATTCTGAAGTGGCAACAGATCCCTGGATTTCTGTGTGCATTCACTGTAAGCAGGAAATGAGCACAGGGGAATTGCTAGGGTATTACAGCAGCAGCCACCTGCTCAAGCATGTTAAGAGGCACTATCAAGCAATCTTGCTCAGGACAGATACAGAAATACCTAGCAGCAAGGCAGCAGAAGTAAGCCTTGTGAGAAAGGAAGAAAGAGTGCTGAATCCCTTGGCAGAAGCAGAAGAGGCTTAGGCAGGCAACGCCAGAAGAGATGAAGTGGGGAAGGTATGGGGTCATGAGACAGAAGTTTCCAACACCAGCCCAGATCACCAAATACTATACGGGGGAGCTGGAAGATTCAGAGGGATTTCCCCCTAAGAAATCCCCCCCAGATTTCACTGCTGGTAACCATCCTTTTGTCATCCCTCCCACTTCCTTGTGCTAAATCACTGAATCTCATCAGTTGGACTGCTTAGAATAAAACAGAAACACTTTCTTCTTAAGTAGGCTGCCAGTTCATTATCATTATCAAATCTAATCCCCAGTTAAACTTTAACAGACTCAGCTGACTGATCCTCTGTATCTCCCATCTTGCCTCAAGAAAAAAGCAGCACAGGAAGAATGAAGCTCTGCCTGCCCATCTTTGCCAAGTGCTGCTGTCTGACTGTGTGTCTAGCGCCACTGGTCTTCCATGGTGCAGTTCTTCAGCTGTGTTGGTTGGGGGTCTTTTAGTGCTATAGTGGGGCAAGTGGGAGTGGGGAGAATAAGGGGAAAGTTGAGGGATAAAAGCAGCATGAATTGCTGAGCTTGAAAAGTCAACTATTTTCAAAAATTATTTTTGGTTTTGTAAAACAGAAAACTTTGCAGGTATAGGAAGCATACGACTCTCCTGTTACAACAGCTTCAATGGCTACCAATCTGCTTCTGAGCTCAATTCAAAGAGCTTGTTATGACTTTCAAAGTTCAATATGGCTTGGGTTTGAATTGTATTCTCCCATACAAGCCTCCCCAGATTTTCAGGTCTTCAGGGGAGGCCCTCTGCCCCATCTATAGGCACATTTGGTGGAACTGCCTGAGACAACAGTCTTGGTGGCAGCTCCTAAGTTCTGGAATGTCCTTTCCAGAGTGCCCAGACTAGTGCCTTCCGTTATGTCATTTAGGCAACAGACAAGGACTTTTTGCTTGTTTCAATACTTTTTACAGGGAAAGGGCTTTTAAAGTCACAATATACTGCTCTTACATTTCCTTTGTAATGGATACGTTTTCAGGTGTTTATATATATATTGCATTTATTTTAATTTGTAAGTCACCTTGACTCCCAGTTTTGGGGGAAAAGGCATGGTATAAACAAAATAATAAGAAGAAATTAACAGGAAATTGTTCTAAATTTTGCTCAAATTTTAATTATATTTTAACTTTTTGTATGTTTTATTGATGATGGGTATCAATTGTCTCCATTTTTATTTTTGTAAGATGCCCTGAGTTCCAGAGGTGGCAGAAAGGAAAATATTGGTGGAAATATTAACAAAGCTACCTGTATGAAATCTACTGGGCTAATCAATTAAGGGTGTGCCATGTCTCCAAATGTCATGCAGATACATAACAAAAAGAAGAAGAAAAGGCAAAAAAAAAAAAGATTACAGCCATCTTGGTTTCTCAAGGCAAGTCGATGAGGGAAGACTGGTGATCTAAAATTCTGAATCCAAGTTTGGGGAACAAATCAGATTTGGGCTGCATCAATCTGGAATGAATCACTAAATTGGGTTCTAAACTGAATTTGGGCCCTTTAGCTCTAATGAAAATCATGACCCCTAAGCTAAGTCCTTGTTAGCCTGGATCAGGTCTCCATTGCCAGAAAGAAAGAAAAAAGAACAAAGGACTAAGTAAACATATTCTCAGATATTCAGCATGGTGTAGTGGTTTGAGTATTGGACAACAACTATGGAGATGAGGGTTTGAATCTCCACTCAGCCCTCACATTCTCTCAGCTGCAAAGAAAGGCAAAGGCAAACTTGCTCTGAACAAATGTTGCCAAGAAAATCTTGCAGCAGGTGCATGTTGGGGTTGCCACAAGTCAGAAAAATTACTTCAAGGCACACAACAACAAATTCTGCAACATTTCTACAGATTGACTGAACTGAGCTCATGGGCCACACTTTGAGAACCTATGCTAGGTGATAATGATCGCAATAAGACAAGTAAATGAGCATACTAGGCACATGAGTTGCACGCGAATAATAATTTTATAAAGACAAGATACTCATATTTTAAAAAGAGCTGAAAATTTCCTACAAACAGTCATTTTGCAAAACTCAGTATCTTTGCCATCTTAAACACATAAGCTCTGTAGACTAGGGACACGGAACCCATCAGCCTCTAAGTGCTGTTGAATTCCAGCCTCCCGGGCAGCATGGTTAAAGGCCAAGAATGACAGGAATTGTGATCCAACTTCATCTGGGGACCCACAGGTCCCCAGTATTGGTACAGAAAGTGTCATTCGTGAGAAACATAAGAACACCAAATAGGTTTTTAATCCAGAAACACAGCATTGTCTTCCTATGGATTGGTTGCTCTGTTCTCAAGGGCCTATCTTGTGACTATTTACCAAGCTATTTTTTAAAAATTGAACAGACCTTACTTACATAAGTACACAAGCATAGGATTAAGCCTCATGCATTTTTTGGCTGCAAGGAATATTCTAGCTCCTGAACCTAGATAGCCATGTTAACACATCACCACACTGCTCACATATCATCAGAATAACTAATGATGAAGATGTACTTAATTAGCAAGCTACTATTTAAGCCTCAGGAGTTGGCTATATCAAGAGTTCTTGCTGTGGATATTAATGCAAATATATTCAAGGAATGTGTCAGGATTAAACACCTCTCAGTTAATGGCAGTGTTTTAACTTGATGGCTTAACTACCTATATTATAATGATTAAGATAGTAATAGCATATTGACCTCAAATTACAGAAAGCTGAGTCTCAGTTAAAGCTCAAGACCAATGTCAATTGTTTAAAGAACCAAATGAAAGGATAATTTTGGAAATATAAGTAACTCTGCTATCATGTGTGCCTTTTTTGGAAATTAAACCACAAGTCTGGATAATTAGAGACATGCAGTTAAAACTTTATTGAATATAAAATTTAAGGCAGAGCTGGTAGGAATATAGCAACCTGGCTGAAATTGATATTCATTAGGATACTCCTTTATATGAATAGGAACCATTTGGACTTGGTAGTCTTTATAAGAGCCCCAGCTGGTAATGGTTGAAGGTTAATGCCTTACCCCATTCTGTTCAATTTTCTGTCCTAATTAATCATCTAAATCTATAGCTGTGAGCACCAAGTGTCTCTGCTCAAAAGAAACTAATTAATGCGAGCAAATTAGATCAAGTCCAAAGATCCAACAGCCAAACTCTTAAACACTCCTTGTTAATAGGAAGTGTAGCTGTCAATAACTGCTGTTGGTGGCTATAATGAGGCCCCTTTCTTTCACTGAAAGTGATTTCATTTCTCTTTGTCCTCACAAAAGCTGTTCCATTCCCGCTTTTAAAAAAAAAACCTCACATACACACACATACAGTGGCAGTAGTGATGTTAGCTGTCTGACCCATTTTTTGTGATCAGCTGGACTGAAACAACACATGAGTGAAACCACATAGGACATGTCTCTCCAATGATGTTTCGGGCAAGTTTCCTTGGGAGTCCTAATGCTGGCTTGCAAATATCAGGGTTTCCTTCACCATTAAATACAAATATCTAAATGAACTGTGATAACTACAGACAACAGTAACCACGGTAAAAGGAAATAAATGGATTCAAATGCTTCATCTCTCAATGGTGTTTTTTACCTAGGTTCTCTGAAAAGCTTCACGTATTACAATACATAAGAATACACACTAAAAATTTAGCATGAATGGTTGTCTATCCCATAACACAAGGCTACATGTGTTCATTGGGTGGATACTGTAAGACCTGCTCCCTGAATTAAGAAACTATGCCTGGATGATAAAAACATGTCAGATGGACCTAAATCCAATTGCTAGTCCTAACTAGAGTAGATCCATCAAATCAATGGGATCTGCATAAGTGCTGACATTGAATCAATTGCTAAACACTCAGCCTACTATAACTGGTACTAAGAAATGATCACAGTACAGAATGCAAATGACCTAATACTAAACATTTATTATATGAACCTATATATCGTAGTGTTGAAACAATGCCAGGTTCATTCTGCTGGCACCATGCTCAGTGCTTTACAACCTGCACTTTATGTGTGCATTTTTTAAAGGAGCTATGCAGAATTTTTTAAAATTATGTAAAAGTTTTAGCAATACTTTGACTTGGATTTTACACTAAACAGGAGATTTTGGGGAGATAGTATAGCCACACCCTTATCCAGTTTTGGTGGCTAGGTTCCACTTTGCTTAACCTGATTATGTGGATAAGTTGTTTGGAGAAGTAGGACAAGTGTTTCCATCTGGGCTGGTTACAGCGGCCAGATGAGAGCTGGTCAACTGTATCATGGAGACAGTGAATACTTCCTTGAAAAGAGAGTTGTGTTTCAATATCCCAAATAAATACAAAAATAAAGTAAGAAAGTAAGTAAGTAGGATCTTTGTTGAAGGAACCTTCAATGGACATCACCAATCTCAATCACTATGAGCGTATTTCTAATCTTCTTTTCTAAACTGAAGTTCTAGAGGGAATGGGGGCAGCACAACTCCAGGATGTCTTAGGCGAAACAGATTACTTGCTCTATTGCAGTATGGGTTTAGGCCTCATTTGGGGCATTTCATGAGGGTCCTTTTCTTTAGTTGGCTGAACGTTCCCACAAGGTGGTGCTGGGAGACTATTTTCAGCCTCATAGCTGAAATACTTCTCTTTTGCTTTTGACATCCACATGAAGCCACTGGGAAAAGCCATTTAAAATTCTGTGGTTGCGTCCCCCAATTCTGCTGATGACGTTCAGTTTCACCTTCCTTTCACAACCGATTGCAAAGGGGGTGGTTCACCTGGACCCAGGATGGACCCTACAAGGCCACATGCATCCTGGATGCTATGGCCATTTCCACACTACACTGTTATAGTGCTATTATTCCACTTTTAACATCCTGTGGAATCTTGGGGTTTGCATTTGGAGAGGGGCATTTAAAATCCTCCGCTGGAGAGCTCTTTGGCCTCAGTAAATTACAAACCCCAGAATTCTACAGGATGTTATAAGTGGAACAATAGCTCTATAATAGTATAATGTTGAAATAGCATATGACAAGGACAGGTTTAGAGCTTCCTAGGAAGGAGGATTTGGGAACATGGTGGAGAAGAGAACACAAGCTCATGGTGAGGCTAAGTTCATGCATGACACATGGTTTACTGTGATGTCCAAATTCAGTAAGTGGTCAGAGCAAACAGGGACACCATGACATGTACTTGTATCTTTTGAGTTTATGCAGTTAAGAGGGAGTGAAAGGAATATAAGCAAATTACAACTGGTTCTTCATTTAAATAACTTTCGCCAATTCTTGACATGAATAAATGCTTCCTGCAACCTGCCAATCTTCAGCCTACAACAAAAGATCCAGTTTTTATTATAAATGTCTGTTACTGAGGAGATCTTTTCTCCATTTGTCTCTCTTACCATCTCCTTTTTTCACCCCTTCCCTTCTCAAAAAACAATTAGAACCAAGCAAAACGAAAGAAACGGATGCTTAGCTTTCATTAAAGGACCCAGACAGCCAAGATCTACGTTCAATATAGAGCTAATCAGCGAATCTGCAGTACAGGACAATACATTGCTTGGATCTAAAAATTATCTAGCTTCAGATTTCTTCCTCCAAACTGGAGTGATTTAGAAACAATGTTTAAAATTCTAAAAAACGTGGGAAAGAATATATAATTAAAAAAACCTGTTTGACAATAAACTTGCACCTCAACCTCTTGGCACTGCATGTCCTCATGCCAAACTGTAATGTGTACTATAAAACCCCAAATGTTTGTTCCAAGACATTATCACTGTCCAAGTCTCTAGAGCACATTGCATGCAGTTAAGAGGACCTGGTACTTTTTTAATTAGGAAAGAGTAAAAACAATGGCCAGAAACCAATCCCAGCATGATGCTGCTAAGTATTTCACACATTTTCTTATCTACATTTCTGATGAGAGAACATAAGACATTTATAAAGTGCTACTTCAGCTGTCCTTGGGCATTTCAATAGGCAGTGCCAACATTTGTCCAAGCTTCAAGACTACTTTCTTTTCGCAGGTATTGATGTGTCAGGTGCAAGGGTCATGCTCTGGTGCAGGTGGCCCCTAAAGGGACAGATATGATTCCAGATACAGGTCTGTTGATTAAGTGTGTATTACTGAAACTATGGTTGACATTGGCCTTACTCTACTGCAGGGAAGCCTGAAGTGGTGTTTCATCCCATCATCTTTACTAAGTATCAATGCAGTCCCTGGGGAGAGGAAGAATGGTGGCATTTTGAAATGGCCTTTGCCAGAACTCTTACCTAATTCTAGCTGTAAAGCTCTGCCTAGCATTTATACTTACATGGAGCAATTCAGCCATACATCTATATCTGTAATTATCATGAAAACATATCTCAGTAATAATAAAAAATAGAATATTGGACCTGTACTCACTTGACAAATGAAGACCTAATAAAAGTGCAAGGATATTCTTATTTGTAATACCAAATTCTTGATGACAATATTTGAATGGCAAGACACAGCAACTAACTTTCCAACACTAACACTATTCCAATGTCTATTGGGTCTAACTCAATAATATGAACAGCATGTATTAAGAACTGTTGCTCCCTCAAGTTTAGAAAGACCTCTGTTTGTAACAGCATGTGATTTTTTCCTCAACTACATATCTTAATTCAAAATACTTCATTTTGTGATTAGTCAAACTAGGTTAGGATTTGAATTTCCTTTATATATCAAACACAAAGCTTGCCCCAGCAAAGGTGATAAGGAAAGAAATCAGCATACTAACTATTCCAGCCTTCCCAAGCTGCCAAAAACTTGCCAAAATAAAACTGCCCTATTTTTTTCCAGAACACACACTAATTTAAACTTTAAAGGCTCTGGGAAAAGAATTTTGAGACAGATTTAGTATGTAGGTGATATATTTAAGAGATTATCTCTTCTGGAACTTAAAAATCATAGTGGAATAGATGAATGGAAGCTATTGAAATATGTTAGGCTCTGATCAGTTAGGACTTTATTCAACATCAGAATCTTGAACAGATTTTGGAAAGCAAAAGAAGCCAGGGCAGATACAGTTGTAATGTATGGCCAATGATACATCCTGTTTAAAAGGGTAAAGCATATTGCATCAGCTGAAATATCCACATAACAATCAAGGCCAACCCTACATAAAGTATACTTCAGTCGTCTCAACACTGTAACGGTAGAACAGATGGTTGCTACGTCGCAATCCACTATTAGTCCCAACTAGACTAGATCCCCTGAATAAATGGAACTTACATAGTTCCCATTGATGTGAGACTAACAACTGGATTTAGACCTATGTCTCCATTTATTAGAAGACATCACTGCCTTTTCACCAGGTTGTAAGAAACTACTGAATGTTCTTGCAGTTCCTGTTATAACCTTGCCATACAGGTTTCAGTGACTATGAGCATAGAAGTCGAAAGATGCAAACCCGTAAATGTTGATTACACAAGCGATCTTCTCTTCACAGCAAACTCAATGAAATTTGAAAGCTCTTACAACAAAAAGTCCATCTTTCAAACTAATCAAACAAATTAAACACAACCAATTAAAAAATTAAATACTGGTTAACAATACTGGTTTATCATATTAAAAGTTTGATCTATGATGACAGAAAATAAAAGGTGTATTTGCAGCAGATCGGTCAGATTAATAAACATATATGGAAAGGTAATTCTGCTTGTTTGTTTTATTCTCACCTAGACAACATGATCACAACACAGATGCAGAAGTGTAAACTTGAATACTGTGGATTTTACAATGTATCACAATTATATGAACACTTATATTCAATATTCCATAGCTTTCCTAACAGATTTCAATGCATCTGGGAATAATAATGCAAGTTTTTATCATGGGACAAAGTCAGTGTGAAACACAGCAGAACATGTATCAAAGGATAATTCTTATTATCTGAAATCAGTATCGATATAACAGCTTGGGTACTGCTGCACTTCATGCACACAAGGTAAGTAGCATTCATATTTCCCTAAAATATGACTCTTTGTCAGTCTATATTACATTTTAATCTGTTCCCAAAGGCTCCAGAGCCCTCAGGAGCACATTTGCAGTGGGTTACTGGGGGCTGAAAAGATAAAGGAAGAGAGGCAAGACTTAGCTGGTGAGAAAAACTCTTGGGAGAGACTTAGGATCCAAGCCAGTATTTATATGATCCACAGAGGGCTGCACAGGAGTCAGGGAATCAGGCATTCGTATTAATTGTGAATGTTCCATCAATCCAGTGGCTCAAAATGTTCTACTCGGAGATGCTACTGAATTCAAGATGAATCTTATATTTTAGGATAAATGTTTCATTTATGCCTCTTTCATCATGTCTTATGAATAGTATGGCCTCTATCTTTTAAAGATATGCCTAGATCATCTTCTTTTTTCTTTTTTTAAAGTTACACTAAGGTGTTCCTGAAGTTTTGATTTGACTGGAAATTGAGACATCCAAACAGCACCAGAGGCACTTTCCTGTGAGGTTTAGGACCTGTGCTGGGATTCAAAGGTTTTAGCATGATGGTAGCTCTTTCACTGTGCCTGAACAAGTAGCGGTTGAAATATGGATCACCCCCTCCCCTGTATGAACTGAGAGAGACCACAGCTCTGTCTTGGTTCTGGTCAATAGCAAACCTATTCCCAGAAAAGAGATCAACAGCTAGAGGTAACATTTGGTAGCAACTTGTACACACATGAATTGATGTACTTGGCTGGCTGCTGTGCAGCCTTCATGCTCTGACAATCCAATATGAATTTATGTACCAAAAATCTGATCCTTCCCTAAGACTTCCATTAAGCCTGTTCTTACATATTTCCCCATCCTCATCATTGACTGCTGTCCTCTTCTCAAACTCTGGAAATGAAGGTACTGAGACTTCACCATGCAATTCATTATGTTCCTATTTCGCCTTCCTGCGAAGAAGCTCTAAGCAACATTTTAACCTAACTTCAAACCTACGAATCTACCTGATAATATCTACAATTATTCCCCTTCATGATAGCTGCAGTGTACTAACAGTTTTAAGCATTCTGTCATAAGAACTCCAGAGCATCTTTCTTCCTACCATTGACTCATATATAATATTTGAATAAATAGAAACCTAAGTGAAAAATAAGCATGTTACTGATCAGGAACATTCTGTGTTTGACATATAGCCTTAGTTCACTTCAACTACTAATATTAATAAATATACAGAAAAGTTCCAACATGCTAAAAACAACACAGAATTTAAGTGTGTAAATCTTTAGGACCCCAAGGTATACATTTATTTGCATACCTATCCCTATACAAATTTCAATGATCCTATTTTCAGCTATGCTTAAATGCTCAGCTTGGTAACATTTATCATATGCATAGGAAAGAAAGCATAGGATCTTATTCTGTATAGGTGACTTTGAGACAGAAATCTACTTGGATGTTAAACCAAGAAAGAAACAATTGTAATGTGGCTGTGGATCTTCAACTGCAACAACTGGTACAGCTGTGTACCTGCTTTCAGTGCACAGAGAACCTTCCTCTAAAATATGTTACTGACTTTTCTTCTAGTAAAGTGAAACAAAGAATCATTATCATTATATTTGTACATGTATACACATACAGAAACTGGTCACACATTAAGCTATGGTTGCAAGGAGCTCTCTCTCTCTCTCTTCTTACCCCTCAATTCTACAGTGAATCATGGTCTCTAGATCTTTAGATATCAAAAACTTAATTCATCAAGTAAACGTTAAACCACTTCAAAATCTCAGATCATCCAGCCTGTCCTTTTATACTAATCTGCATATCCAAGATAAGAGTCATAATGCCTGGCAACACAGGAACTACCCCAAGGTATCTGACCTACTTCCCCTGAGTGAATGCTTTCAGCCTCCTTGTTTCTCTCTTGTTCACAGGACTTAGGTTATTTTGCAATTTTCACAACATCACACCTCTTTCCCCTGTAATTCCAAAACATATGGGGAGTTGCTCCACATGTTGGCAGTTTAGCTGAATGCAAAGGTGAAAGAGTCTTATGTCATTTTCTTCAGCATTCTTCTTCCCCCTACTGCCATGCTGTATTATAAAGCTAAATTTAATTTTCATTTGTTTTGGTTTATAGCTCAAGATATCCTAAAGGTTTAGATCACAGAACAGCAAATGTACACAAATGCTCAGAAGCATCCCTCATCCAGGCAACCACTCAGCAGTAACTCAAGGCAGCAGAGAAGAATACAAACACTTTGAACTTAGATCCTTACTGATGAATCGTTTAATACAAGGCCATCAGTCTACATTGCTCCTTACAGAATTTAAATGGCAAATAATAAACTGAACTCTGCCCCAAGAGGTTCCCAGCTTGCATTCTGACTCTCCATGGAAGTTCCCCCATCTGTATTAAAGTATGTAAGCAAGGAACTTTCACTGACATTTCATCTTACCTATGTACTGAATTCATACACATTTCAGTAGGATTCCCAAGGATTCAGTAAGATTCTCAAGCCCACTTCAGCTAAATTGTATACTACTGGCTACTGCTAGCAGTATGCCTAAAGAGAAAACACAGCGATTCTCAGTAGGTCACTGTACATGGACAGAAGAACCTGGAAAACTGACTCTTTGGAACACAGTTCTCAGAGTCTCTCAGCCAGGTGCAAGGTAAATTCTTTAAAAGTTACTCATCTTAGCTCTGATGATTACTTCAAAACTCATTAATTTTACCATTCTGGTAATATGCTGCTGGGAGATATACAGGTTAATTAAAACGGGTCCAGACATCACATGAATATTCTCTATGCCTGGATGATGAGCCTGTGCCCTTACATGTTGCTGGACTCAAACTCCCATTAGCCCCAGGGAGACCTACTACCTGGGGAGACTCAAATATAATTCTGATTCCCAAAGAAGAGAAGGATACCAAAGATGTTAGGAATTATAGACCAATTTCGTTATTGAACATTGATTATAAAAATTTTACAGTAATATTAAGTAAAAGATTGAAAAAGACTCTCCAAGATTACATTCATGAGGACCAAACAGGTTTCTTACCTGGAAGAAGTCTCAAACAAAATATAAGGACAGTTATTAATCGTATAGAACACTATGACAAACACTCAGGGAAGAAGTTTGCAATGGCATTCCTAGACGCAGAGAAGGCGTTCAATAACATTTCCTGGAAGTTTATGAAAAATATTATAGAAGAATATGGATATGGAGAAAAGTTTAAAGAATGGATAGATATCATCTACAGAGATCAGAAGGTAAATCTGATAACCAATGGGGGAAGATCCAACCAACTTGAGATATCTAAGGAGGTGAGACAAGGTTGCCCACTCTCGCCTCTTCTCTTTATCTTCTCTTCTCTTTATCTTTGTCTTCTCTTTATCATGACACTGGAAATACTGAACAACAAAATTAGAGAGTTAAGAGAGGATAAGAGGGGTAAAAATTAAGAAGAATGAACATAAAATAAGAGCCTTTGCGGACGACATGGTTGTGTTCTTAGAAGAACCAAAAGATACTCTCCCCAGATTGTTAGGAGAATTGAAGGAATATGGCCAGGTAGCCGGCTTCAAGATTAATAGGAATAAATCATCATTACTGACAATGAACCTGATGAAAAAAGGAGAGGAATTGTTGAAAGAGATTTCAGGCTTTAGTATAGATAAAAAAGTTAAGTATTTAGGAATTTACATCACAAAGAAAAATTCAGAACTTTATGATAATAATTATCAAAAAACCTGGAATCAAATCAAAATAGACCTACAAAAATGGAATAAACTCAACCTCTCATTATTAGGTCGGATAAATACAATAAAAATGACTTTACTTCCAAAAATTATGTTCCTGTTTCAAAATCTTCCAATAATTACTAATAAAAAGCCATTTATAAGTTGGAACAAAGAACTATCAAAATTCATATGGGCAGGAAGGAAACCAAGAATTAAAATGAAAACACTTCAAGATAGCAAGGAGAGAGGAGGATTCAGACTCCCACGTCTGGAAGTATACTATCAGGCATGCTGCCAGAATGAATTAAGGACTGGATTCAATTGAAAAATCATAAACTATTAGAATTAGAAGGTTTTAACGTTAGTTTTGGTTGGCATGGTTACCTCTGCTTTAACAAAGCAGAGGTAGACAGAGAATGTAGAGATCACTATGTGAGAAGAGCTCTAATTAGAACGTGGCAGACTATCAACAAAAAAATTTACAGTAAATTACCAATGTGGACATCACTCCAAGAAGCCTTCAGAATACCAGAACTAAAATTAGGAGGAATACTAAGATATAAGGATTTAATAAAATTGGAAGGAAGAGTACCAGTGTTAGAGACTTAGAGAAGAACTAAAAAAGCAGAACACCAAATTGAATTGGTTCCCATATCAACAATTAAAAGAAAGGTTCAAAATGGATATAAAAACCACTGGGTTGGAGACAAATTAGATGAGATCCTATTGAAAAATGGGGAAAAAACAACTTCAAAAAAATGTATAGACTTCTAATGGAAAGAGAGTTAGAGCAGGAAAGGATTAAGGATTATATGGTAAAGTGGGCTCAAAATATTGGTCACAATACACAGTTGGAAAGATGGGAAAGAGCATGGAGCAAAAACATAAAGTTTACTCAAAGCTTGAGTTTAAGAGAGAATTTTTACAAGTCAGTTCATTGGTGGGATATGACTCCTCAAAAATGAATGAAGATAAGAAAAAAAGGCATCGGCCAATGTTGGGAAATATGGAAAAGCAACAGGAACTTATTTTCATACATAGTGGTTATGCCCCATAGCAAAAAAATATTGGAAAAAGATCCACAATAACATCACTAAGTTGCTTGATATTAAATTTGAGATGACACCGGAAACATATTCATTAAATATGATTGTAAGGAACAGCCAAATGAGGACAAAAAGGAAAATATTATTAAACTTAATAACAGCAGCAAGATTGAATTATGCAAAGCACTGGAAAGAAGGAATAGAGCCTCTCCACGAAGAATGGAAGATTAAAGTGATGGATATTATTGAAATGGAAAAATTGTCCAACATGCTGAAAGGAAACTCAAATCAACAATTTGAAAAGCAATGGAATGAAATTATTAGATGGGTGAAAGAGAAGTTAAGTCGAATAGAAGATTGAAAAGGGTAACTCTTATATTAAGGTGGGAATATAGATTGAGTAGGAAAAATTAAGGTAGATTACAATAACAAAATGAGATTTCACACTAAGGAGGTTTAGAATGAGAAACTTTTTTGCGACAGGAGTGAGAAAAATGCGTAATAAGGAAAGGAAAGTTAGAGGGGGAGGAGGAAGAGATATAGAGAGAGAAGGGAGGGGGAAGAAGGAATATACTGTTAATATGAGGGGGTAGGATAGAGAGGGAGGGGGAGGAGGGGGTTGACTGAATATGGAAGGAAACAATTATTCAATATTGTACAGAAATTATTAACAATAATAGCAAAGATGTAAGATTGGTGTATAATATGTCATTTGTAAACAACACGTAACATATATAAATTTTAGCTTATATGGAATTTAATAAAAACTGTTTAAAAAAAGTTACTCATCTCAGTTCTGATGATTGCTTCAGAACTCATTAATTTTACCATTCTGGTAATATGCTGCTGGGAGATATACAGGTTAATTAAAACGGGTCCAGATATCACATGAATATCCTCTATGCCTGGATGATGCGCCTGTGCCCCTACATGTTGCTGGACTCAAACTCCCATTAGCCCCAGCTAGGAAGGCCTGGAAGGAGAGAAGCTGTAGTTAAACAGCAACTAGAAGATCACAGGTTCCCTATCCTGGCTTGCAATGTTCTCTGAGAACAACTGCAGGAACCAGAGGTGGGCAAGCAAGTAGTAGGGAAACACCAACTCTCCCCCCACTCAACCCTTGCAGGCCACTGCTCCCCCCACAACAAGTCCAAATACTTCCATTTTCCTCTGTAGTCTCTACATGGTGACCGGAAGTGACGCCTTGTCACTTTTAGTCACCATATTGAGACAGACCAGATGGAAAAATAGAGGTATTTGGGGGAGGGGGGTTCAGAGGTTGTGGGGGGGTGTTGCAGGAGCATTCATGCATTTAAGGGATTTTCTGGAGGATTTTCAGACGACTACTTCAAATCTCACCAACTTTTTTTACGAAAATGAGGAATCAGGGCTGGCAGGGGGCTTCAAGAGCTGCAAATACAGGACCCAGAAGCTATATGCAGTCCATGGGCTTCATTCTACGCTTATCAGCATAGTAGTACAGATTCCAGCTGGATGTCAAAAAAGAATAGCTGGGAATGATGCTCTTATCCTCATTTGTGAGTCAAAAACGATACTTGTCATCCCGATCATTACTGGTTCCAAGATTATGAGGAAAAAATGATATGTTTAATTTGTTTTCATCGATTAAATAGTAATAATTACTGTACTATGCATCAGTCCCCATACATTCCAAAGAAAAGTGCTGAATGCTTCCATTCTTCAAGGTGGCATTCATTTTACAACCACATTATTTTAGCAGATTATTAAAACCCAGTACCATCATTAGTGCATAACAGCTTGTAGTAAAAGGAGAAGAAGTAGATCATGCATACACATTCACTATTTTCATGGCTGTCTGGCAGAGGATAAAATTCAGGTCACATAAGTGATTCAATTTGATATTCTGTGGAATTTCAGCCTCACCTTGTACTTTATCAGAACATAGCTCCTTGGCCTTCTCTCTCATCATTTTTGGAATCAAAACGTCTTTTTCTACATGTCTGAGTTCTTCTGCAAGAGAACAACAATATTTCCAAGTTTAGATACAAGTTGCAAGACATACACAAAAAGAATGTTGCTTAGAAACCTGATGGTCTGAAACATATTTGCATCAACATAGTAATTTCAATGCCTGTTTATCAGCCTGACCCCAATTAAATTGCTCTTCAGTTTGTTGTAATATCTGTTTACCAACAAGCAGGAAATTTCAGGGGCAGCTAGCTATAGTGATTTAGTTACTGTATTGATTGATTTATTCATAGTATTTATATATTGCCTCCCGGCCCACCAGGATCCCCAAAGTGATACACAAGTAAAAACATTTTAAAACAAATTAAAAATACTCTTTAAGATCAAACACCAAAGATCATGAAGAACAACACCGTTTTAGCTGTCTGCCAGAAGCTCAAAACAGATGCAACAACTTCTCATATCAATGAGTTCCCCAGTCATAATTCTGCTGCAAAGAAAGCCCTATCACAAGTGCACAGCAACCTAGCCTCACATGGTGTTGGGACATACAGCAGGAGGTTAAAGACCTCACATTTTGGGCAGGCTCATATGGAAGCTCACAACACTGGAGCTGACAATTACTTTATTTGTAAATAATATATTCAATGAGTTATGAGCAGCAACGGTCTTCTATGATGTTTCCACAAGAGGTGGTTGCTTGCTCAAGCCTACACAAATAAGTAAGTTTTAAACTGATCTCCCTAGTCCAATGGTTCTCAACCTTCCTAATGCCGCGACCCCTTAATACAGTTCCTCATGTTGTGGTGACCCCCAACCATAAAATTATTTATTTTTTTATTTTTTTATTTATTATTTAGTTAGTTATTTCCAACATCGAATAGATTGGAAACACTGCCCTAAATCACTGCTCTGGATAGACTTCTAATGCCTAAAAACTAGTAACCCTCCCCCCGTTTTTTAAGCACAGAAAGCGTCCATCAATGCCAGAATTAAGGCAGTAGTTCTAGTTCTGAATGTTAGGTTTCCACAGGTCAAAAAGCCAGTCACTCCCAAAGGCAACGCCGAAACAGCCCACATTTTACATGAGGCGCAGGGAGGAAAGGAGAGGGAGAGAGGAAAGATGGCAGCGGCATAAGCAGATGCATTTTGTTTCACTCCCACCCTCCCTCCCTCCCTTAAAGGGGGCGTGGCTGCTCGGATGCTCTCATTCCCACATTGCACAGGCGCCCCTTCCTTCCTCCTTTCGTCCCTCTGAGGGCTCGGGAGTGGGGTACGATACCCGCTGTAGCCCCTCGACCACGCTACACCTGCGAGCCCCTCTCGGTCTCCCCACCTCCGCCCCCCGCCCAGCAGGGAAAGACAGGGAAACATCCCCACATGCGCCTAGCATGCCTCCTCTCACCTCCTGCCAGCACGGGGTCACCTCTTGCCACCTCTGCCCCCCCACCCGGCAGGGAAAGACGGGGAAATGCCCAGCACGCCTCCTCTCCCCTCCTCCCAGTGCGGGGTCTCAGGAACAGCGCTCCCATTGGCTGTGAGGTCACCTTCTTTCAAAAGGGGGCGGAGTGGGATAGAGGAGCGGCGACCCCTGTGAAATAGTCATTCGACCCCCAAAGGGGTCGCGACCCACAGGTTGAGAACCGCTGCCCTAGTCCAATTCTACCACTATAACCATTGTACTGGAGAACTCATGTTGAAAGCAGTCCCATCAGGAAAAACAGCCACTTATCCACAAAGATTCCTTTCAAGAATGACTGGAAGAAACAAGTGGGGAATCTTAAAAATGATCTGTTTCTGCAATCTTCCTCAGAAAGCTGTTGAATACTGCAGAAGTAAGAAAAAGCAGGAAGTGAAAGGTTTTGAACAGCACCCATAGCATTAGAAGTTGCCAACTAGTCTCTGTGTCTTTTTCTCTCTGGGCTATTTTAGATGCAATTCATATTATCACATCCTTTAGAAGAAAATTCATTATTTCAAGCACTTAACTTCATTTCCTCCATTTTATCAGAGTGCATTATTCAGATAGATTGAAATTAAATTGCATTTGAGAAGAGATTGAGGCTGCAAGCTCATTTCTGAATCAGTAATTTTAAAATCTTCATTAGTCTACAGTTCTGGAAATTTTGGGGAGAACATAAGAATTAGTTTAGTGTTAATTATACATGCACAATGGATAGGTTTTTTTCCATTTCAGCAAAGTCACCATCAGGAAGAGAAGGAAGAAGGAAGATATTTGGAAAGAAATAATTCAATTTATTATTTATTTATATAATACCATCAATGTACCTATAATTTAGCAATTAAAGTGCAGTATTCTGGGAACAACAACCACATTTCCTTGTAAAAAGAAGTGCCAAGTTCCCTTCTAAAATTCACTTTTCACTGATGATTGCCCCCTTCATTACCTTTAATGGGAATGATAAATCTACACCAGATCCAGGGCTAGTAGAGTTGAGGGGTCAGAATTCAGGGCATTTGAGAGGTACAAGATGACAACAGTTCCCTGTGGAAAAGTGACTTTTCGGACTATACCTGCCACAATCCCTTATCCAGCAATTGTGGGAGCTATAGTCGGAAAATATATTTTCTAGGCTATAGTCTTAACACTGCACCCTTTTTTGGCCATACTGCTGGCTGTACGTCCTCAGCAGCTCAATTTTCTAGCAGCGCACAACAGCAACTTCCAGGGACATAAATGCCACCCTACCAATGGATGGATCAGCATTTATGCTATTTCCTGTGTTCTCTCCACTGGACTTTGGGCAGCTCTGGAATTGCAGGTTTTAGTCAGGTTTATATAAAGGAGCTGGAGCCAACACCTGCTCTTCAGGAACTCAACTTTGCCTATATTGAGGGATGCAATAGGGAGGGTTTCCAGCAACCCATCTGTATATCCTCAAACCTGTACCATTGTCTAGTCATTTGTAATTAAACAACATTTTGAATTGTTCACAGACACTACATGACAGTGCGCAAAGCTGTTATAAACCTTGCAAGATGTGTTTCCTCGTCTTTGAAGATAGCTTCATATATAATTGCACTGTAATGATCTAACAGGAGCTACCTGGAGCACAGATGACTGTGGCTATCCCTGCCTAGCTGGGAATGCAGCTGGTGAATCTGCCTAAGCTGTTAAAAGATACATGTCATAGTGGCCACATGGTCTTCCAACGACACAACTGGATCAGTCCCCACACCAGACTATGCGTTTATTCCTTTTAAGGCATGGATGAGGAACGTGTGAACCTCGGGATGCTGCTGGACAGCAAGGCCACACATTCCTCATCCCTTCACAACCCCATCCAGCACAGAGTGAACACCACCTTCTACGTCACTGTCTGGTCAGGAGTATGCTTTTGTTCACTCCATATACTGAACTTCTCCAACTCCAGCACATATTCACAGACTCTCATTTTTCTCCTGGAGAACTCCAACTTCTACTTGCAAACAACATTCTGATGGAAGAAGGCAAGGGGAAGCAGAGATGGTGACACATGAATGGCTTATTAGAACAGAAAAATTATGCAATCCAGGATGTAAACCCTGCCCATTGTTACTTGCAAACAGATCCCTTTGAATTCAGCAGGATTTTCCAATGAGAAAACATATGCAGGATTGAGCTGTAAGTTATTTCTTTAGTTATACACTGGGTATAGATGCATAGGTATAAAATGATTTCAGAAGCTATATAATTATCTATCTATCTATCGCGTAACTTTTAAATTTTGAGATTTTACCGTATATTGGTATCAATTTAAATTAAGAGAGAACACGAAGATGACAACACCACAGGAAAAAAAATCCAAGCTTTAACTTCTCACTGTTCTATCATCACCTTGAAGTCAATTTTCACCTTTTTCACTGGCTGAATCTGTTAGCTTACATTTTGCTTTGGGGCTCATGTGTTCTTGCAATATAGCAGTACTGGATTATGAGAATACTGACAAGCATGTTTGCTAAAAAAAGAGTTGTAGTGCCTATACTCTCATAGGTTGGGAATCAGAGTCTGCACCAGTTCTTCAGTATTTAGTGAAACAGATGTAAAGATATGGAAACAGAGGAACTATGTACACTGGGTAAGTCAAACACAAAACAGCAAAAAAGAAAACAGAACAAACAGTAGACAAACACAGAAATAAATAATCATGAAATGACATCTATCTCTGTACATAGTTTCATCAGACCACTTTTAACAGCCACTTCAGAATAATCAACAACTCTCGAAAGATAATACATCAGTCTGTATGCTGGGAAGTTGTAATAATTGCCACGAGGAAGAAAAAGGAGAATTGCAGGGAACACAGTTGGGGAAAGAAGAGTTGGAGTTCCTCACATGCTATAGCCTCGATTAAAATTTGTTGTTTTTATGTGCCTTCAAGTTGTTTCTGACCTAGGGTGATCCTAATGAGAATCTATCAGGGTTTTTTTTTGGCAAGGTTTGTTCAGAGTTTGCCTTTGCCTTCCTCTGAGACTGAGAGAGTGTGACTTGCCCAAGGTCACCTGGTAAGTTTCTGTGGCTGACCAGGGATTCAGATCCTCATCTCCAGAATCCTAGTACAATACTCAAACTATTACACCATGATTCCCTGCTCAGCCATGGAAACCCCACTGGGTAACCTTGGGCAAGTCACACACTCTAAGTCTCAGAGGAAGGCAAAGACAAATTCCACTTTGAACAAATCTTGCCAGGAAAACCCTGTGTTAGCTTCACTTTAGGGTTACAAATGGAACAACATGCTGCAGTTGAAAATACTCTTGCTCAGGATTCAAGGCAACCAGACAAGACTTTCTCAGAGTACATCATTTTGTTCAATGACTACAATCTTAATTTTAGGGTTCTCCTTCCCAAGCAATCCACAAACATTTTGTGCCCAGTGTTCATGCTGATTCCTCACTGAGTTGTTTGAAAGTTTCTCTGTTTTTTTTTAACTTTTTCTTAATTTTACTTTTTTTTTTAGCTCTGAAAAACTTGGGGCTCCTTCAAGTTTCCTGATAAGTTGGCTTTATTTTGACTACATAACCATCCATAACGTAGAGGATAAGCTAGCATGTAGGTCAATGTTCTGAAGGAAGAGTCTGCCAGTGGTTTACAGTAAAATGTGGTCACATAAAAAAATAATGAAGTCAGTGCGTAAAAGATAAAGCTAATGAAAGCGTCATTTCAAAGAATGTTGAGTCTTACGTGAATTAAAACGCTTCTCCATCTTCTGCCTGTAGGCTAGAAGAAATGGCTCCCACTGAGCCTTTCTAGGCAAAGGTTTCATTGTGAAGGAGCTACCACTAAGAAGCCTCTAGATCTTATTCCAATTCTACCATATCCCAGACATTTGGGCCCCTTGAAACATGCCATATTTACCGGCGTATAAGACACCACATTTTCAAACAGTATTTTTCAGGAATAAAAGTGAGTCTTATACGCCAGAAAATAGGATAAATTCCTTCCACGATCTTAGTCAATAAGAAGAGGTACTGTTTCAGACAGCACACATTTTAACTCTACACAGGCTTTGAAATCAAAACTAATATCAGGCCTAGAAGCAAACTTCTGGTCAACACTGATCCTTAATGTTTGTAACATATGTTTTTAGTAGCCCCCACTAGTTAAAATGCATGCTTCTGCACCAGAGCTCCTAAACCATCTCCAGGGCAGCCAAATGTAGGATGCATTATGATATAGTAAAGTGAACATTATCAAGGCATGGATCTAGGAGAGAAATCCCTATAATCAAAGAATAGGTGCAGACAGCGTATCAGGAAAAATTGAAGAATGACATTCTTGGCTGTAATTTCTGCCTGAGATTCCAGCAACAAAGCAGCACCAAAAGAGAGTTGAAAAGGGATAATGAGTCATGGCTGTACTCTATATTGGTTTATCCACAAGTAAAAAGATTGTGACATTTATAAAATATGTAACTAATGGAGCTTTTGAGATTACGAAGCATTTCAATTAATAAAACAATTTCTTAAAGCCACATATGACTTTTTGCCCTGTGAAAGGTACGTACTCACACACATCACTGCCACATTCATTGTAACCCCAAACAGAGATATACACAACAGCAAAAAATGAAGTGGCAATGGCAGTCACTTAAAGAGTTTAACATCGCCAAAGCCAAACACACAGCTTTTCAGCACATATTGCAGCTAGAAAGAATGGTCCCAGGAGTAAGATCTCTGACAACCATATACCAGTCATACACTTATTAGCACATCACCAGCCACAGGTGAGAATGTGCCTTGACAGAACCTGGCAATGTAGAGCCCCTCAAAAAATAAAGAAGTGTTTTTATAGGAAAGGTGAAAACATGAAACAGAAGGCTTGCACCCCTCTGTATGACACTGTTGTAATAGGGAAAAAAACAAAACAAATAAACATGGGAGCTAAGTGATGAACATAAAACATGCATCTAGAATCAGGATGGAAAGAATGCAGTCATGACTGTGCCACTATATGGTTCAGCAGGCAGAGAGTGAGCTTTCAGGATTGAAAAGCAAACCATGGGATTAAACACTTTCTCCATTCTCAAGTGGCAATTTCTACAGTCCATGTTAGCTGTGATAAAAACTTGTGTCAGCACTCACCTTAGCCAAGAGTAATGCTAGCCAGGCTTTGCTGTTTATCAGTGTTTTGAAATCAGCTTCAAGTACCACTTAAACATTAAGTCACAGCTGAATTTAGTACTGAATTAATTTGATTACTCTGCATACATCAAAAGCAGCTTTGGGTATGTAACAATATTGTTCAGATCCTTGAAACTAGACTCAGAACATTTCCCAATATGGCTAGAATACTGGGATAAAGTGCTTAAATAAACTGGGATACGTGGGATTTTACAGAGATCCAAAAACTGCTGGTTAAAATATCTCAAAAGATTCAGTTGTGAAGAAAACGAAAGGCTAAGAATGAAGCCTTTTGGGTTGCACTTCTCCAATATTGCTATTCTCCATGACATATTATTTCTTGATCACAGAAAGAAAATCCATATGCATTTCCTTACCAACCCCATAGATTTATCCTAGATCCTATTGTTCAATAGACCACTTTAAGGGCCAAACTGTATGTAATGCTAATTCTGGGAATGGAATGGAATGGAATGGAATGGAAGAGCAGTTGAAAGAGGGACAAACAGCCAAGAGGACTGCAGAGGAAGAGAGGGAGATATTAACTCCCCCTGCTGTATCGTGGTTAAAAAGGACTCCCCAAAGCTGCTACTGTACTTGCAAAAGGAGAGAACCTTTCATTGATACCAATGGAAGCTTCTCTCCCTGTGTGGACAGCAGCTTCAGTGAAGTGATCTTCATCAATGGCCAAGGACAATAGCCTATGGTCCCAACCAGTGTTCCCCCCTCACCACCAGCAGCTGTTGTTTTCTAGATTAAAAAAAAAAGCCCTTTCATTGCATTCATACTGTAATTAATGTCCTTAAATTACAGCCATTTAATAAGCTTTTAGGCATTGTTCTGTCCATCAGCAAGCACTGGTGTATGCAATAAAATTCCCAGTAACATCTATGAAGCTACATAATAGATTTGCATTGTAATGTTGTAAGCTAAAGATTTATCTTTGTCTGCCAGATATGCCTGAAATTTTAAACAAGTGATGGTATAAATAAAATCTCAGTCTGAGACTTGGGAACCTGTTATACAATTCCATGCAAATACTGGGAGCAAACAATCATACACGAAACACACACAAAAAGAAATCTGAAAACCTAAAGCGGCATGTAATCCCACACATCCAAGTTCATAGCACTCTCTTCCACTCAGTTAAGAAAATAAACAAAAAGAGGACAGCTGGACAGGGATTATTAGCCACATATGTAAACTTCACACAAAGGGCTGAGATATTGGGCAGCTGTGCAAGTATGTCAGGGACAGAACTAGATTAAGCAAGCTCTGTCCTTTCATACATGAATCCCTACATGTCCACAATAGCCAGTATCAAACCAGAAGTACACTCAGGTAGTTTTAGACTTGGGAGTTAATGGTATGGGGGGGGGACATGGAGACAATAGTACTGTGCATTCCATCACTTGCTTGAATTTGCTGCATATCTCATCCCCTCCTCCCCTGCATATGTAGGGTCCTGAACTTTTGCTCTAAGTCCTTCTCTGACTGCACTACTGATTCAGAGCTTACTTATTCTACTCCTAGAAGGAAGCATTAAAAAAAAAACCAACCCCACCCTTTTTAAGACTGCACCTTCAGGAATTCTATAGCCTCATGGCCCAGGAACTGTAGTCTTAAGAAGTATTAGGTGTTCTAGTCTAAAAAAAGGAATTTTTCCAAACTCAGCTGGAATAATATGTGATTTATTCTAAAACTAAACCTTGTTGGCCTAGGGGACAAAATCAATCAATTTTTCTCCAGAGACAGGCCCTGCACAAAATTAACCCGATGCCTGCCTTAACACGACCATATCGTTCTGAGGACCTTAACATTACACAATGATAGCATTATGATTCTACTTTACCTGCCATCATTCCATCTTGTGGAAACTTGGGATCTGCAATTTAGAGAGGGTATTTAGAAAGCTCTAATACCCTCCACTCAAAAATAAAAATCCCAGGATACCACAGGATACAGCCACGACACTCAACGCAGAATCATAGTGCCATAATTTTGTATTGTGAATCTGCCCTTTGATCTTATCTGATTTTAGAAGCTGAGCAGGAATGGGCCTAGTTAATACTTTGACTGGAGAATGCAGAATACCATGGATCTCCAGGTAGGGGTGGTACAATAGTTTGAGTGTAGGATTAGAACTCTGGATACCAAGGGGTGAATGCCGCTCAGCCATGGAAGCCTACCGGGTGACCTTGGGCAAGTCATACTCTCTCAGCCTCATGGGGAGCCAAAGGCAATCCCTCTCAGAACAAATCTTGCTAAGAAAACCCATGACAGGTTTGCCTCAAGGTCACCATTAATTGGAAATTAATGGAAGGCACACAGCAAGAATCCTGGACAGCGACTGGCAGTCAGAGCTGACAATACTGGTTCGGTTGAACAACAGTCTGACGACACAACAACACATCTTCTTATGTTCCTGTGTCCACCTGCCTACCCATGATCCGCACGCAGCTTAAATAAAACAAGCAGAAGGTGAAGTCGCTTCTCCAGTTTTCTGGTAACTAGCTCCAACATCAAACGAAAAAAACCTCCATGCATACGCATTTCTTGGGCCATTTCCGCACTAGCCTGTTATAGCGCGATGATTCCACTTTCAACATCCTCTGGAACCTGGGGTTTGCAGTTTCGGGAGGGGCCAGGTGGCCCCTCCCAAAACTGCAAACCCCAGGATCCCAGAGGATGTTGAAAGTGGAATCATCGCGCTATAACAGGCTAGTGCGGAAATGACCTTGCCAAATTCCCTTGCTGAGCATTAGAGTCATACTTGTGCGAGCAGCACCAGTGGCTCTGAAATCAGCCCATCCAGAGTTTAACCCCCGACGTCGTCGGTGAAAAAGAATCAGTTTACAGGTGATGGGAACGATTCCTGACCAGATACGTGAAGGGCTGCTTCCAGACTAGCCAGATTACTGGGCAACAGCGAGAAATGTGCGAAGCTGGTTTTTGCAAGCACCACACCTAGCAGCAGCAGCAACACTCCAAGGGCGAAGGAGGAGGACCCTGCCACCGCCTGAATAATACAAATCCATACAGCGAGACCATTTGAAATGCAAAAACGGTGGGAAAACTATCTTCCAAGCGCTGTGTCCGTTTGACTACCCTTTTAGCATCACTATGCTAAGCTAAGAGGCAGAAAGATAAACAAGGAAGCCCGCAACACGGACAATTGTGTATATACGAAGGAGCAATTGTATATATTCACGTGGGGGGGGCCCTGCCCCGAAACCCTTCCCTCCCCTTCCCCCTCAGCCAGTTACTCAAGCACTCCCGCACTTCTAGGATGCTCTCCGTCCGCGTCCCCTTCTCTCGCGTCCACCATTTCCGCCTACGCTACTGCGCACGCCCGCGCATGCTCACAGGGTCCTGCCAGCGTTTGTTATTTCCATAGCGTGAGGGAGAAGCGTTGTCTCTCCCTCGTAAATAAGAATGTACTCTTTCGTCTGCCCCGGGTTACGCTGTGGTCTAGTCGTTTGCGATTTACGGCGACCCTAAAGCGAACTTGTCACAGAGGTTTCTTTTCAGGATATTTGTCCGACGGGTTGAGGGGGCCGCTTTGTGCAAGGTCCCATTTCCGCACTAGACTGTTATAGCGCTATGATTCCACTTTCAACATCCTATGGAATCCTGGGGTTTGCAGTTTAGGGAGGCTAAACTGCAGACCCCAGGATTCCATAGGATGTTGAAAGTGGAATCATAGCGCTATAACAGTCTGGTGCATCTAAAGTGGGATTTCCGTGGCCGAGCGGGGGCTTCGACACCTGGCCTCAAGAGTCGTAGTCCAACGCTCAGACCACCTCACCTGGCTGGCTCCAGGCCAGACTTAAGGTGCCTTCCCGTGGTAGGCTTCCAGTCTTCTTGGGGAAGTTTTTCCTCCCCCAAGACCTTCCTTTCGTGTAGTCACTTGTAAGGTAAAAACTAGGGGAGACTGAAATGGACTGAGAGCCCTCAGTCCAACCAAAGAAAAAGAGCGTGCTTCTGGGAGTTTAATTTAAAGACCCCTCCCCCCAGGCCCCAAGGGACAACAACAACAACAACAACACCTTATTTAAAATATAAGTAAACAGTTATAAATGAATATAGGGGAGGGTGAAGTAGCCTGAAAGCCCTCAGTTCAATCAGAGGGGAAAAAAGTGTTTCTGGGATTTTAATACTTTGCTAATTAAAACGGGAAAACTAAGAAACACCCCCCCCCGGCCCCAATGAACAAAAAAAAACCTTATTTTATTTAAAATATAAATAAATATTTATAAATAAATTGTTTATTTAAAATAAGAAAATATCTTTTTGCTTCTTCTGTTGATTTGAGCCTGAGGGAAGGGTTTTGTAGTGGTTTGAGTGTTGGACTAGACCCTGGAGAGCAAGGTTTGGTTCGCCCCTCTGCCATGGAAAGCCGCTAGATGACCTTGGGGGCACCATACACATTCAGCCCCAGAAAGCCTCCATGATAGGGTCACCGTGGAGTCATCATAAGTCTGAAACAACTTGAAAGCACATAACAACAAATAAGCAAGGTGTAATATCATATGTGTCGACTGATTTATTATCCCATCTTTGTCCATTCTTTCATATTAGTACACATACATAAGCTGTATTTTGGACTGTGCTGCTTTTCATTGTTGTTTTTGAGCGGAAATAGGTGGTTAGGAGGATGGAGCATCTCCCAAATGGTTCCCCATGTTGGATAGGTTTTTTAAAGTGTAGAATGATTTTGCTACATCATTTAGACAGAATTTTCTGGCCACATAATTATGGACATACTTTGAAGCTCATAGAATCTTGATGTCTGTGCATTGTTATGTGCCTTCAAGTCCTTTCCAACTTATGACTACCCAAAGGCAAACCTATCGTGGGGTTTTCTGGGGCTGAGTATGTGTGATGCCCCCAAGGTAACCTGGTGGGTTTCCATGGCCAAGTGCAGAAGCAAACCCTGGTCTTCAGGATTATAGTCCAATGCTCAAACCACTGCACCATGCTGCATCCCACCTTCCAGGCTGAAATTCTCTCACAGGAAAGAGGACTAAATTATTCATGTTCAGCAAGTTCTGAGAGAATCAGATGACAAAGGGTGCACATAACATAATTCCGTAAACCACCCAATACCCTCCAACATTTTGCAGATGCAAACTGGAACACATGTGGAAGAGCAGTATCAATGTAGTCAAAAGAGTGTGGCCAGCCAACAAAAAGGCAGAACCTGTTAATAAGGAGGAACAGACAAATACATTCTTTTACACAGAGACATTAAAGAGTTATGTACTGAGTTCAGGAAAGCTTGAGAGAGAGAGAAAAACCCTCTGATGAACCTACTGGCAAGGTTAAGGCTCTGCTTCTCCTCTCTCTCTTGCTTAGTTAAATGAGACCAAACTGCTTTTGCACTTTGATCTCTGTTTACAGCAACTGAAACAAGCCACAGATGAAGGCAAACAATGTGGGGAAGAGGAGGAAAAAAGTGAGACATTTTAGAAACATGTCAGAAAGTGACACAGCAGAGGTTTAAGTGGACCATCCCTGTCAAGCTTGGAGAGTTGAAAGATATATCACCCTGCATGTCATATTTGCTCAGAAGTTATGTGGAAAAGCTATCTAAAACCTTGTTTCTGCCTGACTTTTCAGAAATCAAAAGGAGTAGATTACACAGAAGTAAATGGGAGCAGAAGGTTCTGAGAATGTGCCAAATCTATTTCTTGGCCTGCTGTACTAATAGCACTCCATGTGTACTCTACTGGGAGTGCAGATTTCTTCCATAAGTGTTAAGACCTGGGAGAGACACAGCGCACTAATTTATACTCCAGTTTTGGAAGGTAGGGGACTTATTCTGCACATACTCTGCCTTCTCTGTTTACTGCTGCAGTGATAATATTGCTAGGTTGTGGGAACTTGTTGAGCATTGTTACGCATGCATAGTAGTCTAACCAGCAACACAGAACTCAATAGAAGAAGACTGCGTTGAAGAACCTGGAGGAAGTGTGAGTACTATACTGTTGAATGACATCTTTGAGGAAGGCCTTGGCTTTTTCTTGTTGTCTTGAGATAGAAACAGAGGAATGCAGGAGAGACAAAGCATGCTGCCTCCTCATACATAGTATGGAGTCACTCTTGGTGACCACACATCTTAAAGAACAGGGATTTCTGCCCCTTGAAGATTGCTATGGTAAGAGCTTTGAACTTCAGTCCCCAGAATCCCACAGGCAGCACAACCAGTCCAAAAGGTAAGTTTTCCAAGTTCTGTCCCTAATGTATTTTATGAAACAGTCTTACTGTTTCATTGGGAGAATATTTTACTCTCATACTATTCACACAAATACTTGTAAGAGTTTAAGCCAGGATGGGAATCATGTGGCCCTGCAGATGTTCTTGGACTCCAAGTTCTAACATCTCTAGCCAGCATAGCCAATGGTGTAGAATGGTTGGAAATCTTGAGAGTTGCAGTCGAGCAACATCTAGACTAGTGCTTCTCAGGCTATCTGATGTAGGGGACCAGTGTGTTGGAAGCTGGCACCATATATTTTCCATGGACTAAATGTGTTTCTCTCTTTTCTGGAAACTCGTGAGGCACCAGCTACAAATGGCTCAGGGACCAGCACCAGTCCATGGATCACCACTTTGAGTAGCAATGATCTAGAGAACTGTCTGATTTCCATCCTGGTTTAAGCTACGATTCTTATTTAGAGGGGTATGACTCAGCTGGCAAAGCAGATGTGTTCCTGGGCATTACTTATTTAACAGAAAATTTGGTATCAGAGGCAGAATTAATATAGAAAGAAAAGGATTAGGTTCCTATGCCACAAACAAAAAAGAACAATTCAACGTGTTTCAGCAAACTTTTTATTCAGAACTCAATGGTATGCACATGTGACATGAAAAAACTGGATCAGGTAAGCCTTGCATGAGTAAAAAAGTATTTAGAAACTTCTGGAGACTGAGTGAAAACTTCTTTCAAAGTGCATCCAGAGATATTTTTTTTCTGTTTCAACAGCCTCCAGTTTTCTTATTTGCGTATCTGGTGGTCAGACTTACAGATCTATGATTCTTTAACATGCTGGGGGGATCTTGTGAGGCAGTCTTATCTGCTTTCCCCTTTTTCTTCTATTTTGCCATTCAAGTATACTTAGTAAGGGATTCTGGAAACAGCTGCTGTTTATCATGCCTGTTGTAGACAGACACACACAGCTGCAGTAGGGTCAGCTAGAGCAGAATGTTATTCTTTCCAATCTCAAGATTTTCTTCCATTGTTGATTACAAACATGCTGCTGCAAGCTGACACTGGAAGTCTGTGTTTCTTCAGCTCTCCTTCAGCAATCTCCCAATGCTGATGCTGCTAGAAAACCCTTCAGCTTTACAGAAGTGGAGGAAGAAGAAAGGGGGTTGGATGGGTTTCAAAAGACTTTGTAATAAAAGTGCGTCTTTTTCAGAAGCTTTGTTAACTGAAGTATGCCTGTACATATCCTTCTGTTTCTTCCTCACTTTAAATTATCTGAACAGTACAGGAATTAAAGAGCATTCAAGCAGCAATCCTAAAACACGTTTGCTAATATGGAAGCCCCACTGAATGGAATGAGACTTACTTCAAGTAACAGTGCACAGATTGCACTGTGACAACTGCAGTTTGTTAAAATGGGAGTGGGGGACTTCCTAGATCAGTGGTTCCCAAACTCTAGTCTTCTGGATGTTTTGGACTTCAGCTCCCAGAATTACTACTGATTGTTGGCCAAGCTGGCTGGAACTTCTGGGAACTGGAGTCCCAAACAACTGGAAGACCATAGTTTGAGAACCACTGTCCTAGATGAACAGACAGAGGATGGAAGAGTGAGTTCAGAACTCATTCTCCAATCATAGTCTCCGATCTCTGCTGGGCCAGAATAGTTTTCTGGTGCAAGTACAAAGAAAAAATTTGGGACTGCTTAAGGTCTCTGAGGAGTGCAGTTTATAAATGACAGCAGATATATTTCCTGAGCACAGAATGTGGCTGCTCATAAATAGCTCCACCTTGCAGTCATTTTTATGTTTGTCTACCATTCATATTATCATTTGATTAACTAATCACCCATTTTCTAAAGTGCGAATGTGTTTTTACACTTCAACCAAGACAGTGTTAACTATGAAACTATAGATAGCAATAGAGATTAATTATCTATTTCAGAAGTCCCCACACCTTCTACTTCTGAGATAAAGGCGAACTGTAATCTGTTGAAAGGTGCGGTTAAGAAAATATTTTTAAAAAATTAAAAGCCAAACCACTCTGGACTGCAAAATGAACAAAACACATTCAAATAACACCTTTTCAAAACATAAAGTGTATTTAACTTTTTTTCCTGAGGGAGCGTCTATGAAAAGCATTCTGCACTAATGAAATGAAGGGACTTTTGGTATGAAGCAAAAGTAAGCAGTGTTTATTAGCATTAAAAAACTGGGGGGCTATGAGAAGACAGTTCCTGATACATCATGTGAAGAGATGTTGTTAAACCTTTTTAAAATAAGTTTTTCTGAATAGGTGATGCTTCTACATTTGACTGTCCCATGTGTTCTCATAGTTTGAACTTAATCCATGTAAGAGGCAGGGCTCATTCCAGGTTTGCAGAACCACAGGTAAAGTACTCTTTGGAAGGTGATTTTTGTCCGTTCAGTGTGGTGTGCTTATGTGGAAGGAGTGAGCAGTGTAGCTGTTGAGCTTGGAGGTAACTAGTTACAAATAACAAGTAATTTGTAATTAATTCTTCAGTACCAAGATTGTTGCAGTTAGATTAAGCTCACAATTTAGCAAAGGGTAATTTCATTTGTTTATACTGAAACTGAAAGTTGTAACTGTTGCTTTATAGAGATATGGCCTCATATGACAAAGTTGAAATATTAACTCATGTTCTGTTGTGGATCTTCAGGTAACAATTTTGACAATGTTTTGTAGGGTTTTTTTCTTTTAAAAATGGTATTTTATTTAGTTTTGTGAAATGAGAAAGTAAAGAGCTACTTTTTAAAAAAACTGCCATTGCAATAGTTACATTTTGAATGGGCTTTGGAAGTGTAATTATACCCAGTATGTACCAAATTAAGTAGCTTTGCTGTCCAAATGATCATAGCAAATATTTAAATTCCTCACAGTGCTCCAGAAATGCCGTGTACCATGATTTGTCTCTTGTACCATATGTCATGTCTCTAAGGCCATTTCCACACGGGCATATTGCCCACGCTAGAGCGACCTCTCCAGGAGGTCTTCTTCACCGGGGTCTGCGCTAGAGCAGTTAAAAAAAGTGAGGTTCTAGACCTCAAACTGCTCCAGCGCAGCCCCGGGGGTGGCGCTGTGAGTTTTATAAAAACCACCCTCAAAAGTGGTTTTTATAAAACTTACCCGTGCTGCCCCGTAGCAGCCCCTGGTCAAGAACTGCAGAGACGCGGTAGCGCGTCCCTGCAGATCTACCCGGGGGCGGGCTTCCGGCTGGCGCGCTGTCCTAATTGGCGGAGCGCCGGTGGAAGCTGCCAGCCGCCATTTTGGTTGCCGCCGAGCGCCGCCAAAATTCGGCGGCATTTGGAACGGTGGATCCGTGCTCTTCGGAGGGACGGAGCAACCCGCTCACGGGTAAGCTCCGCCCCTGCGTGCACGGCCCCGTTTCGCCCCCCCCCACATGAGGAAAGGGCCTAAATGGCATGTAGGAGCAATCCACTCAATCATGGGTTGTTCTCCACATTATTCTGCTTTTCCTTGTTTGGAGGGAGCATCCAGAGGAGGGTGTTCAAAGGTGACCTTCAGGTCTAGGTAGGCATGTGTGTATAAATATAGATATAGGATGAGATTTTCCGTCAAATGGATCCCTTCTAAATCACTCACAAGTTGAAGGTTAAATTCAGCACTTTTGAGTTGACTCCAGAAATGGACTATAGTAGTTGTACAGATGATGAGTGTGAAGACACTGGGGCCTGCCCAGCCTGACACCTCTTTAATGTCAGGATCTGAACAGCCACGGAGATTTCTGGACAAGCCAGGGCTATGACAATCAGGTCTGTTTCTATCCTCCTCCCCTTAGAGAATGCAGCACCCTTCTAACATTTGTCCCCCACCGTCTTCTCCTCCCAGGTTATTTCCCTCTACTGCTTTCCCTAAATCTGCACCCTCAATCAGATATAAGGACAGTGATTTATCTCTCCAATGACTGTGTCACTGTTGGTACTAATGGAAGTGTGTGTAACCCAGTACAGCTTGAAGAAACACTCTCTTGAGACACCTCTTTATAAAACTATAAACAAATCTTTATTTAATACATTGTCAAGATAAATGGTGTTTGGTACATGAGAACTGGTAAACCAGCACAACACTTCTTTCTCTCTCCAATTCCAACCACACACACTCTCCACTTCAGCACTCCACTCTCTTCATCAACATTCTCTGTTCTTAATTTCCACTCTCTCTGTTTTCAGTTAAATTTCAGTTATTCACTCCCCCATCTAGCCCCTCCCTCTGGCTAGCCTGGGTTCCATTTGCACCAGCTAATCAGTTTGAATCCTCTGGGTTGCTAAGGTGCTCTGTTGCTAAGTCCCCCCCTCAGGGTTCATCACAATGAGGTCCTGTTATATCAGCCAGTTCAGACTGGAAGCCCTGTTTATGACTAATTGAAGTTTCTAGTCTTCAAAGAGATGGAATACTCCTGTCTCTGACTCTTACAGTCACCTCCTTTGCCATGTTTCTAGATGATTTCCAGTGGCACCCAGCTGTATAAATCATTGTAGTAGTTCGAATGAAAGGATTACTCTTCATGTTCAAAGGCGACCTCATTTAGTATATGGGCTAGTGGTGGCTTGTTGTTTACCTTTCAGGGGTCAGTGAATCTGGTCTGGGTTTAGTATGAATTTTGAAGAAGCTATCCAAGGTCCAGAAGCCTTTCTGCAAATAAATCTAACACTTTGGACAGCACCTTTAAAGTTCAGACTTAAAATAGATCAAATTAACCATCTTATTTATATGGAAGCCACCAGCAGTCATTAACATCACTGTAAGCAAATAAAAAGTATTCTAAACCACCGAACCCATCTGTGCCTCTAGTGATTGTGTTCAATTCAGGACAACAAGCCTGCTCATTTAGAGGGTGTGTATCCTCTTCCAGAACAGACTGAATGTGAATTCACTGGGCAGATGAACCAATTACCAACAGTACCTCCATCTTCTTTGGATTGAGTCTCAGTCTGTTGGTTCTCATCCAGGCAATTACCTTGCCCAAGCACAAATTCAGGAGTAAAGAATTTTTGTCCTACACCTGCCACAGTCCTCACCATTTCGATGTGGATATGTGAAGAAATGTGCCATGTTGGAAGAGTGAAGGCCATACGCTACCTGTAGATTTTTAAGATCATTTTCATTACATTTACATATGGTAAAAAGCTCTCAGTCCCATGATGTTACCATTATCCCACCATCAGACACAAAGATCACATGCACAGATCCAGCCGTAACATACGCTAAGTGTGTGTCCCATAGTAAAGAAGAAACATACAACGATCAATCCTGCTAATCCTGTTTTATTGCAAGGGCAATATTCCTTCAGCAAATACCTCACATAGTCCTTTCATGTCTAAGGGTGGTTGAACTGTATTCTTCTTTCCACTGATTCAAGATTCCCAAAGATGGAAAGTCTGGAATGTCATAGTCTGATAGTCACTTCCATGCATAACAGAAAATACCTTAATGGAAGATTGGTTTAATTATGTTATTGTCGCAGTGGGCTTGGACTCTCCTGGATCTTTCTTCTTTGAATTATGAGTGAGGTTGGTTTAAACAAAAGAAAAGTGGTAGGTTACAGGATTCCTTGGCAATTTGAAGGTCGTGGTTTGATCTTTAGGCAGGCACAGGACTGAAATTTCACTCAGGCTGGTGTTAGTTCTTTTCTTTTCCCTTCTCTTCTGAGTCTTAAGCCAGCCACAGAGAAGGGTAAGAATATTATTCTAACGAGACCTGTTGCAGGTGGCTCGCTTGAATCTCCTTGGCATGACTTGTCTCAGTGCAGTTTGCACGTCTGAGGGTATGATGGAGGGCCTTCGCTCTTTTCTCCTTAGACGTTCAGCTTCTCCAGAGACTTTCCGATAGATGCCATCAACGTAGGCATGCAACATGCCCAAAGCATCTCTGGTCATTCGGACCTTCTTAGTTGGCAGTCTTTTGGGCAGCCTTGAGCTGTTTCTAACTGATGGTTTCTGGCGTCGGCAGCTTCTGACAGATCTCTGTTTTCTCTTTCGGGTGATGCGCCTTCTCTGTCTGGTGTGTACCTTGTATCGTGGTCGCCTGCGCATTGTTCTCCTTGAAGCCATGATTTCATACACTGAGAGTATTTGTTCCTCTGCCTGCCTGCAAAATGCCTTGTCTTCATCCTTGCATGGGTCTTATATAAGGTTGCGTATTCAAATGAGCAGCCGCTTTTATGCCCAGTGATTGGCTGGCTAGAACAAAGCGTGTCATAATACTTGACTGTGACAGTTGAATGAAGTTATTTTTGCACAAGAGGCAAATCAACCTCACTATATCTCTAGCCATACAAATACAATAATAACTAATTAAATAACTAACCCCCTGCTGCCCTTTAAAAACTCCCCAAATCTTTTCTGTACCTAATTATAAGACTATCCCTGACACAAAAGGGTATAAAAATCCCTAAAGATGTTTAATAGTTTAAAGACCAGGCATGCTGATAGAACGGGCAAGTCATACTCACTCTGCCTAAAAGGAAGGCAATGGCAAACCTCCTCAGAATACATCTGGCCAAGAAAATCCAATGACAGGGTTGCCATGAGTCACAGTTGACTTGAAGGCACAGAAGAAAAATAACAATACTAGAAGAACAAGTTTTCCTTGAATTAATAAGGACAAACATTTTCACATCTTTTTAAAACTAGAATGTACAATCCAAATTTAAAAACGTAAATTTAAATATATTTAATTAAGGTTGAGATAAATAATCTTTGGTGGCTAGCACAGGGTTATTATTTACTTTCATTTAACCAATGAGAGACAACAGAAAACCATGACATTTTAAACTGGAAATCTTGATTCACATATGAAAATTTTCATTTTTGAAAGCTCAAATAATTTCTGATTCCATTTCATCTTTTCAAATCTGCCTAAAAAGAGAACATGGTAAGTGATGTGTTTGAGGAGTAAGCATTTCAATCATTGAGAGTCTGTGACAAAATTAACAAAGGCCTAAACTAGATAGTTCTCATGTTTTTTAGGTAAATGATAAGACGACAAAAGAAAGGTTGAGACCATCTTGATTCTTCTTTTGCATTATGAAAATAAAAATGGTACTAATCCAGTTTATAAATAATCTTTTGCAAGTCATCTTTATGGGTAATTGGTACTGAGGCTAAACCGTATCACCAGTCAAATCTATTTTTCTTGTGCATTCTCTCTGCAGCAAAAACATACCAATCTTTTCCAGCATCTTAATCTGTATTCAGATAAGAACCAAAAGACTGATTGCAGTGTGATGAATCAATTCCCATGATGAGACATAAGCTTGCAGATGCCTGACTTTCATCATTGTCTGAAATGTAACATCAGATTATAGAGTAACATCTAGATTTTTAACCCATACATTTTAAGTCAAGTAATTTCAATCCACTGTAATAACTTTCACAAAGATCATCACCACCACGAAACTTTCAATGTAAAAAATGTCTTTTCCTAGCTACTTTGTATGTAGGTCTGTGTTTGAATCTGTCAGGAAAAATAGGGATGTGTTCATGGAAAGCCAGATCTGCTTGAAAGTTAGAATCATGGAATCATAGAGCTGGAAGAGACCACAAGGGCCCTTGAGTCCAGTCCCCAGCCATATAGGAAATCTGGCAACTTAGTGAAGTTAAAGCACTCTGCATGGATGATGTTAATTGCTTTCATGTTGTCTTTAGTTTATGGCAACCCTGTGAATGAGGGACCTCAGAGTTACCCCATCCTCTTGCTCAGATCTTACGGGCTCAGGACTGTGGCTTCCTTGATTGACTGTACTCTTTAGTAATGCAGTCTTCCTCTTTTCCTACCATCTTCTATCTTACCAAGCATTATTTTCTTTTCTAGTGAATCATATCTTCTCATGACATGCTCATTTAATCTGTGCTGTCACCATTTCATGTAGGTTCATGCTTTCTGTTGCTTTACTTTTGCTATATTCCCGCTACACTGTACATCTACAGTGATTGCCCTGTCACTGTCCCCTGTTTTATTCTCGTCACTTGATCTGGTCTGATACATGCATAGGAATCTGGAAATCTTCCCCATATGTTTCAGTGCTTTCTATAGCAAAATTGTTTCTCTTATTCTGGAGCTAAATGACTGCAGATATATCTTTCTAGCACAGTCTTCGTCTTAACAGCTATATGGCTTATGGATCCAGCCCCTGCCCTTAACATTAATATACTAATGCAGGGCACAATACCAAATTACAGTCCAATCTCAGCCTATACCCTTTGTCTGCCATCAGGTTAGTCAGTTAGATCTGAGTAATACACCTTAACTGTGTTGCTGCCATGATTTCTTCTCTTATTGTTACAGTTGCCAGATTGAACACTGGAGATCATTCCTGTACTTTAATGGTTGTGTAGAAGAGAGAATTTTATCAGGTACTACTTGTCAAACAAAGAGGTAACAACTGTTAAAGGTACAGGAATCTTCTCCAGTTTTCATTCTGGCAACCTTATGATCCCATTTCTGATATCGGCCTATTTTTTTTCTCTTACACTATAAGGAGGTTGTGTTTCATTTTGAGCTGTCAGGTGTTTGAAATGCATGCCCAGGTGGGTTGTTACTATAGAGGCCTTGGTTCTTGCTTGATTTCTATGCAGAGTAGAGTTCATAGATTTCCTCATAATAGCTGAAGGAAGAGGGAACAATCGTTAGTTTTAATGAAATTTGCAATTGTGACTATGCAGGAAAGTTAGTGCACAGCTTGGAAGGATTATTTATGGACAGTCAACTCTCAGAAAACACCAGGATCTGAAGGATTCTGATGGTTATAATCCAAAGAGTAACGTTTGTGAAACACTGTCACAAGGTGGACAGCAGGTGGCAATTCTTATTGGTAGAAAAGACAGTGAGCAATTTTTAACTGCATGTACTTCATATTTAGGACAGTATACATGAAGGGACAGAGGTCTGATATGTCAAAATCCACAGACTGACTCCTACCCTTCTTTTAAATTCTGGATCATTTCCCCCCACCCCCTTGTTTAACATCAGTTATCTGTAGCAGTACTGAACAAACTTGACAAGTGCTTTCTGTAATTAGCATTGATTCTATGAGACTGATCTTATGCTTTGCACATATGAGTAAAACACAGTTCCAAATGCTTTGCATGCAGAAGGTCCGAAGTTCAATCCCTGGTATCTCCAGGTAGGGTTGGAAAATTTCCATCTGAGACCCTGGAGAGCTGTTACCTGTGAGTTTCAGCAATACTGGGATAGATGGACCGGTTGTCTGACAGAGCGTTGGGCAGTTTCCTCTGTTCCACTGGGAACATTTCTTCATGCTTCTCAAATGAAAAGCAGGTCACTGCCTTTATTGATTTCTTTGATGGTTTATCATAATATTCTGTCTGTGCCCAATTTTCTATCATTTGCTTTTGGTGGGAAATGGAATGCAAAGTTGGCTTTTTTTAACAGTACCAGGAAAATTAATATGCTTAGTTTTAACATTCATATATCATATTCTAACAGTGATTTTTGTTCCCCTTCCTTTATTGAAAACAATTCTGTAATATTTAAATAAAACATTGTAATCGGGTATTAATTAGACATTACTTAGATTTAGAGGCCTGTGCACAGTTACACACATTTAAACTCCATTGGAATTTGTGTGCATGTATCCTTGTGCAAGGCTATGACACAAAATTCCAAGATCTGATAACAGCCAAAACTTATACCTTTAATGTAATGTATATGGAAGAATCTTATGCCAGGTATGATGAACATTTTTATGTGATCATCGTAGATAAGTTACTTAACATCTCTAGTCTACTGCACTAGACCCAATTATAAATAAGATGCTTTAAAAAACAACCCTCCATGTTTTCATCCTAGATGAGTGACATCAATGTCTCTAGCCTACATCTCTAAACTGGACTAAACTGGACTCTCTAAACTGGACTAAACTGGACTAAATTAAGCTGTAAAAAACAAACAGGTTTTTATTTTATATGAGTGGTTTTGCAAAAGTATCAAAAAATTACTTTATTACCAAACCCACATCTAAAGATTTATTTTCTTAAGTTTATGAAAGAAAAAATGTAATATAGTTCTATGGCTCAATTTAATTTGAAGAATGTAATACAGCACATGTAGTACATATGATAGTACTGTATTGTATATATACAGTGGCCCCTCTACTTCTGCAAGGGTTCAGGGTGCAGAACCTTCATGAAAGTGGAAAAATAGTAATAACCATCCCCCTCCCATTCCCTTCTGGGGCTCTTCAATCCCATTCCTTTGCCCTTTGTGTGCCGGGGTCAGAGGCAAGGGAATTGGAGAGGGGAGCTCCAGAGGGAAGAAGGAGGGCTTGCACAAGTTCCAGCCCCCTTCACTTGCCTATTGCCTCAGTGTGAGTTCTCAGCGCCGAGGCCAGAGGCAGAGAGGGGAGCTCTGGAAGGGAAAAAGAAGGCTTGTGTGAGCCTCTCCCCATTCCTTTGCCTTTTGCCTTGGTGCAAGTTCTCAGCTCTGGGGCCAGAGGCAAGGGAATGGGAGGGAGAAGCCCCAGAGGGGGTAAGGAATGCTTGCGCAGGCTTTCCCCTCCATTCCCTTGCCTTTTGTCTCGGTGCTTGCCTTCCTTTTCTGCACCCAGCAAAACACAAGGGAATGGGAAGAGGAGAATGGGGAGAGGCACATGTGTGCCTCCCAGTCAAATTCGTGAAGGTCAAACCCATGAATGTGGAGGGAGGACTGTAGTACGTATTCCCAGCATCAGGATCAACGTTCCTGCTTGAAGCACCAGTGTTTGCATATAGATACCACTATGTATGTTTTCTTGCCCAGGCTCAGATTCTGTGTGTTCAACTTTTATTGTTCCCTTTAGAATAAAGTCTTTCATTCTTTGTAATGGACAGGGAAATGTTTGTGAGGGAAGGAGTTCTCCACATGTGCTAGACCACCTGAATCTGCAAGGGGTCATCAGATTTTGACATTTCAGCTTACACTGGCAAAACTGGGTAAGGAACAAAACCTGCTAATTATATTGGCAAAACCATTTTATAATGGTAAAACTGATTGATATTGGCTGAGATCAAACATCATGACATGCCAGAATTCAGAGAAAAATGACACTTTCCAGTTGCTTCCTCTTCAGTCTGTTATTAGTTTCTCATGATATCAGAACTAGGCAGCAGTTGGCGCTTGTGCACATTTTTCTTGCAGCAAGCCAGAGAACTTTTCTTCCTGGCTTATTGAGGGAAAAAGCAAACCACAGGAATGACTTCTGCCTTGCTCAGACATCACAAGATTGTTAATCAAAAAGTAGGAGCCAGCATCCTAGGTTGATCACAGTAAGCAGGGGTCCTGGGGACACATGGTTTACTGTGATTTCTGAATATGCTCATTGTATCTATCAAATATAACCTTAACTCTTAGGAACAAATTTAGCACTGTATGATTTCAGTGACAGGTTGTTCTCACTTCCACTATTTCAATGTTAATCTTACTGGTTTCTTTTTTACTGGTCAGATTTCATGTTTGAATCTAATTTACAAACAAACCAGGCAGGCCCTTTATGACTGTTTAGGTAATGTATTTAAGTATATATGCTTATATACTTTGTTTGAGCTCAGAATACAACATTTATTAGCAGTGAAGCAAATCTGGCTGCTCTGTTATATTCTGATGTAAACATGAAGTTACAGAGGTCTTCTTTTGTAGCAGATTCTAAAATTAAAGAAAGAGGGGAGATCAAAATAACGGAGGCTCAAAACAACGTGGCAGATGAGGCAGTGCAAAGAAAGTGACTGGCTAATTGTATTCCCCCATGAACTCAGTCCAAATGGACCAGACAACTTGAGTGCATAATAGAGCACACATGCCACAGTTTGAAAAATCTCTGGGAATACTAAGGTGCCTTGTGCCACCCCGATGGAGCTGAAATTGTAGTGAACAGAATGCTGGAACCATGTTGTATTATCAAAGGACATGGAACCACTTATTCCAACTAAACACTTAGTGCTGTCATGCTGGTGTGACAGAAAATGGCACTAAAGCACAGATGAGGCTTATTTTAGCCTGGACAAATAGTCCAGTTTGTCAGGTACTGTTCTTAAAAGTGTTGGATATTTGTGCATGACTGCGTATGTAGTGGGGTGTACCGCCGTATTTTGCTTATAGATAACTTGCCTTCAGTAACCATGAAAAGCAGGGTGTTGGGATATACTTTTCTCATATAGCATAAGACTGTGTACTAGATGTGTGCTGAAAAGGATATAGTATGTTGAAATGCACATGATCAATTTTGTACAGAATTTTAAAATTTTTAAAAACTTTTTTTTTAAGTTACTCAAGTTTGTGAGCTGTAGGCTGCAGTAAGTTGGAAATGCAGTATTTCAGCCTCTAGTCAGAAATGTGATACTTCAACCCCTCTCCCTCATAAGGGTAGTAAATGGAACATAGGTACCAAAGATGAATAATATACTGTCCACTAAAGTAAGTACTTCTTAACCTTTTCTTTACTGGGTACCCCCGTAAATATAATTGGTTGCCGGGGATCTCAAGACTTAAAATTTAAATATTTAAATTTAAACTTGAATATTCGAGTATTTATTTATTAAAGACTTCTAGAGACCAGGATTCAAATTCCTGCCCAGATGCTGGCTGACCTTGGCCAAAACACATCTTCAAAGGCAAACCCCCTCTGAACAAATCTTGCCAAAAAACAAAATACCCTGCAATAGGTTCACCTTAGAGTTTCCATGAGTCAGAAATGACTTGAAGGTACACAGCAACAAATTGCTGCTACCAGGGGAAGCTTCTTTCTAACTATCATGTCTCTCATCGTTGAAAACTGACTTAAAGTGACCCTAAGGTGGGGTTTCTTGGCAAGATTTGCTGTCTTTGCCTATCTGAAACTGAGAGACTGTGACTTGTCTGAGGTAACCCAGTGGGTTTCTAGGGCAGAGTGGGGATTCAAACTCTGGTCTCCAGAATTATAGCTTGGGTGCGCACACACACACACACACACACACACCTGCTGCCGTGTCCCTTTCTTCGGGGACATGGTAGTGGGGGGACCATGGGTGCCAAAAGTGCTCCTTTGTTTGCAAAAGAGGGAACAGTTTGGACATGAATACATGTCTGCCATTGTGTCCCTCAGTACCTTCACCCCCTGCTGCCTGCTGACATGGCAGGAGGTGTGTGCACATGCCGCAACTGCTCTCTTGTTTGGAAATTAGGGAGCAGTTTCAGCACCTGCACACACACACACACACACACTGCCACATCCCTGTTGCTGCTCCTGCTGCTGCTGTTGGTGTCTCCAGGTTAAGAACGACTGCACTAAAACAAATTGTTACTTAAAGGTTTTACTGAATCATTTTTAATCTCACCCCCCACCTCCCATGACAGTCCTCAGAGAAGTTTCTGTAATGCTAGATTAGGAAGCAAGGCAAGTGTTTTCTCCATTTCCTTCATAGATTTAATTTTATTTGTTGCTAAATTCTTTATATCTTGCTCTGTAGCTGAAGATTTCAAGTCACATTGCAGTTAAAAGCACAGATTAAAACAGTGTTGAAGAATTTAAATAATTTAAATCAATATGAAACAATTAATGAAAAGCAAAATAGAACCTATAATGAATAATCCAGGTCCATTTCAGTCTGGTCTCAGGCCAGGTTTTGGAACCAAAGCAGCCTTAGTTGACATGACACATGACCTGCTTTGCAGGAAAGACAGAATGAATTTTGCCCTGTTGAGCCTAATAGTTATGAATTTAGTGAGCCAGTTAAGTTTTATGGATTAACATGACAATAAGCCAATACAAACATAAAGCATACTTTAATATGTCAAGAAAGAGCCACAGCAAGCTTCAGACTTGAATGCTTCCCCAGCTGTGAATAGGAGTTCAGAAGCTTTTATTTGTATTACCTGGATAAAACTGTAGCTAGTCATAACCATGATTAACTAAATGAAGCCGGCTTCAAAGCATAACTGATGAAATTAGCTTTATTCAATTAACTATTTCAGATTAACCACAGTTTATGATTTTACAGCACGGTCAGTGGTCAGGTTTAAAGAAATGTTACTCCAAAACCTCTGGAGGGAACTAGGTTATCCAACTTTTCAAAGTGAAGTGCAGTGTTTATTCCAGTGAGTAAAAGGATGTAGTCAGAGATGTCCTGAGGCTATTTATGGATGCAATTAAAGATTTATTTAAATCACAGCAGACAGAAAGGTAAATGAACCCTGTAAACTGAAGACACGAGAAATCAGAAAAAAATCAATTAATTTCAGAGAAAATATAATGAATAGAACAACCCGGATTAAACAATATGTAAAATTAGCCAGACTTAGTCCTTTATAAAACACTACATCTGAGTGGAATCTGATTCTCACTAGGGAAAATAATAAAAGAAACTGAGGTATACAAGAATTTATGGAAGACTTCACACTAGAAAATTGAACCAATTGCATTAACTAAATCTTTATTCAAAGTCAGGGTGAAAAGGGGCAAACTAAGGCCTCAAAGCTCCAGAAAAAACAACATTTGCAAAATTCACCCTGTCTTTCCTGCAAAGCAGGTCATGCATCATGTCAACCAAGGCTGCTTTGGTTCCAAAACCTGGCCTGAGACCAGACTGAAATGGGATTATTCATTATGGGTTCTATTTTGCTTTTCATTATTTGTTTCATATTGATTTAAATTGTTTAAATTCTTCAACACTGTTTTAGTCTATGCTGTTAACTGCAATGTGACTTGAAATCTTCAGATACAGAGCAAGATATAAAGAATTTAGCAACAAATAAAATAAAATAATAGAACAAGAAAGATGTCCCTCTCTAAGGATGAAGCTGTTTTTGTCCACAGATGCCCCCAAATTTTCCTATCTTCCTATTGGTCGCTTTTCCCTCATGACTAAAATTCAGTTCTGTATTGGCAGATGGGGAATCAGGAGAAAAAGCTCATTACACAACTTTTTTTTTTACAGCTCAGAAATAGTATTGTTTTTTCTTGAGAAATAAAACATGATTCTATCTAGGGTTTTATGAGAATTCACTCTGGGCACAAAGTATCCAACTTGGTAGCTTCTCTATACTGTTCTATTGTCATGATACTTTCACCAAGATCTTGTCACCACAGCAGCCATTTATGTGTCTTTTTATTCATTCCAGAATTGAAAATGCCCATGTATAAAAATACATGGGACAAACGATATCTGAAATATAACATTCAGTTATTTTTTTCAGAGAAGAGACAAGTTGTTCAGAACCCCTTGAGACAGAGATAGGTCACAGCATTTTGAGAAAAAAATCTAAAAGGCACCCTCCATGGTGATTAAAATTATATCAAACTAAGTACTTGACATATGTTACCTTTTAAAGATATTCTAGAAACTGCCTTCTCAAATGAGTCACCAGGCACTCCAAATGGTAATTCAGATTGGAGAAAATGTTTGCTTTTCATAGAATCATAGAACCATAGAGTTGGAAGAGACCACAGCGGCCATCCAGTCCAACCCCCTGCTATGTAGAAACAGACATCAAAGTATTCTCAACAGATGGCCATCCAGCCTCAGCTTAAAAACCTCCAAAGAAGGAGACTCTACCACACTCCGAGGCAGCATATTCCACTGCCAGACAGCTCTGACCATCAGGAAGTTCTCAGGTTCAGGTGGAATCTCCTTTCCTGCAGCTTGCATCCATTGCTCCTTGTCCTAGTCTCTAGAACAGCAGAAAACAAGCCCACTCCCTCCTTGACATGACATCCCTTCAAATATTTAAACATGGCTATCATGTCCCCTCTTAACCTTCTCTTCTGCAGACTAAACATCCCCAGCAAACTAAGCCATTCTTCACAGGGCATGGCTTCCAGACCCTTCACCATTTTGGTCGTCTTCCTCTGGACACATTCCAGCTTGTTGATATCCTTCTTGAATTAAGGTGCCCAGAACTGGACACAGTATTCCAAATGAGGCCTAACCAATGCAGAATAGAGTGGTACCATTACCTCCCTCAATCTAGACACCATACTCCTATTGATACAACCAAGAATTGTCTTGGCTTTCTTAGCTGCCGCATCACACTGCTGACTCATGTTCAGCCTGTGATCTACCAAGACTCCCAGATCCCTTTCATACATACTTCTATCCAGCCACACGTCCCCCATCCTATATTTGTGCATTCCATTTTCCCTGCCTAAGTATAGGATGTTACATTTCTCTCTGTTGAAATTCATTTTGTTAGCTTCAGCCCAGCTCTCCAATCTATCAAGGTCATTTTGAAGTTTGATCTTGTCTTCTGGGATATTAGCAACCCCTCCCAATTTGGTGTCATCTTCAAATTTGATCAGCTCTACTCCTTCATCGAAGTCATTGATGAAGATGTTGAATAGCACTGGGCCCAGGATGGTACCCTGTGGCACCCCTCTAGTCACTTATCTCCAGGATGAAAAGCAGCCATTAGTGAGCACCCTTTGGGTTCGGTCGGTCAACCAGTTACACATCCACCTAACAGTAGCCCTGTCCAGTCTACATTTTACTAGCTTTGCAAGAATGTCATGGCGAACTTTGTCAAAGGCCTTACTGAAGTCAAGATATGCTATGTCTACAGCATTCCCTTCATCTATCAAGCTTATAACCCTACCATAGAAAGAGATAAGGTTAGTCTGGCATGACTTATTTCTGAGAAATCCATGTTGACTTTTTAGTGATCATGGCATTGCTTTCTAAGTAATTACAAACTGGCTGTTTAACGATCTGCTCTAGGATCTTTGCTGGTATTGATGTCAGACTGACTAAGCAATAATTATTTGTGTTCTCTTTTTTCCCCCTTCTTGAAGATGGGGATGACATTTGCCCTCCTCCAGTCTACTGGGACTTCTCCTGTTCTCCAAGAGTTCTCAAAGATTATTGCATGTGGTTCAGAAATGACTTCTACCAGTTCTTTTAATATCCTTGGATGTAATTTATCTGGCCCTGGAGACTTGAATTCATCTAATTTAGCCAGATATTCCTGTACTACTTCTCCACTTATTCTGTGCTGCATTTCCCTCGCTTCCTCACCTGCTCCACACACCCCAGGTTGAGTATTTCTATCCTTTTGGGAGAAAACTGAAGCAAAGAAAGTGTTGGGGAGTTCTGCCTTCTCTCTCTCCCCCTACCCCCCGGTATTAATTGGCCATCTTCTCCATGCAATGACCCTATCATTTCCTTGTTTTTCCTTTTGCTGTGGACGTATCTAAAAAAAGCCCTTTTTTATTGTTTTTGATGTCTCTGGCAAGCCTGAGATCATTCTGCACATTAGCTTTTCTGACTTTCTCCCTACATCTCCTGGCTATTTGCTTGAATTCCTCTTTGGTGGTTTTATCATTCTTCCATTTCCTGTGCATGTTTCTTTTAACACTTAGCTCAGCTGAGAGTTCTTTAGTCAACCATTCCGGTTTCTTTAGACACCTGTCATTTTTCCAGTTTTCAATTGTGCCTTCAGTATCTCACTTTTAAGAAAACTCCCCTCCATCATGAACTTCTTTCTCTTTCAGTATTCTTGACCACAGGATTTCAGCAAGTAATTGTCTAAGTTTACAGGAATCATCTTTCTTAAAGTTTAGGATGCATGTCTGGCTACAATTGGCTTCTCCTTCCCATTGAATGACAAACTCCAAAAGAGCGTGGTCACTCCCTGCAAAGGATCCCATCACCTCCACCTCATCAACTAGGTCATCCCTGTTGGTCAGGATCAGATCTAAAATAGCTGATCCCCTTGTTGCTTCTTCCATCTTCTGGACCGTGAAATTGTCTGCAAGGCAAGCAAGGAACCTGTTGGACCCTGCGGTCTTGGCCAACAAATATCAGGATAATTGAAATCTCCCATTAACACTGCATCTCTCCTTTTTGAATGTGTGGTCATCTGCTCCAGGAAAGCCTCATCCAAGTCCTCACGCTGGCCTGGAAGTCTGTAGCAAACCCCTACAATAACATCCTTACTGTTTCTCACTCCCTTAATTCTTACCCAGATGCTCTCAGCTTGGCTTACCAGATTTAAGTCATGGATCTCTTCACAGGTGAAAACATCCTTGACATATCAGGCTACTCCTCCTCCTTTCTTGTTTGGTTTATTTCTGCGAAATAGGTTATACCCTCCTATGCCTACATTCCAATCATGAGATTCCATTCATGATTTTCCTCACTTCTGTAGATTTACTAGGAAAGAAAAAATACTGGCTTATTTACTAATATGTAATTCATTGATCTCCAATGGGCATAATAAAGTTCAGCATTCAAACAGAACTAGACAAAGTTTATAATATTTCTTGTGCCTTATCTCAGCATTTGTTTACTTATAGGCCCATTGAAATTAGTTGGATTTACCTCTGAGCTAACAGACATAGGATTGTGCTGCATCTAACTAACCCCATTCCTGTCCACCTCAAGGCCATTTTTCAATACTTTAAATAAGTGTTGAAAATCTCATGCCAAAGCCCACAAACCAATGGATTGAAATGAAACAGCCATTAATATATAAAATACTATGTTATGCATTATATTTTACTCCAGGTTGACTGTTGAAATTATTAGAGATAGCCCCCAAAATATGATGATGCAGCTCAGGCTCTGACTTGGGGAAATATTAATAGGAAGGCTGGATTAACCTTTAGAGCATATCACAGGCAACACCATCCCTTTCTGCCCAGACATTTAAGTAGAATTCCAGTTTCTGTCTGTCTGTCTGTCTCTCTTTCTTTCTCTTTCTTTCCTCCCTCCCTTCCTTCCAAGTCTCTGCAGCCTGTAAAACTAGGTTGAGAGACTCCAAGAACCCTGGTCATCAACTGCCCTGCTTCAGCAGAGCAGTCCAGTGGCATGGTTTCCTTGATCCCCCTGGAGTGCAGTCTTCCTCTTGTCCTACTGCCTTCAGTATTCCCCAGCTGTCTAAATACTGTTCGAGATATGTCTCCAGTATCAAAATGTGATTGGACTAGATGACTCTTTAGGGTATCATTTCAACACTATGATTCTTCATTGCAAGATTAGAGTTTGATGAGGATTAGCAAGACTGCTGGAGATAATCTGGATGCCTTTGGCAGAGTGGCCAAGTACATTCCCTTTAATTAAGGAGAACTGTGAAAGAGTATAGCCATTGGAATATCAAATGTCTACACCTCTCCTCTCTGGGAGATGATGATGTTAAGACTTTTGTTTGAGGAAGCAACATATTTAGTTTTTGAGATTCAAGTAGGTTCAACTCTGTTTTTTAGCTTATTCTTCTAGAACACTGGCAGGTCATTTCCAATGCTCACAGGGCCACATCAACCCCCCTGAGATCCTGGAAAGCCACTCCCAGCAATCTTTCGGCCAAAATATTAGCTAGTCGCATCCCTTGAAGCCTCTACATGGTGTGATTGGCCAGTTTGGGCCACATGGGAAACAGTGTCTTAGGCCCAGGGAAGGTTTTGCCTCACAGTTTTAAAAATAAGTCTTCCCTGTGGTTTCAAACAAGCCTAAGGGGTGGACAATTACAGCCCTTGGAGGCCAAAAATATTGGCCAACTATTTTGAATCAGTGAGTGGCTGATGCTGTGAAGACAACAGAAACTGCCTTGGAGGTTGTATGTGGCCTACAGGCTGCTCTGTGCTCTAGAGATGCGGTGTAGGAGCAGTGAATTTAAGGGCATATGATGTGGTGTAAATGCCACAAAAATCTACTTTAAGCTCAGCTTGTATATTTATAAATAAATGGAAATATTGGAGAGCCCTAGTCTGTTTCAGTCATCTCATTCCAAGCAAACCCTAGCTCCATTGTTCAGTGAATGGACAATAGGAAGACTGGGGACACCAATTCTTATGTTTTCTGGAAAGTATGTTATTTTTAAATGTGTACAAAATCAAAGTGTCAGCTCATTGCTATTGGTTCCCTTTTAAACCATGCTCTGACTTCTTGTTTTGTGTTCTTTGTGAGATGCCCTTTCAGAATCACTGTAATTTTCTGCAGAACAAACCCAGAGCGAATGTAATCTTAATTTATATGCATATTTTCTACACACAAACAGCTTTTCCACAGGCTATAAAGACATTTCAGAATGAATCTACTCTGATGGAACACTGGAGAATAACATGATGCCAACCTGGAGAATTGACAGTGGGGCGTATATTCAACTTCCTTTAAATTTTTAATTTTTTAAGAACATAGTTATGTCTTTTTCTACTATGGTAAGATAAAGTATCTTGCCAGCAGTGCTGGAATGCCCTGAGGAGCCCCAGCAGCATTTTAAACTACATTTTATGCACTGCAAGTAAGACTGGAGGTAAAACTTTGAGGAGCCTGCAATAACTATAAAATGAAGGAGCTGGTTTAAAATGGCTGTGATTTGCTCCCAAACCTTCTCTAGTCTTCCCCCAACACCCTTTTATTTCTTTCATAAGCACCAGCAACAGGGATGCTTTTCCAATTATGTTCAGTAAGCCATTTTAATTCTGTTCTGTTGAAAGTCACATTCAGCTTTCCTACACTGTTAGATGAAAGGTAACAAAAATGCAATTGTGTAATGTTCCAGCAAGCCTATAGTCCAGAGATGGGCAAAGTGTAGCCTTGGGCTGCACATGGTTCCAAAGTCTGCAGCCCTCACCACCACCACGTTCCTGGGTCTTCCCTTTTGCTACCCAAGTGAGTGAATTGCTTCTTCTGGAACTTCTCTAGATTAGCAGTTTAAATACACTACAGGACCCTATGCAACATTATGGAAAAAAATATAAAAACAAAAGCAGAAATGATCTTCCTGCCACTTTTGGGGGATTTGTGACTATTTTTGATAGTTCCTGCATCCCACAGAGGGTTGCAGAGGCAGAAAATAGGTTTCTAGACACACTGCAGCTGTGCTTTTAAGTCAATTTATGGGACCTCATAAATTTCATAGGAATTTTTTTTAAAGGCCAGGAATACTCAGAGCTGGTTTGCCATTGCAGTCCTCTGAAATTTAATGTAAAGCATCTGGTATTTTTTGGCAGTCCCTCATTCAAGCACTTGGTCTCACTTAGCTTCCAAGATCAGATGGGATCTGGTGCCTTCTGGATATTCAGGCCAGTTCCTGTTCTAGGTCTACCAAAAACTATGCAACACCCCTTAATGCAACAATTAGCTGTCCCAGCATTGTTGGACTGAAACTCTCTTCAACCCCAGGCAGCGTAGCCAGTGGTGACAGCTGTTGGGATTCTTGCCCCAACACTTCTGAAAGACCACAAATGAATGTGGAGGAATAATATTACTGTGAGGAGTAATAGTATTACTATTTCCCAGTTTATTATTTCTTTAGAGGCCAAAAGTATATGCACACCAGCCCAAAGGAAAGAGATACTCAGCATATTTTATTCTATTTTATCAGTCATCCTTTCATCTCTTTTATATAGTTCTCCAGTGCATTGTTTCCATTGTCTTTTTATTGGTCATGTTCCCCGGCTAGTCGTATAGCATCCCCACTCTTGGTTTAAATTTCTCTTTGACTTCTCAGATCTTGTGGAATAGGTCTCTAGTTCTGCCTTTTTGTTTTCATTTTCTATTTAGCTGCATTGCTTATTATGGTACTTCTAACTGTGTCTACACACAAGTCTCTGAACAGTTGCATTCAGATTCAGACCTTCTTTCTGCCACATTTTAGTTTTGCTTCTTATCTGTCCTTAACTGCTTGAAGAGATTAATGTATCATCCATTGAGGTATCTCTCTCTTTTGAGAGCAGATAGTTTCTTTTTGCATTCCTCCCTGACAATGTCCCTGGCTTTAGTCCAGAGTTCTGCCTTCTGGTCAATTAGGCTTAAAAGTGCAATTTTTTCCACATTATATTTAAATTCTACAAGGATGTTCTTCAGGTTGTATTTTGGCACAATGGTTGGTTTAGTGTTCTTCTTTAGCTTTACTCTAATTTTTGGTATCAGCAGTCATGGTTTGTGCCACGATATGGTCCTGTTATTGTTTTTGCAGAGAGAATGGAGCTTCTTTATCTTCTATTTCTAATATTGTAGTCTATTTGATTTCTATATTGGCCATCAGGTGATGAGTCGTCTGGTTGCTTGAAGAATGTGTTTGTGATGATTGGGCTGTTGGTCTCACAGAACTAGTCAGTGGCTCTCCTGCTTCATTTCTTGATCCTAGGCCAAGTTTTCTTGCAATCTTTGATTCTATTCTGTTTCTTACTTTTGCATTCCAACTGCCTGTGTTTAACAAGAAGTCTTGTTATGATGTGTGATCAATTTCCTCCTGGACTCCAGCACAGAATCTTTCAGTTTCTCATTCTTCTGCCACTGTAGTTGGAGCGTAAACTTGGATAAGACTTACATTGATGGGTTTTCCCTTAAGTCTTATTGGTATTATTTGGTCAGACGTTATGTTATATCCTTTGACTGCTTTTGCTATATCTCTCATCACTATTCATGTCACCCCATTTCTTCTTAGATTTTCATTTCCTAAATAAAACACCATACAATTATCTAATTCAAAAAGTCCCATCCCTCTCTATTTTAGCTCACTCACCCCAAATATTGCAATGTTTATATGTTCCACTTCTTGTTTTACCATATCTAGCTTTCTTTGATTTGTGCTTCTCACATTCCATATTCCAATAATATACATTGTGTGTCTATGGACTTTCCTTTCACTTCTGAGCATGTCAACGGCTGAATGTCTTTCCAGCAGGAGTCCAGTTGTGTCATTAGTCACAGTGCTACTCATAGTTGTCCTCTGCTGTACCTCAGTAGCTGGCTGAATGCCATCCAACCTGAGAGTGTTACCTTCTGGCACTATCTCTTGTTTTATTTTGGACTGTCTCATCATAGGGTTTGCATGGTAAAGACTTTCAAAAAGGATTTTCTCTACTTCCTTCTGCACAGCACTAACAGGTGTTAGCTGTGGTGCCGCTGCAGATGTTTTGAGCGTTCCTCTGCCAGTATGACTCCCACTACTATTGCTGCCAAGTAGTAGTTTGGCACATTTAATCTGGCGCTTCAGCAAAAGCCTGTTTGGCATGGGAGACTCTACCAGCAGTACAGCTACCATCAGTATAGCCTCTTGCCGCACAGGAGCCTACAATCCCTCTACCACAGAAAGGTAGTGCATAGTGGGATTCCACACCATGCAGCGCCCTTTTTTTATTATCCTGAACTTTAGTTAACACTGACTGGAATGTAGGTCCTTTGTGGTGACAAAGTGCTTTTTCCATCCGCTATTTAATTATTCTAATAGCTTTTATGTATTTGTGCTGTTGTTGCTGCTTAATTGCTTTTAGTGATGGAAACTTGTACATGAGGACCTTTTCTTCGGTGAAGTATAGAACTTTTTATCAGAGGGAAAAGTTGACAGACCTGAATGTGATTACAGAAGATACTAAATTAAGTGGGGGAAAGTGGGTTTATTCCTTCCAAAGAGGATGAATTCTGTTAGGGCTCTCAGTTCCTGTAGCTGTTTTCCCATCCATATCCATTCAGCATTAGTGGATTAGTATAGATCCAGATACAGCTAGAGGAAAATAGCATGTGGAGACTGATTGCCTCATCTGGATTGCTACCACTACACTTGTAAAACACAGCGTTAGAAAAGCATGGAAATATCAATCCCTTTGATATGTCTCCAAAATGAAGTCCTTACCCAAGAAGACACCAAGAAACAGCTTTATATAGGGGTGTAAAGATAATGAAAAGAAAAGAAAAGAATCTGTTCTTAAACGTTGTCAAACAGTGTGAAAGCACAGTTCTTTCCTTAAAATAATTTATTTCAGATTACTTTTGATAGCTTGATCTATCTGTTTCTCTCCTTTCTTCCTTCTTCCCCCCTTTTTGATATAGACATTATGTTTCAGATACCCCCTTACAACTAGGTAGTCTCTATTAGAATCAGTTTTTTAAAACCTCCCTAATTTTCCAAACAGATGCATGCAGACCCACACCATACATGCCCCATACAGCATATGGTTGCAGTAAGGAACATCATTTCTTTTGTTCAACAGTGAGTAATGCCTCCCCCCTCCCTTCTGGTCTTTTTACCTTCCTGGTGTTCAAATAAGGCTAATTACAAAAGAGAAAAGTTGGAACTGGTGGAGAGTGGTCATTTAAAGCCGTTTCTTTTTCTGCATGGAACAAAACGAAGTACTAAGGGCATGGATAGGCCTGTTAAAAAAAGAGAGAAAAGAGAAAAAAAAACCATCTAATGAGGATGTTGAGATAAGTGCTTGTGAAGAAAACTGGCAAAAAAAGAGCTTTTAGTCTAAAATCCATAAATAAGTGGGCATCAGATGGGTACTAGAACATTTATAACAATAGAGGCCACCAAGCTGAATCCTTCTATGCAAGAGCTCTTAGAAATCCTCTTTCTTAACAAGATACTCTCTCTCCCCCTTTTCAAAAATTAATTTAAAAAAAGAAATACTTGAAAATTAAGGAGTTTTATTCATGTCTTTGAATCCATTACAGAGGCAGGCGCCACTGCTAGGTCTGCTTGAGCTATAATGATGCAAACAGGCAAGCTCCTTATTTTTTATACCTGGAGAAGCTCTAAGAGAATAGGACCAGAGTCTCGTTGAGATCCTGATCATCTTGAAACTTGGATGAAATGCACTCTAGAGGTATACAGCTTTAGGGACAAGAGTTGAAACAGTCTCTGCTTGCAGGCTGCTGTTCCTCCCTTCCCCCTCTGAAAAATAGGATTCAGATTTGCTTGGTATACAAAGATGTGTACTGGCCCGTAGCACATTCTAATTATCCAAGAAGGACTTGTCTGATTCAGCGTTTAGTACTGCTCTTGGAGGGCGTGAAAGAGAAGGAGAAAAACAACACATCTGAAAAGGAAATGAGATAAAAGAAATGCCTAGTATCCATTGTGACTGTAGCAAGCCATAGTGGCAGAATAAGCAAAGTGACCTCCACACATGCTAAGCACCCTGCTGGCTCTGACCCATATTTTTTCATGGAAAAAAGATGTTATCATCTGAACCATATGCTGCTTTGTAGACTACTTGGTTGGCTTCAGGTAGGTGGATGCTGTACATTATTTGTCAACAGCTAAGAGCCAAACTAGACAAGGTATTAGTTGTCTCCATGCAATTAATGTACTTTTGGGTGTAGGGGAAAGACTGCAGTGGTCTGTGGCACTTTTGCTGATATGATGGCAAACAATAACAAAAATTTAGTAAGCAAGCTGAGGAGGAAGAGAAGGCAGCAACAAATACAAGCTGGGAGTATAGAAATGAACACCTCCTAATGGGAGATATTATGTCTTCCCTGACCTCAATTCAGTTGTAAAGTACATGCTCTCTATGAAGAGAATCCTAGAAGCTTAGGGGGTACTATTGACTGTTTGTGCCCCCCCAGATTAGCCCCAATTTATTTGAGGGGTGCAGAGCTTGGGGACTTCAAAAATTGCCTTGAGAGACGAATGTATGCTAGAGGCCACATTTTGCTCACCCCAGTCTAGAGGCCCTCTCACACTACGTAGTTACATTATGACTCCACTTTAACTATAATGGCTGTACCCTATGGACTTCCGGGGTTTGTAGTTTGTAGAGGCACTACAGGTCTCTGGCAGAGAATTCTAAATGCCCTTCTCTAAACTGCAAATTCCAGGATTCCACAGGATGGAATATAATGTTATCATTGTGTACTGTGAAAGGGCCCTAGATAAACTAGTCAGAACCCAAGGAGTTGTTTTTAAAACCCTTTAAAGCCTCAAACAGTTTTCCACGGCAGCCCTGCAAATAACACCTTGCACTAATGTGTCCTAGCAGTTACCAAAGCGTGGTTCACTGAGACATAGGTCACCTGCACAGCATGGAGGTAGTCTACCAAGTGCTGGTACGCATGCTGTTTTTGTTTTTGTTTTAGCTTTTGTTGTTGTATTTTAGATTCTTCTATTTTATCATTTATTTCCTGGTGTTAATTTATCTGCTACTTTCCCAGAGAATTATGGTGATTTATTGGTTGTCAAATGTAATAAATGTATAAAGAAAGAAAGAAATTTGTAAAGTAATGATACCACTAATTCCTTTTGGTGGAGCAGGCTGGGCCAAGCAGCAGTGCTTGACATATTATACATTGTAAGGGAATAGTCTTCATAGATTCCACTCACATTCTTGAGGATTAGCTAACATTGTCTGTTAAATTATAATTATAAGCTGCAGCACTTTAATCAAGCAATCACTTGGGGGAAAACTAGTTCAGATAAGAAATTAAGAGTCAGAACAAGGTAAGTCAAGTGCTGCAAATTTGTATCGGTATCACCAGATCTACTCCTTGGAGATATGATGACAGATAAAATCAATTAATTTCCTCCTTTTTAGCTTTTGCCTTAAAACTTGTAACATTTAACTACCATAACACATGAACATGCACAATTAGTGACAATAGCTGCAATAATAAGATGCATAGCCATTCTGCACTTCTGTACTCAATCCTGATCATTTACCTCATTCTTTGGCCCTTTCCTCACGGGGGGGGGCGAAATGGGGCCGCGCACACGGGGCAGAGCTTACCTGCGAGCGGGTTGCTCCGTCCCTGCAGAGAGCGCGGATCCGCCATTCTAAACGCCGCCAAATTTCGGCGGCGCTCGGCGGCGCCCAAAATGGCGGCCGGTGGCTTCCGGCAGCACTCCGCCAATCAGGACAGCGTGCCAGCTGGAAGCCGGCCCCCGGGCAGATCTGCAGGGACGCACTACCGCATCTCTGCAGTTCTTCACCAGGGGCTGCCATGGGGCAGCGCGGGTGAGTTTTGTAAAAACCACTTGCAAAGGTGGTTTTTATAAAACTCGCTGCACCACCCCAGCAGCTGCGCTAGAGCAGTTTGAGGTCTAGAGCCTCACTTTTTTTAACTGCGCTAGCGCACCCCGTGGTGAAGAAGACCTCCAAGAGAGGTCACCCTAGCGTGGGCAATATGCCCGTGGGGAAATGGCCTTTGAGTCTTTCAAACATCTACATGTGAAATAGCAGCTTGAGTCCAGTTTTCTGTATGTTGATGAAATTTTTGATCTGTCAGGCTGCTCTGTGCATTATAAAGTGTCCATCAATAAAGAAAAAGAAAATGTAAAATATTTTAAAAAATAATTTGTTTTTTTCATGTTATGCTTAAAACTGGATGTGATTAAAATCATGGGTGGGAAGCTGATATGTTTCTCATTTTTATGTAGGACACAACAAGAGGGAACTTGAGCACTCATTTTTCTCTTTTTCTTCATCTGAGACAGAAGGAAAAGTGCTTTAGCACCCATTCTCCTTTTAAAGACATATAGGGCCAAGCACTCACTACATTTCATTGTTTCCAGCAGATTGAAGGAGTGGAAGACAAGTGGGAGAACTAAAGAGCTTATCACATAACTTTGACCACAATTGCACTCTGTTAGTCCCATCTACATCTGGAATTTTTGCACAACTTTGTGGCTCTCCTAGTGCTGTACCATGCTGTACCACTGTTGGGCCATTTGTAAATTGATTCTTTTCCCACTTGAAATAATCTGTTTATCTGTTGATGACCCTCCTATCCTGGTATAGTTTAGCAACCACTTTGGGTGTGAATGGTTTATTCCACTCCTATGGGCATGGAGTGGATTTGATTTCATTGTTCATTTCTCATTCATTTCATAGCTCATTCCTTGGAGATTTCACATAGATTTATAGCAGGGAGACCCCAGACTATTTCCAGTGATTGGGTGGAGGGAGCATGAGGATTCCCAAGAGAACCATTATGCATTCATATCTGTTCTCCAATATGTTTTTAAAAGTATTTTTTAAAGAAGAATAAGGGAAGTAGCACAATGCCACAAGTCTGATATAATCTTATTAAGGATTAATGTTCAGAGAAACCATAGTGTTCAGAAAAACAAAAACAGAATCAGGCAAGTGTTGGTTTTTGGGGAAAAGCATAGATAAAAATGGTGGAAGTGTCAGAGTGTTGTGTTCATCATCCCTGTCCATAATAATATCAGTATATATGAGTTCCTTTAAAAAAAAAAAACAAGAAAAAACCCACATCAATCATTGATCAGGAAGTGGAGAAAACTGGGTGTTGTCAATTATTTTGTCATATTTAAGTGCAAGAAAGTGAACATGGGAACCAACACAACTGAAGTGCACATGCAGTGATGTTGCCAAAAAGTATATTGCTGTTCCACTACTTTTCTGAGTACAGGAGAAACAGTTTTCAAATGGAACAACTCAAAACAATTGACTAGTGTGATAAGCGCTTGTGCCTTGAGTCTCTCCTGGAGCAGCATTCTCACAGTACTAATCTGTTGGATCATGGGAAATGAGACAACAGAGCAACGGTTTGTTAGGTAACAGTGTTAGAATGTTTGTGAACATTCTTTTCGGGCATTCAAAAAGTTCAAGTACAGAAGGCAAATCTGGATGTGTAGCTACAGATAGGGTTTCCAGGGAACTTGCATCTTTCCTGTATATGTGTAATTTCACTCATTCCCTATGGGTGTGTGTGTGAGAAATGAGATTTTCAAAAATTAATGTAGCTTTTAGTTTCTCTCCAGAGCTCAAAAGAGAGATTGGAAGTTGGGAGGAGGGGAAGGAAGACTGAAATCATGGGTGGGAGTTTTCATTTTTATACTGGCAAGGGTTTTAACATAGTAATGTAACATAAATTAACACATCAGAATTAATTAATGTAATTTAAATGTCCTTTTCAATGTATTCAGTGTATTTTAAAAAGTTTTTCAGTGTTAGCAAAACATACTGATATTTTTTTTCACTTAACTTTCCCAGCTCTGGAATTTCTTATGGTGACACTTTTGATCTTACCTTAACATTTAAAGACTACCAAGGGGGTTAGTATTGATTTCTTTCTACTAGAGGTATACCTCTGTTTAGAAAGCTTCTGACAAGCTCCTTTTTACCCAGCCTTCCCTTTTCCTTGTTTTCCTCTGTTGCTGGTCTCTTTTTAAAGCAGCACTGGCATTAGGAGAAACATGATTTCTTCCTCTAGTCTTTCACTGAACCATGGCAAAGTGGGGAGCATCCTCCCTACCAAAGAGATGATTGTACAATGAAAGACAAGACATTCATACACATTCCTTGGTCATTTCATGAGTATGGTAATCACAAGAACCTTGAGCCCCATGTATGGGAATTTCTCTGATTTTTTTTCTCTGAGAAATCTTTCTGAAATGTAAGTAGATATGGTGAACAAATATGTATATCCATGAGAATCAGAGAAACCACTGTTTTGCTTTCTTTTTTGAAAACTAATAAATTTTTCAGGTGGAGCAATGTTCTGCTTTTGCAGGAACATCTCAACAAAGCAGTCTAGTGGAAGCGAAAAGACTAACAGATTTATAGTGGCATAAGTTTTTTGACCACAATAAATCACCCAAATAAAATGCTCACTCATGATTATTCACTGAATGGCACGGCAAATCAGCTGGCCCTTAAAATGCCACAACATTCCTCTTTATTTGAAGAAGTCAGGATTTAGAACTTAAATTTTTAGCAGATGCAGAAGCATTTCATCTATCAGTAAAATACATCTTTTTGGAATTGGAACGTTATAGGTTATGAAAGAAGGGGAGGTAAAAGAGAATTCTGCATCCATTATCTACAAAGACTGTTATCTTTAAGAATTTTCTGTATTTTAATTCTGAATGACATTTTAGGGACTGATTTGTTTGTAGCCTATGGCAACTGTTTCCTGAGATGAAGTATACTAGATGCAGGAAGTGAAAATATATGACTTAAAGACAGAGCTGTTTGCTTTGTAATCAGAAGCTTCAGGTTTGCTCACTGGTTTGGCTGGGTATGATATAATGAAATTATGTGCATGCTTATTCATTTCAGGTAGTAGCCTGAGAGATCATTAATAGTACCAGCCTAAGCATGTTGACTTAGAAAGAAGTCTCAGTGACTTGAATTGTAGACTTAGACATACTTTGAAGAATCCAAGCTTAGGTGACTCAGAGTTTGGAGGCTACATTGGACTTTGCCAGAACACCTTAGGGCAGAGCTTTCCAGACTTTTCATGTTGGTGACATACTTTTTGGACATGTACAATTGTACAATGACACAGTAATTCAGTTTTACTAGCAAACCAGGGGTTAAACAGCATGAAAGGCAGCCCCCCCACCTGATCCTGGCTCCCTGCTGTTGTCCTCACCAAGGAAAGACCCCATGATGGAGGAAGCAGCAGGAAAGGCGGCCCCCCTACCTGATCCTGACTCGCTGCTGTTGCTCTCACTGAGCAAAGACCCCAGTGAGGGCAGTGGCAGTGGGAAAGGCAGCTTCTCTTTCTGATCCTGCCTTGCTGCCATTGCCTTCGCCAAAGAAAGACCCTAAGGAAAGATGCCTTCACCAAGGAAAGACCCCAGCGAGGGTGGCAGCAGCGGAAAAAGCAGTCCGCCTACCTGATCCTGGCCCACTGCAGTGGTGGTGGCAGTGGGAGAGGCTCGGGTGGGGGGGTTCTTTCTCAGTGCAGGGAGATGACACATCTACACACTTCATGCGACACACTAACATGTCACGACACACCGTTTGGAAAGCCCTTCCTTAGGGGTTGCACCCAAGCCCTGAGGCTGCTACGGAATCCATCATATTGCTGCAGCAAAATTGGCACTTCTTTCTATGTTAAAAAAATAATAATACACCGGAGCCTTGTTTCAGTGGTGGTCCATAGTTCTCAAAGGCTTCCAGTCCAGCATAAGAACAGGATATGCAGTTCTTACATATCTTTTGTAACTACCTTAAAATAGCATTTTGCTGCCATACTGCCAATTTTTTATTTTATTTTTATTATATATATGCAAATATTAAAAATTAATATTAATAAAGTATACTTTTGTACATTTCTGGTTCAGTCATTCATACATACATTACTATGCTTATCAACATCTCTTCTTGACAATATATTTTACCGTACCATAATTTTCTAACAATTACCTAGAGTCGCTAATCACGTCATTTTCAATATTAAGAAACTCCCCACATTAAAAAAAAGAATTTATATATTACTTATGTTCAGGTCAATATGTTTTATATTTTGTATATTGTTTATGTTCAGATCTATTACAATGTCACACATAATGATTAAAAAAAATAAAAAAAGAACACCTTACATGACTTTACTGTTTTCACAGATTTTTTTTCCCATCAATTCATCTAAATTATATTGTTAGTTATACTCACAGGTTTAATTAACCTTTGTCTAATTTGCATTCCCCCCCCAAAGCCAGTACCCACATATCCTCATGTAATTTATTACTGGTAGCCAATCATTTTCTACCTGTTCCCATTGTTTCCCTTTTAGCCTCATAGAAAACAAATCAAATTGTTTATAATCAGCAACTTTCTGTACCCATTGCTCTATGTCCAGAACTACATTTGTCTTCCATAATCTTGCAAAGACTATTCTTGCAGCTGTTACAAGATACAATAAGACTCTGGTGTTTTTTAATTGAAAGGCTTTATCAAACATGAATGTCATGTTTAGTAAAAACAATTCTGGTATCATGGGAAACATTGAAAATTCCCTTCATGGCTTCATGTATTTTCAACCAGAATTTTTTTGTATATGGACATGTCCACCATATGCGATAGAATGTACCAAGTGTCTCTTTACATTTCCAACACTTGTTTTCCCCGGTAATGTATATCTTATCAATTTTTTCCGGCATTAAATAAGTCCTGTGCATCATTTTGATATAGTTTTCTTTTAAATCTTGTGAACTGGTAAATTCTACTGTATTCTTCCATGATGCTTCCCAATTCTCTAGGTGTATGTCATGTTGTACATTTCTGCCCATTTGATCATTACATCTTTTATAGGTTCATCCTCTAATTTTTGCGCATTAAGATATTTATAAAATATGAAATTTTTTGCTTGGACTTCAAAAATATTATTGTTTCCAACTCATTATAAGGTTTTTGCATTGATATTCCATCTATACTGCCAAATTTTGATGGGGCGGTAGATTTAGAAATAGTGACAGGGACTTGGGTATGGTCATAGGACATTGTTCATTTTTGCTGCTCTTTAAATGTAATTAAAACTGAGGTTCAACCCATTCTACTTAATCAGTCTTAATTCCTTAGCAAGTAAGCTTAACATTTAAATCAGTAAAAGCATAGTGGCTTTAGAGAGTGATACCCAATATCTTAAGACTGTTTGGTATGTATATGTTAGTAGCTGCTGAGAGGATCCATTAATTGGAAATGAGAATACATTATGAGAAAACACTTAACTAATTCTGAAATTAAATACAAAAATAAAGTTTCACTTATAAATCATCATAATTGAAAAATCTGTGCTACTAGATATTTGAGAATATATGTAAGAGGTTTGCTTTCTGGGTTTAAGGCCAGTGTTGGTCAAGCCTTATGAAGCTGGATGATGCCCTGGCCTAGATGACACTATGTTACATTTTTTTTTGCCTTTGGTTCTGTTACCTTTATCATTCAGGAGCTAGTTACCTTGCCCAGTCTTCACCACCAGAAGTCATTGACCCCAGTACTTTCTCCTGCTTTGTACTATCTAGATCAGTGGTTCTCAACCTGTGGGTCCCCAGATGTTTGTGGACTTCAGCTCCCAGAAGCCCCAGCCACTATGGTCAATGCTCAGGGCTTCTGGGAGCTGAAGTCCAAAAACATCTGGGGACCCACAGGTTGAGAACCACTGATCTAGATGGTCTTCTCTTTCTCTACAAGTGACACCTAGAGGATTAAGATATGAAGTCTACGTTATTTAAAAGGGTTCTCTTAGTGAAAATACAAAAATAGTTATCTTACTCTCCCTTCCGGTACTATAGTATTCACAAATGGCTTTTCAGTTCTGAAATATATTTGTGTTTTTAGGGAAATATCCTTATGTTTCCTTTGAGAATATGTACAAAAGTTTACAGGGCATTTTTTTCTCTTCATTTTGAAAATTGTCCTTCAAAAATGAAGCACTGGGCAAGGAAGAAGCACTTTCAGAAGGCCTTCCTGAAGAGCTAGACTTATGGGTACTGCTGCCTTTGTTCAATGAGATTTGACATCCTTAATCACCCTGAATGTTAATTTTTTTAGAAAGTTTGAGCGAAAATTAAATCAATCATGCAACTCTTTGAGACTTGAAGGTTCTATAGAAAGCCTATGATCCCATCTACTCTTAACATAATAGTTTCAGAGATACAGGTGGAATCCTCATCAAAGATACTGAGGAGTACTATATAGTCAGTTTTATTAATGCCGGTCATATTAGATATAGGGTTAAATCTTAATTTAGTACTTCATGAACTTCTGGTTTCTACATTCCCCCTATCTCTCTCTTAAATCAAAAGCATCTCCTTTCTTATTCAATTAACTGCTGTTTGTTACTTTGTTGAAACTGTGGTTATTTTAAACTATAGTTTGTCCAACCAGCCAAGATCAAACCACGGTTTCTGATCCTGGTGTCTTTGTATAAACTATACTTGAAACCAGTCATAGTTCATGAACTGGATGAAACAACAATGACCACATGTAGTCATAATTATAAGCCAGGTTACCATGGGGACCCTGGCTTATTCAGTTTGAGCAATGTGTTCCTGTATACTGCCTGTTTTCTCCTCACCCATTGTCCTCTGAACCCATTATCATGTTGTCTGAACCTAGCAGCAGCTCTGGTTTGTTTTTCTCCACAAATCCAGCAAGAATCCATGGTTTGTTTATGTTTTTCCTCTCTGGCTTATTAAAAGATAGATCAGTGTCTCTGGGTTCAAATGAGATGAAAAGCCATGAAGCAAATTCTATTTAAAAAAAAAATCCCAGTGCAAGTAAGAATGATTGGGAAGTTTGCTCTAGCACACAGTTTATACTACCTAAGCCAGATTTCTATATTTCCATGACTTAACTGTGGTTCCTTCAAACAGGGCAAATATGCTGTGAGGTTGAAATATTTGTTGATTTAGCTGTCAGGTTTTTTAAAAATAAATATCCAAGATGTTTCTTTTGTACCAAATGGTTTTCTGGCAATTTTTGGCACCAGCTGCAACATTTTATTCCCACCACTAAGCGGGTTTATTTTTAATTCTAACAGGTATTGGAACAAAAAAAACCATTTTTTTCTTTCTCCCCCTTTCTTTCTTTAAAGTTATTTTTTTTAAGTTATAATGCTAAAATGGATTAGTAACATAGCCCTTTTATGTTACAGCGCTTATGTTACAGCAAACCATCCCCTGGTTTAGAAAACCTTTGGAGGGGAGATCCAAGAAATTCCTGCATACAGTCCCACACCAAGAATCAAATGTGTGGATGCCTTGGACACACTAAATGACTGGTCCCAAGGAGCTACACTGTGAGAACTCACTGATCCTTAAACCAGTATGGAAGAGCCCACTATCTCTGAACTTGGCCTTTGTGGTTTTGGAAATAGAACCAAATATTTCCAGTCTTTCTTATGGTTAAGTGCTCTTCTGGATGGAGGGCAGGAGATGGAATAGCAGGTTCATGCAAATAGACTGAACTACAGTTATCCCTCCACATTCACTACAGTTAGGGGTTCAGAACCTTCACAAAAGTGGAAAAATCACAAATTACAAATATCAAAATCTGTATGTGTGGGTCTGTGGGAAGGGGGCTGAGGCATGGTGGGGAGAACAGGCACCCAAGCTCCAAACCAGGTCAGGGGAAGGAGAGAGAAAGAGTTAGGGAAAAATCACTGTGGTGGCCCTATACTTCTTTCTTTCACTCATCTCCTTTCTTGAGCATGTGTGGGGCATCAGGAGAGGCTTTGTGGTGCTTCTGAGAAATCAGGCCATGTGTCTCCTTAGCTGGCCAGGCAGTAGCTGGTAAAGGAGGAGGAGGACCAGAGGTGGTTTTTTAAAGGGCTGCATGGCCGGATTGGAGCCACCAAAAAGGAAGGTTTCCACAGAAAAGAAGCACCCGAGGTGGGGTTGGAGAAACTTTCAAATAATCAAATATGTGAAAGTCAAGCCTATAAATTGTTTGACATTGTGTCCAAACAAAGTCAATATCCAAGACACTAGGGCCATTTCCACATGGGACGAGGGAATCGCCCCATGCCAGTACTTACCGGACTTCTTGGCTCCATACTTGGGTCCAGGCTGGTCCAGAGCAGTTTGTGATCACCGCTCCACACTGCACCGGGGATGAAAATGGTGGCTTCCAGTTGGTCGAGGCTCTCCACCAGCCGCTGAAGCTCACCAGCCTAAAGCCCGCCCCCAGCAGATCGCAAGCTCGCACTGGTGCGAGCCTGCAAATCTGCACCGGAGCGTGGGAACGGAGTGGTTCACTCCGTGCTTTTGAAAGACCTGTTTCAAGCGGTCTTTCAAAAGCACGCTGGACAACCACTTTGGGTCGTTCTGGAGCACGCTGAGGTGCGGAACTACACTAAGTAGGTCCAACCCAGTCCGCTCCCAGGGGCAGACATCCTCGGTGGAGGACGCTGTGCACTGTTTCTTTAAGCCTGTGCAGAAATGGCCTAGCAGTGTTGAGTTTTCCATTCTTCCTACTCCTTTTAAGGGATTGGAGAGACATTTGGGCTTCCAGTATTTTGGACTAAATCTCCCATGATCTCTCACCATTGGCCATGATGGCTGCAGCTTCTGCAAACTGAAGTCCAAAACATGTGGAGGGGCAAATTTTCAATGCCCTAGTTTTAAAACTACTTTATCAGCCTGGAAGGAGCAGCCATAGTTATTCTTTTTTTTAGGGATGGGATGAATCCAGAATTTTCCAAATCTAGATCCGGGTCCGAATCCCTGGAAGGTTCTGGGAATCCACGAATCTCACAAATCTCAAATCTTTCGAATCCTTTTTTTAAAAAGTGTTTAAAAAGCAAGGGAAAGAAGGATAATCTTGGGCAAGACACACTCTCTCAGCCTCAGCAAAAGCCTAGGCAAAGGCAAACCTCCCTCTGAAGAAATTTGATCAGGACAGTTGTCCTAGTTTTGCCTCAAGATCTCCCCAGATTGAAAATGACATGAAGGCCCTTTCTACACAGGCAGGAAGATGTGGATTAATCCCACATTTTCCTGCCTGTGTAAACAGGGCTATATACTATAGTAGAGAGATAATCCAGGTCAAACTTGGCTTTTCTTTGCATAGCTCCTTATGGTATCTTGGGGTCTGTAGTTTGATGATGCACCAGCACACTTTGGCAGAGAAGGCTGTGACACCTTGCAAAACTAGAAACCCCAGAATTGTGTCTGAAAGAGGTTTGCAAGGGAGCTATGCATGGAATGTTTCAGCTGTGCTTGAAATCTCAAGCCTGTGCCTTCCAGTCAAGTGCTGAACTTAAATATGAAATGTTCAATTTAAATATCTTAGAATACAACCCTAGATGTAATTTGTGAAATTGTTAGCAAAGGTCATTATTAGTCCAAGGGAAAAACTCACCTACTTGGCATCTCCCCTTGTGTGTCTGGTCACTCAGGTTTTCAGGCATCCTGGTCCCCCAAGTTTTCAGGAGTTCCAGTCTCCAACAAATTATTTGGTTGGTTGGTTGGTTGATTCTAAAGATTCAGTTTGCCTATTTTGGCACAGGGATTCAGACTCGTGGATCTTGAAACCTTGCCCAGGATTAAAGGATTCGAGGATTCGGTTGGCCCATCCGTACTTGTTTTAGTAATTAACCATATCCAGTTACGATAAAAACTGTTGCATTTCTTTGTCACTTGACTGCTCAGTTTCTACAAAAGCCAGGTCAGCATGAAGACTGGTTTTTTTTTTATAAATACTGAATGTTCCTGAAGATTTCATAAAGTTGGAAGAGATCACAAGGGCCATTGAGTCCAATTCCCTGTCATGCATCTATTGTTTTGATGTAGAAAGGCTATGCATTTTAACACTAGCTTCTATATATCTGACATGTATCTATTGCTTTTGTATCTATTGCCTCAATAAAAGTCATATCAGGCCGTTTGTACTGAAACCCTTAGAACACATGTGGTTGCAATATTTCTGTACTGTTTTGTGAGGAAGAAGTGGCTATCCTAAGTTGACTATTTTAGTGGCTTTGCCTCCTGAGACAGCTTTCTCTTTCCTCTTATGCCTGTGATCTCTTCCCCTGCTGTGATTGAGCATTATGAGATGAGTCACGCCTCCATGTACAAATCCATGAACCAATTAGTGCATGGATCCCTATAGATTGCAGGGAACTAGGTTCAGGTCTGGGTCATCATACTCAGAGCTCTTAGCTATTGTGAAATATACAGATCTGGATTACTGGTTGTATTGATTCAGAGAAAGGGCCTTTCCTTGTCATGTCTTTTAAGCCTGTTTCCAGGGCAATGATCACTCTTGTCACTGACACGGAAGTGCTCTGCTGCTCTTTTCTATATCGTGGATGGGAACACTAGGCTTTCCCGATGTTTTGGACTACAGCTCCCATAGTCATTTACCATCAGGCTGGCTGGTTGAGGCTTCTGAGAGCTGATAGTTAAAACATCTTGAGGGTCAAAACTTCCCCATCCCTGCTCTTTATCAGCTGGCTGGAGGATTCTGAGAATTGCAGTCCAGCACATCTGGACGGTACCAACTTGTGGGAGACTGCTCTACATAATCATCATCTACGTAGTAAAAGCCAGCCTCAGGCAAACACCTGAAAAATTCAGAAGTGTGTCTGATTGATGCTTTATAGAGTTCTCTCTTCATACCTGATTTTGAAATGTTCTGATGATACTAATTCTCAGGTACTGTTTTCTTTCTCTCTTTTGGGGCCCTTCCACACTACACAATTAGAGCACTATGGTTCCACTTTAATTGCCATGGTTGCATCCTATGAAACCCTGGAGTTTTTAGTTTGGTGAAGCGTTAGAGGAACTCTCTGGCTGAGAATAGTAAATACAGTTCCCCAAATTGGAAATCTCAGGATTCCATAGAATGCCACCATGGCAATTAAAGTGGAATCATAGCACTATAATTGTGTGCTATGAAAGGGCCTCTTCTTTTCTGTAGTTGGTTATTTCTGCTGCCAACCTTGTACTTTATCTCAGTAGATTTTATAGATGTTACCATTTCACAAGTGGGACTTGTCAAAAAAAGTGCTGCAGTCTTCTTTTAACTCTCAATAGAAGTACTTCTTTTCAGGTCAGTCAGCCATTTCCTCTACAGAAAATCCAGAGAGCACACCAAAATCCAAAGAGAAAATATAGGGATAAACTAAACGATTAATAATTTGCAGACCTATTAGTAAGCCATCAATTTCTTTACAGGTTGCTTTTGCTTAATTGAACATTTAAGTAAAATAACACTTGAAGAAAAAGCTAAAACAACTTCAAAAACAACCTCTACTAATTTTATATATTCCTATTATAAGTACTTGTGAAAAGATGGTCATCGAGGAAAACAAACATAAAAGCAACAGAAGGAGGGAAACAGTTCTAGAGTTTGAATTAGGAGACAATTTGTCTGTTTAGATTTAAAATTAGTATCACTGTCAAATATATCCAGTTAACATGCCTTCCTGGCTCTGCCGTTCTACAGCATTTTGCACCTATAATCACACATTCCACTATCCTGATCTAATACAGCTGGGCAGAAAAATTAATGAATGGTTGGATTTTGCAACAGGGAACTGGAAATATGTTAGAATGAGCTGCTGATAAAGAATGAAGCCATTATTTCAGTTTCTCTACCTGTGTTGATTTCAACAAAAAGGACATGGAGGATTCTTGTTCACAAGGAATGGGTGAGGAACCTCTCTCTTTCTCTCTCTCTCTCTCTCTCTCTCCACACACACACACACACACACACACACACACACACTCCATGTTGCTGGAACATAACTCCATCAGTCTTGGCCAGCACAGGCAATAGTTAGCAGCAATGGGAGTTACACTTCAACAATATCCCGACATAGGCCATTTCTGCACTACACTCTTATAGCGTGATTATTCCACTTTCAACATCCTATGGAATCCTGGGCAGCCCCTCCTGAAACTGCAAACCCCAGGATTCCATAGGATGTTGAAAGTGGAATAATCGCACTATAAGAGTGTAGTGTGGAAATGGCCACGGAGAAAGAGATGTCTCATATCATTGTACCGGAAGAAATTATGAATGGAAGAGCTATGTTGGATCATATAAAGAGGCTATCTGGTCTAGCATTTTGTTTACACAGTAGCCAACTAGTTGTCCACTGACAGGCTATCAAGAAGATATGAGCACAACTGCACCCTCTATCTCACATTCCCCAGCAACTGGATATATAGAGGCATTCTGTAACTCATTCTAGGCATAGGAATCTTATAGAAATATAAGTGAAATACAGGCTTTATGAAACTGTGGCAGGTTCAGGATGCCAGTTGTATCTCTGTGGGGTGTCTCATTATTTCCAGTCTTTGAAGCATTGTATCAGCATCATCTGGCTCTTCCTGTCAGAAATTCATTACTAAGTAAGGCTCTGGGACAGACTGAGGAATGGGATATGAAGTCCTATAATGTATGTTAGAATGATAAAAACTTTCCTTATCATTTTTTATAGGTCATAGGAAGAAATATTTTCCAAATACACATTTTTATTAAAACATGTTTTTTGAAAAAGGATTCCTCATTTAGACCCTGATCTGATTTCTATAGTGATGCTGAAAAGGAGAAAAAAAAAAACTCCACCAAGTCACATAAACCACAGAACTGATGTGTAGGGAACATTTTTATGAGATAATATCCAGTCATGTGACTTCTCAGTCTGTACTCTCTATGAAAACCAGAATGGATCCTATGGCCAAAGTAACCCTGCCATATTTCGTCGATTTTTCCCCCCTTTAAAAATAATTCAAGGTATCTTGCAATAATTAAAATGTAAGAAAATTCAAAACAAAAAGAAATGCATCTATTACATAAAATTCTGCATCCTTTCAAGAACTACACACCATCAAGCTTAATCAATTGGCATAGGGCTGATATTTACAAATCAGCTAAATACATCCCATTAAATGCCTGGAAGCAGAAGAGTGTTGTGTGTTATGCTGGCACTACATAGATAATAATTCCAGGGCAGACAGCATTGTTGGAGAAGAAGTAATTTAGTGAGGGATTTAGAACTCTTTGCTAGAGAGCTCTAATCCATTCCACTGAACTACAGTTCGCCTTTCAAAATTATTGGTTTTATTATTTCTTGTTCTGGGTTGATTTTATTGTATGCTGACCTGAGATCCTCAGAAACAGAGCAAGTTATAAATATGTGATTGATTGATGGATGGATGGATTGATTGACAGAATGCAGTTCTCAAGGTATTCTGGATGACTTTTTACACTATTACATTAAGCCAATTTAACTGTTAATCCCTCTCTTCTCAGAGTAGTTTGGTGCCTAGGTAACATGAAAGCCACATGCAGTCCAAGCAATGTATCACAGATTCCTTTGTAATATTACAGAGGATGCTGAGATGCAATTCCCATAACATGAAAAGAGTTATTTTGGACAGCCCTATCTCAAAGAAGGTAAGGGTAACAGAAACAGATGTTATATAAGCATTAGAGAACCAACAAAGCAACAGCCAGAGAGAAACAGACATAGGCCCTTTCCACACGTTCCGTGGAATTCGCGCTGCAACGTTTCCAGGTTGTTGTTGTTTTTTTGTCCATGCTACCGCAGACATATTGTACAACGGTCTATTGCCATTTCCACACATTCCATGGAATTCACACAGCGGATGTGATTGGCAGCTCTTTTTTAAAAAACGCCCCCGTGCGTCATGACGTGCATGCTCACGTCATGCCCTGCAGTTCCTCCCACGATGACTCCCTCCTCCCATTCCTCCTGCTAGCCGTAAAATAAACCGTGTCGATTTTTTATTTTCGCGCCCTATCTCGGGGGAATGGTTTTCCACGCCATAGCTGGGTGGGGTGCAGTTTTTCTCCCTATCTCTGGTGGGTTCTCGTGCCCGTTTTCTGCTTTTATCTTTCCCTGTGAGCGATGGAGGAAGAGGTGTTTCCTGAAGTTGAATGGCCCATTTTAGCTGTATTCTGGCTTCTTGGAGTTGTGCTGGCTGAACTGGAACATCTATGGGCTAAAGACCGCACGAGGAGGCGCCGGCGATTGGCCTTTTATTGGTAATGCTGCGGAGGATTTAAGCTTTTCTGTGCCGCTGCTTGGAGGCTTCTCGCGGCGCGTTCCAACCGCTGAAGCTGTCCACGCCCACAGCCCGCCCTCTGATTACATCATGCATGAATCAGCACGGTATGAGAGGGGAAAAACCACCTTTTCCCCGTTTTTCAAACAGCCCGCGCGCTGACTGTTGGCGACTTAACCGGGTGGATTAAGGTGTGGAGCTTGCCAATTATGTACGAGCTAGCGCACTCGAACATGTGGGCAATGTCCGTCAGAGCTCACGCTGCCCCATTTTATTTACTCCGTATGGAAAAGGCCATAGTTGTCAGGGCAGGATGATCTGATGCCCTGAAATTTCAGTTCCAAAACCTAAGACTTAGGGATGACACATACAGAGAGAGAGAGAAGGAGAGAGGGAGAGCTCTCAAGATAGTACGCTCACCTTGAGATTCCGTCCCCTTGTCCTGCAGACAGGAAGAGAAGGACCAGGCCTTGAGACCTGAAAACCCTACTAACTGGAGAAGAAAAAACAGTGTGCAAGCATTTGCATCAGGCAAATGTGGGAACAAACCTTGCTTTATTGGCTTTTCAGAAGGGTGGAATATGACCCCTTTTCAAAGAAATAAATGTCATTTGCTGCTGGTGAAGGCTGCCGAGTGGCTCGAGGATTATCAGTGTAAATTTGGCTGGTTTTTGGATAACATTGTCAGTAGCACTTTGCAAATGCCATGGCATTGCCTCTAAAACATTCCCTATTTCTAGCATTGGTTGAACTCTTAACCCTATGAAATCGCCCCACTTGCTTGTATAGATAGTATACATCCTATTCTAATAGCTTTAGATAACTTGATTAAAGATCTTTTTTTTTTAGTGTAAACTGTCTGATAGAGGACCAGCTTTTTGAAAAGGCTGCCTTTTGTTGTTTGTTACTGTTCTTCTTTCTTTATTTCATTCATTTCTGTTTTGTTTTTTGCCTCACATTGCTAAAAAAAACACACCAATCCTGGGAAATCAAGCTAATGTCTCCCAGATGTACAGAAAAGGTGTGAACAGTCCTGTCAAATGAGCTACCCCCATCTCTCCCTTTCCCTCTCTTCCCTTCTTTTTAGCAGACAGCATCATATACGTGAGCAGTCCCTTCACATTTGCCTTTTGAGCTGTTCTGACATAACTGCTGTTTCATTGCCAACAGGAAAGTTTCCACAAGGAATAAAGAACTGGTCTTTCAGCCACCCTGGCTCCAGAGGAGGAGGAGGTACAGGCAGAGGCAGCAAGCTGCGGCTCTAGTCATGAGTCTCTTTGACTAGCGAATGGCTAAGAAAAACTGACAGCGTAAGAAAAGGATACACACACACAGCTTTTATCATAAAGGTTGCTAATTGACCAAGAGGTAATGTGAGAGGAAGTATTACCCAACCTTGAAATGCTTTCATCAGATTAAGTATATTAAATGCCATCAGTTAACCCATTGAATGCAATGGCCGCATGTTTCGACAGACATGTCAGGTATCATACAATCACATATTGCCTGATCAGCAATGATGGAGCAAGTAGAGTGATAGGCCAGTGGTTCTTTGTTCAGTATGCGAGGGGAAAGGAGGTGTTGAAAAGGTTGGGTTCCCTCCATATTTACTTGCTGTTAGAGTAAACCCGTTGAAATTAACGAGACGTATTGATCTCAGTGTGGCTGTTCTAAGCATGGGTGGTCCTGGCTCCAACCTATTATTTTCAAGAACCTAGTGGCAACACTGTGTGATGGGAAGAAAACTCCATACAATGTCAATACAGCTTTTTACCTTTCAAAGCATCTTTTATCTGGGTATTTTCGACACGCATTAGTTTGCTAGTAAGCGTCTGAGAGCTTTGTTCTCCAAATGCATACCGAAGATGGGACTCAGGAGTGCCCCCTCATTGGGATATGGGTAGATTAGTCCCCATCCCTGTGTTGGCATTGTATGTTTTGGGGCAAGTGTGTGTGTGTGTGTGTGTGTGTGTGTGTGTGTGTGTGTGTTTACTAAGGAATTTCGAGTGACTGTGCAGCTCTGTTTCATTCTGTATACATTTTTAAAACAGATCTTTTATATTGTATATCACTTTTGAAAGACTTGATCAGATAGATAGATGGATGGATAGATAGATAAATAAATAAATAGACAGACAGATAGTTGAATTGTTCAATTGATTGACTGATTGATTGATCAATAGCTTTCTCTTATTTTGGGATAAAAACGCTGTTCTATTACACCACCACCTCCTCTTCCTCCTCCTTTTTCTTTATTCATACCCTGCTCCCCCCCCATGATTATGATTATGTTGATGCCACTTAATGTTGATACTACTCTACTGGAAAGTCAGGGGCATTATATCCAGTATATGTGCAGGGAACTTAAAAACACAGTAACAGAATCTCAGCTAGAATGTATATAATGGATTATGAATGGGACCACAAAGTCTAGGAGGTAATCAGCAAGATTAATAAGCAATGTCAAGTTAGTTATAAGAAAAAAGAAGTCTTTGTCGAGATAATACCGGTCTTCCCAAACAAAGAGGATAAGGTGGAATATAATTTTGTAGAACTTTCAAAAAAAGAACTTTCAAAACGCTTCTGATAGTCTCCACTAATGGTTTTTGAATAAAAATTCAATTCTTTTCTTTTCTTTCTTTCTTTTTGGGCAGGACTGAACTCCAGTTGCTACTTGCCTTATCTGTCTTGGCCAGTGGTGAGGTTTGTTAGGAATGTGAGCTCCCACCAAACCTCAGGCCTCTCACCAAACATCTTGAGGACCTAAGGTTCCTCAGCCCTGCTGAACCTTATTAATGAGCTTTGCAGTCTGATTCAGAACATGTTTACTCAGATGTAAGCCAGATGGAGCGTAGGTCATACTAAGTATGATGGAGACACAGAAGATAACAGCTACATCTCCATTTTTCACTGAATGTCTTTGTCAATGGGATCCTATCCTTTCTTTTACCGATGTGCAAAGAGAATGTTTAGAATTACTTGCAGAACAGTGAATCTTTCTCAATTAAAAAGAAGAATATGACCACAAGCCATTTGGTCTTTGCTGCTGTTCTTGTGGCAGAGTCAGCATTCCCTCTACAGTACTGGTTGTGTAATGGTGCCTCAAAACCCCCCAAACTAAACCAAACTGAAAACAGAAGTGACCTCTTCCAGCATCTCAACAATGACTATTGGGCTTGTGCAAACAGCTTGGCATCTGCAGGCACATCTTTAGCGAGCTGGCAGCCTCAGTGCCCTTTGCAGGTTGCAATCAAACCTGCCTTCTACAGAAGCCTCTTTCTGGCTGATTAACTTTAATGTAATTTTAATTAAAAACCACAGTGTCAAAGGGTTTAGCTGCTCGAGAAATAAGCACAGATTGTGGCACAGTGGCAGCAGTCACTTGGAAAATGGAAATGCATCCTGACAATATTGTGCAGGGGCCAGATAAACAAAGCTTCAGTTCTCTTACCTTACAGTGACAGGGGCACATCATAATATCGAGGACCACATACAGATCACGGATCTCTGCACAGATCTGACATTTCAGGTGTGGCACACTCTGCACAGTGCTGTCTTTTTCGAAACAGTTAACTCATTTTTGAAAAGGAAATATCGCCCCGCCTTTTTCATTAAGATTTTGTATATTTGAGGATAATAAATGGTTTATTGGTGCTGCATTTCTGGCTTGGTTAGGCTTTTGTTTTGTTTATTTTAATTGTTAAGTTTTTCTCCATGATTTAAAAATAATAATCTCTCCCACAGGCATTGCAGAAAATACAAAAAATAAGACATCACCATTTTTTTTTCATTTCACATCAGAAAGCAGGGAATATTGTTCTTCTTGCTTCTGGCTCCCCTTGTTCCTTAAAGCAAAGGGTACAAATATTTTTCCCTCCCTTCCCACGCCCTATTTCATTCTAGAAATGTTTTGGTCCATTTTTAAAGTGGTAATGAAAACCCTCTTTTCTTATGGAATCATTTGGACTAGGTTATAAATAATTTCATTGTGCACAGAAGCCTCCAAAGCATAAATAGTTCTATATAGCTCTTATCCATTTATGCCTCTATAAAACACCATTATTTTATAGTTAACTCTTAGGTTTGCAGACCTGACTTATCTTCTGCCCATACAGATACATGCAACTGCATAAGACTATGTTGTTGTGTTTTATAAATAGGGTCGTTCAAACTTGATGTACTTAATTTCAGTTATAACCCAGAAGTTATTAGTTTTCTCTAGAAGTTAGGCTTGTAATGCCTGCACGTGTGTGTGTGTGTGTGTGTGTGTGTGTGTGTTTACAAAAATTCTCTTTTTAAAGAAATTTACTCACTGCTTGTCCCTGTGCAAGTAAATACTCTGCAATGAAGTAGCATTGTATAACAAATGATTTGGCAGCAACTGATAAATCATAACACAGTGATGGAGTGAAGAGCTGATTTGCACAGTTTAGGCATAAGATAATACAATGACATCTGCTGCCTTTTTTGTGGGGGTGGGGTAGTATATTGGGTGGTGCTGTTAAATCATGGCTACTCTTGCCACTCTTGTACTCATATTATATGAGTGCATGAAACTGAAAGAAAGTAGCTTCTGCATTTAGCATCTGCAAATTTATCAGTGTGCAATACTCTGTCTATATATAATGCTGTGTATTTTTATAATTTATAATGTATTCCACATTATAAAAATATAACCATTATTGAAGCTTAAAGAATGTGAGTTGGATTGAGATTTAGTCATACTTAGAGTAACCCAGTTGAAATAAACAGAACTGAAATCCTTCCTGACTATATTTTATTGATCTGAATAGGTCTGTTGTAAATATGACTAAGCCTGGATCCAGATCTATAAGTTAAAACTAAAAGGTGCAACAAAGGTGGGGAATCATCATGGTAAATGTTCTTATTAATGTTATTCATAGGATAATGTTTTTCATAGGATCACTTTCTTTCCTTCATTCATAGGGTATATCAAACAATTTTTTTTTTTTTGAAGAAGTACTCAATCTTTGGAGCCTACAAGAACTGCAGTCAAAGGTTTTTGTTCTGTCCAGGAGAGTTTCTGCCATTCTGCATCCCTCTTCAGATTGTTGGGGCATTTTAGAACAGATGGTGCCTATACAGGTGGGACAGTTTCCATCTGAACAGAAGGGTCACAAATGTACGTACTGAGAGGATAGACAGAGCTATGGGGGAGAGTTTAAAGCAGTATGCAAGGGGATGGGAAGTTTATACAAAAACCCAGCAGTGAGGAAGAGGTTGCTAAAATAAGCAGATGGGTAGATGTGGGGTGGGGGGCAATAATGGATGCTGAAATTTTACAGTGCACCTCTCCTATCCAAAGAATACCTTGTATGAACATCCTAATGCTGTAGAGCATCAAAACAATGTACTGAAGAATTTGAAAGTGCCAAATGTAAATAATGCATACCAAGGAAAAAGAAATAAGAGCATAATACTGGGTATGCACTAATTATATATGCCCAGTAGGGACAGACAGTGACCTGAAGTTACTGCCTTCTAATTACATTTAGAAAGCTCAAAGTCAGCATGTGTGCACAGGCGTGGGCACTTTCAAGTTGCCGATCGACTTCTGGCAACCTCATGAATTTCACAGTTTTCTTAGGGAAGGCATACTCAGAAGTGGTTTGCTAGTTCCTTCCTCTGAAATATAGCCCACAGCACCTGGCATTCCTTTGCAATCCCCCATCAAGTATTAAAGAGGCCTGACTCTACTTAGCTACCAAGATCAAATGGGATTTTCCAGGTATTTAGTAGGCACTACAGTCATATAGAAAGAGGAATAGGAAACTGCAGTTCATGTCAAGAAAAATAATTCTGATCCACCACTATGTTAAGGAAAAAAATAATCCCAGTGATTTAAGTGTGTTAGGATGTGGCCCATGGTTTTATTTCAGGAGTGCAAGGACCAAGGAGCAAAGACCTATCTGGTGGTGGATTAAGCTGCAGATGGATGCACTCCCATACACACACAACATGTCCCATCCATACACATGTGATTTTTCCCCTGCATCTAATACAAACACAAGCTTTTCTAGATGCTTTGGGCTGTAACTCCCAGAGTTCATTACCCCTGGTCATGCGGATGAGAACAATGGGAGTTCCAAACCAAAACATCCATAGGGCCACAAATTTCCCATCTCTAAAATAGCAGCCAAGGAGCCATTGTGGCACAGTGGCTTGTGCATTGGATTATGACTCTGGAGAACAGGATTTGACTCCTTGCTCAGCCACCGAAGCCCACTGGGTGACCTTAGACAAGTCACACACTCTCATCCTCAGAGGAAGGCAAAAGCAAACCTCTGAACAAATTTTGCCAACTTCATGATAGGTTTGCCTTAGGAGTCATCATAAGTTGGGAATGACTTGAAGGCACACAACAGGAACAAGATAGCTACTCAGGTGCAAGCAGTGAGATGGAAAGCTTTTAGCTGAAAAGCTGCTTCAGTCATAAACTCACCAGAGGTTCTTATCAAAATCCTTATTTACAGGGGTTTTAAAATCTGTTACGTTTATAGTCTGCCTTTCCTCCAGGTTGCTCCAGGATTAATCCAAAAGTTATGATCCATGTTAGTTACTAACCATGAAGAAAGAAATACCCCAGAGCTTTTTTTGCTTAAGTAACACTCAAATGGAACACCAAATTCTTTTTTACTTTTTACTGTCCCGGGGAAAATAGTTCCAAAAGATAGATTTTAGAGATGGCAAAATTGCCTTTCCTTAGTTGGACCTTTTCCATGGAAACCTTGCCTAGAACAGTACAAAAACAAGGAGGAAAGGCTAACCATAGTCTTCCATGCCAGAACAGGGACTTTGAGAAAGAGAATGAGCTAATGAGATTCTCTAACCAAAATCCCAGATTCAGTGGGGGTGGGGCAGTCTGACATAGTTATTTCAGCTAAAAGAATCAAAGCTTATCCTGGGTAGTGATTTCAACTGCAGAGGACAGAGCTACGCCAGTGATTTTCACCAAGAGGCCTCTGGAAGGATGAGGCAGGCAATTCAATCTCTTGGTGTTCACTCCACCCCTAGAATGAATTATTGTTGAATTTGGCATCTTTTTAAAAATATCTCAAGGGGGAAAAGTGAGCATGACATCAGTAAGTTTTCTAAAACAAAGGAACTTCTTAAATCAAAGGTTGTTTGTCTGGCCTTCCTGAAAGACATTGCCCAATATTGCCCAATACTTGATTTAACAAAAGGTGGTGAAGTCTCAGACAAGTACCCACTTAAGAAAGACATGTTAGAAGTGTTAAGACATCACGGTTGACCAAAAGGCGACATTTCCTATCAGGGGTATCTCCTGTCTATACCAGCTGCAAGGCCACAAGCTGGGAGAGCTGCAACCTTGTTTGAAGGGTATTCAGTTGACCTGACACTTCCTGAAACTGGCCCAAGGTTAGCCTAATATGGAGAGTTAGGGGCCCTTTGTCCCTTGCCACTGTCCCAACCCAAATGAGAGCTTCTGAGATTTCTGGCACATAGACTCAAATCTATGTCAGGATTACAGATGTAAAATTTCAGGAAATTTTCTGGGGAGTAGGGGATGGACATTTTCAGAAAAAATTAAGAAGTTTGATACTAGCATCCTTTACATATTGACAATTACTCTGTTATTTTAGGAAAATAAAATGTATTATTTATAATTATAAAATGTAATAATGGCTTTATTTTGTGTAATATTAAAAGTAGAGTTTATTCGAACAATAATAACAAATTGAATTTCCTTATATAATTTTTAAAATTTCTGTTACGGATGGAGTGGCAAGATCCTAAACTGTAAGGAACAACTGAACTGTGAGAAATATCTTTGGTTTTTCCAGTTTAAGAAAAGGCAAAACAATAAAAACACAATAAAAACAGAAGGAACCATCAACATTGGTAAAACTAAGAATATTATGTTGACTTCTCTAGTTCTTCATAGTACCAAGCAGACATAATGCCCCAATTCCCATCAAAAGAACTGAGAAAAAGAATCCAAGACCAAAAATTTCAAGGGCTTAATACCACACACAGTATTCCATAAATGTCTTCCTGTTATGTTGTTTTTAGAAATAATTTTGGGGTAGTAAGTATATAAACACTTTTTGTTAAACTTTTTGTTTGTTGTTCTAAAAGAAAATATTCCATAATCCCTTTTTTTCTATTTTTATTTTTTTCTGGGGAAAAAATGCCTTCAGGAAAAAATCCTGCTTTTCCACAAATTTTTCTGTTCCCCTTGCTTCTGGCTGTACCTTCATCTTGCTAATTAGGACCATGATGCAGGAAGGAGGCAAAATGTTAAAGCCTATACCAGAGTCCCAGTCCCGGTCAGACATCCCTCACTAGCATTTGTGAACTCAAAAACTAGCTCTTAAGCCTGAATTGTGTGATTCATGCCATATGTATGTAGATTCTAAGTATCATCCTGTGGGTTTTCTGGTTAAAGAAGGGTAAGCAGCTCTTGTCCTGCAGATTCATACCCTGTAAATGTCCCAATTTGTCAGGGACAGTCCCAGTTAATCCTCCATTGTCCTGCTTTTTCATGTAGTTTTAAATAGTCCTGGTTTCTTTCTCTCCCCACTTTCCTTCTTTGTCTTCCGTTTACTTTGATTGCTGCAAACTGAGTTCAAAGTGCAAAAGTATTTTGCACTCAGTTACTTCAATATGTGCAGGACATGCAGATGATTCGGGCCTACAATTTCCACCCACCCTAGCTGGCATAGCCACAAGAATGTAGTCCCAAGACATTTGGAGGATCAACACTGCTTAAAGAATAAATGCTAATAGAGAAAAGAATAAATGTATTACCCAATCAGAATGCAACTCTCTCGTGTTAATGTGACTTGGGATCTCTGTTTTACTTACTACTAATGAAAGTAGCTGATTAATCAGTATGGTTTCACTGAAAATCCTGTACTTTATGGGCATAAAGAAATATTAAATACTTCATCTGAATACATAGAGAGCTTTTAGACCCTTGTGGCTGTTTTTAATGTGCATAAAATGTATTTGAAAACCATTTCCTATTATTTCAAATTGCACTCAGAGAGGATTATTTTGAAACCCTGAATCTAGCTGCCCTCAAAGGGATGTGATTGTTACCCCCTGCATTTACACCCAATTTTATCTACCCAGATAATTTGGTCCTCATGTTTGGCAGCCCTGTATGTGAAATCCTCTGGGTACTACAACCACTCAGTTTTGCCTCTCCAGTCTCTCTGAGCTTGTGAACAAGGTTCTAAGGATATTCCATATGGAAACATGTGAATGGTGCTTTTATGATTATCAAGGGATGATGTTTCCCTGAAGCCTTTTTTATGTTTCCAAGATAAAGCTGAGCAGCTGCCTCGAGTCCATTTGATGCACAGACGCGATTCCCTTCCATAAGAAAGTTTCACTGTGAATCTAAAGGGGAGTGCCCCAGGGTCTGAGCCACATGACAGTATGGTGTGTACAGCATTTCGTTGCATGCATGTAAGCCCTGCCTTGATGAATCAAGCCTTAGGTGTTTATCCTTAACAGTGAAGTTATCTAATTGCATGCAATAAAGTGCTGGTCTAGAGGCTGAGAACACAATATTTGAGACCATGAAAAGAAGCTGCATTAGAGGGATCTGAAAAGTATTTGAAAGGTAAAAGGAGATAAAAGTATGCTTCCTTACATTAAAGCCATCTATTCATGGCAGAATGTTACTTTTCACATTGCAACTCCAAGAAGCTCCCAGAGAGTTTGGCCAGTACTAGCTGGGAGAGTCTGGATGTTGTAGTCCACAAAGTAACTTTTCCAGCAGTGGCTTCATAAGGATGCACTTGATGCATGATTATGAGTATTACACATCTGATTTTCTCAATAAAAATAACTCTAACGTGAATACTGATTTTGAGTGCCTGCTCTTTCAGATCATTATAGGAAAAAAATTACTCTTTTCTCATTTCACCAGAAACAGAGGGTTCATCCAAAATGTGAATGTGGTTAGTTATTGTTAGGGTTCCTCTTTAGCACTGCCTGATAGCAAAAAATCTACTGTTTACCTCTCAAAACAGGTATGAGAAACTTGTGGCCTTCCAGATGTGGATGGACACCAACTTTAGCCACTGCTGGTTGTTTATCTGATAGTGAAAACAGATATGTGGGCAATCTCCAGGTGAATGGAACCACAATTTGAGTGCAGTGTGGCTAATCAGTTAATGTGGTAACCACAACCAGGAAGAAGTATTTTTTTCAGTGGCTGGGCAGACAATAAAATGTACACTGTATTTACAGTAGTGATTTCTGTTTTTTTAAAAAATGCCTCCCCTTGATCTAAAAGCTACTGGGTAGGGGGGATATGGCCAAATTCCTTCCCCTCATGTTATCAAGGGGAAAAGGTGAGGCAACTGGGGACAAAAACATTTCATTATTTTTTTTTCATACAAATGTTTTCAAGGGCAGTGGGTGGGGTCTAGATCTCTAAAAATGGACTTATGAGTCACCTGTGGCCCACAAGCAGCCCTTTCCTCACCCCTGCTTGAACGCTACCTCACTTAAGAAAAAAAATTCCATCTTCTTTCACCTCACTTTTTCTGAGATTTGTCTCCTACCAGGAGCAATTCCCTATGACTTCAGCCAGTGCCCTGAGGCATAACAACCCTGTCCCCAAATGTTAAAAACAGGAGGATTACTGATAGAAATGTACAAGTTATGCATTAGAATAATCAAATGTTGTGGGTTGTTTTTTTTAAGTTTTCCATGATCTACCATCAAAGGCTTTGCTATAGTATAAAGCACAGGCTGATTTTCTTCTGAAAATATTTGATGTACTCCATTATTCAATGTATGTTTGCACTATGGTCCCTTATGCCTCTTCCTCTTCTGAACCCAGCTTGGACATCTGACTTTTTCACTCCGTATATGGTAAAAGTTGATGTTGTAGAATTTTGATCATCATTTTGCTTGCATGGAAAATTAATGAAAAGATCCTGTGGTTGCTGAAATCCATGAGCCATTCTTTTGTTTTCAATATTTGCTGGCAGATTTTGACAAGAATTTGAGTGGATTCTGTCTGTTGCTTGAAACAACTCTATTGGTAAACCATCTTTCATCTATTTTATGTAGTTCTTCAGTGTATTGTTTCCATCATCTTTTTGTTTGTACTGGGTCATGTAATGTTTTCCCCTGCTAGTTGCCTAGCATCCCCACTCTTGATTAAAATTTCCGTTTGATTTCTCAGACCTTGTGAAAGAAGTCTCTTATTCTTCTATTATTGTTGTTGTTGTCATCTTCTATTTCACTGCTTTGATTGCTGTAGTATTTCTCCTTGTGTTCAAGCTTCTGACCCGATTTCTCTCCCCTTTTACTCTTTGTTTCTTGTCTGTCCTTAACTGCTTGAAGAGTTTGATCTGTCATCTAGTAAGCTGCAGACAGTGTCTTTTTGCATTCACAATGTCCTTGGTTTCAACCCATACTTCTTCTGGCTCATGATCAATTAGGCTTAATAGTGCAAATATATATATTTTTTATCTTTAAATTCTACATGGATGTTCCATGTTTCTATATGGATGTTGTATTTTGGCACACTGATTGATTCATATTCATGTTCTTTAGCTTTATTATGACTTTTGCTATTACTAGTTTATGGTCTGTGTCACAATTTACCCCTGGTCTTGTTTTTGCAGCAAGAATGGAACTTCTCCATCTTTTGCTTCCAGTGATGCAGTCTATTTGATTTCTATATTTGCCATCAAGTGATGTCCCTGCATAAAGTTACCTCTGTGGTTGCCTGAAGAATGTGTTTGCAGTGGAAAAAAAATGTTGGCTTCACAAGATTCAGCCATTCGCTGATTTGCTTCTTGATCCTAGCACAAATTCTCCTATAATGTTTTGCTGTGCTCCGTTTCCTAGTTTTGCATTCCAACCACCTATGATTATCAACATGTCATGTTTTGGTGTATGATCAATTTCCTCCTAAACTCCAGTGTAGAATCTTTCAGTTTCTTCTGCCTCTGTGGTTGGAGGATAAACTTGGATTGTGGTTATACTGATGAGTTTTCACTAAAGTCTTATTGCTATTATTTGGTCGATCTTTGCATTATATCCCTTAACTGCTTTTGCTACATCTGTCTTCTGTCACTATTAATTCTACCCCACTTCTTCTTAGATTTTAATTTCCTGAGTAAAATACTAATGATTTATCTCAAAATGTCCCATTCCTGTTGACCTTAGCTCACTCACTCCAAGTATTGCAATCTTTGTACACTCCATTTCTTGTTTTCCTTGATTGATGCTTCTCACATTCCCATGTTCTTATAAAACAGGTTGTGCAGCTTCATACTTTCCTTTTCACCTCTGAGTATGTCAGCAGCAGAATGTCCTTTCAGCGTGAGTCCAGTTGCATCATTAGCCACAGTGCTATGCAGTTGTCCTCTGCTGTAGCTCATTGTGTATCTTCTGACATGGGAGTGTCATCTTCTCTTGTTTCATTTCAGACTGCCTCATCCTAAGGTTTTTTGAGGCAGGAGCCTTCAAGAGCGGTTTACCATAGCAGCTTTCTGTGCTGTACTAACACGCATTAGCTAGTGTATCATTGCTGTTGTCTCTGAAAGGCCTTCTAGCAGTGTCACACCCACTACTGCTGATGGCTGGTAACTGTTTGGCACATTTCGTCTGGCTCCTCAGCAAGAGCCTGTGTGACAAGAAGACCTCACCAGCAGCACTGCTTCTGTCAACATAGCCTTTTGCCTCACAGGAGCAAGCAATCCCATCTCCACAGAAAGTTTGGCCCATTGTGGGGTTGCAGGGTATGAGAGTGGCTGTAGAGGGGAATCTTAAATCTCAACTATCTGCAGAGTGGTTCCAGTTTGGCCCATTTGTAACATATATGCTACACACCTAATTACACTCCATGCTACATCTACATACAGAGACTGCAATCTTGCATCATAGCAGTGTAGTGTAAATATTTCCTGTGGGCGTTGTGGCACACTGGAATTACACAAACAGCATACGCAATAGCAGTATTGTACAACACATGCTCAGGATAGGTATGGCTGAATAACCATTGAACAGTGTGCAATGCTGGGGCACAGATGAATACAGATCATCCCTTTGTATGTGCATTGCAGTGTGCCCTTTTGTGAATCCAGTTTGATATGTGCCACTCTACTTCCAATGTTGTCAGCAGAATGTGATTGTTGGGCAATTTCAAAATAAACATTCCACATGCAAAGCACAAAATACGCTTGCATGCATCCCTAGCAGGATGCCAGCTCTCAGTAATTGCCTGGAAGCTTTGACTTCCCATTTGTGTAGTTGAGTTGACTATTCCTTAACTGTTCTTGTCTCCCTCCCCTTTTTTTTTCCTCTCTGCCCTCTCCTTTGCATTTACTTTATCGTGGCATGGCATCATTTTTCATATCTAAAGAGATGCCACCATTCCAGTTTTGGTCATAATAGTAGTCTTTAGAGCCTAATGAGTCTTGCTGTCCATTTAATCCCACCTGCAATTCTGCTGTTGCTGTTGTCGTCATCACTGCTCATTCCTGTAGTCCTGCCCTTACCTTTGTTCTTCAGCTATGTGAACCAGAAGCAATATGTTGGTCTTAATGTCTTGTTGCTAGACAGAAACCAGAAGTTGGAAGGCCTTTTGGATAGTTAAAGATTGGCCTATGATGTGGTTGTCTGTTATACTGGTCTCAGTCTTTGATCCTTCACATGTTTTTGGACTTCAAGTCCTAGAAGCTCCTAGAAGCTCCAGCCAGGGCAGTGATTTTGGGAGTTGATGCCACAAAGCTCTGGAGGTCCACAGGTGTAGAACTACAGGTTTGCTGAATCACTTATGACGCCCCAAGTTCCCAGAATACAGTTACATCAACTAACAGTGATAAACCCCATTTTTCTTCATCTGCCAGTTAAGGAGGCTTATATCTTAAGATGGCTTAATAGGGTCAGTATTATACAAAGACTTATCTCACACATATGTGTGCAGGAGGTAACTCAGACTGAAGACTATAAGAGATCAATTGAGTGTGAGAAATTAATTGGGAGCTTTAAAATAATCCTGAGTATAGGAATGCCCATTTCAGTGATTATGCTGAAGGGAATACAAACATCATAAATGATGTAGTTTCTTTCTGTAGGAAGTCACCACTTTTTAATATAGTGTTATCTGACTACTCACTCTTTTGATGCTTCCAAATTAAGGACAAGTTGCATTAATCTGATGGGAGTTCCACTCTTTCATCCGTTTTTCCTGCCTAACAGATGCTTGCTTTGAACTGCTTGCACTTGTGCATTGCTTGCAAAGTGAACTGAGAGGGGTTAAAAAAAAAGACATTAAGCCAGCTGAGAGACTTTGCAAACAGCACTTGAGCAGTCTGTCCTAAGTGAGCCTCTGTAAGTCCTTCATGCTCCCTACAGTATAGTACATGGGTTCTGCTTTTCAACCAATTCCATTTTCTGACAGTCCTTTGGTCCCTAACTTGTCAGATAAGTGGGGGAAGCCTGTAACTGAACATGATTATTGCTGACAGGGCAGACTTGCTGCCTTCAGCTTTTTCCTTCTTACAGAGTGGATGACTCTGACACACATCTGTTGGGAAATGGTTAACACCATGCTTTGTGGGTTCAGCACCTTCAACAGTGTTGAAACACAACACAAAACACTTGGGGAGGGTACGATATTTTGCATTGTTGATTAAGTGAAAACCAGGTAATTTTGTGGGAACGCCTGAACAATTTTTTTCCCAGCCACAATTTTTTTCTACTACATTATATTCTTCCATGCAGTGTTGCTAAAAAGATGAATATCCAGTATACACTAGAAATGACCAGAGATGGGACAGTGCTCATTTTACAGTGGAGTCTAGAATGACATACCCTTCAGCTTTCCTCATTGGGCAGGGACAATCCCTATTAATCCTTTGCTGTCCAACTTTTTCGGCTGCTTTTAAAATGTTCCAGTTTGTCTCCTCCCATTTTCCCTCTTCCTCCTCAGCTTGCTTTAGTTGCTGCAAACTGAGCTCAGAGTGCAAAAATGCTTGGCACTTAGTTAAGTCAGCAGGAGGGAGAGGAAAGGAGAGGGCAAAGTCTTGCACTTCTGGGTAGGCTCCGTCAAAAGCAAACTGCTGCAGGCAATCCTAATCTGAATGTTCTTCTTCATTAGTACTTTTTGCCATGTTGACCATAGTCTGATGTTGCCTGGCTGCATGTGTCCCCCTTTTCATCTGTGAAATTTTGCAGGGTGTGGAATGAGGCCTGCCCACTACCACTGCTGCTTTCACTTCCCCCTCCTTCTCCTTCTCCTCCTCCTCCTCCCTCCTCCTCCTCCTCCTCCTCTTCTTCTTTTTATTTGATAGTTCATTCCCCCCTAAAACTGGAAGTCACAGCAGCTTATAACAATATCAAATGTGTACAGATTAAGAGTGATAATGTTTTTAAAAGACCTGTTAAACAAAGTATATGGAAACACAGGGCGTTTCCACACCTTACCTGATCCTGTTATCCTCCCATTGTGATCCTTTGCCAGGAAGAGAGTACAAAAGGAACACTCCCCTCTGAACCCAGCTGGCTCCCTGCGGAAGGGAGCACAAGCGACACATGCATGCCTTCCACAGTGCAGACAGGTTCTTTCCCATGCTGCGCTGGAGAAGAAGCACCTCCATTGTGTTTCCTGCCCTTCTACATGGCCAGGAAGGATGAGAGCATCATACAATTGTGAGCGCTTAACAGATTTATTCCAATTAAGCGAATATCCTGCTATTGCAATGGGTAGAGGCAGGATGGCAGCGGGCCTGTGATCATGTCGTGCCAAAGCATGACCCACAGACCACTGCCATTGTGTCCCTAACCTGGGACTGCAACACCATGTGGAAATGGCCACAGTCAAATCAAAAGGCATTTAAAATGCCACCAGTTTAAAAAAAGGGGGGAGAAAGTTCAGAGCCACTTTCTCAACAGCCACTCAATTGCGAAAGCCTGCCTGGATTAAGGAGTTTTCACCTGCTGGCCAAAGGATGATGGAGAGCAGCCACTGTAGAGAAATAAAGACAGCAGTAACCACAACCCACCTAATCTGGTTCCATAGCATTATTTCTCTTTAGAAAAACTACACATGAAGGGGCAGGGGAGGGGAAGAATGCCACGTAATCCCAGCAGGCACTACCATTTGCCCCACTGTGCCAAGCACTGACATTAGATTTGTTCTGCATAAAAAATTAGGGGTGCAACCCTATACGTTGGTGAAAGGAAGGATCTTCTACCTATGTGCCTGATATGGCCCATGGAGGGTCAGAATCCAGATCACTAAGAACGCTGATCCCAACCCTACAAGTCCCATCCTACCTCCTGTATGTTTGAGGGGAGAGGGCAGAGGGCAGAAGTAATCTCAATGTTATCATGGATGAGTGCTCCAAAATATTGTTCCCCGCTATTCTTGTTTCTCCATACTTGAGTGAGACCTACCACAGTGTGCCCCAAAATGAGCCTCAAATGTAAGGGCAAACACTAGAGCTTCATTCCTGAAATGCTCATCTTCTGTACATTAAAATGTATGCTTTGAGACATTCATTCATCCTGTCTTCTCTGCATTGGAGACACAGGTTTGCTGATACATAAATGGTCTGCTAAAAACTCAAAGTCCTACTGAGTTGAATGTGATTTAATCCAGACTAACATTTTTGGCGTGTTTCAATTGTATCTTTTTTAGGTTCTGGCTTAAAGAGCAGTCTGAGATTAGTAACAGCCTAAAATGAATGGGTGTAGCCCAGCAAGTATTTTGTGTGTCTTCCTTTTCCACTGTTGTTACAGTTTTAAGACCTTCCTATGTGAGTTGGGGCATTCAGTTGTGGTGCATTCTAGAAATAACAAATAAAAGAAAATCTGAGAGAAAAGTTATGTTTTGCATCTAATTTCAAAAACCTTTTTAGAATGAAATTAAAGCCATTCCACATAGCAGAAGGACCCTCAGGCATAATTCTATATAACAACTAATATGAAGTATAAAATATTCATTATTTTTTTCCTCTCTAAAAGCACAGTTTTACAACTGTTCTGAAGCTAAGTCACATCCAGGTCTCCAGTTTGACCTACGCCTATTTTGACCTTGTTCTTCTTCCACACTGTCAACACCAGACTTTTCATATTCATCAGCCTTGCTTGTATGTGAAAAAATGAAGTAGATTTAGATGAAAACTGTTTTGGGTTCATTGGGTCCTCTATGTATTAAACTTCTAAACAATTTTTTTCCATATGACACTTTAGAAAGTAACTTTGAGCATCTCTCATGCTATCTGTGTCAAACCATTTAGAAAAAATGCATATTCCAGTCTAGAGGTGAACAGAAAGGAGAACTGGAGGTAGTGGTGCTGCTCTGACTGAACTGCAATAGTTTGGCAAATATTATTGACTTCCACTAATTTGTTTAAAAATACCATCAACAAAATGATGACACACATAGCCCCGCCCACAGGTGGGGGTGGATTATGGTGGAGAAGGTCTGTAGGCTCCATTCAGTTTTGGTACTCAAAACCAGAGTGTGTGTGGGGAATGTTTTTATTGTTTTATAACTCCCAGAATTCCCCAACTAGCATCAAACATATTCTGCTATCCCACTGTGCAAGTGCTTGGGGAAAATTCATTAATTGGTTCATTAAATTCTTAGAATGTTAGTTTTCTGCTAATGTGGCCAAATTCCATTGAATGCCACTAGGCTTGCTCCTTGATTACAGCTGAAGTTAATTCCACACTAAATCAATTATTTTAATTCATTAGGGGGTAAGTGGAGTCTGTGGGAATCAGTAAAACAGGAGGGACCCTGGTGAAGGAGGATTAGAACTGGAGGAAATGTATCATGTGGCTCTGTGCTGGGTGGTTTGTTTTTCTAATGCATGTGTCCTCTATATCAGAAGAAAGGAAATAGCAAAGCCTTATCTGGAATGAAACATAGCTGAAGAAGGAAGTGATTTGTTTGCTCAAAGTGAGGCCCTCTCAGAATATCAGGCACTTTAGGACTGAAGGGTAGTGTTGTCCACGCCATCCCTGCTATTGACCTGTATGGAAGTCTTGGCAAGTGAATTTTTGTGAGAGTCTTTTCAACTCAGCTCTAATATTTATTGATTATATATTTTTTATATTTCCCCTCATCCTGCTTGGCTCCTTTGTCACACCATCTCCCCTTAAGGCTACACCAATTTTGTGCTCCATCACCCACCTGCTTCAGTGGGTCACATGGTTTGAGGGGTTTGATAAGGTTGGAGCTATTGGTCTGGCGCCAAAAGATTCAGCTAGATAAACCAACAGCTTTCTCCATTGTCCGTTCAGAATTAACTTTCCTTAATGCCATTAGGTTTGTATCCAGGTAAGTGAATTTAAGATTTCTGCATCCATTCCTTGTAAGCTCATTTTCCTTCATTGATAGCAGTGAGGAAATCAGGAGGTTTTAGGACTTCACCACAGAAAACCAGCAAAGCCAAGCTGCCAGAGTAGATGTTTATGCATTTACCAGTCTCTGGACTACTTTGATTCCATCCTGAACCTTTGCTGCAAATATGTCACATATTGTGCCACGTGAAGCCCAAACAAACAATAAAATGAATGAGTGCAATGATCACTGTATTTCATTAGTCTTGGGCCATTTCTGCCCTACACTGTTATAGTGCTATTATTCCACTTTCAACTTCCTATGGAATCTTAGGCCCTTTCCACACAGCATTTGCCATACGAAAGGGCACCTGGAGCGTCGCGCAATTGTGAGGAGCGATCTGCATGACGCACTCACAATTGTGCCACGCTCCAGGGGCTGGCAGGCGCCAATCGTGCATCTTTTCATTTTCGGCTGGAAGCTGAAAATGGTGTGCGATTGCGCATTGCTCCCAGGCCCCATACACACTTACCACGTGCACTTACCTGGTCGCACTTCCTGCCCAGCGCAGCCTGGGAGACTCCCAGGCTGCACTGCGGAAGGAAGAGGTGGAGCTCTCATGCAAGCAGGCAGCTTGTGTGGAGCTGAAGCAGCAGGGATGCAAGAGCCTCTCGCCGGAGGCTGCTTGCGCAATCACCACACCCCAGCGCCAGAAAAAGGTAAGGTGTGGAAAGGGCCCTAGAAAGCTCTTTGGTCTCAGTAAACTACAAGCGCCAGAATTCCACAGGATGTTGAAAATGGAATAATAGTGCTATAACAGCATAGAGCAGAAATGGCCATACCATGGAAAGTTAAAAGATGTAAACAAACAACCGTTAAGGTAGGATTGGCGCAGAGAATAATGGTCTTGTTAGGTATCTGATTCTCTAAACTGGAGATGCCACAGACTGAATTTGAAATCTCTAGCTCCCCCATACAAAGTATGTGCTCTACCACTGATCTTCGTGTATCATGGTTCTTGATGGTGAGCAAAGAAAAAGAACATGTAATGATTCATTCTTGCAGAAAAATGTTCTGCATATGCTCAGAGGCACTGAAAACATTTTTGATTAAGATGTATCTGCTTTTAATTCAGTGACTGATCTCTCTAGCTACCCACTTATTATTGTAGGCAATGAATCTGTATGCTCCAACAGAAACACACAGTTCCTTACTAAAGGCCTTTTCGCACGGCGTTTCTTAAGCAAAAGGGCCCCTTGTGTGAGGAGTGGTCTGCATGACGCACTCACATTTACGTGACACTGAAGAGCATGACACGAACTGCTAACGGATTTTTTTATTTTCGGCTTCAAGCCAAAAATGCTGCGTGGTCGTGCAACATTCAGGGGTGTGGAGCGCACTTATCTGCCGTGCGCAGCCTCCTGAGCCACGCCGGTCGCGCTTCCTGCCTCAGTGCTAGCCTTTAACTCCCAGGCTGCGCCACAGTAGGAAGGAGCGGGGCGCGGGCGGGGCGCTTGCATGACCAAGAAGCTGCTGCGGAGCCCAAGCAGCAGGGATGCGAAAGCCTTCCTCTGAAGGCTTCTCGCGCGAGTGCCGCCCCCCACTTCTGCGAAAAGGTAAGGTGCGAAAAGGGCCTAATATTAAGCATCACTACTTCTTAAGTTTAAGAAGGTGTTTGAAGGCAGAGTGAACAGTGTACATGTTGGCAAGGTGAGGTGGAAAGAATAGATGGGAGGGATGGCATCTTTAAAGGGAGAAAAAACACTTTTGCAGCAGCCAGTAACAAAATCTGCTCCTAGGGGTCACTAGTGATAGCTTTGTAAATTACAGTAGACCCTCCACATTCATGAGGGATAGGGACACAAATCCCTTGCGAATGTCAAATAATCCTACCCAGTGCACCCACCCAGACATGGGCAGGGAGGCAGTGGTTGGCCTCCCTGGGCCTTTGTGCCACCCACACGGGCGGCACCCGTACCCACAGCAGTGGCAGGGCAGTGCGAGGAGTGCAGGGAGCCAGTGATTGGCTTCCCTGGGCCTTTGTGCTACCCATGCGGGCCGTGCCCGTACCCGCAGTGGCGGCGGGATGATGCAAGGAGTGCAGGGATCCAGCGATCAGCCTCCCTGGGCCTTTGTGCCACACGTTGGGCTGCGTCTGTACCTGTGGCTGTGGTGGGGTGGGGTGAGGAGTGCAGGGAGCTGGCAATTGGCCTCCTTGAGCATTTGTGCCATGGGGCGTACCCACACCTGGTGGTAAGGAAAATGGGTGGAGCAAGTGGGGTAGGAATGGGGTGGGGGTGAGAGAATGAGGGGGGAAAGGAGGCACCTCGTGAATAATCAAATTCTTGAAAGTGAAACCCGCAAATGTGGAGGGAGAACTGTATTTGTAAATTCTTTGTCATAAACATTAAAGCCAACTTCTTAAGTTACAAATTAATTAAGATCAAATCACTGAACCAACTGAGTTCACTTATTAGTGTTAGTGACGGCTAATGAACTTTCCAATTTCTAACAGCTAACATTAATAATTTTTTTCTAACTTAATGTCCCATGCTCTGTTTTATAAATACAAACAAACAAACAAACAAATTTTCAACCCAAATAGTAGTCTAGCAGGATAGTCTTGTATTCTTTATGTTCTAGGTTTTCAAAGCTTCAGCTCATGAAAAAGCATTCGACAATGTGAAATGGAGGTTTATATTCGAGGTTTTGGAGATGGCGAATTTGGGAAGAAGATTCATAGATTGGATAAAAATGAGTTACAATGATCAAACTGCGAGTATTATAGTGAATGGAGAGAAATCAGAAAAATTTAAGATTAAAAAAGGAACAAGACAGGGTTGTCCATTATCCCCTTTAATTTTTGTAACGATAATAGAAATTTTGAGTAATAAAATTAGGCAAGAGTCAGAAATTAAGGGAATTAAAATTGGGAAACAAATGTATAAATTAAGGGCATATTCAGATGATTTGGTAATTTTGTTAGATGATCCGGCCAAAAGTATATCAAAATTAATGAATGTCTTTGAAGAATTTGGAAAATTAGCGGGTTTTAAGGTCAATAAAGATAAGACAATTATATTAATGAAAAATGTTCAAAGAAAAAGAAGAAGAGGAAATAAAAGAGCTTTCTAATTTTAAAATAACAAAAAAGGTGAGATATTTAGGGGTTAATCTTACAAGTAGTAATTTGGATTTATATGAAAACAATTATAGAAAAGTATGGGGTGAGTTAAAAGAAGATTTAAAAAGGTGGACAAGACTTGACTTATCATTGATGGGAAGGATTGCGACAATCAAAATGAATATATTGCCGAAGATGACATTTTTGTTTCAGAATCTCCCAATTATTATGAATGATAAACCTTTTAAAGAATGGAAGAAAGATTTATCAAATTTTGTGTGGAATGCCAAAAAGCCAAGAATAAAATGGAAGGTATTAAAAGATCCACAGGAAAGAGGAGGATTAGGATTACCAGATCTGAAATTATACTTCCATGCTAGTTGCCTTTGCTGGATAACGGAATGGATTAAATTAGAAAATACAAGATTATTAGAATTGGAAGGGCAGATCTTTACTTTGGCTGGCACGCATATATGTGGTATGCCAAAGCAAAAGTGAATAGGGAATTTAATAATCATTTAATAAGAAAATCGTTATTGAAAGTTTGATTACAATATAGAAATAGAATATATGCAAAAATACCACAATGGGTGTCAGTTCATGAAGCTTTTTATAGGAGAGAAAAGCCCCAGTTAAACAATTGGTTAACATATAGAGATTTGACAAAAGTACAAGGAGAAAATTTGGTTTGGAAAAATAAAGAAGAATTGGCAAAATTGGGTATTGTTACACATTGGTTATTGCAAAGGCAATTAGAGGAAAAATTTAAAATGGATAAGAAGTTAAAAGGAATGGAAATAAGAGAGAATGAATTTGATAAATTGTTAAGACCAGGGACAGACCATGTAATGGGTAAAATTTATAAAATGTTGTTAAATTGGTATATGGAAGAAGAGGTAATCAAAGAAAATATGATAAAATGGGCACAAAATTTGGGACATGAAATTCTGATACAAAGCTGGGAGAATTCATGGAGAGACGTTAGAAAATACTGTGTTAGTACAAAGTTAAAGGAGAATTATTATAAGATATATTTTCAATGGTATTACATGCCAGTGCAAGGAGCGAAAATAAATAAAAATGGGAATGATTTATGTTGGAAGTGCCCAGGAAAAGGAACTTTATATCATTTATGGTGGTCTTGTGAAAAAGCTAAGGAGTATTGGAGGAAAATTCACGAATGTATAGTTAAGGCAATTCATTTAAAGTTTCCAATGAGTCCAGAGATATATTTGTTAAATATACTGGATGTTAAATTCTTTAAAGAAAATGCTTTACGAAAGATGATAATATATATGACAACGGCAGCAAGATTGGTATATGCACAAAACTGGAAAACAAAAGAAATACCTAAGATAGATGACTGGTTGTGGAAATTATATGAGTTATGGGAAATGGATGAACTCTCTTCAAGGTTAAATGATAGATCAAGAAAACAAATTATAGAAGAGTGGAATCTAGTAAAACCCCTTTGGGAAAACCAATGGGGGAAGGATTAGTGTGAAGACAGAAATAAGACTCGGAAGACAAATTGTAAGTAAGGCATAGACAGACATGTGTGATAGGTAGTGGTATTATTTATAATATTGAGGAATGATAATAGCTGGTCAAAGAAGGTTATGGAAGATCCACCCGAAATACTGTAGGTGAAATAAGGGAAGGAGGGTAAGTAGATAGAGATATACTAGTGTTGGTGATCGGTATATATATATGAATTAGAGTTAATAAATTGTAAAGATTTTGTAACAAACATTTATATAATGGTGAGAAATAAGAATGTTTTATTTTGTGCTTGTTGTAATAAAAATAAATTAAAAAAAATAAAGCTTCAGCTCATGGTGGAGAAACAACCTACTCTAGAACTCATCAGAGTTCTGGTTGCTTGTAGTCCATGTAAAGGGAGTGCTTCTTCCCCACACTCTGGAATGAACAACCCACTTCCGGAGAGCATGGTCCACCAATGTCTGTTTACAAACAACCATCAAAGTCATTTTGTTCAACATTGGGTTTTTCATTTTCATTTGTTGTATAGGCATCCCCTGCTTGTTCAAGAGCACTATATTTTGGCTGTTGAAAAACATAAATAATGCACTATATATCATGTGTGAATGCATGCAAAAGCTAAATACTACACTACAGTGTGTGAGTGTGTATGTGTATGCACACAAAAGTACAATAAAATCAACAAAAGCTTACCTTTAAATATATAGAAGTACTGTACAGTAAAATGAATGAAAGTGGACAATGCACTCAATGATGTGCTGCACACAGTTTCTAAGAGATGCACCATGAATTGACTCAGTGCCATCTGTCAACTGAGAGAAAGGCAGTGCGTGGACCCTTTTCAGTTATCTGCTTTTTTTACTCTTCCCAAAATTACAAACAGAACCCATATATTCGACATATAGTTGAAAGAGTGGACCGCATGTTTAATATGTGGGTTCTGGCTGTAATTGAAAAAGGGTAGAAAGAGGAGATCATCAAAAAGTAGACCATCCAAAACTGGGGGACACTTGTACTTGGTTCTGTTTCTCACCCCACCCCACCCCTTGTGTTGCAAAAGGAAACCAATAAGGACACCTAGAAGAAGAGTTGTTGTTTTTTTTTATAAAAGGAGGGTTCTACTGGTCTCAGAAGTCAGACATGTAAAGGTTCGTGCTAATCCCCTGATAGGCTATGTAGAAAGACAAGGCCATGACTGGCCAATAGATTCCAGCATAAAAATTGGTTGAGAAAGTCTAAATGTCTCTTGAAGGTATTGAACTGCAAGCAAATGGAAGCTGACAGCATGCTTAGAAACAGGTAGAAGGTTTTGGGGGGTCTGTCATGCAAATTGCCTTGTAATTAGAGTCCACTGCATGGCTACAGTTAGAAACGGATGCTTCATATCAACCTAGTTAAGTATTCAGATAGCAGGATGGTTAATGGTTTGATTGTTGGACTACAGCTCTGGAGACTAGTGTCCAAATCCCTCCTTGGCCATCGAAATCAACTGGGTGACTTTGGGCAAGTCATACTCTCTCAGCTTCAGATGAAGGCAAAGGCCCCTCTGAAGAAATCTTGCCAAGAAAATCTTATGATAGGTTTGTTTTGGGATTGCCATAAGTTGGAAATTACCTGAATGCACAAGAGGAGCAGGAGAAGGAGGAATTCAGTATAGTCTACACTGGTCTAGTTTAGCTCAGTATTGTCTACACCAGGAATGGGAAACCTGGTGCCCTCTAGATGTTATTGGACTGCATCTTCCAGTATTCTTCATCTCTGTCTATGCTGGCTAGGGCTATTAGCAGTTGAATAATAACAACATCTGGAGGGCTGTATGATACCCATCCCTAGTCTACACTGAGTCAAGCTGCAATCCTATATAGTTCAGCATTCCATAGTAGTTCTGCATGTGGACAAGTGTAACATATAACATATGTAGTTCCACATATGTAACCACTTACCAACCCCTGGACCCACCGTAGAGCCCTACCAACAGCCATTCCATGCCTGGAAGTGTGAGGATCAGAGAAGCATCTGGCTATGTCCTGTAGCCAAGCATGAAGTGATTACATTGTTTGCTGAGGTCCTCTAGCGGTCTCAGTGGCTGATATAATAATTTCCTGTCTGGCTACATGGCCATGGCCAGATGCTTCTGCAACCCTCCTCCGCTCTTCCCCAGGTACCAAATGGTCATGGCAAAGGGGGCTTCAGCTGCTCTGGTCATTAGAAGGCACTGTTTGCTGCAGAGGTGAGAAGGGAATATCGACCTTGACAGCAAGCAAAACCAGACATACCCAGGTATAAGGTTAGCTTACACCTGCATAGGTCACTAACAGGATGCCAACCTCAGTTTATGTAGAAGTTCTTAAGACTGAATTAAGGTCTATATTGTATAAATGTACCCTCTCTACCACTGAGTTTTAAAAAATGCTGCCATGGTCTTATCTACTACAGTAGAATGATTGCAAACTAGAGAAATTCTCCCAATATTTTAAATGTCTAGTGCTTGAATAAGACAAAGTAGCAAGTTCAGTTGATGGAACGTTCTGGAGAATTATTATAGACTGTCCATACAAACAGTTTGAAAAATAACTGTTATCACTGTAACAGAAATATAACCATCTAATGGCAACATTCCAATGCAGCTGAGATATAAAGAGCAGATCTGTGAGATCACAGTTAATCATGGCAAGCGTGGCAGTTCCATGCTTAAATGAAGGGTATACAAGGCAACAACAGCTTTGTTGGAATCATTGCTATCATAGTTGGTAGTCATTTAACAAGGGGAGGAGGGGGAAGAAGAGGAGATTCCTTCAGAAGCACATTCTTTCTGCTGGTGGCATCACTGTATTTGTTGGCAAAGTGGAAAGAAACACGAGCCCAGGTCTATGCCAGGCATTACAAGTAGTTCAACACGAGAGTGTGTCTGCCATTCGGCTTGAGTTGCAGCAAGAGAAATAAATGACTCCAAACCTTCTGAGGATTTTGTCTTCAGTACAGATACACATCAACAGAAAGCAGAGGTCGTCCCTTGGGTTGTAAAAAAGGGATTTCTAAGGAAGAAGCATGCTCCTCTTCTGAATGCATACATCCAAAAATACCCTCATCTTTAAACACCTTCTGCCATCTTAGTGCTTGCAGGCAAATCAAATAAATATTTTAGTCTGAGAGGACCATATGGCAAACACTAGCTGCCAATTTGCTTGTTGGTGTTTTGCTTTTAAATTCCTGTCTGATTGATAATGAAAGCACACAGTTTCCATTGTGGTGAGAAGGTGGGTTGTATGTTTTTGGATTTAATTCTGTTAATAATACAGAATGAAGAAATCAGGGTTGCTTCTGTCTCTCACATACACACACACCCTGATGGTCTGAATTTATGAATGTATGTATAATTGACTCTGTGTGTGTGTGTGTGTGCATGCGCGCATATGCACTATTTCTCCATTTACCAGATGAACTAAGAGAGACAATATCTAACACACACACACATTCAGGCTGGCACCAATGTACTGTTTGCCTTGGATGAGAATAAAAAGAGGTTGAAGAAAAGAGTCTTGTGCCTTCAGATATGGTTGCCAATGTTAAGAAAAATTGGGTTGCCAAAGTGAAAACTGGAGACAGCTCTTGTACCTTTATTGGTTTTCTAGAAGAGGGAATTTCAGCAGGTGTTGCTTATTAGTTGGTTGTGTTACCAGCAACACTTGTTGAAGTTTTATCTTCTATACAACCATTAAAAGTAAAAGAGCTGTCTCCAGTTTTCACTCTGGCACCTTACATGAATACAGTGGATTTTTGTACATGGAATGGGATGGAATGCCATTGTGTTCTTTGCTTCGAGCAGCAAAATGTCTCTGGCTGGTATATGCACACACATGCACACAGATACACACAGTACATCTCCTTTCCAGGGCCATCTGATTATCTCTGAAGGAAAGGGAATGCTGTTCTGGACAGAGTTGTGAAGGTGTATAGGGGGAAAGCAGCAAAATTTGGAGAAAAAGAGATTTTCTTCCTGAAGTCTTTTTTCCCCCAGAGAAAGTGGAAAAAGTGGGTTATAGAATATTTTCTTTTAGAATGGTGAATAAAATGGTAAAGACAAACGCCATTTTCACCCTACACTGTTATAGTGCTATTATTCCACTTTCAACATCCTATGGAATCCTGGGGTTTGCAGTTTAGGAAGGGGCATTTAGAATTCTCAGCCAAAGACGTCTTTGGGCTCCATAAACTACAAATCCCAGAATTCCACAGGATGTTGAAAGTAGAATAATAGTACGATAACAGTGTAGGGCAGAAATGGCCACAGTGTTCATATATTTACAGCTCTAAAATCATTTCTGAAAATGTGTAAAAGCATGATTTTTGTGGAGAACTATGTACAATACCAGATTATTACAGCTCTTGATCTTGGGCTCTTTCTGCAATGCACCTTTTCACGGAGCTGGGGTGTCGGGATTGCGCAAGCAGCCTCCAGCGGGAGGCTCTCGCATCCCAGTTCCTTCAGCTCCACAGCTGCCGCCCGCTCGCGCGAGAGCCCTGCCTCTTCCTTCCACGGTGCAGCCTGGGAGTTTCCCAGGCTGTGCTGGGGCAGGAAGCACGAGTGCCGCGGCTCCGGAGCTCTGCACGCACGGCAAGTGCACATGGGGTCCCGGAGTGATGTGCGATTGTGCATCATTTTCAGCTCAAAGCTGAAAAATGAAAAAAATGTGAAAATGAAAAAGTGTGCGAGTGTTGCCTGCCAGACCCTGGAGCATCACGCGATTGTGAGTGCATCGTGTGGACTGCTCCTCACATTTGCGCGATGTTTGAGGGGCCTTTCGCATGGCAAATGCAGTGCAAAAAGGGCTCTGGTTTTCCTTTTCTCAGTTCTTTTGATGGGCATGAGTGCCTTATGTCTGCTTGGCTACTGAAAACTAGTGGAGACAAAATAATTTTCTTTGTTTCATTCATTCTGATGGCTTCTTCTGATTGTATTAGCACTTTTTTTGGCCTACAACTCAAACAGGAAAAATTGAGAAGGTTCTTGATAGTTTAAGTGTCTCATCCTAATAGCTCCATTTTTGACAACAAAAAGAGGCTGTCATCTTGTTAGTGAATTACAAATTCATACTCCAGACTTAATGCCATCACAACTCAATTTTTTGAGTTTTGCTGTTCTAACCACACAATGACCAATATCTTTCCTCCAAATTCACAGACACACACACACTCATACACATGGTCAATTCCAGAGCAGAGGGATGAGCAGGGATACATGTCCAACTACTTTCCTTGAGCTGAATATGCTGTAAAGACATAATCTGATGAAACTTCCTGTGTTTATCTGCAGAAGCCTGCCACAGCAGGTTCCCCATCTTTGTTGTATCAAGCCAGAAAAGGCGTGGGTATGTGACATGACACAGGTGTAAAGGACTTCCTGAAGAAAGAGAATTTAGTCAGAAACGAAGTAAATGTTTACTGTAGAAGGTGTCATATTTTTTTGTTTCTGGAAATGCTTCTGAAGAACTAGTTTTGCTTTTTCAACATTTTTTACGCCAGCGAAATAGAGGTTATACTATCCCTAATTCCTTATCTGTTCTCTGTTTTTGGAGAATCTGCTTTAATGATCTTCTTCCTCAGATTGTTTGCGCAGGACTTTGCAACTGATCTCCCAGTAACCATAGGAGAAATCATCAATCAAGAATTCAGGAGTGATCTTTTTTCCACTCCTGCAACTTTTCTACAATGCCCAACACCAAGAAAACTCTTGGAAGTTTCACTTTCTCCTCTTACAAAATCAGCAGCTTCCAAAACTTTGGAGGTTTACTGCTAATATTGGCCTTCCATGCCATTGTCAAGGGAGAGGAGGATGAGAATGAGAAGCCAACATCTGATAAGTCTCCACCATTCTCTGGTTTGTGCAAGCATTTTATGATTTGTCCACAGCACGGAAAAGTTATTTCTCCTTGCTGAATTCTGAGAATGAAAGCCCCCACAGTAACAGATAAGCCGTAGACTTGCCTTGACCTCTCAGTTTGCCAAAGTATTAGTATGGGACCCTTCCTGGGGGAGGAGGGATCACAAAGCTCACAAATAAGCTCCCAATTAAGCTCTAAAATAACGTGACTTGAAAGCCACAAGTGGAGTGGAAAACATGCGACAGGTCATGGATGTCATCCTGTGAATCTTTGTAATTCATTCAGTTCCCTAAAATTATCAGTTTCAATATCCAAACAAGATTTATTTAAACTTAGATCATCAACACCCTGTCATGCTATAGGATCCAGAAAAGGGGAGCCATCACTTCCAAGGGAAACAGTAAAACTGGTCAATCATCTGGCATGCCCACTGCATTCACTCATTGACATGTAGTCATTTATTTTTGCTAGTTTATGTTGTTTAAAATGCATATTGCTAGCTACTTTAAGCATTTTCCTATGGAAAGAAAAGGTGTAAATCACTGGTAGGCAACCTACAACTCCAGGGCCATGTGTAGCCTACAGTCTGAACTCATATGACCCTCAGTTTATTCTCAAAAGCATTCAAAGGCTTTTGAGAATAAGACCTCGGTAACAGCCATCTGCTCCTTCCCTTACAGCCCAGTAGATGGGAAGAAAGACAGAGAAAGACAGAAGGAAACGGAGGCATAAAACAGAAGAAGAAAGGGGCCAACCTCATCTGTTTTTTGGTTCTTGCTCTGTCCAGTGAGGGCTTTGGATTACAAACCTTCCAACTTTTTGCAGATGAAAACTAGGACAACATATCGCCAGACAACATCACAGCACGATCAAGATGGCAAAAGTTAAAAATAAGGAAGACAACATAAGCTAGGAGAGGCTGCAGAAATTTGCTTTTGCCTGAGTCTGCTGGGAAGGGCAAGACTCCACTGGCCTTTCTCCCCTGCTGAATTAATTTAATGCAAACTATTTTTGCCCTTTGAACTCAGTTTGCAGCAACTGAAGTAAGCTGAAGAGAAAGGGAGAAAGCGGGGAGAGAAGCAAGAACCTGGGACATTTTGAAAGCAGACAAAAAATAATTAAAATAACAGAGGATAAATTGCAAGTGTCGCTATCAGTTTGGAACAGTTGGAGTCTATGAGATTACATGCAATCTTTGGAGAGATGGCCCCCCAAAGGGCATGGGGGCTTTTAAAGAAGAAAAAGGTTTGCCCACCTCTGATATGAATATTGCTAATAAATAAACTAGAAGGCAGAAGATGCCATTCCTGTAGTACTGTAATGTGTTCCCTTCCTGCGTCTCCTGCTCAGAGCACAGTTGAACTGGAAACCAGGCAGGACACAGCATAGGAGTGGGACTTCCAAACCCATCTGCTTCCTTGCAAAGGTTCAGTCATTCCTAGCTGCTCATGACATTTTTTTCCTGCCAATGGCTACTTAAACCTGTGCCTGAAAATTCCAGGTCAAGAAAAAAAATAGGATCCACTTCCTCCTTAATGGCATGGCAGACATTTCAGCCTGTGTTGCTACTCATTTACACACTTTGCAAATGCACCATCATGGACAGAGCTTTGTATGACACTGCACTTGGCAGTTCTGCATGCTTTTTTTCCACCACTTGGCATATAGGATATTTGGTGAGCCATTTTAGCCCCTCTCCCCCTCCTCAAGCATGGCGTAATAGGCTTTAAGTTTGCTAAGCTGCTCTGCCAGCCCCCCTCCCTGTGCCCTGCTGTTCTTTTATATTGAACTTGTAAGCAGGACGCTTTGCCAGCTTCACCCAGATTACGGCTGCAATAAGGACCCCGCTGAGTGACTAGTGTCATGATAAGTGCTAGGGAGGGAGCTCACCATCTTGGCATACTGTTCTCATCTTATTAAATTCAGATTTGTGGAAGCAGGGAGCCTGCTTCTCGGCCTGGCTGGCTCTACCTCCGTCCAACTGCTACTGTCAGACAATATGAAATTAGGAGCCTCCACAGCTAATGACAGGTGCGGTGCCACAGCTGAGGAGTTTGGAAAGATGGGGGCAGGGAGGGAAGGAAGGACGGAAGGACGGAAGGAAGGAAGGACGGAAGGACGGAAGCTACACAGGTAACTCTTTCTGTGTGCTTTAGAGGCACTTGACAAAAAACCTCCAACTTCATGCATGTTGATTTAGCAAGCCAGCCCCCAAAACATTTTGCTCCATGAGGCAAAATGGTGCCTCTCTGTTACCCTGTGAACTGGGGGTCCCAAGAGGGGCGCCCAAATAACCAAAACACAATAACGCAAGATGGGGAAATTAACTGGAGCACTCACTTAAGCTAACGGGAGGCAGGGTAACTTTGCGAGGATCTTGTAACCTTATGTATAGAGCATCAGGTCAGAAGAGCAGCCAGACAGTTTTAAAATAGCAAAAATGATGTTTTATTAAAGACAGACAAACACTTCAGACAACACAACCACATAGCTAGCTAAGAAATAAGAAATGAGAGTTTTCGGGGGGAATGGGTGATACGACACCTTTCTTGTAGTCCTGAAGAAGCTGAAGATGGTAGTGAAGAAACTCAGCGTGGTGGCCGAGGGGAGTTCACTCGACAGAGTGGCAGCAAGGCTGGATGGAAGTCCGGAGAGATCCGAGGAAGTTCTCAGAACTGGGGGTTTTTATGGGGGAAAATATGACCGTGGGCTAGTCTGGACTGGGGAGAGAACAATGAAGTTTGGGCGCGAGACAATGTCTCCGAAAGGTCAGAATTTAACATGATTGAGTAAAGTTCGAATTGACAATGGGATGGCCAGTATGCAGATGCAGCTCACCTGGGCGGTGGAGTGTCCAGCTCGCCAGGGTGCCTGCTGGGGGCAGGGGGCTCTTTGTATTAGCGTGCATCCTTGATGAAGTGTTTGTTTCGGGAGGTCTCCTAAAGCAAGATCTGGCTGTGTCTGGCTTGCTTAGGTGTAAACAAAAATGATTCAGCATTTAATAGCCATGGCTAGCTCCATGCTTGTTCGGGGGCCTCACAAACACTTGGCTGAGGGTGGCAAAATACGACCGAATTGCAATATCAAAATGATATCTAATGTCTACCGAAGCCAGGCCAGTTCACGGTGATATCCATACCATGGCCAGACTTTTATTTGAGTTGACCACTTCTGCAGGCAGCAGACTAGCTTAGGAGACAGAGTGCAGATTTGGCAGAACAGAGGGCATTACACTGTTATAGTGCTATCTTTCCACTTTCAAGATTCTATGGGATCCTGAGGTTTGCAGTTTAGGGAGGGGCATTTAGAATTCTCAACCAGAGAGCTCTTTGGCCTCAGTAAACTACAAACCCAAGAATTCCACAGGATGTTGAAAGTAGAATAATAGCACTATAAAAGTGTAGGGCAGAAACCCCCGCTTCCACTATGTGTGTGTGTGTAATGGCCTTCTTCAGGGCCTACATAAATTTTAAAAATAAATATAAATATAAAAAGAAAACACATAATGATATGTAAACACATAATGATACGGTAAAACATACATAATATTATGTAAGAAAAATCTAACTGCACAAACGTCTGAAGCAGAGAATCACATTCAATTTACTGGACAAAGAGAAGCGTGTGAACGAGGCTCAAGGATTTTTTAATGTTAGCAGATGGTCAGGAAAAAAAGGGAATTAGCATTCAACGACATATAACTGCAACTGGGATGAAGGAGGGAGAGTACCATCAAAGGGCTCTGAGGAAGTTTAGAGCAGGAGGAGATCATGAACCTTGTTTATTCCTCTAGGAGTTAAAGATTTTAACTTTAAAATCCATTCAGTCTCTTTCTTTAATAGTGTTTTCTCATCTATATTATTCATCTTTTCTATAGCCAAAAATCTGAGGTCTGATGCAAGGTGATGATGTTTCTGAAAATCACTTACTAAGCAAGCACCTGTTTTGTTGTTTCTTGTGTCTGAAAGTTATTCTGTGCAGTTTTTAAGAGTTCACACCTCTTTTCCACATAAATATTTAGACACTTGCATTATGTGGCATAGGTTCTTTCCACACGCGGAGGGAGAAACGGGGCAAAGCACGCAGAAACGGAGCTTACCTGAAGCCGGGTCTGTCGCCACGAGGAGCAGCGCGCATTCGCTGCTCCACACTCCTGCGGCGTCTGGCGGAGTCCAAAATGGCAGCTTATGGCTGGCGGAGGCTCTCCACCAATTGGAGAAGCTCTCCAACTGGAAGCCTGCCCCCTGGCAGATCTGCAGGCACTCACTTGCGCGTGCCTGCAAATCTACACCAGGGCACTGCAACGGGGTGGTACGGGGCTGCACAACCACTTCCGGCCGCTTCAGGGCAGTTTGAGGTATAGAACCTCAAAATTAAAACCGACCCTGTGCACTCCACAGTGTGGATGACCTCCGGTTGAGGTCGTCCTACTCCGTTTTATTAACCCCGTGTGGAAAGGGCCATAAATGACAAAACTGCTATTGCAAGTGGTAAAGTGGGCCAAAGTGCACCTGTGTTTGTTAGTGTGGTTTGTGAACTCAGTCATTTTGGAAGTATACCTGGAATACCCACAGTGGCTGCAGGAGTAGTGTCCCGTGGGGCTGATTGCACCTATCAGAAGAGTGTTCCTGGATGTTTGTTTCTGTTCCCTGAATTGCTACTTGTCAAATGGCTCTAAATATTTTCAGTTCTTTCGAATAAAACCTGGGGCATTTCTTGCCAACCTGATGCATGTTGAATTATGTGCCAATGATTTTTTATGAAACCCTGTAAACTGTTGGTAACATGGCCACCCTTGGCCATTTCCGCACTACATTGTTATAGTGCTATTATTCCACTTTCAACATCCTGTGGTATTCTGGGGTTTGTAGTTTAATGAGGCCAAAGAGCTCTCTAGCTGAGAATTCTAAATGGCCTGTCCTAAACTGCAAACCCCAGGATCATAGGATGTTGAATGTGGAATAATAGCACTAAACAGTATAGTGTGGAAATGGCCTCTGTTCTACCCAGTCTACACTCTGGCCCTTTTCGCACACCAGTCCTGTTGAGAAATGCCCTCGGGGGTGCTACGGGATTGCGAGGACCATTTCACATGATGTCCTCACAATCACGCGATGCTCCGAGGCCACTAGGTGGCGATCACACATTTTATCATTTTCGGCTTGTTGCCTAAGATGATGCGCGATCACGCGTTGCTCCCGGGCCCCACCTGCACTTACCTTGTGTGCGGAGCCTCTGGACTCACGGCCATCGCGCTTCATCCCCCAGCGCAGCCTGGGAAAGTACCCGGTGCGCTGCAGAAAGAAGGGGCAGAGCACTCATGCTTCCAGCCAGCCAGCATGGAGCTGGTGTAGAGGGGAAGCAGAGGGGACGTGAACGCCTCCCAGATGAGGCTTTTTGCACGATTCCTACACGACACCAGCGGCACCAGGTAAGGTGCAAAAAGGGCCTCTGTCTCCTAAGCTAGTCTGCTGCCTGCAGAAGTGGTCAATTCTCCAATGGAATGGAGGGATGCACCATTTTGAAAGTTGAATAATAGCGTAGTGTGGAAATCACCCTGGAATTAATGATACATCAAGACTTAGGTAAATTCTGTAGATCCAGTAGAGCTACATTAGTTAGAACTAATTTAGTTAGGACAAACATCAGAATTAAGACCGCTATCGGAAATAAGAGCATGGCTTTAGGTATGTGTTGTTAACATAACATTTTTCCCCCATAGAATGTTTTCATAGAATCATAGAATTGGAAGAAGCCACAGGGGCCAGCCAGTCCAACCCCTGCCATGCAGGAGCACACATCAGAGTACTCCTGACAGATGGCCATACAGCCTCTGCTTAAAAACCTCCAAAGAAGAAGACTCCACCACTCTCCAAGGCAGCATATTCCACTGCCAAATAGCTCTGACCATCAGGAAGTTCTTCCTGATGTTTAAGTGGAACCTCTTTTCCTGTAGTTTGAATCTACTGCTTTTTGTCCTAGTGTCTGGAGCAATGGAAAACAAGCAAATATTTAAACGTAGCTATCATGACCCCTCCTAACCTTCTCTTCTGCAGACTAAACATACCCAGCTCTCTAAGCCACTCCTCATAGGGCATGGCTTCCAGACTCTTCACCATTTTGGTCACCCTCCTCTGGACACACTCCAGCTTGTCAATATCCTTCTTGAAATGAAGTGCCTAGAACTGGACACAGTATTCCAGATGAGGCCTAACCAAAGCAGAATAGAGTGGCACTATTACTTCCCTTGATCTAGAAACCATGCTCCTATTGATGCAACCAAGAATCTGTTGGCTTTCTTGTCTGCCGCATCACACTGCTGACTCATGTTCAGCTTGTGGTCTGCCAAGACTCTTACATCTCTTTCACATGAACTGTTATCCAGCCATGTGTTCCCCATCCTATATTTGTGCATTCCATTTTTTCTGCCTAAATGTAGGACCTTACATTTCTCCCGTTTGAAATTCATTTTGTTAGCTTTGGCCCAGGTGTCCAATCTGTTAAGGTCATTTTGAATTTTGATCCTGTCCTCTGGGGTATTAGCAACCTCTCCCAATTTCGGTGTCATCTGCAAATTTGATCAGCATGCCCTCTACTCCTTCATCCAAGTCATTGATGAAGATGTTGAATAGCACTGGGCCCAGGACAGAACCCTGTTGCACCCCACCAGTCCCTGTTCTCCAGGAAGAAGAGACATGTACAGAAGTATTTCCTACTAGAACATTCCTATGTAGGTGATATTTTGAAAATAACAGAAAATAAAATGGAAATTCTTTCTGAGGGGAACTGTAAAGCCTTGGATTAGAATTCTCCAGCTTTCTCTTTTTACAGGTTTAGGCATGTCTAACAAGATTTGTAGGTTTGACTCTACCGGAACTAATTAGTATAGATCAATGATATAGACATACCAAGGTTGCCCATAAACTTTTTGTACTTGCCAATCCAGATTGTCTATAAGTTTCCAAATAAAATAACAATAAGGATAATAATTATGTGATAATACACAAGGCACTCTTTGCTATGTATATAGTACTTGGTCAACATCGTTTTGAATATTATGATATCCATCCAGTCTTTGGTATAATTCTTTGGAAATGACTGTTGCCGTGGGTGGAATGGAACTTCATTTATGATACTTAATGGTCAGTTTTGTCTACATATTTTATCAGGCTTGAAATTTGTTATAGTGAAGTCAGCAATATGGATTAATTTAAATGGCTGTATCTCAGAAATACAGGATAGATTTGCTGTTGGTTGTGGGATTTCCCAAATAAGTGACTTGTTTCCTTGCCATGGCCAGGTTTTTTTATTAATAATTTTATTAAGTTCACAAATAAAAACATCGTACATTTTAAATTGTACCTTTACATGAAATATTTCTGTTCCTCCACTCTGATCTAGTTTTCATTTTCTGAATTTCTATTCACTTATTACATTTAAGCATCACAATTCCATGTTCATCTTACATGTTTGATCTTGCATTTCCCTCATCCACTTCATGTTATGTCACAGTTACCTCTCTTTTATTTCCAAAACCATAATTCAGACATTTTCTCTTGGCAGTTCCCAGCAATTACCCATTACAATTTGCCATTCTGCTTTTATCTGTTTGTCCGATTTCCCCTTTAGCCTTTGAGAGACAATATCTGCATTTCTATTTTCAATAAACGTCCCCCACCATTGTTCAGTTGTGGGTATTTGCTGAGATTTCCACATTTTAGCATATTCTATTCGAGCTATCATTATCATGTACAGTATTATTCTCCAATGTCTCTTAATATTAGTATTCTCAAAAACATTTGTCATGTTTAACAGGTAGAATTCAGGTTTCTTTACAAATTGAACCTTCAGTATTTCACACATCTTTTTATGTATTTCACTCCAATATTTCTTTGCCTTGGGACATGACCACCACATATGGAATATTGTTCCCACCTCTTTCTGACATTTCCAACATGCTCCCATACCTGTATTGTAAATCTTTTTTAAATTATCTGGTGTGATATACCGTCTATGAAACAATTTAAAATAGTTCTCTTTAAGGTTCTGAGCCGTTGTAAATTTCTGTGTCCTTCTCCAGCTCTGCTCCCTGTCGGAAAATGCAAGGGGGCATGCTTGGAATGCTAGCATGACCCACGGTATAACTGTCCTTAAAAGCAAGACAAAAACTTGTCAAGTCCCATAAAGCTGCCAGTGAATGAGGCCATTCGGTTTGGTCTAAAAACTACTCAGTTTATTGAAGAGCAAAGCTTGGTTAGATGGTCAGCAAGCTTAAGTAAAATCCATCAGAGACAGCAAAAGGAAAAACATAATGCAGGAATACAAAGAGAATGCAGAAGAGCACTGCCTGTTTTCAGGCAGTCCTTTAAGTAGAAACTTGTCAACAACTTCACCAGACATAACATACCAACTTATTATGAGAAGCGAAAACTGAAGAGATTCTCAGACCCTCTTATCTGATGTGACCTGGGAACTGCTAGGCTTCTGCTGTCACTATGCCAGTGCAGTAAACAAGAATACAGTTAACCCTTAACGCAGGAACAGAGCCATCTTGGGCTGTGAATGTCAACACTCCCATTCATCTAATTGAATTGAATGTCCAATATTTTGTGCCCACAAAATCATTGCAGGTTTTACAGTCTCCTACTGTCTCAACCATGGCCAGTTTTCAAAGTGTCATGAGATTACTTGAAAAAAGAGTCCTTCCCCTCACTTCGTGCTCTTTTACCCTCCAAAAGAGATCCTAATTGTTGTTTAAAGGATTGCTAACAGTCAAGGTGGGACTAAATAGAATCCACTATACCATGTTTGTTTTGAATGTGACAATCCTCTTGAAATGAACTGTGAAGTGAACATGAAATTGGAGAGCTGTCAGTATGGACACACATTACCAACTTCAGTAGCTGAGAACCATGTTTGGCTATTTTTAAAAAAGCATTGAAAATACTTCAGATATAAAGATAACACAATTCCAGAGTGTTCTGATACCTGATATAGAACTGGTCTGAGTAAAGTATTGATGTAGAATACAGCTCAACAGGCACTGTATTTCCAAGCCAAATTGGGATCAATACAAAATCCGGATTTAAAAATCCAGCCTCTTATGGCAGGCTAAACTAAAACTTGGCAAGTTGCAGGTCAGCAGCCTACTATCTGGCCTTGTCAATCTTTATAAGAGTGACACCTTTGATTAGATCTTTTGAGAGCTGACATAAAATACACACATACACATTTTAAAATATGCTCTTTTTGCCAATCTGTGGCATCCCTTGAGTAAATCATTTGTGATTATTCAGAGAAACAGGATAACATTTATTATTTTGATCAGTGATAGAGTGTTTCCTTCTTCATAGTTGACAAATAAATGATCAGCTCTAAGTGAAACCGTGTCATATAATGTACAATATATAATAAGTGATTGTGAAGGGGTTTTTGCTTTATAGTGACATTACTGGTGTATCTATTACATGGCATAGAACTGCTGTAATCCATGCTGCAATCACAACATTTATAGTTTTACAGTTCGTTATTGGTATTTGGTACACAGCTGTTTTATTTTCTTTTTTAAAAACGATTTAGTTCAGAGCTTGATGGGGCTCCTATATGAACTGATCTCTGACAGAGCCAATGAGAACATCAGTGTAATGTAATGTTGTTCTACCCCCGTTCAAGGGAATCCCCAGTCCCCAGAAGTATGCCTAATTTAGTGTTCAAACCAATCCAAAATAAAATTAATTAGTATGAATCCTACTAAACTAGAAATAAATTGTTTGGTTGATTGAAAAACATCCATCCATCCATTTGATGTTAACATTGATTTGTGAACACGAAAAAAAAGTCTCAATATTGTTGATCCTGCAATTTTTGCCCGTTCTTTATGGCAAAATTGTCCCACTTCTATTAGGTTATATGGGGACCATTGGTTCCCACTAACTTTCAATTCTGTCAATCAGATTAAGGTATGGGTGAGTACTGCCAAGATGTTTGCTCAAAACCAGAGAGGTTCACTATATATTGTGTGGTAATATGATAAGAAGAAACCGGGGTGCAGCAATGTGGGGGTAGAACAATGGCATTGTTCCCCTAAATAATTTCTTCCTTTAGTCCCAAATTTTAGCATTGCACATGAACTTCTAGAAATGCAGTTTAGGCATCCAAAGAAAAGGATAAGGTGGAATCTGACAAAACCTCAGTACTAACACCTCATGAACCTATTGAAACATTGAACCTGTCCAAGAAAGCCTTTCCTTGTATGCACACTTTGTATACCTCAGGACTCACCACTGGTGCATCTATAGTTGTGTGAAAATTTGTGCTCATCTTCGAGAACATGTGCTGACACCAAGCAGGTGTTCAGTGCTTCATTAGAGGAAATTGAGTAATCTTGGCTTTTGAAAGCAACATATCTGAAAGAATTTCATTTGGTCAGGTTTTCTGCAACTTTGCAGAGAAATCACACTTCTTTAGACTTCATTAACAGTCCAGATTTTTATAGTGGGATGATTTACACAATATGCTGTACTTTGTAATCACTGTTATTTAGTTTATACACCTGATTTGCTCTTTTGGAAGCTTCACAGGACAATTACTTGTTAAAATACATTAATAGGGAGAGAGACATTTCTGTCATTACCTATGAAAACTTTTTTCTCCCACAGAAACCTCTTTTATGATGATCAATGTCCCAGTTTTTCAGTCTTCCCCTCCCCACAAAAAAACCAAAAAACCCAGTTTGTCTCTGCCTCCCTAGTTAAAATTGCCTACACCCCAGCATGGAACCCTCTTTTTATTTTCTTGTACTTGAGCACTTCATGCACCCGATGAAGTGGATTCAACTCCATGAAAACTTTTGGCACAAGTGCTATAGGACTCTTTAGGTTTTGTTTTGCGACCGCAACAAATTAACGTGGCTCCTTTTTTATAAAATGCAGTCTGGCTGCTTATTCTTATTCTGATCTCGAGATCCTCTTGCCTTTTTATGAAAACACAGTTTTGGTTTATTGTATATTTGAATTTATTTTGCTGAGGTAGAAGGCAGGCAGGAGATATGGAGGGCTGTGGCTACAATTAGACTGGTAGAAGAAGTGGTTGTATGGAGCAGTAGGTAAAGCGTTGAACACAGCCAGTGGATTTCCACAAGAAGAGTACTACAGGAAGCAAGCATGGAATAAGAAAAGGCTGGAATAAGCTGCAGACCAAGGCTGGCCCCACTATTCAGCAGGTTGAGGTGGCATCCTCAGACAGCATATTTTCTGTGTTATGATAACACAGCAAATTATCACTTATTATTATACTATATCTTTACTACCTGAACATATGTATAGTCCACATTCAAGAGAGCCAGCACAGTGTAGTGATTTGAACATTGCACAATGACTCTGAAGAGTATGGTTCAAAAGCCCACTCAGCCATGGAAACCCACCAGGTGAGCTTGGGCACATCACACCCCCTCAGCCTCACAGGAAAAGCGTCGTAAACCCCTTCTGAACAAATTTTTCCTAGAAAACCTCATGCTAGGTTCAACTTAGGTCATCGTAAGTTGGAAATGATTTGAAGGCACACAACAACAGCAACTTCCTGGAGCATAAAATGGAAAAGTGAACGAGCAGCAAGAGAAAAGCTCTGAAGGTGGCAAATGTTCTTGAGGAATTATTAGAATCTCTTTCTCGTAGAGAAAAGTGTGGATATCAGGGTAAATGTGTGTGTGTTTAGTCCTTCAAGTTGCTTGCCAATTTATGGCGACCCCCTAAATTTCATAGGGTTTTTTTAGGTAACAAATAGAGCTGATTGCCAAAGCCATCCTCTGAATACAGCATGCAACGCCTGGTATTTCTTGCCAGTTTCACATTGAAGTACTAACCTGGGCTGACCTGGCTTACTTTCTAACATCAGACAGGATCTGATGCCTTCTGATACATCCCTCCGTCTCCCAAATAACTCGTTTTGGTTGGGTTTTGGCACTGTGCATCTTGACTTGGAGGGTGCATTTTGTTTTTAGTCTGCTTCAGATAGAAAAATATCTCAAACTATTTCTTATCCAGAGAAGATGCACTAATGCAAGGAATACTACAACAGTGCACAGAAATGTTGCATTACTGGAGCCCCCAATTCTGTTGCCACTGCAAGACAGAAATGCTGCTTCTAGTGATGCATTTAGCATTTGTAATCAAAAATCTAAAGGAGCTGATCTTAAAAAAAAAAAAGGGATGATGTAAAATCAGACTTCCCCCAAATGAGTAAATTCAGACTCTTCATTTTTAGTGCTGCATCACATTTTTTTTGCCCAAATTGCCTTAACAGATATGTTGTTCTTTGGGGATCTGTGAGGCAGCCAGAGAAGCTAACCTTAAACAGGAGTTTCCCTATCAAATCACTAATATTAATATTAATCAATTAATGAATAGGAAATCCAATCTGGGAGTGTTTCAAAACTGGGCTTTACCTGCATAACACCATCCCTTCTAAAGGAAGGGAATGTAGATGAAGCAAAATGGGATAGATAATTTCTTTTCGGGGCAAGGTAGATTATAATATCATTGCATAATCAGAATGTGCTAATTGTTCCTTTTGACCATGTGCCCGTTTTGCCGAGGTTTTGTGTCAATGAGCTCTGTATACTGAATTGCGGAACTGACACTGCATTATTTCTCAGTGCAGCTTGAAAATCTGGCAGGACATTTTTCATTACCATTAATTAAGTGGAAAGAAAGGGACAGAACAAAGGTACTCAGAAGCCGTGGTGGTAATGACATGGATTACAACTGTTGCATTTGTGTTTAAATGATGTTGCAGAAAGCAAACTCACTTAACATTCTCATCTTAAAATGATTTATTCAGAAGTAAGTATCATTGATTGTAGAGGGTTATCCTTCCAGATAAAGCATTTGGGAATGCAGTGACACAATTTAGATTATGCCATGATGATGATGATGATGATTCCTTCTTAACTAGTACACTGATAGAAAGTCAGATGCAAAATGCATAGAGTGGCATCAATTCAATATTTAGGTAAGAAAAAAACCAGGAATGCAGTGACAAAATTTAGAATGTATCATTTCCAGATTATGTTCTCTCATGAGTAACATCAGTTCAGTAATAATATAAGAAACAAACTTTTGGAACATGCTTTTGGCACAAGCTTTTCCTAAAATGTTTAAAAATATCAGCCGTGTTAGAAAAAGTTCTGGTTTGTTCATAGTATTAACTTAAATGGTGGAGTAAGATGGTTCAGTGCAGTGGACATTACCTTTGGTTGTAGAATATGCATGTGATTGCAGAATAAGCATGTGATGGAGATCCAGTGGTAATTCAATTCCAAGTGTTGGTTATGACCCATAAAACACTTTACAGCCTAAGCCCAGACTGACAGGTCATAACCTAAATCCTATTGTTATTCCAAACTACAGTATTGCCATTAAATCAATTGGTTTTACCTATGTATTGAGCCACCACTCAAAAAATTGGTTCTGCTCCATACTATCCCACACAATTCAGCAATTATTAGCCTACCTAGACCCTGAGATTATCAGGGAGTTCTTTTTCTTCAGTCTCACCACATTCACAAGTAAGGTTAATCAGTGGTGCAGCTTGGAGTGTGGGGGGGGGCAGGAGGGGGGCAGGGCTACAGCACAAGGGGAGTGGCCACTGTGCATGGGGGCATGGCTGCAGTGTGTGGGGGTGCAGCCAGGGTGCACAGGGGCATGGCTACGGGCTGAGACGCCCCAAAAACACTGCCATCCTGGGGCAAAACACTCCCCCCACCTCCCGGTCCCTACATGACTGAGGTTAATGGGAACACAAGATAGGGCCTTTTCAGTGGCTGCCCCTAGACTCTGGAACTCCCTTCCTATGGTGGTTAGAATGGCCTTCACCTTGCTGTCTTTCCATCAGCAGGCAAAGACTTTTTATGCAGGTAGGCTACTCTTCCTGCTGCTGCTGCTGTTCTTATTCCCATCCCACTTTCTCCCCAAAACTGGTACTCAAAGCAGCTCTCAATTTTTAAAAGATACAATTAAAAACATATAAAAAATTAATATTAAAATGGAATTAAATTATTTGCAGTATTAAAACAATTGCACCTCAGTAAAAGAATAAAATGCAATTTAAAAAGATTTTTTTAAACAACTCTTAAAAACAGTTAAAAGGATACTGCACCCCCCAGCCTGTTCTTTAAAAACTGTTTTAAACCTGTCTGAATAAAAAAGGTTTTAGCCTGCAGACAGACAGACAACAAGGAGGGGGCCATTTGGGCCTCCCTGGGAAGGGAGTTCCAGAGTCTAGGGGCAGCCACTGAGAAGGTCCTCTCTTGTGTCCCCACCAATCATCCTTGCCATGGTGGTGGGACTGAGAGAAGGGCCTCTCCTGATGATTTCAAAACCTGGGCCATCTCATATAAGGGAGATAGGTCCTGCCAAACAGCCCAGTGCTGAGCCAGATAGAGCTTTACAGGTCATAGCCAGCACTTTGAATTGTACCCAGAAACAAACTGGCAACCAATGGAGCTGTTTCAACAGGGGCATAGTATGGCCTTTGTAACCTGCCCCAGTTAACAGTCTGGCTGCAGCTCTTTGGACCAGCTGAAATTTTCAAACACTCTTCAAAGACAGTCCCAAGTACAGCATGTTAACAGTAGTTCAGACAGGATGTAGCTAAGGCAGGTACCACTGTGGCCAGATCTGTTGTCTCAAGGAAAAGGCACAGTTGGTGCACAAGCTTTAAATGCACAAAAGCACTCCTGGCTGCTGCAGAAACCAGGGCCTCCAGCGGCAGAGATGAGTCCAGGAGTACATCCAAACTGTGATTCAGGGAAGCATAACCCCATATAATACAGTCTGAATCTCTGCTCCCTGATCAGCCTTCCAACTGACCAAGAGCACCTCTGTCTAGTCTAGATTAAGTTTCAATTTGTTTGGACTCGTCCAGTCCATTACTGATGACAGACACTGGTTTAGGACCAAGACAGCCTTCTTGAATTGAGGTGGGAAGGAGTAGTAGAATTGGATATCACCCCATATTGATGGTACTGCACCCCAAAACTTCAAATGATCTCTCCCAGCTGTTTCATGTATATGTTAAATAACATAGGGGACAAAACGAAACCCCAAGGGGCCCCATAAGCCAACAGCCACAGAGTTGAACAGGAGTCCCTCAGCCCCACTGTCCCTGTAAAACAGTGAAGACTTTTAAGGCAAGAGTTTGTAAAGGAATGCTCTTTGTTTTACTGCTTTTTATCCATTTTAAAATGTATTTTTAAAATTGTTTTAATATTGTTAACAGCTTAATGTTGATTTTCTGTGTGTTTTAAATATATTGTAATCATTTTAACTTGGAAGCCGGTCTTGGCTGAAATGCCACTCACCTCATCATTTGTACGTAAAGGAGCAACCTGGATGTTAAACTACAGAAAATAGATTGAAAACTCTAATCACTGCCAGATATAGAGCTTGGAGACTACTATGTACGGCTCTCAGAATCTCCTAGCTGACCATGACCAGTGGCCAAACTGGTTGGAGGTTCTGGGAGCTGAAGACTCCGCAAAATCATATTTCTAAGCTCTGGTCAAATCTGTACAAACACATGATTTGGACTGGACAAATGATAGGAAGGAGATGGATTTTTTGAAAAAAAAATTTTTATTTCTTTTTATTTTTAGGTAATTATTTTATCACACCCTCCAACATTTCACAATGAAAACCACATACCCTCTGACTGTCCCAGTTTAGCAGGGACAGTCTCAGTTCATTCTCTGCTGCTCCACTTTTTCAGCTGCTTTTAAATTGACCCCTGTTTCTGCCTCCATTTTCTTCCTCTGTTCTCAGCAAACTTGAATTGTGCAAAGTGTGAAAAAAGTTTGTACTTGGTTAATTCAGCAGGAGAGAGAAGATAGGACAAAGTCTTGCCCTTCCCAGTAAGTTCATATAGATTTTTGCTTTTTTTTTTTTTCACTCTAAAAAGTACATAAATTCCAGGTTTCCTCTGCTTAAAATAACAATTTTGCATGTTCCTCCCCAATGACAATTTTTTTTCCTTTTGTTGCTTGGCTACATCCTTTTGATCACACTTTGATGTGGCTCAACCACACATGTCGTAGTTTGTCTGTGAAATTTTGAAGAATATGACCTCAGATTATGGACAAGACGGAAAAAGTTATTAATGAGGCAGAATACACAAGCTAGGAGAGGCTGCAACAGTTTACTTATGCCAGAGCCTAGTGGGAAGAGCAAAATTCTGCTTCCTCCACTTCTCTCCATCTTGCTGAGTCTTGCTGAGTTAACTGACTACAAACGGCCTTTGAACTTCAAACTCAGGCTGCACCAACAGAAGTAAGCCAAGGACAAAGGGAGAAGTGAAAAAGTGGACTGCTCCACCAAATTTGGACAGTTGGAGGTCATGTTTTATATACTACTCATGTGTGTACGTGCCTTCAGGTCACTTGCCAATTTATGGCAATCTCATGGATTTTATGGGGTTTTCTTAGGCAAGGAATACTCAGAGCTGGTTTTGCTAGTTTCTTCCTCTGAAATATAACCTACAATACCTGGTATTCATTGTCAGTCTCCCATCCAAGTACTAACCAGAACTCATCCTGGGGTTCGTCCCATATATATTACAGTTCTTCTCATATATATTACAGTTGGCCCTCCACATTCACTAGGATTAGAGGAACAGGACCCCTCCCCCGCAAAAGTGGAAACAAATCACAATTATCAAAATGTGTGTGTATGTGTGTATGTATATGTCTGTGGGATGGGGACTAAGGATGGTGGTGAGGGTGGGCACACAATATCCAAACCACATCAGGGAGAAGAGAGGGAAAGGAGGTGATTTGGCATGATGGCTCTATACTTCTTCTCTCTTCCCAATCTCCTTTCTTGGTTGAGGGGGCAGCATAAGAAGGTTTGCTGTGCTGAGAAATTGGGGTGTGAGGCACCCTTAGCTGGCCCCACAGCAGCTGGTGGAGGAGGAGGAGGAGGAGCAGAGATGAATTTTAAAGGACTACATGCAGTGGCAGAGCTTGGAGTGTGTGGAGGGGGGAGAGGAGCGGAGCTATGGTGTGAGAGGCATGACCACTGTGCTTGGAGGTGTGGCTGCGGTGCATGGAGACATGGCCAGGGGCTGTAGGGGCGTGGCCAGGGCACCTGGGGGCGTGGCTACGGGCTGGGATGCCCCCAAAACATTGCCATCTAGGGTGAGTCGCCCTCTCCGCTCCCCCCATTGCTACACGACTGACTACATGAGTGGCTGACAGGGAAGGCTCACTCCAGAAAAAAGCACTTGAGGTGGGGGCAGGGGTTGGAGAAACTTGCAAATAATCAAATCCATGAAAGTTAAACCCATGAATGTAGAGGGCTGATTTTACTCATCTTTCCTCTTTTTCCCTATTTCCTAACCAGTTTCCCTGCTAGTTTGTAATGCAAAACAAGTGAGCAGTGGTTAAATGACAGGGGCTGCAGGAATTACATGAAACTACTCCCTTCAGTGTCATTTTTGTAACTTTTTGGTAGTAGCAGTGTGTCCAAGCCCTGAAGCCAAAGGTTTGCCTTTGGTGTCACAGAGTGGCTGCCACATCTTTTATTAAAGTCAAAAGCCTTTAGTAGTCTGTGTCTACACTATGGTGGACAACTATGCCCTTCCTGGTATTGAGTCAGACTGCAACTTCCGTCAGCTCTAGGTAGCAGGTGAAGGAGCATGGGGGTTGCAATCCAAAAACTTAAGGAAGGCCACAATTGTCCACACCTGCCTTACACCAGCAAATCAAGAAATAGGAGGCATACCTCTGAGATGATACCACAATTTCTCAAATATGGCCATTGGGCCCTTTTATCGGCTCCATGGTTGTATAAGAAATATATCTGCATTAACTACAATGTGGGGAAACAGTTAATGTCTACTTTCAGAGGGACTGCTCAAGGTGATCTTATTCTTTCAATTTAGTAATGTCAGGCACAAGTTAAATAAATCCCACATTTCAGGTTGTGGTTAAATATGTTGAAAGGTTGAGACTGCTATGGGGGCTGAGTGGAGAGCCAAAATGAGGGCATTGCCTCCTAATAAAAATCCTCTCCCATGACAGTTTCCTTCACTATCTAAATTTCTAGCATTGCAGTGGCTTAAAACGTAAACTGGGCATTTGATAATACAGGGCCTTTCCGCGCAACACTGTTATAGTGCTATTGTTCCACTTTTGACATCCGGTGGAATTCTGGGGTTTGTAGTTTATTGAGGTCAAAGAGCTCTCTGGCTGAGAATTCTAAATGTCCCTCCCTAAACTGCAAACCTCAGGATTCCATAGGATGTTGAAAGCAGAATAATAGCACTATAACATTGTAGTGGGGAAAGGCTCACAGTTTCAGCATCCATAGAAAAGGGCCAGGCAAAGTTAATGAAGGAATGCAAACAAAGCAAATAAAGGGTTCTAAGTTTGATGAAATGTCTGTGACTCTCATTCTTTGCATTGCTAGAAATTTGGGGATTGACGGAATATTTCCTGGTGGTGGTGGGAGAATCCTTGTTTGGAGAGACAAAGGTGAAAGATGGCTGTGTAGGATCTTATCTTTCTACTTGTTATGGTTATGGTCCTTTCTGGCTCCAAAGAAAAATATGCATTACATACTTCACTCTGCCTTGGCCAAAAGCCATAGCAGAGTGTTACTTCCAATAACATGGCTACAGTCAATAGAGCAGCTACCATTAACAGGCTCTGCTTCTCTTTGCAGAGTTTAAAATGTTTTCCTTACATAACTCTTTCCATTTGGCAAGAGACCTAATCCTAGATCAAAAGAAGAGGACGCTATAGGAGGAAAGAGGGAATATTTTGTTTTAGCACCTTTCCACATCTGTGCAGCATTACTCACCAATGCTAAAAAAAACCCCATTGTTTGGGACAGAGGGCATAAGTGGCTTGTGTCACTGCATTTTTTCTCTCACTGACTGAGCACAGTTGGGAAGTCTTTCCCTTCTCCCCCATGTCAGATGTCAACATCAGATGCCATCTTTAGGAACAGCTGCGGCAGCCGCTTTGTGACAGCAAAAGGCAGACAATGGAAGACAGAGCCAAAAAGTTGAAGTCCCTGCTTCCCTCCACAGGGCAGGAATGGTACGTAGAGACTGGCATTCTGAACATGGGACACAGCTGTTAAAAGCACTTTAGTTTTCTAACCTGGATCTCTGGGAAATTCGATGATTCTGAGTGAGTCAGATAAGCATGTTCTTCCTTCTCTCCCTTGAAACACAGCCAGAACGAAGTTCAGGAGGTTTTGACTTACCAGCACTGCACAAACAAGGTTTTTAAAGTAATTTTATACATATTGAATGGTTTTAATATGTTATCAATATGAAAGCATGGGGCATGGAGGTAAATCAGATGTACGCAGTCAATGATCCAAAGGCCACATGTGGCCTACAAACTAGTTTTATTTGGCCCACAGCATTGTCAGAGTCCCCTGTACCTTCCTTCCTCTCTCTGTGCTAAATCACCACTCATCTCATACCTTTTCTTCCCAGCGTTCCCTTCCATTGTGGCCAGCTAAGGAGGACAGGGCGTGGCCAGGTCCTTTCCATCCAAGAAGTTTAAGGTGATGGCAAGAGCAGGATGATCTTTCTCCAAAGAATTTCATCTAGTCTCTGATTGCCCTCCGCACCTCCTGGTGGTTGGGAAGAAAAAGAAAGGGAAAAGAAAGAAGCATCCCTCATCAAGGTGGCTGACTGAGCCTTGCTATTTCTGGGTGTCCTTGGATGTTACCAGCCCCTATGGTGCATAATGGCGGTGAAATGGCATCTTCTCTGTGCCTGCTCGGCAGTTCTTTTTACTTTGGCAGGCACAGACAGACTCTCTGTCATGCCTCTACACCTGTACTCAACACCTTGGGGACTGGGGTGAGTTGGGACGTGAGGAGGAATGAAGGAAGAGTGATTTCTCCTTTATTGTTTTCCTGCTCATTCTCTTCTTCTGTTCCTTTCTCCTCCGATGCCAGTGACACATCAAAAATGAGACAGAGGGAGAGGCCCGAGGAGTAGAAACAGCATGATAGTCTGGATGAGAGCATGGAAAAATAATAGGCCATGCTGGCTGTGGAACTCTGAAAATTATGGTTCAAAAAAGGGATTCTTTGAAGCTCTGGAGTCCTTTTACACTACACATGTTCTACTTTTGCTGCCACGGTGGCATCTTAAGGATTCCTGAGATTTGCAATTGTGGGAGTGGTATTTAGAATTCTCAACCACAGAGCTCTAGTGCCTCACCAGACTACAAATGCCAGCATGTCATAGGATATAGCAATGGCAGTTAAAGTGGAATCAAAGGGCTATAATTATCTAGTGCAAATAGGCCCTTGACCTTCATTGGAGAGAAGAGGGCAGAACTGGGGTGAGGTGCATGAAGCCAAATCAAATGGATGGATTGGTGGGCAAAATGCATCATTGGATTAATGGATAGAGATGGGAAGGATGTAGTGGAAAGGTGAAGTGGATGGAAGGACGATGAATGGAGAAGGACAGCAGAGGAGTGTGTATAGATGAGTGTAGGCTGCTGAGCTGTGGAGGGGGAGGAGGTAAGAGTCTGTAAAAAGAAGTAGAAAGAGAAAAATGGAGTGTCAAACTGGAAAATGAGGCATGCACCTTTTGAAAGGGGGTAGTGCAAAAGGGTGACTTTGGCTTGTCCCCCACCAAGACCATGCCTCCTGACAGATTATCCTCAAGGGAATGTGGCCCTCAACATAAAATATACATTTAAGGGACTTAATGGATATGTTCATTTTAAAAAAATAGTAGTAGTGCTTACTCGGATCTCTATGCACAGAGAGGAGGTTTAACTCTTTCCCACTGCACCACACTCCTAATGACAGCTGCCCCCTTCTACTGCTTTCTACCATGGGAGGTCACCTAATATTAATGTCAAGAGCAGCTTTCCTTTTGTAGCATATTTACAGGTGGAAGATGTAAATATTTATGGAAGCAACATGAACTATATTTAGATGAAAGTATAGCACTAGCATTTTATGCACATGGGAAATATGAATAGTAAAACCATAGGCTTGGGTCTGTGCGATTCACACCTTTCCTGAGTAAATTCCTTGGAAACCTCTATAATTAATGAGAAATATTTTGCTAAGTTAATCTCTTTAGATGATGGAACCATCTGCTGGTGCCAGAAAGATACCTTTGATGCAGATTTTTCATGTCTATTCAGGAATTCTTTTTTCAGATGACAGGTTAACATTAAGCTGCATCTAGTCCAGAGTCTGCTGAAGTTCCATGACTGGTTTGCGTTCTCGCTGGTGGATGTGTCAGGAATCCTTTCTCCTTGTATTCAGGCACTGGATGGAGCATTGCACTTTGGGTAATCTGATATGAACCCACAGGCCCTTTTCGCATGGCATTCACATGCAAAAGGGCCTCTGGAGCATCGTGCAATTGCGAGGAGCCATCCACGTGACATCCTCACAATTGTGTGATGTGCCAGGGCCGGCAGGCGCCGATTGTGCATTATTTCATTTTCGGTTTCTAGCCAAAAATGCTGCATAATTGTGCATTGCTCCAGGGCCTGGCGCGCACTTACCATATGTGCGGAGCCTTCAGAGCCACGGTGCTTGCGTTTCCTGCCCCAGCGCAGAAGGAAGAGGAGGAGCCCTCACACTGCCTGCTTACTAGCAGGCAGCAGCTGCAGAGGCAAAGCAGTGGGGATGTGAGAGCCTCTCGCAAGAGGCTGCTCACGCGATCCCCACACCCCAGCGCCATGAAAAGGCTGACAGAAGTGTTACTACCCGCCTTACTGGGGAAATTTGTCCATTTTTCTCTGGTTTCTGTATAGACCCTTCTGAACACCTGGGATCATGGTAGCTGCCTTTTTTTTTTATGCCAACCCTATGAGATAGAAAGTCCTTTGCTGCTGCCAATTCTATCTGATGCCACGGATCTCAAACTTCCTTTCAATATCCCTCAAAGAATATTTGAAAGTTGCTGTGGCTCAGAGTAGGCCACTGAACAAAAGCTTGAGGAATGTCTATAAATCAATATATATGTATAATTCATGTTTTTAATTAAAGCAATCCCCCTTCATCATCGGTACTAGCAATATATTAGGAAAATCACAGGCCTCGGGTTAGGGACTCAACAGTCTGTTCAATCATTTGGCCCTAGTCAAAATGGTTTTGATTTCTGTCGTCAGAAAAAAATACAAATACAGGACAAAATACAGATATTCTGAACATTCATAATCTGAAATGAGCTTGTGGGGCACTGGTGGTCTGTGGACCAGTGGGAGACTCTTGTATCTAATAGTATAGCCAGCAGTACTATGCCACCCAAATATCTGGGATTCATCTGGGATGCAACAGCATACCCTCCAACATTTCCCATATATAAGCTGAGACACATGAGACCAAGCAACATCACAGCACGGTCAAAATGGCACAAGTTATTAACAAGTAGAACACACAAGCTAAGGGAATCTGGGGCAGTTTCTTTTGTCTGAGCCTACTGGAAAAGGCAAGATTCCACCATGGCCTCTCCTCTCCAACTTGCTGTGTTGAGTGCGAACTACTTTTGAATTTTGAATTCATTTTGAAGTGACTAAAGTAAGCTGAGGACAAAGGAGGAATGTGAGAGGACATTCCTGGGACATTTTAAAATCAGTTGAAAAAAATGGGGCCACAGAGGAGTAATTAGGACTGCCTTTGCCAAATTGAGACAGTTGGAGGGTATGTAGCTGATACAATGACTAGTCTGGGCTTTGGACAACTTCTGAAGTTGTAACAGTGATATCAAACTGAGAATGGGAAAACAGAATTTACAACAATTCAGGGATTTTTTTAAATACTTTTCTGGCTGTCTAAGATCTTTCTCAGCAATATGTGTTCTTCATCTACAGCTGAAGTCCTGGTTTCATGTTTTCTTTCATACTCTGGTATCCACATTTAATACAACCACCAATAACACTGGGCAGCATATATTGAAAAAGTGTCTTAGGCCTTTTCCACACAAGGGCAATACATCACACTGGCATCGTATTCTTGCTGTTACGTCTGCACATTAAGCCAGTTAGTATCAATGTTTCCTCTGCAGATTCGCATAGCTTGAGCTCTTAGCGCGATTACTATCAATATAAAACCGATGTATTGTAAAACCAGAAAAACTCTGATGTAAAGCACAAAAATCGGTTTGGCTGCGTCTCTGACAACATGTGGAAGGTGTACAGGTAGAGTTGGTTCTCCGTGGGCTTTCCCACCTTTCCCTGGCATCATTTCTGTCCACTCCTATTTTCACCCCTCAAACGCAGGGCGGGCACTGGAATACAATGAAATACGTTGGGATCCTCAGGATAGTTGCTTTTCAATTTCTGGCTATCTAGACCAGAGCTTTCCAAACTTTTCATGTTGGTCACACACTTTTTAGACATGCATCATTTCGTAACACAGCAATTTTACTAGCAATTTTACTAGCGAACCGGAGGAGGGGGCTTGTCTTCTGTGAGAACGAACTAAAATACCTGCACTGATACGTAGCAATGGGTTTGTTTGTTTGTTTTAATTGACCAATTAGAGGCGGTGGTGTGGAGCAAGAGTGGGAGGAGGATGGGAGTTTCACAAGAATTGATGGAGCGGAAGCAGCAAACGATTTTCACTACATTACTTCATCAGAAACCAGAAGGCGTGCAGATAACAATCTGGTGAAATCGGAGTAAGTCAGGTTAAAAAAACCCGCTCACAACATGCGGTGAAATGCTCCTCCACTCTGGTGTGGAAATGGCCTTGGTCTCATGCAAGCAACAATAAAGAAGTGAAAAGCTAGGAAAAAGCAAGATGGGCCTGCCAAGCCAATGCAGGATTTGCCATGAGAAATATATATATATATATTTCAAAACCCAAGTGTGAAAGTCCACATTCCCAGCAGGCAAGCTCCTGAACTTCTGCACCTTGCCTCCTCTATGACCCTCACCTCACCAGTCTTCCTCATTCCAATGCAGCCACGCATTCACTGTCTGGTCAACTCCTATTGAAGAAAAGTGAGAATATAAGATGGTGTTAGCTCGATTAACACATTCGTTCAAGTGAAATTGAGAGACGAAGAGTCAAGGCCTTGTCATGTTTTGCATCAAACTGATGCAACAGGGTCTGCTGAGGCCTTAGGGTTTTGAAATGGAACTTGGCTTTGGGCAATTAGAACCATCTAGCCACATAGCCAGCAGTGGCTCTCAGCTCAGTGGGAGAAATCTAGGCTTGTCAGCTAGAATCCCAACTGTATTATCTCTCTCTGTCCCTTTTTTTAAAAAGGGGTGGGAAGACTGCAATCAATATGGATCACTTTAAGGTTTCTGCAGCAAATGGTGATGAAAATAATTTGTAGTGACATCCTGTGTTTGTGGTCAACACAGATTTATTATCAAATCTGGCAACTAGTGTATCATCATCATCAATATTAGAAGTAAGAGCATAGGGCTTCTATGAACCATCTTGTTCTTCAATGCTTGACCCAAGGAATCCCAGTGACTTCTCTAAAAGATGGCCAACAAGGTAACACTAATCTGCATTAGGAAGCTGTCTGCCTCATCCTTTCCCCCTATTACATGAGGAAAAGTTTAATGTGTGGATATATATGCAACCCAAACTATTATAGTCTTGGATATGGTGGTTACTATAAACATGCTATTGAATAGCATTTGAAAATTTATTGTGGCCTTTTATCAGACAGATTGCATAACGGCCCAGAATGACTAGTAAATGTTTAATTGGAATTAATGGTTGTGAACAGTGGCGGAGCTTGGAATGTGTGGAGGGGGGCTACAGCAGACTGCAATGCGTGGGGGCATGGCCAGGGTGCATGGGGCATGGCTGGAGCGCACGGGGGCATGGCTATGGGCCAGGATGCCCCCAAAACATGGCTGCCCAGAGAGAACTGCTGCCCTATTCCTGTCTCTATGTGTCTGGTTGTGAAATATACAGAGATCCTTCTAAGGTGATTAAAAGGGAAAAATTACCAGATCTTGAAGAAACAAAGAGACAGCTGGTAAAGGAAGCTAGTGGTTAATGTAGAAGAACCAGTTTGAAAAAGAGTCATATAGGCAGAGGACTGAATGTTGTTATGAACTGATGGCACCTTGTAGGTAAAAGTGTCTTTCTTTGGGGGTTCAATGCAGGATAGGTGATTTGCTGTATCATAGGAATGGGAATGCTACTTACTTCCAGCTGCACTCTATTTGTAAGTCTCCAGAGATCTGTCCTCAAAAAGGAACCAAACCCTAGTACTTGTGTCATTGGATTTTCTTACTGTTTTGTGGGAATTGGGAAGGCAAGGCAGGCCCTGATATAAAACCCTGGAGAATTAGTATAATTAGGAGGTGGGAGCCAATATGAGTTACATCCCACATTCACCATCACAGCTTTGAGTTCTTCAGTGGTAGGCTTTCCCTCAGTCCCACTGTTCTCACAGGCATGTTTGAGAAAGCGTGAGAAAGACACTTCTCAGTGGCTGCTTCTGGGCTGTGGAACTCTTTTCCATGGGAGGCCAGCCTGGTCCTATTCTACTGTCCTGCCACTGAGAGATGAACACCTTTTTATTCAGACAGGCTTTTGGCCATTAAGCAACTTTGAAGAATGGTCTTTTAACAGGAGGTGGTATACCTTTTCCTCCATTTCTACCCTAGCCTTCCTTAGGGATGTCACAGATGGAACTTGAACCCATCTTCATTCAAAGCATGTGCATATACTACTGAGCTATAAACCTTCATTGCTTGTTTTTCTGCACCTTTGTTGAATGAATATGTCTACACAAAACTAAATTTCCATAAGCTTCAGTGGGACATACTATCTCATAAACATTTGTTGGAATTACAGCCTTAATTAGTATACTAAGATAGGAAGCATTTCCCCTAAACTCCCACAAACTCCTAGTATCACCTCCTCCTCCTCCTCCTCCTTTCTTTGACCTAATATCTTTGTGGATCCCACACCAAGTTGTAAAGAGAAATCTTTGGGTCTCACAGTTTTGGTTGATCTAATTATACTACAGTAATGTAAAGCTAGTTGTCAGCATGGTATAGTGGTTTGAATATTGGACTATGACTCTGAAACCATTTGAATTTTTGCTTGGCCACAGAAACCCACGGAGTGACTTCAGGCAAGCCACACTCTCTCAGCCTCAGAGGAAGGCAAAGGCAACCCCCCCCCCCGTGAACAAATCTTGCCAAGGAAACTCCATGATAGTTTCACCTTAGGGTCCCCATTAGTCAGAAACAACTTGAAGGCAAAGAACAACAACTGTGATTGACATGGACAAATGTTGCTTTGAATATTTTCTCGTATTTGACATCACTCTTGTAAATATTAGATATTAAGGCACTAACAAATTTTTTTAAAAAAATAATGGCCTTATTTTTAATTTCAGTAGATTAACATCTGACTGGAGAAGTTACTTTTAAGAAATAATTCATAATGTATGTCATTGCAAAGCTCTCCTAACATAATGTTATCATGCATGCTACAGAAAAATAGGGCCTTGTTAAATGACAAGTTATTTGTTTGCTTCCCTGCCTTTTAAAAAAAATTCATCTAAAAAAGAATTGCCAAAAATTGGAGGAAAAACCCATGCATTATTTTTTATTTTATTTCTTTGTTGCATTTATATCCTGCCCTTCCCTCAGTTTATTTTTGACTCAAGAAGTAACAAGTAAAAGTAACAAGTAAATGCTACTCTTTACACAAAAAAGTAATTAACTCAGTAGCTCTTCTGTAATCTGGAAATATAATTTAATACAGACACATATACATATGATACAAAAGAACATTTCCAGGCCGTCTTTCACTTGTAACTTGGACCTCCAAATGGATTTGTAACACAACCAAAACCATTTTTTAAAAATTTAGAACACCATAGACGCCCCAGTTTGTGTTTGAAACTAAGGTACCATTTCTTTCAGGTACTTTAGATGTAAGGAAGACTTTCTGTATCCACAGATTTAAGATCTTATCATCTCGTGGTATCAACTTACATAACACCATCATCCATTTAAGAATGCTGGCAAGATGCAATCCATCTTGGATGCAGGCTACTACCATTTTTGATAACTGAAGAAGGCAAAAGCTGGAATATTTTCTTCATTTTTTAAAAAGTTCTGTTTTTTAATTACTCTAATAATACACACACATAGAGATTGAAGACAGAAACTGAACAAACAAAACTTATTAAACATTGTAATTACCACTGAAGTAAAGAGGAATTCAAAATGATTTTACTGCCAACCTAAAAACATCAGAGATGGACCTAGCCACATCTTTTGGAGAAGGAATTCCATAAGGACTAATGTACTTTAGTTTCTACAACATCAGTGGGAAATTGATGGTTAGAACCACTTTTTAACTTTTATAAATATCAACAATTAGTTTATAGATTCACATTACACGGGTGGTTCTCGACATAAAAATACTCAGTGGCTTTCATCAGAAAGCAAGAAGAAAGCATATAATGAAATCCTATTATAGATGTGGGTATATTTTAGCATTCTAGTTTCCAAAGAAACTATTATGGATGCTACGAGTTATAGTGCAAAAAATATTTTTACCAAGCTCTCTCTGGAGAGCCATAGCTTCCCCAGTTCCAGCATATGAATTTTAAATAATGAGATATTAATCATGTGTTCTCTTAACTTGGGAGTGAACCTCATTGAAACATTTATTTATTATTATGGACTTCTGATAGACATGTCTAGAGTTAGGCTGTGAAGCTGATAGTGTCTTTCTCCTGTGATGCAACTAGGCCTCTGTAGCCTAGGGAGAAATGACCACCCTGAGAGTGGCAGGTGGTAGGACCAGCAGGCAGCATGCTTGGCATTAGCACCTGGGCTGCCATGGGTGTATCAATTCCACTTGTCCTGCTCCAGTAGTCTGTATGATGGAAAATGATCACTATAAACCCTTGAACTAGGTCCAGCCCTCAGTGCTAAAACTACACGAGTTAGGAGCCAATCCCACCTCCTAACAAATCTACTGCAACTGTAACCAAAATCAGAGCTCACAATGTATTGCATGATTCGAGAATCATTGCCACCAGTCCCAAAGGACCAGCCCAATGAGGTAATACTGTGACCCTATCCAACGTGAAATCTCTGGGTGTTGAATCAATTTCCCCTCCCCCCCATTTTGTCACAGATTCCACAAGTATCCAAGACACCTTGCTCTCTACCACATCCACCTTCTCAGGGTTCTATGCTCAATGTTACTGTTACCTACCTATTATAGGGTCAGAAGTCTAGCACTGGAAAGATGTGATAACTACAAATCTGTGGCACTGACAAAGCTTCATCTTTACTAAAGCACCAGAATAATTCGTAAAGTGTATAAACAGGAAAAAGTGACTTGAAACAAAAATAAAAAAAGGTGATAACTTGGTAAAACAGGAAAAAATTCATGAAGCTCAAACTGGCCCTAGAACAGCATGCTGCTCCAATAAAGCTTGATTTGATCATGTATGTTCATTTACCTGAGCCTGGAAAAGTTACTTTTGTATGTCACAGTTATCAGAATTCTGATTCTGGGAGTTGTAGTCCAAAAAGTAACTTTTACAAACTGTCAATTTACACAATATCCTCATAAGTCTATGGCCTGTTTGCCATCTTATGTGATTGCTATGGCTTGGATCCAGACTTAGGCACATGTAAGTTAGAGTCACTGAAATCACTGTGAGAAGTTAGTCATGACAAAGTGTTCAGTATACCTTTTGTAACCATGTCTAAACCTGGATTTAGCTGTCTGGGGCCACTTAATATACAAATGAAACAGAAGCAACAAATTCTGAGTTTGTGTGAGAATCAGTTTCAGTCAGTTAGAAAGACAGCTATGTACATTTGCTGGTTCACTTTTAGAACTACCATATTGACCATTTGAAAGATGTTGTTATAATTCATTTCTAGGACTCTGTGCTGTGCTGAAGTTTGTAGTTTATACACTATCTCATGGACAGTGAGATAATGAATGTAAGGGAACTTCAAAATAAGATAACAGTGCTGCTTCTTCCATTGCAAATCTTGGCCTTCTCTCCGTCTGTGGGACGTTCATATGGAAGTGAACTCCATCACTGGTTGTTTTCTATATCAATGCAATTTCTTCATATTGTACTCATGTTTCTAAATTAGCTCAGAAACCCATACCAAACAGCTCCCAGGGCTGTAGGTGTTTGGGAATTGTAAGTTGTTAGAGTTTCTTTGTGTTTGGGTCAGTTAAATGCCTTTTCTATCTACCTGTTTTGTGATTGCCAGAAAGTCCACACGTTTGCTGGGAAAAACTTTGCTTCTCCTACTGGTGAATCATCACCACTAGTGGGCTGTTGCCATTATTACACCTTGGCTTCTTCCTAAACTTCCATTTCCATTTCCATTTCCTTTATTTTACCTCTTCTAATCTCCAAGGGTTCTGGCATTTCATCTTCTCTCAAGTTTGAGTTGGAACATGCATTTGCTTTTGATGGCTCATGTTAAGAGTGGTTCTCCCCAAATGGCTCATTGACCAGTATCCAGTGATGAAGAAATAATAGATTTCTCCTCTGTTACCTCTTTCTTTTCAAACTAACCAACACTTTTAATAATCTATACTTTGTCTTCAGCCAATTAAAATAACACCAACCAACCTACCAACCATCTTCTTCAGGTGCCTTTCCTTTGATCCTTTGAGGGTGGAAATAAAATTTATCCATTATTAAACTGTTTATTTCTTGTAAGGTATCTAGGTTTGTGTCACTGTTGATTTCACTATTTGCAAACTAGCTTTGTCGTTTTATTGATAGCTCTTGAGTGAAGAACTCTTGGTTAATATATGCAAACTCACAGCTCTCAACAAGCTTTACAGCTCCATTAATGAGGGGATTAACAAGAGCATGGCAATGTATTTAACCTGCGGCACTAGCTCTGTTTCAATAAGGCTTCAACAGCCTATTAAATGGAGTGGGGGCTCAATTAACCCAGACAAAGGCCACTCTACAGAACATGGCAGTGAGGACCACAGTTAGCATCTGCCTAAGCAGCTTGTTCCGAGCTGGAAATAAAGAGGGTGACATGTTCTCGCCCCGAGCTATGATATAACTGAAATGGTGATTCTAGTTCATCTGGGCTGACTGAATAGGTGACAGCATCAAAACCCACTACCATCTTGCCATATGACAGTTTGTAAAATCTGAGTGCACTCTACGGTCACCCTAGAGTTTCCTGCACTTCAGCCTGAAAGTACTGTAACAGCCGGTGGGGGGTTCACTGGAGAATATGGTAGTGGAGCTGACGGCGGATAATCTTGAGGCACACACAGTATTAAAAAGGCTTTCAGGATATGTGTTAGGGATTTTAAAAAAACCAATTGCTTTTTGGATATCTCCTTAGCACAAAGAAGTTACTGGTTCTCCATCAATGTATTGCTTAAGTGAATGCCTCACTGTGACCTTATGTGGTGCTTACAGAAAGCTGACTTCCAAAATGAACATGGGGGGAAGAGTCACAAAATTTGGAAAAATGGCCTCAACTTGGCTTTGTCCTACTTGTGTCTGAAAGGTGCATGTGTGTGTATGCATGCACGTTCAAGTCGCCCATCGCCTTATGGTGACCCTATAAATATTGTAGGGTTTTCTTAGGCAAGGAATAATCAGAGGTGATTTGAATAATCAGAGGTGATTTGCCATTGCCTTTCTCTGCAATATAGCCCAAAGCACTTGGTATTCCTTGGTGGTCCCTCATCTAAGTACAAATGGGATATGGGAGCAGAGGCCGGTAATGCCCAGGCTGTTAAAGTTTATATGCCCAAATACCCTGATGATGTCCCTAACATATGGAACTTATAGCTCAGCTCAGGAAGTTTTCATATCAGGCTTTACTAGCCTCAAATCTGTTTATTTTCATAATGTTCCTCCCACAGTGTCTTGTTGTAGAGAGCAACATCATCTTCTTTCTTTAGATGCTTTGCTTGGCTATATCTCATGCTTCCTACCCCCAGTGATCCTGTGGACCTCTGGGCTGATCAAACTGTTAAGCATGATGAAGTGGTGAACTCAGGCAGCAGATTGGGAATGCTGTGAATAGGCACCACACTGTTGGTTGTTTAATTTGTTATTATTGTATTTTCACCACCAAAGATGAAGAGAGGACTTCTGAAATGTTCTGGACTCAAAACAATTATCTTGATTTGGGTACTATGCATCTTTTCTTGGATGGACAGGAAGCACTCTTTGCAGCTTTGGCTCAGGCAACAAAATATCTTGAGACACCCCTGGAGGATTCTCCACTCTTTCCCCACTACCTGATTTGAGCTTTCCCAGGTAAATAGGTAACAGCTTGCAGCCTGAAGCCCATATGCTGAGAGTTATCTAGGAATGCTCTTTGCTGTCTCTGCTTACTCAGATGCCTGTGCATTTTGCCCAAGGCAGGAGACAGATCAAAGCTGAAGCTGTATGTTCAGAAATGGAAACAGCCATTACTCCTTTATTCTCAACATGCATCACTAGGAGCCTTCTGATACTTACCCTGATTTCTGGGGTTCCTTGGGGGACACCTCAATGTGCTCCACGTGATGGGGAATGGAAACTAGCCAGAGCACAAGCAATAGCAATGCGAGAGGCAGGGTAACCTAGCAGGGTCTTTTTACCCAGTTTTTACAGGGTCAGACCAAGCCAAAAACCAAACCAAAATGTTCAATAAATGATTTTATTGAATGAAAATCTCATGCAGCAACGCAATCACTCGTACACACACCCAAGAGCTATTAAGAAGCAAAAGAGAGGAAATTGGACAGGGGGGTATTGAAGGGGTGTAGTTGGGGTAATACTGCACCTTTTCCTGAAGTCCTGGGTCCGGGAAGGCAGAGGAGAAGTGGGGCTCAGCACGGAGAGGGCTGAGGGGATCACTCAATGGATGGAGAAACCGTCTGCTGGGAGGACTGGGAGTGATCCAAAGAACCACTCAAAAACTGGGACTATTTGTAGGGGGAAAAGTACCTGGAGGACTAATCTTTTCCCAGGGAGAACAATGGGTGTTGGATGGATAACGAAGCTCCACCATGGTAATTTCCTTTATGTGATGGGATTGCAAGGTATTGCCAAAGTCTCAGGATCTTTGGCTGTGTTAGTTTGTGGTGTGACTTCATGTAAATGGTCCTCGCCTTATGGAATATTTGCTCAACTTGGGGCAGTTACACTAATCCCCTCAAGTCGGCTTCTCAGGGGCTGTGGACTTTTTGCTTATTGTGGGTTTACACATCTTAAAGTTTCCTGGGGCTACGAGATGGGGGATTTTACTGGCCTGACCTGGTTTTCGATCTTTGACCATGCTTGCCTATGTGCCCATTCAGTGACCTCTCAGGCACATTGAATCATATTTTAATATCAAAATTGTAGACCCCGGGATAGGGTTTCTCCAGTAGAGTAACACTATATCTATCTATTAATAACTTATTCAGTCTTTCAATCTTGACACTGAAGATAAATTTACACTGAAAGCTAGAGACAAGTGGCATGATTTATTTTACTTTTCCTTTTTCTTCTTCCTTTGCTTTTTGCACTACATAGCACGAAGATATGTCCAGCACCACTTGAAGGTATGCACACTTTTGTGCCATTTTGGTTAAATGGGTCCCAAATTCTCAAATGTGGATTTTATTTATTTATTTATTTATTTATTTAAAAAAATTCTTCACAGAGCAGCATGGCTGCTTTTTTTTCTTTGAAAGTTCAATGCATGTATCTTTTTTTTTTTTAATTTAAATACAGGCACAGGTTCTGATTCACGTGGGGCATGCATTTTGCACCCTCTGGGGCTTAGAGAGGCTCTGAATTCCCCATCCTCCTCAGCTGTCCAAATTTTAAGCTGCTTTTAAAAATGCCCCAGTTTCTCTCTTTCCTCCACTTCCCCCTTTGTCTTCAGAGTACTTCAGTTGCTGCAAGCTTAGTTCAAAGTGCAAAAGTACAGTCCTGCCTCCACATTTGTGAGCAGTTGGGGAACAGAGTCCTTGCAAAAGTGGAAAAAATGAGAATAACTCACTCATATGCTCTCCCGCCCACTCCCTGCCAGAGCTTCCCCCTTCCCCTTCCCACGCAAAATGGAAGGGAATGGGTTGGGGGGGAGACCGTCCTTTCCCTCTCGAGCTCACCCTTCCCCTTCCCATGCATTTTGCCCCAGCACCGAGAAATGAATGGGAAGGAGAGGGGAAACTCTGAAGGAGGAAAAAAGGGCTCTTTGGAGCCTTCACCACCACCCCCATTCCCTTCTATTTTTCCTCAGCACAAGATCTTCAAGCTGGGGCAAAATGCATTGGAAGGGGAGGGAGAAACTGATTTTTGTATTTATTTTTTGTGTTTATTTTTAATTTATTTTAACGGTTTCATTTTTCTAAGCCATTTGAAGCAGTCTGTAGAAAAGCTGGATATAATTATTAAATAACAGTAATAAACCATTCAGTCCAAATCCCTTCAGTCCAAATCGCTTCCCTTCAGTTCCAGTTCCATTTCTTCATTTTGAGGATGAGGTCCTAAATTCATCTCATGGAATGTGTATGGGGCATTTAAGAGTGAGGCAATAATTGCATTAAAGCTACAAATGTAAACCGGTTGGGAGCTATATTGAAGCAGTAATATAATTTCTGTACTATGCTGTACTATAGGAGAGCCAATGTGGCATAGTAGCTTGAATGCTGGACTAGGATTCTGGAGTGTGTGTGTATATGTGTTGTGTGTGTGTGTGTGTGTGTGTGTGTGTGTGTGTGTGTGTGTATGTATTATGTGCCTTCAAGTTGCCTGCTGTCTTATGGTGATGCCATGTATTTCACAGAGTTTTGTTAGGCAAGGAATATTCAGAGGTGGTTTTGCAAATCTTCTTCTGAAATATAGCCTACAGCACCTGGTATTCATTGGTGGTCTCCCATCCAATTACTGATTGGGGCTAACCCTGCTTAGCTTCCAAGATCTTTTGTCATGGGACAGCAGTCAGCTTATCCAGGTGAACAACAGCCTCAAAGGAAAGCAAGCAAACACAAGCACATTGGGACCTAGTCAGGCCAGTAGTTCAGCAGGTAGGGAGAAAAGCCAGCTGGCTCCAGCCTTTTTAAGGCAGGCAGAAGGCAGTGGTCTGATGCCAGAAACAACTTGTGTGTTTATTGGCCCTTGTGTGTGCTATGGATTCCTTACTTTGCTGTCTGCCTGGATTCTCTGACCCTTGGACTGTCCAACCTTGCTGCTTGCTGGATTCTTGAACTCCTGGGCCAGCTTTTTGACTCTACTTCTGCTCAGTTCTAAACAGACAAGCTCCACTGAATTGTCTCAGGCCATTTCCACGCGGGGATATAGCCCGCGCTGGGACGACCTCACCAGGAGGTCATCTACACCGCGGGGTGCGCTAGGGCGGTTTGAAAAGGTGAGGTTCTACACCTCAAAGTGCCCTCACGCGGCCGCAGGGGTGGCGCCGCGTGTTTTATAAAGACCACCTTTCAAGTGGTCTTTTTAAAACAAGAGCACGCTAGCCCGTCGCAGCGCCCTGTGAAGAACTGCAGGGGCGCACAAGAGCGTCCCTGCAGAGCTGCCCGGGGGCGGGCTTCCGGCTGGCGCGCTGCCCGCCATTTTGGGCACCGCCGGACGCCACTGGACGGCGCCGGACACCGGTGACGTGTAGAGCGGTGAACGCATGCTGCTCTCCGCAGGGATGGAACCACCCGGATTAAGATAAGCTCTGTCCCCGCGTGCACCGCCCCATTCTGCCGCATTTCGCCCCCCCATGTGGAAAGGGCCTAAGTTTGTCTGCTGAAACAGCCTTCTGCTAGCTCTGTACTCCACTGCCTGGCAATAGGCAGCTGGCATCTACAACACCTTTAGAGTACTTAGGCCTTGGACTCTAGAGACTAAGGTTCAAATCTGTGTGCAGCCACGGAAACCACTGGATGACCTTGAGCAAATCACACTCTCTCAAAGGAAAGCAATGGCAAATCCCCCTGAATAAATTATTCCAAGAAAATCCCATAATAGATTTGCCTTAGAGTTGTCATAAGTCAGAAATAACATGAAGGCATACAACAACAATAACTGTACTATGCTCTAGTAATATAGCATAACGGTGACATAATATACTAATACAATAATAATAACAATAAAAACATAACAGTAATATAACAGCTTTTTCCAATTTTCAGCTTTTAGAGGACAGGTCTCATTAGGCTCAAATAACATGGCCACTGTTGAGGGATGAGTGCCTGTTATCAGCTTCGGCTTATACACCAGCTGTGCCCCTTCCTGGAGCTGGAACACCTAAAAACAGTGGTGCACACGCTGCTAACTTCACGGCTTGACTTCTGCAATGCGCTCTACATAGGGCTACCCATGTGCTTAGTGCAGAAACTTCAATTAGTTCAGAATATGGCAGCCAGGTTGGTCACTGGTAGACCTAAAACTGACCACATAACACCAATTCTGAAATCTTTACATTGGCTGCCTATTAGTTTCCAGGTACAGTACAAGGTGTTGGTTATTACCTTTAAAGCCCTTTATGGCTTGGGCCCAGCCTACCTGAGGGATTGCCTTCTCCCATATAATCCACCCCGCACACTAAGGTCCTCTGGGAGGAATTTACTGCAGCCAGCCAGAACTAGGTTGGCTGCGGTTACCCAGAGGACCTTCTGTTTATCGCTCCCAAGTTATGGAATGGCCTGCCGGAGGAGACTCAGCATATTACCAGTCTTGACTGCTTTAAAAAAGCAGTCAAGGCTGCTCTCTTCCGACAGGCCTTCCCAGACTAGTACCTCCACCACCTCCCACCAACTGTCTTGCTGTTCTTTTAATAGCCAGTTGATTGTTGTTAATTGTTAATTGTTGTGTGTTTTAGGGGTTGGTTTTAGGTGAGTTGGTGGGTGGGGAGGATTGGGTATGTTTTTTAATGTTTTTAATGTAATTAATGTATTATTGTTGTTTGCCGCCTCGATCCATGGGGAGAAGCAGGATAGAAATAAAATATGATGATGATGATGATGATGATGACCTTTGTAGTCAAAATCACCTTGAGGTAATCAGGTTGGAAAAACCTGGTTTAAAATACCTTTAATATTCTTTGCTAAATGAAATAAATTCGTGTATGAATAAATTAAACCAAGAGATATCTAAAAAAGTACATTTTTCTCACAAGAACAGGGATGACAAGTAGCTCCTTGCCATACATGAGTACATTATACCTGGTTTAAACTGACAATCAGATTCAAGAGAACAAACCTCACCTTCTGCTCATCAACTTAAAAAAAAAGTCTGTAGGGTCAAGATTTCATCATTCTGGTATAAATACAGAGCTAATGTTTCTGCTATGTTGGCAGAAAGGATGTGGGTATAATAGTTATGACAAGCAGTTTCACCACTACTCTGAAATTGTAGTATATTTGTGAACACATTATAAATTCATATGAAGTTGAGGTTGGAAAGCTGAGGTCACACATCAGGTGAACTGCTGAAGGAAAACTACAAACAGTATCAGGTGTAAAATCTGAAACAAGTGTCAGAGAACATCTGTGTAGGGAAAGAAGCAAGAAAGGGCACCATGGCAAGTGGAAAACTGAGAATGTGAAAGTGTGACAAAGGAATAAATGTACTGGAAGCTCCAAAGGTAGATAAATGGTTGAAGTGATATGTGTAGGTGCAACCTTGGCACCTCTGTCTCAACATGCATTTCCTCAGAAATAGATCCCATTGATTTCGCTTCAGCCCTACGATGCTTCCAGATAACAGCTTTCTAGCACTAACTATTCATTGCTTTCCCACTGTCTGCTGTATGAGGCATTGCAACAACCTGTATTGGAACAGGTGCTGTGGATCATTTCTTGCTTCCCCCACCCTTTGCATCCACACCAGTGGGTGAATCATGAACTTGGAAACATTTCTATATTCTTCAGTCCCAGAATTCTGATATCAACATGGCCACTGGGTCATACTAGCTGGGGGATTCTAGAACTTTTTTATCTTGAGAAGTAAATTTTCCAAGCTGTGGAAAGACTATAGATTGGTTTCCCATGGATCACCTGCTCCCTAATTTTACACACACAGTTTATTTTTTTTAAAAAAATAATAAAATATTTCTATTCTACCCTATAGCAAAAGACCTCAGGATGGCGTAGAAGTAAAATCAATGCAAGAAAGTTAAAATAAGTAAAAACAATGCAAACAAAATAAAAGAATGTAAAGCAATAAAAATAATTTAAATAGGCTGAAAACATATTAAATTCAATTAATGTTAAAACAAGCTTGAAAGATTTTAAAAGTTTTTAAAACCATGTGAATTAGTATCTTGGAATCAATCAATGAAGGCCAAAGGCTATAATAAACAGCCATGTTTTTACTTGGTACCTATATGAAACTAGCGTTGGTGCCAGTTGGGCCTCAAAGGGGAGGACGTTACACAAGTGGGGTGTCAGGGCTGAGAAGGCCCTCCTCCACATCATCACACAGTTCACTGACATCACCTGTGGGGCACAAAGGAGGATCCCCCCACCAACAGACCTCAGACTTCAGGAAGACACATAGAGGGAGAGATGCTTCCTCAAGTATCAAGGACACAAGTTGATTTTTGAGCAAGCACATCTACAGGTCCTTTTATTCTTGCTGTTTATGTTTTTTTCATGCAGAATTGTATAGTAACGTCATCATTTAATATTGTTTCTCAAGTTTCCCAGCGCTATTCATTACTCAACATGATTCATGTCCTGCTCAAGCTACTTGAGCTAATCAATCTCTACATCAAGAAAAAAATTGCTTCACTCTATTCCACAAACAACCAATGAAATTGCATCTGTTGAATTTTAGATGTAACAGAGGAGAAGATAATAGGTAATCAGAGCAATTCAGGGACACATCTGGAATGTGCATAGGAATAGCCAAATGCAATGTAAGAAAAGGATGGAATTCAGAGCCACACATCATAAGATTCCTAACCTCACCTTGCTGGGAATGGCTTTCACTCATAGTCTGGGGGATCTGACTCCACTATCAGCCATTGATGAGAATAATTTGTGCTTAGAACCACTCCATGATTCAGAACAGCAGTCTGAAAAATTTGAGATGAGTAAAGCTGCAGAGATGCTCCAAATGGCTGAGATTGTTCAACCTGGGGTGATCTTATTCTTTGGCAAATGAGTCACTGCTTTACTAAACCTCAGTATCCTTTCCATCCAGCATGTGCGCACAAGAAGTACTTAGAGTCTGCAAGGCAGGGTGTTGGGCAGCAGCTAGATGTACCTGCCTCCATATGACTTATTGAGTTACCACTGGTGACCATATCCTCCACTCCATTGCCTCCATCAAGTGCCAAATCCAACCCCAGCTCCAAAGGGAGAGGGCTACCGTGCAAGAAGCCATCTCCACTGAAAAACATGTTACTGTAGCCATATAGCAGCTTCCCAGTTGGATCGCTACTCTGAAGTCACTATGAAGTTCAGAACTGGAAAGACCATGGTGACAGAGTTACTCTTAGAAGTGTGTTTTGTTACTGAGCTGCAATCTATTTGGGTAACTGTGAAAAGAAACATTTCAAAAAAGAGGCAGAGGCAAGAGGTGGTAGCAAAGATGGTGGCAGAAAATATTTAAACTAATTGTTTCACTTGTGCAATTTCAGAACTACTTTTGAATTAATTTTGCCAAGTGCCTGATATTTTACCTGTTCCCATAAGCCCTTTTATCTGTGGTCACTTCGAGTATGGACAGTACAGCAAAATAGTTTCATACTTTTGCAATTTCAACATCCCACCTGTGGGCACTTTTGTGGTGGAACTGTAATTGACAAAACTATTTAAAAAAATCCTATTTGATTAAAAAAAACACCTTCCTTCTACATTACAAATCATATGTGGGTTCAGGAAGATGAGATTCCCTCACTATACTGGTCTTATTAATAGCATACACCTATCCACACCTGTCCTACAGGCTGATGTGTGTAAAAACCACAAGATTTTTTTCCTTACTTTTTTAAGGGATGATTGCCATCTGTCAATTTATTGACATTGAAACAAGTTAGAATAGAAGAAATTATGATAATTTTACTTTTTGCAACTCTGCTTTCTACCAGACTATGGGTGGGAGTATGTTTATTCTAGGAAACACCACAATCACCATAGTGTTCAGTTCTACCATCCATATTGGTAGATGGGTGGTGGTACTTCATTAAACTTTGTGAGGGTACCCTGACCAGAGGAAGACCAGCTACAACGGCATATTCAACCATTGCCATGGGCCTTTGGTAGATTCATAAAGCATGCAGACCATGGCAACATTCTTCAAGATACATCCCAAAAGGACAAAACTCTTCCTGACATGCAAATAAGAGGAAGGACCAGTCACAATAGAAGAGAAGGCAAACACATTTATGCTGACAGCTGCTCACTCCATAATCTACTGGCTTGGAAAACAAGGCAAGAATACAAGTCCCACCAGAATGAAGGGTAGGAAGGTGGCTGCCCTCATCATTTCCATATTTGTCCAGGGAGGGGCACAAAGTAAGGAGCAAAGAAGAGGAAGTTCTTGTGATTTGAACCATCACTTCCAACTTCAAATATCAGTCCTATACACTTTAAGACAAACAGGATAAATATTACATGGGCCACTAGCCTAATCCAGGTATGGGCAACTGCACCTCTTCCAATGTTTCTGGCCCACAGCTCCCCTTAAACCTAGCCGGCATACCTAACAGGGAATATTATGGGAGATGCGGTCCAAAAAAACAAACAAAAACTTTAGAGGTGCACAGTTGTCCATCCTGGCCTTTTCTCTGCATGGCCCAACCAATCCTTTTGGCCTGTTTTTTCTGCCTGCAACCCATATGACTATTCCCCTTCTATGGTGCTCAGTAGATCAGCCCTGCCAGCTAGCATGGCAGCAGGATTCATTTCCCACTCACCCCATAAAGCAATTTCTCCTTATGCTTATCCTTCCGTCATTCCTCACCTGACTCCCACAACCAACATATTTCCTCATACAGCCAGGCAGAAGTGTCTGTTCCACTTGTGCACCATGAGAGACCTGTTCCCTAGTAGTACTGGAAGTGGGTGAGCAGAAGAAGGAAGAATCAGATTCAAGCATACTAGCCCAATGAGATACCAGTTGTTAGCTTCAGTCAGTGGTCCTGAAACTTTGGTATTCCAAATGTTTTGGACTTCAGATTCCAGAATTCCTGACTGTTGGCCAAGCTGGCTGGGACTTCTGAGAGTTAAAGTTCAAAACATCAGAGGGTACAAGTTTGGGAACCACTGGTTTAAGCCATTGGTGAGCAATTGCTGGGAGTCACCCTATAGGACACTCATCTGATTCCAGATCTGGTAAAAGTTACCTTTTGGGTTACAGTAGGACTGGCCATACAGGCTGGGAGACTGTGGGATTTATAGCCCAGCTTTTCCCATACAGCTAAAAGGAAGGACAGGCACAGGAGTGCTCCAGACATTCTTCTCCTCTTAGATGTGACTCTGTTTCTGGGATGTTTTCACAAATGTTAAAACCCCATAGAAGTTCTGTGGTACCATCTCTTGGCTAAGTTGAGACTCAGAGTCACAGCATCTATTCACACAGAGAAGCATTTGTGGTATCTGGCTGCCTTACTCCCTTTTCTCACTCCCCCTGAGTACTGCATAAAGTGGAATAATTATTCTTTCTTAGACTGGACAACAGTTGCTTACTGACCATAGCAATAATACCAAGACCAGTACTGGAGTGTAGCAATGCAGATGTTATGTTACTTCCCTCCATCAAGGGAAAACGGACTGACACTCTATAGCGTTTAAACAAAACTGTCAGAGTCCACTGGAAATAATGAAGTCTGACAGTTCTTCAGTTAATACAAGGACTATTGGGCCTGTAAATTTCAATTAGGCCTGACAGCAATAGGGCTTAATGTGACATTTATGTGAAGTGGTAGGTTGGTAGTTTTCCTTCACACTTACAAAGTCAAGGAAATCAGTTGTGTGTGTATGTAAAAAGGGTTCATCCACAGTACTTTGTTATTTTGCTATGGATCAACATAAAATGTTTGGGATGAAACATTCATAGCCATGGAAGCTGAAATTAATCACCAAGTTCCATACAATAGTTGCCAGTGAATAGCTTTTAGACATCTCACTGTCCTCTGCTCTCCTTTAGTCAGGAAGGGAGCAGGGATCATTTGGTATACTTCGTAAACCATACATTTAGATAGTTTTCACATGGGTCCTCAACACGATCCCTCCAGATGATATCCCCAGGCAGGGAAAGTGTGTAAACCTATGCATTATTGCTGATTTTCATGATAGCAGTGGCACTTTTAGGAGTAAATATGTGAACCACTGGTTCATGTGATGCATGTCTTCTCTAAATTCCTTAACCTGATGTAGTAAGCACAATGGTCTATGTGCACACCATTTGCTTGTGAGAAGTGGCCTTGAAAGTAAAACCCCACAACTCCATAAAGAGTAACTTCTGATTTAAAGCATTCCACATAGTATCCCTGACTATATGGAGAAACTCCCTGGTTGTAGGCTTTGACTTTTATCTTGTTCAAAGCCAAGATTCCTGAAAAAGCTGCTACCCAGACTTGTGGAGATCATCAGGCTGTGGCAATGGGTGAGCAGCCTTCCCATATCTTGTGTCCTCTAGATGTATTAGATGACAAATTTCATTATACCCAGCCAACACAACTCACGTAGATCCAAATCAGGAATTTGGAATGCCAGGCAAACTATCAAGATTCTGGACAAAGTTTGATAGCTAGATGCAAGACTAAGGCCATTTCTGCACTAGGCTGTTATAGCGCTATTATTCCACTATCAACATCCAATGGAATCTTAGGGCTTGCAGTTTAGGGAGGAGCCTCAAAGGCCCCTTCCTAAACTGCAAACCCCAGGATTCCATAGGATGTTGACAGTAGAATAATAGCACTATAACAGCCTAGTGTGGAAATGGCCTCAATGTGGTAAAGTATCCAAGTAAAAGGAAAATATGTTCTTAGAATCTCACACTGCTGACTGAGAACTGTTTCCCCTCTCAGGAGATTTAGGGAGATCAAAATCCCTCTGAAATTTCTTTACAGATCAATGAGAAATCAGGCCTAACTATTAGAGTAAGTACACCTTCTATTCAGCAGTTAGTAAATAACATGTGATCCAATGTGGGGTAGAGGGTTGAGTGTTGAACTAGGACTCTTAGAGAATCCTTGCTCAGCCATAGAAGCCCCTAGGGCAGAGCTTTCCAAACTCTTCATGTTGGTGACACACTTTTTAGACATGCATCATTTTGTGACACAGTAATTCAGTAAGTAATTCAGTAAGTGGAGGCAACCCCTCCACCCGTCTGGCCCATCACTGCCACCTTCACTAGGGATCTTCCTGGCCCAGAGTGGCAGCAGCAGTGGTGGGAGAGGCAGTCCCTTCACCCATTAACATTTGCATGGCACACCTAAACACTGCAGCTGACACACTAATGTGTCACGACACACAGTTGGGAAAGCTCTGCCCCAGGGTGACCTTGGGCAAATCACACCCTCACAGGTTCAGAGGAAGGCAATGGCAAACCTTCTCTGAATAAACCTTGCCAAGAAAAGCCCAGGAGAGGGTCACTGTAAGTCTGAGCCAACTTGAAGGCACATAACAATAAAATACTTTGTAATTTGTTTGTGAGTTGCCTTGGGTCCCAATCTGGGAGAAAAGCAGCATATTAAATGCAACAAATAAATAAATAACGCACACTTATAAGGAAAAAATACCTGAACTTAAACACATTGAATCATCATGAGGCTGATTTAAAGGATCTAATTAATTAATTAATTAATTAATTAATGGACATAACGTATAGTGTGGCTTCAGGACTGACCTACAGCATTTTGATTAATTTACAAACATAAGATGAGTAGATTTCTAGCTGCATGTTGCTTTGATCCTAGCAACAGGAGAGAATCCTCTATTGCATTTAAGAGCATCAGGTGACTTATAGGAGGTAGAAGCCAGACCACGTAGCAGCCACAGCTCTGTTCTTCCATGCCTCTCTGTCAGCCACTGTATCTGTTGCATGAAGCAGCTGCCTCAGTCTAATACTCGAACCAGTCATGTGTGCCCCACTGACTTTCTAAACCGGGAACGGACAAAATGTAGCCTCTATGTTGCATATGACTGCAGCCTACCAACCCCTCAGGACACCCTGAAAGCCCTCAAACCTCCCATCAGAAATCCAGGCAAAAGATCACTTGAAAATTGCTCAAACCACAGCAGTCAAACTTTATTCATCTCTCCATAACACTCAGCTTCTCTTCAAAAAAGAGGGAAAAACAGCTGGAAATTAGCAAAAAAATAAAGTTAAATCAATATTGGAATCTAAACAAATAAAATTAAATTAAACCAGAATAAGCTAAATTGATGTAACTGCAGGACCTTTCTGTTTCTATATGTTAGGAGTAATTTTTACTCCTCATTTATCATGTCATGGATCCACTAATGATCCACCAACGATGAGATCTACCAATGATCTATAGCTCAGCCTTTTGCTGGTAAAGAGAATCTTACCTTACTTTGGACTTTCTCTTATATTCAGAAACTGAATCATGTGGTGTCCAATCCAGATTTGATACTAGCAAGTTCATCATGCAGTATGATAATTATATCTGACATAATTATTTCAGCTATAAGACAAGATTTGTAACATCTTTCAATGGGCAGCTGAAAGTTGCATACCACTGTCAGACCCATGCATTGCTCTATAAATGGGCAATATGCTATTGATAGACTACTGTGAAATAATAGTTTAGTTTTTCATATTAACATGTTCATTGCATCCCATGATCCTTTCAGTCTCCTTCAGAAGAACAGCTCATATGCCCTGTCCCTAACATCATGTATCCTGGCTTCACTTGTGCTCAAGTATCCATCCCATAAAGTTCAGGGAAGCTTTCACACATACAAGCGTATGGGCAAAGACTTCCCTGCTTGACATTTTTGTGCTATATGCATGGACCTCAGCAGATGGGGCAACATGGAGCATAGAATATCAGGGACAGGTTCATTAGTTTGGTCTCACACATGTATTGTACCTTCTTGTACTGCAGTTATAATGGTCTCTATTTAAGACATCAGAACACTTTGGGATTGTTACCCTGTGAACTGGGTGGGGGTCCCGGGAGGGGTGCCCAAATAACCAAACAAACCTAGCAAGATGGGGAAAATTAGCTGGAGCACTCTCTTGGCTAACGAGAGGCAAGGCAACGCAGCAGGATCTTTTACCCTGTGTTTACAGCATCAGGTCAATGAGGAGGCAAATGGTTCAAACAGCAATTAAGATTTATTAAACAGTTATTAAAGAAAGGCACAAACACACTCCTAAGTAGAAAAGGAAAATAGAGTTCAAGGGGAATGGGTGATACGCCACCTGTCCTGCAGTCCTGGAGAAGCCAATTGTAGAAGAGGAAAACTGTCGTGGTGGCCGAGGGGAATCTGCTGAACCGAGTGGCAGCAAGGCAGAATGAAGTCCAAGTGATCCGGCGAGAGTTCCGGAGAAGTTCCAGCGAGAGTTCCGAAGAGCTCTCAAAAGCGGGGGATTTTTATAGGGGAAAGAACGATCGCAGGCTAGTCTGGTCTCGGGTGAAAACAATAAGTTTTGGGTTGGAGACAAAGCCTCCGAATGGTCTGAATTTGCATGATTGAGTTAAAGTCCAAATTGACAATGGTATGGCTGATATGTAGATGCGGCTAGCTCGGCAGTTAAGTACCTAGCTCGCCAGGGTGTCCTCTCAGGGCAGAGGATCTTTTTGTGATAGCGTGCATTTGTAATGAAGGTGTTTGTTTTGGGAGGTCCCCTAAAGCAGATCTGGCAATATCTGGCTTGGTTTGGTGTGAGCAGCAAGTAGTAGCCATGCCTAGCTTCGCGCTTGTTCAGCGGGCCTCACAAACACTTGGCTGGTAGCAGAGTAGGGCCGAATTGCAATATCAAAATGATATCTTTGGTTCACCAAAGGCCAGGCCAGTACACGGTGGTAACAGGATGTAACATTATTCATTCAAGGTACTAAAAAGTACAGTGTCTTTAAAACATTTCCAGCTGCTGAAAGTGGTGTGCAGGTGTGAAATACACAAAGAGCTTCTATCATACTTTTTGTAGACTGACAGAGAGGCACAATTTCTGCTCACCAGATATTATTAGCTTATACTTCCTGTTTTACATGATCACTATACCAACATGAGCACATTATTCTTGGTTTTGGAAGCTAAGCAGACTCAGATCTTGGATGGGAGACCACCATGGAATATCCAGGATCACCAAGGAGGGTTAGGAAAGAAGCCTGCCTGAAACTCTAGAAACTTGCTGCCATATTGGACTAGAGGGACAAATAGTCTAATTCTGTACAAAGTGGCATCTTATATTCCTATCATTGTTAACCATGTTGTCTGGGGGTGATGGGAGTTGTAGGCCAATACTTCAAGGGCCTACAACTCTATTCCTGTGTAAAGTAACTACAATACATCTTTTTCTTATATCTCAAAGCAATGAAAACCTGATAGATGAAGTCCAATATTGTTGATTTCAATCATAGAGCTAAATCCCTGCTTAACTCCATTTTGAAATCCGTAGGGAAAAAAGAAAGAGGGAAAATTGTGACAATTGGGTTTGATTAAAACGTAGAACTGTGGCTATCAGTATTGATTAGGTTAAATAATTCTTGTCTGGTGTACAATATAAAGATATTAAGATATTTGTACGCGGGAAAGAAGATTTAGAAATAGTGATTATAATCTGAGGAGTAAGAAAACACATATATTTTTATACATTTCGGTATAGGTGGAGTTGTGCTGGAAGTCTTTTTAGGTTTTGTAAATATGGAAATTTTCAATAAAGATATTTGTTAAAAAAGAAATCAGTAGAATTTAAATGTCCCCAGGTTGGGCCAGGTTGTACCCATTGTTGGCTTGGATTGTGCTCAGAATATGCAGCCCTGGAGTGGTTTGTTTGTTTCAATAGCTTAAAGCTGATGTTCCAGTTATACATTTCATGTGGTATTTGGGCTCACATCAGATGACATGAGGAGGGTCAGTGGATGGCTAGCTTTGTGTTGTTGTGGTGTGGTAGCCTGGGTATGTCTCTTGTAGCATTCCATCCAAGACCCGACCTGCAATAATACCGTTCATACTCCTATTAAGCAAGAGAAGTGGTTGTTCTGCATTTCTTTTTGCCTTACTTTTAAAGAAAAATACCACTCAACACAATGTCCTGATTGGCAAGTCCTTTTTGTAAACTGCCAACACATTTATAGATGCTGAGTCTTCTCTGACACTTTTTTTCCAATCCAGTTTGTTCCTGCCCATGCTGCATGAAAGAGACATCTTCCAGCACCTGTGTTTTCACTGATGCCTCCAGCAAAGCCCCACAGATGAACCATTCCAAATCTCGGCTGACCTTAACAAAGGAGGAGCTGACATACTTCACTCATAGCACTCAGCAAGCAATCAGACTGCATCCCAGTGACATTCATCATAGCTGCTGGCCACGGCCTTTAATTCATCTGTTATTTAACCAGGGTGAAATGCCCACTGGCTATATCATGTTTGTTGGTGTTAGATGAACCCAGCTCATCTCATGCTCACTAAAGTTCAGGATTTAACACCAATCCATGATTTTTCAAGCACTTCCATTTCTGCACAAAACACTTGCCTTTTCCTTGTCCTTTATTCTGTTTTGTTTGGTTCCTGTTGATTTAAAATACACACACACATCTACACCCCACCAGCACCTCTGATATTACAGTGATGGCACGCTAATGCTAGAGCACACCAGCAAAATAATTAGGGGCAGCAATTATAGGAAACCTCCCACCTTCTCCAGATTAAATGTTGTGAAAGACATAAGAGTATGTGTGTGTCTTTACAGCACAGAAGGGCAATAAGTGAGTGTGAATATGTCTGATTTTCTATGAAATAAGAGCACTAATGACTGTGTGTGTTTAGAATTCACAAGCGATGAGGATTTCAGATGAAATGAAGAAGCAAGATGAATAGCAGAGAAATGAGACAGTTAAAGCATGCTTAAAGGTTAATGAGATCAGTAGGAAATGCTTAATATCCTCCTACTGTAACCAATAAAAAGTATGTATCCTGTATCCAGATTGCAGTCCATGCGTATATACTGCTAAGCAGTGTAAGGTCATTGATTTTGCAACTGTCCATTAATGCTCTAGCATGTTTTAAGCTGCAAAGTGTTTTCGAGTCTTCATTGTGTTTGTATTGACAATAGCCTATCAGAGATTCCCATTTTACAGGTGAGACTACCCAGCACAATATAATGAGTTCATTATAATTTGCACCCAAAACTTCTAACCCGAGATAAAAATCCTGGCTCAAGGGTGAGTGATAGGTGGCCTCTGGCTCACATACAGACCTCTGACTTTCCAGCCCCTACTGTGCCTTGCTAACAACAAAATCACAGTTCTGATGCCATGCCACATATGACAGTGTCCAAAAAGTCACATTTCCCTGTAAGGAAAAGATATAAGGGAAGTGTGCACCTTGTCTTAAATCATGTTCCTGGAAACTTTTTGGAAGTAGTGTTCTTCAGTGGAAATATGTCCTCCTTTTTTGGTCACCATCATCAACATTCAGTAGCAGATCTGACAGTGGCTGAGAGGTATGACGTAGAACCCACTGTGAGTTGAGAGGCCACTGAAGTAGCCTAAATGAATAGCGCATACAGTACTTTTGTAACAGGAAAGACGACAACTAGTCCTTAAAATCTGGTGTGTACATGGTAGCATAAAGCCTTGATAGTCAAAGAAATGGGTCCCAGCCTGCTAGAGGCTGTCATAATGTCTGCCAATAGTATCATTCAATTTTCTGGTTAGCCTTTGCATGCTGAACTTTAAGGTTCTCTAGAAGTGTTTTGGAAGAACCATACAGGAACAAAGCCAGCAAGCTCTCTGAGCTAGGCCAAGATAGCCAGAGAAGAAACCAACTTCTGTACTGCATACTCAATACTGTCATCAATCAAAGGTGATGCAAAGATGATGCACCAGATAGGGTAGTAGGAAGGTGATGCACCAGATAGGGTAGTAGGAAGCCAGGCATAGCAGTGTTGGCCTCCTGTTTCCAGCACTCTAAGGGTTACAGCTAGGGATGGGCCAACCAAATCCTCGAATCCTTGGCAGGGATTCGAGATTCGGGAATCCAAATCCCTGTGCCAAAATAGGCAAGCCGAATCTTTTGAATCTGCCACCCAAACAGTTTGTTGGAGACCGGGACACCTGAAAACCTGGAAGGCTGGGATGCCTGAAAACTTGGGAGACCAGAATGCCTGAAAACTTGGGAGACTAGATGTACAAAGGGAGATGGCAAGTAGATGAGTTTTTCCGTTGGAATAATAATGGCCTTTGCTAACAATTTCACAGATTACATCTAGGGTTGTATTCTAAGATATTTAAATTGAACATTTCATATTTAAGGTCAGCACTTGACTGGAAGGTACAGGTGTGATTGCTGAAACATTCCCTTGCAGAGCTCCCTTGCAAACCTCTTTCAGACACAATTCTGGGGTTTCTAGTTTTACAAGGTGTCACAGCCTTCTCTGCCAAAGTGTGCTGGTGCATCATCAAACTACAAACCTCAGGATGCCAGAAGGAGCTATGCAAAGAAAAGCCAGTTTTGACCTGGATTATCTCTGTACTGTAGTGGTCCTGTTTACACAGGCAGGAAAATGTGGGATTAATCCACATTTTCCTGCCTATGTACAGAGGGCCTTCATGACATTTTCAGTCTGAGGAGATCTTGAGGCAAAACTATGACAATTGTCCTGGCCAGATTTCTTCAGAGGGAGGTTTGCTTTTGCCTAGCCTTTTGCTAAGGCTGAGAGAGTGTGTCTTGCCCACGATTATCCTTCTTTCCCTTGCTTTTTAAACCCTTTTTTAAAAAAGGATTTGAAAGGTTTGAGATTTGTGAGATTTGTGGATTCGCAGAAACTTCCAGGGATTCGGATCCAGAAAATTCTGGATTCGTCCCATCCCTAGTTATAGCCCACAACAGATAAACATATACAGTCCTCCCTCTAATTTGTAGGTCTGACCTTCACAAACTTGATTATTTGCGAGGGATGTGTTTGCCTCCCCACCCATTTTCCTCCTCCTTTCCTTTGCATTCCTTACCCCAAGCTTGTGAGGCTAGTGTTTAAGATGGACATTTTTTTTCTTTTGGGTGCGCAAAACCCCTTCCCACTGCTGAAGGCATGGCCTCACTGCCATGTGGTTGCACATTCTACTGTGTTTTGGCTGCTGATTGATCAGGTGTTCCTTTCTCAAGATGGCCACCGGAAGTAATTAGAAATCCAGAATTCCCCTTTTCTCTTTCTGAGGAGAAAGTACTGATAATCTTTTTAGGTTGTCTTTTTTTCTCTCCCCTCCCCAATGCCAGGGCCAGAGGCAAAGAAATGGGAGGGGGCTGGGGGGAGTTATTCATAGTGTTTCCACTTTCACAAGACTTCTATTCCCTGAACCCTCATAAATGTTGAGGGGGCTACTGTATTTGTCACAGTACTAAAAGCTGCCTCATTTCAGGAGAAAGAACATGCAGCTTATTATTTGCTCAGCTTCTGTTTGTGAATTAAGGGGCTTCTTTTCATTCACTGCAGGCATCAAAATGCCATTATGGATTAAGAAGGGCAGTGTGGTATAGTGGTTTGAGTGATGGACTAAGACTTTAGAGATCACGGTTTAATTCCCCACTCAGCCATGGAAACCCACTGGGTGACCTTGGGCATTTCACATACTCTCAGCCCCCAGTAACCCCCGATAGGTACACCTTAGGGTTGTCACTAGTTGGAAACAACTTTGAAGGCATACAACAACAATTATGGATTGAACCCTGCGTCCTATATTATTTGCATTCCCCAGAAGCGTGAGAATGTTTGGTTTATAATACACTGAGTAAAATGCTATGAAGGTCCTTGACTTCATTCATGCCAATTATCCCTTCACCAATAGATACTGCAACTATTCTATGAGTATTGCCAATTCACTGCCTAGTGGCCATCTATCTGGTAGGGAAACATTTATATGAACTGAAATACAGATAAAAAGTCTATCTCAGCCCTTTCTCTGAGGCAGCTAAGCAGGGTTCTTTACTTTATCCCCTTGGCTGTCTAAGTATGATATCTATAAGAGCACAAAGCTTCTCCAAATGAAATCTGAAGGGCCTCTTCACTGAAGGACAGCAATAAGCTCTGTTTTGTTATCAAAGAAAAACTGAGGCTGGAATCCTGTTGGTACCTTTCGCTGGTGCAAAACCTGTTGCAAAAGCAATTCTTGCTTTTTATGATGTTGTATAAGGGCAGTACCCTAATCAGAGTTGTGCAAGTGGTCATATGCTGGCTGAACCATTGTGCAAACTGTGGTACAGTGTAGAATGTTGTGCAAGGGCAATGAGAGAGCAGTCAAGAAATCCACAACTAGTAATCTCCATGTAAGCACCTGTCATATGTTTCTGCAGTGGGTTTTTCCAGCATAAGATCAACATAGCTACATTGGCAGCGTTTTAAGACAATGGGTCAAGAAATTTTGCTACCTGAGAGAGGAAGAAATGATACCTACCCACCCAAGTCAAGGTATATGGACCTTTAAGCAAATCATGCAGTGAATCTGATGCAGCTTTGAACCTGAACTTAAAAGGAGTTCACTTTGGATTCCATGTTGGAAGAAAGGCAGGGTATAAAGTGAGGAAAGGAAAGGAACAGAAAAAAAGAGCTCTCCAAGATTCTGAAAGGGCACAGCACTTGGGAGAGTGCCTTTAAAGTTCAGAGTAAATCCCAGTGTGGATTCCCCATTCCACTGACATGGAAGCCACCAGCAGCCTCTCTTGCCATGGCATTTTTGCACATGAGGCAGAGAATCCCCCAGGTGCCTTTCTCACTCCCTGGCAGTAAAGCTACCCTACAGATTAGCCAAATAACAACTTGTTGCTAACACATCCCACCCCATATCTGCTGTCCCATGCTGCTTAATGATAGAGCTAGCCTTGGCAGTGACTCAAAATTTCTCATACCCCCCCCCCCGCAAAGTCTTGACTGAAAGACAGAATGAATGCTTCAGATTTTGTGAACAGGATTTGATTTCCTTTCCTTTCCTTTCCTTTAACAAATGTTTATCTATGAGAGATTGGAAATATTTTACAATTGGCACTTGGGGCTGGGACCATTTTCCTGACTTATTTATACACAACACACCCACACAGACACAGACAGTTTTCCTTTGCTTTCCAAACAAACACTTCCCAAACAACACATGTGGACAATATGTATTTGTTTAATTTATAAGCCAGTGGTTTTGAAAGTCCCCCATGTATGCCAGTGCTGCCTTTTGTTTTTTATCACTTGACATCACAGACAGTCTTCCTCTTTTCAGGATGACAGTCCAGGGATCCAGATGCCAACCTGTGGCAAGGAGGGTTCCAAGACATAGCATCTGGTTCCATGTGCAGTCCAAAGGCAGCTGGTTGTGTTGGTAGCCATGGACTTGCCTCTGGGTCTGCCATGTGCTCGTGTTAGTCGTTTGTTCAGCTCAGTGACCACTGTGACCACCTGACTGCCACCTCACTGTGACATATCTTCCCCATCTGTACAAGTCTGACTGCTCATTTTAACTCTGTGGGGAAACTTTGTGCTCCACCACAACCACTTTGCTACAGCTTTCTTTCGTCTGTTTCAACATAACGGTGAAACAGAATGGATGCTGCCTGTTTGATTAATATACTGTGTAAACATCTTTGAACTCTTTCCATACATACAAACACAATTAAGTGGATCATGTGAGCTGGCAACATACATAGATCCTTTGTGACCAACCTGGCAAGTGTGTATTGTTGTTGTTGTCATTTCTGACAAACAGCAACCCTAAGGCAAATCTACCATGGGGTTTTCTTGTCAAGATTTGTTCAGAAGACATTTGTCTTTGCCTTCCTCTGAGGCTGAGAGAGTGTGACTTGCCCAAGATCACCAAGGGGGCTTCCATGGCTAAGCAGAAAATCGAACCCTGGTCTCCAGGGTCATAGCCCAACACTCAAACCACTATTCCATGCTGGCTCTCAAGAATGCATTACCTGCCTATTTTTAAAAGTTACAATATTAATGCCAAAGTAACATATGATAACACATGATTACGTTTTCATCTAGCTTAATCTGCTTACTATTTTTATATCTTGCTACCATCACAGCAAAGAAGCCACTTATGGCAGGGCTCTTAATCTGACTGTGGGCTATGTTGTTGTTGTGTGCCTTTAAGTTGTTTTCAACTTTATGGTGACACAAAGCAAACCTACCACAGGTTTTTTTTAGGACTGAGAGTGTGTGACACACACAAGGTCACCCAGTGGGTTTCCATGACCAAGAGAGGAACTGAACCCTGCTCTCCAGGGTCATCGTCCAAACCACTACACCATGCCAGCTTTCTCACTGTGGGTTGTCCCATTCCCTGAAAGAGAGAAAAGATCATGGCCACTGGCATGTCCTTCTGAGGGTTGCTAGATTGTGTTCTCAGTCATTCTGTGGCTATTAGCTTTAGCAGCTTTCCTTTCTTTCTTTCTTTCTTTCTTTTTGGAAGTTGTACCCCATTCTTCAGCCACAAAGACTTTCAGAGTGACAAACAAATTGTTAATTTGACAGTTCCATGCCCTCAGGCTTACAATCTATCAAAAACAAGCCCATGAGGAGAAGGGATTGGCAGTGGGAAAGGGCATTAAGTCTAGCAGATACTGTTCATTCTGAGGTCAGGGCAGTGGTAGTAAGGATGGAGGAAGCCTTTTTGCATGATGGAGCTGTGCCTGCCTCTTCCTCTCTCCCTCCGATGCCAGGGTAGTGGCACAGATGGGTGGGAGAGGATGGAAGAGTTATAGTCCAATTCATCTGGAAGACACTAGGTTGGGCCAGGTTCAGAGTTGGCAACCCTCAGATTTTTGTAGGGGGAAACAACATGGTGAAGGGAGCAGTTGCCCTTCATCATCACCATCACCATCACCATCACTACCACCACCATATACCATTTATATAGCATTGTTACAGTACATGGCACTTTATAAGTAAAAAAAAAAAAAAAAAAAGTTCCCCGCACTTAGGTTTACAACCTAATTAAAATGTGATACAAAGGAAAAATGGGATAGCAGTATGGGAGAGGATTAAGTCCAGCAGATACTGGTCCTTCTTCTCTCCTTCTGAGGCAAGAGCAAGGGCAGTTGAGATGAATAGAGGGCCTTTCACTTGCTTCTGGGCCTAGGCATGGTAGAACTGTGCCTGCTTCTTCTTCTCTCCCTCTGAGGTCAAGGCAGTGACAGTTGGGATGGAGGCTGGGCCTTTAATCTTTTATGCTCTGTTGCTGGGCTTCCTAGGAGCATCTGGCTGGCTATGATTGGAAACAGGATATTTGACTAGATGAGCTTTTGTCTCATCCAGAAAGAGTCTTTTTGCCTTAAATCTTATTGGTGGTCCCAACTAGAGTTCATCCATTTAATCAGCTGTTGAATCTTGACTCAACAATTATGCAAATCTCATTGACTCAATAGGTCTGGGAGGGATTACCAACAGAATTCAGGCCATTATGTTCTTATCACTGTGTTCTCCATGTTATTTTTCTCTCACAACCTCTAGATCAGTGGTTCTCAGACTGTGGGTCCCCAGATGTTCGTGGACTTCAGCTCCCAGAAGCCCTGAGCATTGACCATAGTGGCTGGGGCTTCTGGGAGCTGAAGTCCATGAACATCTGGGGACCCACAGGTTGAGAACCACTGCTCTAGATAATTGGGAAATTTTCAGAGGCTGCTACCTCATGAGAACTTGGGGGGGGGTCACTCACTTGCCTGTTTTATCCTCAAATGTTTCCAAATGCCTTCTAGAAGATGAGGAATTTCCTCTACATTACTGGCAACCTTGAGCAATTTAAACAGTCTCGTGGGCTGCATGGTCCCCCCGAGGCAAGCACAATCCATGGGGCACATGGAGCCCCCTAAGACCATCTTTTTGACAACCCCAGAATTGTATGGCAGAAATTAAGTTCAGTTCTTTTTCATTTTTTTTTTTTTTTGTTCTTTTTTGGGGGGAAGGGGATCTGGAACTTAGCAGGTTGATGGCAGTGAAGTTGGTATAGTCTGCACCAGATTTTAGGGCAAAATTGCTCCCAATACCTTCTGCATTTGTCTCCCTCTGCCCTGGCTGGTGACCAATATGTACAATCTTACTCCTTCTGATTTTATACTATTTTTTGTATGAATACTATTGCTTGAAAAGTAAAACTGAAAAGGTTGATTCATTGCAACAAACCATTTTTACCTGTTTTATGTATGTCAAAACTGAAGGAGGCACGTTTACAAGACAATTCATTCATTCATTATTTGTCAACAGTAACAGTTAGTGACTCACTTGGACTTGGAATCCACTATCAACAGACAGATCTTTGGATAAGACAGTCACCCATTTATTTTCCAACAATAAACAGATTCTTAGTGAAATGTTGACCTTCTTTACAATTTTGAGTGAGTATAAAAAGCTGCTTCTTTCAAGGGCTGGCTTGCCCATCTCTGGGGTCAGTGCAAAAGGAAAGGAACAGATTTTTTTTATAATTATTTATAAGATGTCTGCTTTCATAACACCATTACTTGGTTATCTGACAACCTCAAGGGTCTTGTCCAAGTATATTGTGTGACATTCTTCAGGTCATCAGCAACTATTCTTTTACTGAAGAAAATTTGGATTCTTCTAAAATCATCTTACTGCCCTTGCTTTCCCACCACACAATTTGCTTTCATCTGGAATTCTCTAAGAAAATAGAAATGTAACATAAACTCACAGGAGAGCAAATGAGTTGGCCTTTGAAAATACACGTGTGCATTTTGTTAGAAAGAATATACAGTTATCTAGCTTTGTCGGTGGGATATGATTCATGTAAATTTGAAATAAAATCTCGATCCAGACTTAGTCATAATTAGAGCACTGGAAGCAATGAGACCTATGTTATAGATATGTATTGATTTCTATGGGACTATTCTAAATCTATGTCTGGACCCAACCCAAATCTGACTATGTATAGATCCAACCCTATGTTTGTCAGCATTGGTGCTATGAAGTCTTCCAGTACAGGTCATAATTATACTTCTCGCTTGCTAACTAAGATGGTATTTGTACCATTTCAGGTATGGGATTCAGCACCTTGGAAAGCTCATTAAAAGTCTGTACTAAAACCCAGTGTCAGTTTACCAGTGACCAGTGACATCAGTGTACGCTCAAAATATGCTCACCATTAAACATATGCCCAGCATAGAGAGAAAGAGAAAGGTGGAGGGAATGTTAATACTGGCAGAATAATACTGGTACTTTTCTCCTTTTGCTTTTATTTAAAGAACTGTGCTGCAATAATCCACAGTAGTAATTCTTGTGGTTATTGAGAAGACTGCTCTCATTCAAAGACTTCTCTGCACCTAGATTTTGAAACACCACCTTGGTTCAGCAAGATACCTCAAGCCAAGGTGTTAAAAAGAAATCTGTGAGCAGAGCAACCCTATGGAGGAGGAGGAGGAAAACCCCAGATAGAGGAATTATCTAACCTTGCTAGGTGAGAAATGAGTCTAGTAAGGCATCGTAAACCACTGCCAAAAGCCAGAGTGATTAAAAGACAAATAAGATTCACATATTACTATGATTGTCTCATCATTGTAAGGTTTACAAGGTAAACGACTTGAGGAATGGTTTATCATTGCCATCTCATAGAGTTAGCTATGGTGCCACTGCTATGGTCTTTGAGAGATCCTCTGCCAGTGTCACTCTGACTACTGCTGCTGCCCAGTAATTTTTTGGCAGTCTGGCTCCTCAGCAAAAGCCTATCTGACTTGGGAAACTCTACCAGAAGCACTGCTACTGTCAGCATCAATTCTTGTCTCACAGGAACATGGAACTGCACCACCACAGAAAGGTAGTGCCAAGCTGATCTCAATAGAAATGAAGCTGACTAAACTGATGATGTCATACTTTGAACATATCATGAGATGACATGACTAGTTGAAAAAGATTACATTCTGGCTAATGCTGAAGGCCATAGGAAAAGAGGAAGACTGGTAGATTGACTCTCTCAAAGCCCTGATTTGGTGTGTAGAGCATTGATGACCAGGGCTTTTGGAGGCATCTCATTTATGGAATCACTTTAAGTCAAGGTCAACTCGATGGTAAATAACAACAACAAATGGTATTTTAAGTTAGCAGTAAAGTTCTAAAGGTCATCTCCTCAGGAACAGCCACAGTTCCAAGCCCCAGATTGGGAAATGCCGTCCACTCTCCTTAATACAGTACCAGATTTACACACAAGTTAAAGAAACCACAGTTTAGGGCCTTCGATTACTTTTTTTTAGAAAATAATTCTTGAGTTTTGCATAATTATTGCATAATTATTACTGATAATAACATGATGCCCCTAAAATCTGTCAGAGCTTAGGTTTGGCTTGATATGGCTCTGCTTTACTTCTTCAGTGATGTTTTTTGAATATCCTGCCAAAAGTCTGGCTTATAACCTAAAAGACACAGAAAAAGAGGGGAAAGTGATGAGGTAGGAGGAGGACAAAAGCAAATTCAAGGTAAAAGTCTGGAATGGGTACAGCTCAGGTATCCTGATGGAATAGCTGCTGATAGTTGACAGATAAGGAAGAGCTGAAGGCAAGCTGAGGTCTCAGTATTGCTGATGGGATAGTCTAACTTCTCTGAAGGCAACCAGAAAGGACAAAGGTAGGAAAGAGTCCTTTCTGAAGGCTTGGAGATCCATTACCTGAGTTGACAAAATTGACCTAGATCAGGAGTAGGCAAAATATGGCCTGCAAGACCACATATGGCTTCCATGGCATTTTTGTGATTTAAAAATATTATTTTCCCTCAATTTCTTCAAAAACTTTTGCCCCCAGATGCCTTCTATCAGGTGGGAGGCATTTTTGCCATGTTCTTCCAGACCATTTTAGGACTAGGAGAGACCTTTTTTAAAGAATTGGAAGTAAACTGGAGGTGACTCCTGATCACTTCCAGGTGCAATCAGTGGTGAACCCTCCAGTAATGGTTCAGTTTGGACAAAGCAGCTTCATCTCTTCTTCTGTGGTCTCTTGACCCTGTGGATCAGCAGGCTCCACTGAGTGCTCCACAGATAGGTTGCAGAATCACTGAGGACATCTATATTTGTCCTGAACTTGATTTAGGCTTTTTTTTTTCTGATGATAGAGATGAAGCCCATTTTTCATCAGGCTGGATTATCAAACAGGCTAGCAAGATCATGACCTGGGGCGCACAGTTCCTATAACACCATGGTAATATGATGATGACAGTGGCTACAAATGAAAACAACTGAAAATTTTCAGTTGAAAAATTGAAATACAATGTTTTGATTTGTGGTTTTAAAAGAAGAGTTTATTCAATGGTCCACTGAGGCAACCCACAATTTTCAAGTGATCCATGAAAAAGAAAAGGTTGAGAACCAGTGCATTAGAGACACCAAGTTGAGATATGAACCCAATTCACAAGAGGCTGCCCTGAATTCCCTGATGTGAAAGCCTAGTCCTTTTACCATCAAGTTCCTTCTTTCGTTATTTAATGAACTGCCGAATCCTCTGAAGTGAAAAAATGCACATTTTGTTTTTCAGTGACTTGCTGGAGCCGGCTGCTTTTCAGAACCAGCAAGGTCTATGGAACTAGTCTTTATTAAGGATGAGTGATTTCTCACACTTATCCTCTTTCTATCCAAGGCTGCCAAGTTGGTCCACCTGGGCCTCTGAACTGAGATATCACATTTCCCAAGTCTGTTGCCTTTCCTCTCTATTTGCCCTGCATTATTTATTATAGCACAGAGTGCTCCTGGGGTTCAATCCTCAGTCAGGGTCCGACCTGCTTTGGCCTCACCTCAGCAGTAGCTGGGATTGAAAAGCAACCGTTAAGTATATTGAAGGGATCGGCGCATCACCTGGTAATTTTCAACCAAAAGGAACTAAGAATGCTATAGGCCTTGGCAGAGAGAGAGAGAGAGAGAGGAAGAGGGAGAATTATCTTTCCCAGTTCATAGTCAAGTGGGTATATACCGGGCAGCGTCACTGCATAGGTAGTGGTACTTGTAGAAGGGATAATTTTCTTGATATCCTGCTTTTTAGTTACTTTCAAAGTGGTGTGTAAAAGATAAAAATATGGAAACAACAAAACACAATTCAAAATATACTGTGAAAGGTTTCTTTAAAACAGATTGAGAACAGGAAATATGGTCTTGGAAAGCATATGAAAGCAGCAGAAACAGTCCTAAGTGCCTTCTGAAATCATCATCATCATCATCATCTGATTAAACCTGACTTAAAGACAGAGCTCGGAAAAATTACTGTCTGGAGTAGAACTCTCAGAACTCACCAATCACTATGTCCTTCTGGTTGGCTGCTATTGGAACAGTATTAGGCCTCTCTTATGATCCAGCACAGACCTTGTGTGGTCAAATTACCCTTTCTCTCTATTTATAGTACTTTTTGGACTACAGTTCACCCAAACTTCAAGTCAGTATGGCAAATCCTTCGAGGATCCAGTTGCAATTCTACTGTGGCTGGCCACCACCATTTTGTTACTTGCTTCTCCTATAGTCTGGAACAGTGGGGGCTAGTAGTTTCCATGTCAGTGTGTAAGTGAATCTGCTACCAGCTTTAGACAGAAGCTTTGCAGGGTACTGAAAATGTGTCAGAAAATTTGGACAGCTCTTTAGAAGTCTAGATTAAAGCCCATAGTGGATTCACTGCACTTCTGACAACGAGAACTATCACTCTTCAAAAAGATGCATCAGCCCAGGACATAGGGAAGTGGGAAGGACAATTCCTGTGCTCACCTCAGCTTTGGCGGAGGAAAAAAATGAGAGACGAATAGTAAAGCATGCCAAACATGGGAAAGCACTAAAAGATTCAGAATAATGAGCAGCACCTCACAGTTTCTTTATCTTATAAATGCCATCTATCATTTTGGAAATTTTAAAAAATTAACCAGCTGGGCTTTCCTGGGATTAGAAATATCAGTGTAACACAACAGCAAGGAAGAAATTAGCAAATTGTCACAGAATCTCCACAGAATTACATCTCTTTCTCTCTCTCTCTCTACACACACACACACACACACATAAAAATCTGCTTTTAAATTTTCCTTCCTTTGTTTTTTCTCTGAAGATTTCCTCTAAAGCTGCAGCAGCACTACTTCAGTTTTGATCTGGTCTTATGTGCCTCATAGGGATTCTGGGGACTAGTAGTGTCCCACTGCAGTGAATCCTGACTGACACTAAAAAAGAGGGAAAGAAAGAGGAATTATAAATGCTACTGCATGTTGCATTATTTCTGTCTTTGCCCTGCACACCATGAAATCTTTTCCTTTTTAACAGATGGCTAGAAGATGTCAGTCACTTCCAAGTCTCTTGGTTTCATGTTAAGATTTGGGCTAATCTGAAGTAGCCACTTTCCCCAAAAGGCTCCTTGCTGCCTTCCAAAGCAGAAACAAATTGATTAAACATTTATCCCACCCACAGCTGGCAGGGTGTATTCTGTATGGGACATTTTCTTCAAGACATTGGAGAGAAGCTGACACACTGTCAAGGCTTGGACATGGTTTGGAGAGGAACAGAAGGCAAAAGTGAAGAACAGTCAGGATCCAAGGGCAAATCTAAAGGCAAGAGTGGAAAGCAGGACCAGAAATGTAAGGTATGCTAGAGTTCACATAGACCTTCTTGCTTAAGCAATCTCCAGCTGGAATAGGAAGTCCTTTATACACTTTCCTAATCAAACAGGTCAGCCCCAGTGAACAATGGGTCCTTTCATACCACACAGAGTGCTATGATTCTGTTTTAATTACCGTGGCAACATCCTATGAAATCCTAAGTGAGTTTGAAATGTTCTTTCACTAAAAACATTCATACCTGCAGTTAAATGAGCATGATAGATCAGGAGTGAGCAAGTATGGGCTCTGGGCTGTATATGTCCCCTGAAACCCACTTTTGCAGCTCTTAAAGCCTCCCCCCAACAGTCCCCAAAGCCCCCAACCACAATTTTCCAGCAATTGTTGCCCCAAAACCAAGCAGACAGCACTCCCAAAGATGCAGGAAAAGATGTGAAAATATCCCCACATCCATCTCAGAACCCCATACTACCTTTAGACATTCATTCTGCTCTGCAGTCCCTCTCAAAATGACAATAGGAAGTGATAGTATGCCAGTTCCTGTTGCTTTTTTGAAACAGACTGCAGAAGAAAACAGAGGTATTTGGGCTTGCTGTGATGGTAGAGGTGGCCTGGGAGAAACTGACCCCAGGCCCTCATTGAGTTGCTCATCCTTGTTGTAAAGGGCTTTCTTCCCCTTCAGCTTCCAAATCAGAAAGGGGTAATTTTTTTCAAGAAGGCAGCTTTAGACCCTTGGGCAATTGGGTTTCTCTCTCTCTCTGTATGCCTCTATTACAGAATCTGGCAAGCTAATCCAAAGCCACCTGTAGAAGAGCAAGAGGCAAGCAGAATAGGTTGATCTCACAGCACTGAGTAAAATGTTGAGAGGCTACAAAAAGAAATTTAAAAGGGTATTGTAATTCAGCCTGAGGAGAGAGAGAAGGCTCAAAGCTAATTAACAATCCAAAGGTCAAGAAGGTGAGGAATCAGTTTGTAGCCAAGAAACTAATTCAGAGGGATGCACAGAAGAACAGTAGTCAACATCCACTTCCAAATTTCCAGAAAATAAGGCAGAGTCTGAGCTGGTCTGGCTGTCTTTCACCTCAAATGAGTGATGGATGTTGTTCTCAGATCTAAAGAGTAGGAATGACTGGGGCAGTGCCCAGTGAACAGCAGGTTTGCTGAGCCCCTCCCCAAACACTTTTGCATTGCTGATATCTCAGAGGGAGGCAAGGCAGGTGTAGGGATATGGCGGGGGGGGGAACCCTCACACTTGGTGAGATTTTGGTCAAGACAGGGCATCTCAAAACGTATGGAGGATTTTCTAACCCTTGTGAAAGTACTTGATGAGACACAGTCCCTTATATTTCCTTCAATTCCTGCAAAAAGCCTTTGGGCGCAAATGGTATCTTTTCTCTGTATGAAGCTAAGCACACACAACACAAGCACAAAAGGACAGACTGACTAAAAAAAAAAAGTAAACAATTCTTCACTGCCACTTCTTTTTAACAATCCAGGCAATGAGGCAACAAGGTATTGCCATTTTGAATTTTGTGCATTTGCAAGAAATGTGCAAAAATCAATGTCCAAAATGTGGATCTTGTGTTTTGAAGAACAGAAAATGTTTTTCACCTTCTTGTTTACCACCTGAGGATGACCCAGGTCAGGATTTACATCACTAAGGAGGTAAATCTTTTCACCACATGAACATTCTAGCGATAGGAAAATCTTCATCTGCTAAATTTTCCCTTGGTCATGCACTACAAGACAGGCACAGAAGTGTTATCACAAAAGGGAGAAGGAATAAAACCCAAACCAATCTGTAGAAGAAAAGAAAAGGAAATCTGCTAGCTAGCTAGCTAGCAAGCCAACTAAAGCACTCACAGCTGAGAAGAAAAATTTCTAACAGCAATCCTGTGCAGGATTACTCATAAGGAAGTCCTATCACGTTCACTGGGGTTTACTCATAAGTAAATCATACACTGTTGCAGCCTAATATGTGGAATTTTAATCTCAATATAGAAACTATTTTGTTTAAGGGCTGCCACCTGGTGTTCTACAGAGCTCATGTATTTCTAACAGCTATGTTTCAGCTAAAAATTCAGTCAAATTTCATTGGCACTTATTTCCTCCAGGTCAATGGAAGAAGACAATGCCCCCTTTCAAATTTATCCTCCTAAGGGATCTTGAAAACTACACACATCCTCTCCGATTCTGGAACTGGCATATCCATTTCTTTCTAATTTTTTTCCCAATGAAATGAACAATTCTTTTACAAATAGAATGCATTTGTATCTTACATTTCTGTTATTCGAAGCACTTCACATACATTATCTTGGAAGTCCTTACAATAGCCCTATAAGTTAGGAAGGTACCATTATGCCTTTATTTCAGGTGATGGGGAGAGAGGTGCTGATGCTGAAAGAGTTGCAGTTTGTCACTGGTTAGACCTGCACCCAGAACCTCCTGGCTTTGTTTCCATGTGAAGGCTAGAGTCCTATACCCACTTATTTGAGAATACAAAAAATAAATCAGTGGGACTTACTTCTAAACTAGCAGGTGTAGGATTGAATTGTTAGTCACTTTTCTACACTAGCTGACCGTAATTGGCTGTTATTCTTATTGTTCTGGTTATTTTTGTTGTTCTTCTTCTTATTGTTGCTATTAATACAGTTGGCCCTCCACATTTGACTTTCATGGATTTGACTATTTGTGAGTTTCTTCAACCTCTGCTCCTCTACCTCAGGTACTTTTTTTCAGAGGGAACCTTCCCTCGTGGTGGCTCCAATCAGGCCATGCAGCCCTTTAAAAACCTACCCCTGGTCCTCCTCCTCCAGAGGAGGAGACAGAGGAAGTATAAGGCCACTATGCCAACCACCACCCTTCCCTTTTCTTTCCTTGACCTGATTTGGACCCTATGTGCCTGTTCTCCCCACCTTGCTTCAGCCCCCTTCCCATAGACACACACAAACATTTTTATATTAGGGATTTTTCCATTTTTTTGCCAGGATCATGCACTCCTAACCCTAGTGATTGAGGTGGGCCAACTGTATTAGTATTCCTCACCTCCCCTAAAAGGTTAAAAAATTAAACTATCAATAAAATTAGAACTAAATAAAAATGTAATCACTGAAACGAAAACAATGAATAGACAATCTAGAACATTATATAAAGTCCTTGGGTAGTCTGTCTTCAAAGGCCTACCAAAACAAACGAAAATCTTCCTCTGTAAACAGAAGGATAGTAATGACGATACCAGCTGAGCCTGTCTAGGAAAGGACTTCCAGAACCTGTCAGTAGCCACTAGAAAGGCAGAGATTCTTTCCAGATGTACCTGTGGTGATGGTAGATAGAGAAAAGGGGCTCCTCTCAAAACATGGGCAGGGTCTTATGGGAGAATACAGTCCTCCAGGAAACCGCAACTGGAGCTGTTTTCATTTGTGAAGTAGTACTAGAATGAGATATTTTGCTGCCTGAAGTGAAGAACAAGATGCTGCCCTTCCTGTTTCATGAACAAAGATCCAACTGGCATGGCAGTTGGACCGTTTTTAACACTGGCAATGGGGCAGCATCCTCTACCACACCAGAAGTCAGCACACTAGTGTAAGGGGTACAAGGCTGCCTCCTCCCACATTTGGCTTCCACCTCCCACCAGTGGCTGCCTGAGGTGACTACTTCACTCTACCTAATGGTAGGTATGGCCCTGCTGTAGAGGAAGATGCATGAAAAGCTGGAATCAATATTTTAAATATTCACAAATTTTATAAGAAAGATATCTCAGTGATATATAACAGTAACTGATGAACTGACACAATTTTCCTGAAAATTTCATGAAAAATATTCTTTCTATATTTATGTGGATTTTTCCTTGGCTGTGCTCATAAAGCAGAGCACTCCCCTAAGCTCCACTGTAACTACCTGGGATTGTCACCTTACGTTCTTCCTGCAGTTTTTACTTCCTTAAGAACCAAAAGGTCCATCCATCCAGAGACTTTTCCCAGCTCCAGTCCAAAAGGCCACCTTGTCCAAATGGCTGTAGAGGAAGATCTGTGTTCAGTCAACCATCAGCTCAAAATTTACCTCTTACGATGTAGCAAATACCCAAGGAATGAGAATGTTGCACTCTCAATTGGCAACACAGCAGTCTGAAAGTTCACAAGGTTAGAAGCACTTCTCACCCAGAACGCAAACTGTGAACCACATTTGGAAATAATGTTTTTAATTAAAAGTAGCATTTTTGAGACTGTTGGCAGTGGCTATGGGGCATAAGTGAGGAGATCCCTTCTGACAGTAGATGGTTGGGATTTGGATGTAAGAGACTGAAAACCAGTTTCAATCCTGCTTTGCTAATCAAATCAAGAGCTTTCACTCTAAGCAGAGGGCCTTCGAAGTGGCACATCAGGCTTCATTGGAGAGATCTCATTATCCCCCATAAAAGAAATTGTGCTTGCTTCTGTCAAGAAATGTTTGTAGAGGCTCCAGCAGAGACTCTTGAACAGTGACACACTGCAACATAGTGCAAATAAACCTCCTTACTCCCAGTGTGTTTCCTTTCCATTGGAGGGCGCAGTCAAGCAACTGTATAAATACTAATTGTTTTAATATAGACCAGGGCCAAGACTATGATGCAATTAGCAGAAGGATTGCTGAGTACCCCTCAGGCATCCCATAATGTGCAAAATGAAGACAGCACTAGCTGAAGACTAGAAGACGAGGTTGTAGATCCAGAAGGACATCAATTCAATGTCATCAGTAAGGCTTCAGAATAGCCTATATATTTGTTTTTTTCCTTTGAAGTCAGAGTGTGGAGGGTAAGTGATCACTGTTTCTCATTAAAAAACAAATGTTGCTCCTCTTGTAATTCATTCAGGTTAATTGTCCATGTCTGATTAGGTGAGATATGTTGTTTACATGTATCCCCCAGACACTTGACCCTGGCTACTTCTCCAACCTTTAGCAGATTAAGTAGTTGATAATGAGGTCCACTGTCTGGGATTTTTTCCTCAGCTCCTCTCAACAAGGGAACTCTTCAGCTCCTCTACAAGGGAACTTACTTGGAAACAAAGGTCTGTCACATGATTTCCATTGGGGGAAGCTCTCCAGTATTTTGCAAGGAAAACAGCAAAGCATCCCTTATGAGACAATGAACTTTCATAGTAGGTCTGGCCAGCTAGTGCTATAACGAATTTGTTAGTCCTCAAGGTGGCACAGGGCTCTGCTGCTTTTTGGTCTCTGAGACAGAGAGAATCTCTTTCCAAAAACTACCTCCAAAACCTTTGTTTCTATGGAGACAGATTGTACTTCAAGGATAGTTTTTTGACACCAACTTTGATATCTGTACATCTTTGATATCGTTGTAGACATACAGAGTGTATCTGGATTTCTCACACTTGTCACAATGTGTATCACTTTCTGCTATGTACTTTCTAACTACTTTGGACCATATCCTCTACACATGCCCTTGTTTGGAATAGGTAAGGTTTAATTCAGGGGTACCATTTGGCTCTTTCCATCCATCTCTCCCCATGCCTGCAACAGTTTCTCATAACTACTTAGTTTTATCCAGTCCCTTAGCCACAGCAGCAATGGAACCTCTCTTCCCAGATATCTTATAGAAATTTTAGACGTTAGAGACTGATTTAAAAAAAAAAAAATCAGAAGACTGACAGACAGGAAGTGTTGACCCTCATCCCAATGCTCCGTAGCCCAGATCCTGATCTCTTCCTCAGCCCAATGTCTTTTATTAAATAAGTTGTTAGTATAGAAAAAAGGAGATATATTACATGCCATATCAAATGGCAGTATGGTCCTGCTTAGAAATATTTTCAGTGAACCACATTGAGATGCCTGCAGGGGAGCAACTTAGGTATGTAAAACTAAAGATAAACCTTGTTGGATTTAATGGAATTTACAGAAAGTCTTCCATGTCAGCTGCATGGCAAATCCACTGTGGGTTTTATGCCAAACATTAAAGGAACTGCTGAAGGTGCAAAATCTGTTTTGGGAATATGGTTCAGCACTTTGGACAGCTCATTTAAAATCTGCACTACAAGCCAGAGCAGAATCTGACTGACAAAATTATTTGGGCACCTGATCTTTATGTGTCTGCCGCTATCAGTGTAATGCTTCTTCTCCCTGATGTTTATACAGTAACAAGTATGAGCTTATTTTGTAATGTTTCTGCCTGTACACTTGAGATCAATGCCGCTGTTACATAGCCACAAATGGAACCCTCTTCCAGTGCATATAAATTAATTCACCATCTACCTGTAGATCTTGCTCCTGTAATTGCTATATGGATGGATCAGAGTGAATAAACTGGAGCTGAATCCTAATAAGGTGGAAGTACTGTAGATTGGTGGTTCTTGAATCTGGTTACCTGCCCTGGACGGTGTTGCACTTCCCCTGAAAGACTAGGCGCATAGTCTGGGAGAACTCCTAGATCCATCCTTGTCACTGGAGGTCCAGATAGACTCAGTAGCTTAGGGTGCTTGGGGCCAGTTTCAACTGGTCTGCCAGCTACAGTCTTTCTTGGACAAGGATAACTTAGCCATGGTAGTCCATGCACTGGTAACTTCCTGATTAGACTACTGCAATGCACTCTATGTGGGGCTGTGTGGAAGACAACTAGGAAATTGAAGCTAGTGCAAAATGCAGCAGCTAACCTTCTCATGGAACTCCATTCAGGTATTGTACAACATCAGTTCTGAAGGAATTGCACTGGCTACCAATACATTTCCATTCTAAATTCAAAGTGCTGGCAATAACATTTAAATTGCTAACAGCTTGGAACCTCGATACTTCAAGGAGCATCTCTCTCTCTGTATATATAAACTTCCCTGAGAATTGAGATCTATTGGAGGAGCCCTCCTCTGTGTCTCATCAGTAGGGGAAATACATTGTGGGAGGACATGGGAGAGGGCCTTTTTGTGGTGGCACTCCAGCTGTGGAACACCTTACCCCAGCGGCCCAGTTGGTGCCAATATTAGAATCATTTCAGCACCAACTTAACACTTTTTTTTACTAGAGCCTTCAGGCCAAACTGATTTTATCTGGACTACATATTACTATTTAATATATAAACTATTTAATATATGTTTTAAATCTTTTAAATTTTTGTAATTATTTATTACTTTAAATTGATTTTATTATAAGCTGCCCTGGGATTGATAAAAGGTGAGATATATACATTTAAATAATTAAGTAAGTAAGTAAATAAAAATATTGATGAACAATTTCAATACACACACAACAATTGAACTACTTTTATGGCATTAAGGACACATACCCACAGAATAATTGAGTCTTCTCCACATGTGGAATCTCTCCACATGTCTCAGTGTTCCTTTTTGTAGGCTGGGGTAGAGAACTTCAAGGGGAAGGAAATGGCTAATACTCTCCTAAAGCACTTGACTGAAGTTTCTGGTTCACTCCATTGAAAATGAACATTAAATATGTGTAAATAGTTGGCTACTATTTTCACTGCGAATATTGGTTTAAAATGTCACATTTCACATTTAAAGTAGATCTTTGTATCAAAGGACAGTCCTGTGAGGAGTGAATTATTTAACATCTGGAATTGAATTGAATTGAATTATTTTACATCTGTGAAAGGTTGAAAGGTTTGTGTGATGGAATAGTTAAGGTTAAAATTTTATTGCTGAATGGAGAGGGTAGAAATGTGAGGAGAATCTGCCATGTTTTTTGCTTGAATATGAACAGTGGTTTGAACATTGGACAATGACTCTGAAGAATATGGTTCAAATGTCCACTTGGCCATGGAAACCCACTGGGTGACCTTGGGCAAGTCACACTCTCTCAGCCTCAGAGGAAAATAAAGGTAGACTCAGTGGTAGATTTACTTTAGGGTTGCCAGAAGTTAGAAATAACTTGATGGCACCCAACAACAAACTACATGCAAATTTGGCAAACACATTGAAGATTTCAGAAAGGCTGACTGCATTTTAAAAAGAGAGGTTTGTTCTTAGGAAATCACATTCCAGTGAAGATTCCGTAGTTGATTAAATTTAGGACCAACCCTAAGGCATAAAGTTTATTGTTTTCAGAACTTTGCACTACATGAAGTAAAGACAGCCTTGACTTTGGAACAGACTGACTTTGTCGTTTGCTGCTTGGGAAGGGAAGAAAACAGATGTAGCTGCGAACTCATTGAATTGCCAGCAGATCTAGCATTAGCCTTTAAGATGTAGTCCCTCTTTATTTTATTTTACCCTTGTTGAGAATACATGGCATTCAATTAGCTTCCTAAAACCCACCACGGCCTACAGCACTTGCAAAGTTCTTCATTTTCATCAGCGTTCATTTTTTTAAATGGTTTGAGGCTGCCTCTGGCTGCCAAGTGCTAAAATATGAATCTTCACACTTCTGAGTCATCGGCTTAACCAAGCTGCAACTTCAACTTCAGAGAACTTCCTGGGACTAAAGTGAACAGTGCCCACGGAAGAAGGTTTGAGTCACAATTTCCAGGGCAATTCTGGCCCACCCTTGTGAAACCCCGATTCAGCCTCTTTCTACCACCTACCCTCACTCCCAGTTCAGACCGATAGCTGAAACATTTGGCAAAAACAACGCACTTGAACATTTCTATTTAAGAGCAGTTTTAAAATGTGACAGTTGTTTACTAATTTGTCTCTTTGAAATTGTCATTTTTCTATGTACCAGCATGTATTCTGTTGGCACCCTAAGCTTGAACCACTTTTATTTCTGCTCTGGGGGGCATATATTACATTGCATTATAAGACCTGCTCAGATGTAATGCCCTGAATTTGAAAGTAACTATGTGGATTCAGCTCCGGGAATGGGGGCAGGAGGGCACTGCCCCCTAAAAAGTAATTCTGCCTCCTTTAGATGTTCCTTAAGTCACTAATTTCTAGCACTGTAGAGAGTGAGACATTGAAAATCGTTCACATCTAGAACTCTTATAGTTGCTGTGTTTGCTTTCCCTTGGTAACTGTTCCTGCCTGTTTTCTCCGGATGCCTAAACTATATTTCTAAATGCTCAGCTGAAGATTTAAGTTACTGCAATGCTAAGAATTTGTGGACTGAAGGAAATTTTCATGGTGGGAGAATTCTTATTCCCTAATTTTGTCCCATAGCAGCTCATGACCTTGAGTTGTAAAAACTAGTTTCTTGTGATGAATTCTTTTTTTTCCCCAGTAGCAAAGGTATTACTACATTAAATTATGACTGTAACTTAATATCACTTGTTTCAAGGCATAATTGTATTTTGACTATTTTTGCCACTGTAAGGATGTAATGGCGGAAGATGAATATCACATGGTTCAAGACCTTGCCTGGTGCTGTGCCACATACTTCGTTATGGGGACTGTGGCAATGATAGAGTGAAAGTGGAGAAAGAGTGTTTCTGTACCTGCAGGTTTTTAAAAAATAAATGAACCAATTAATTTGTTATTCTGGACTAACTGCAAGGGAAAGAATTATTTCTAAACTGTACATATAACATTAACTAACTGGTCTTGGACCAAGAAAGTGAAGAATGATGTATTCTTTTACAACCAACTGTATTACCAACTGTATTGATAACAAAAATAATAACAGAATGCTGTTGTTATTACAGTGACAAGCTGCTTTGAATCCTGTGCTGGGAGAAAGGTGGGGTGTAAACTAAATAGACTGAAAGATAGATAAACCAATAGATAGATACCTTTCATAATTTCACTTTAATTCCCTTCCTTTAAAATAATACATCTTCTATCAATGGATTTACAAAGGATCATAATTATCAATTGCTTTTGCCTGTTACAGGGCTCTATAATTTGTGTCCCACCTCACTAAGCACATCCTGTCAAACCAATACAGTAAACCACCAGAACCTTGGAAAGCATTTTGATTTCCCTCGTTTCCTTTTCTCACTGAACAAAAGAGGAGTGTTGCTAACCTTTTCAGCCACCACCCAAGCGATAGGCTGTATTTCGAAAGGCCTATCATTAATGGGTTTCATGTTATATAGCCATGTAGTAAAATGGAAGCACTAACAGACTGGTCTAAAGAAGGATATGTTCTTGTGATATTATTCCTTGGGTTTTGCTGCCTCTGTGTACACTTGTTCCATTTCCAGGGGGCGGGGGGTGGGGTGCTTTGGTAGCAATTTTTTGGGTCTGTACTAGGGCTCTTCCAAAGTTTTTTTTAAAAAAACTGAGGCTTGGTGTGTTGAGGTGGTTTTATGGTATGAAAGGCAAGTTTTCTCCTTTCTGATATTTTTTCTTATAGTGCAAAATTACAATTTCACTAATGCATTCATACATTATAGCTCATTATTTCTTTTAAACAATTAAAATTAAGAGAGAAAGGAGGACAAGGGAACATATTGGTTGGTGTCCTGTTGGGAATTTATGATGTTCTAAATTCTGCTGGTGGGATTATGTGTTCCTGTGAGGCGTGAGGCAAGGGGCTGTGTTGACGGTAGCAGTGCTTCTAGTAAGGTCTCCCATGTCAGACAGGCTTTTGCTGAGGAGCCTGACTAAATGTCAGTCAGTCAGTCAGTCATGCCTTTATTGCGGTCAACTAAATGTGCCAAACAGCTACTGGGCAGCAGCAGTAGTGGAAGGGAAGACTGGCAGAGGATCTCTCGGGCCCTTTCCGCACGAGGCCAGGAATCGCTCCGTGCCGTTACTTATCGCTTCTTCTGGGCTCGAAACTATGCGGACTTTCCCTAAGCCCTTCCGCAGGGCTCCTCTGTTTGTTCCAGGGCGATTCGGAGCAGTGTGAGGTCTTTCGATCTGCATTGGTGGGGCTGACAAAATGGCGGCTTCCTGTTGTTTGTGGGTCTGGACCACCCACTGAAGCTGACCACGCCCACAGCCCGCCCTCCGTTGATCGCAGGCTCGCATTGGTGTGAACCTGCACATCTGCACAACTGAGCAAGAATGAATTGGCGCGCTTTGGAAAATTTAAAAACTGCTTTTTTCCAGTCTTCACATAGCGCACTAGAGGACCACTTGGGGGCGTATTGAATCGGACTTAGATGCGGAGCTAAGGTAAATAGTCCGAACCTAGTCCGATCCAAGGTGCAGACAACCTCCATGACAGGATGCATTGGCCCATCTTAATTTCCTCGTGCAGAAAGGGCCTCAGAGACAACAGAAGTGGCACTGCAACTAACACTAGTTAGTACTGTGCACAACAAGGCACAGTAAACCTCTTTTGAATGTTTTTTAACATGAAAACTCTATGATGACATAATCCAAAATGCAACAAGAGATACTGCCAGAAAATAAAACTCCCAGATCAGATGGCATTTGACAAGCTACTGGTGTATAGCAGAAGACAACTACTAGTAACACTGTGATCAATGACACAAATGGACTCAAGCCAAAACGATGTTCAGCTTTTGATGTGCTCAGAGGTGAAAGGAAAGTTTAAAGCTGTGCAACACATCTTATAGGAACATGGAATGTGGGAAGCATGAATCGTGGGATGCTAGATCCTAAAGGCACCAGATCCCATCTGATCCTGGAAGCTAAGCAGGACCAACTTTGGTTAGTACTTGGATGAGAGACTGCCAGCAAAGGAACTGACAAAACCACCTCTTATTATTCCTTGCCTAAGAAAACCCTGTGAAATTCACGGGGTTGCCATAAGTCAATAGGTAATAAAGGCACATATACAACACAGATGTAATAAAACCAGAAATGGAATATATGAATATTGCAATACTTGGAGAGAGCAAGCTAAAGGGAACAAAAATGAGACATTTTCAGTCAGTGAGGAAATGAAAATCTAAAAAGAAATGGGATGGCATTAATAATGAGTACAGATGTAGCAGAAGCAGGCAAGGGACATAATGCAAAATCTGACTGAGTCATATCAATAAGACTTCAGTGAAAGCCCATCCATATAATTTAAATAGAAAGAGAAACCTCAATGGATGACAGATGAAATTCTTTAAGCAGTTAAGGACAGATGAGAAGCAAAAATAAAAGGGGAAAGAAATAGAACACCCTGAACACAACTCTTCCGAGACCTGTGCACAGGGACGAAGAGAACTACTACAATAATCAGTGAAGAGAAATAGAAGATGACAACACAAAAAAGGAAGAACAAGAGACCTATTCCACAAGATCTGAGAAATCAAAGGGAAAACTGACCAGGACTGGGGATGTTATACAACCAGCAGGGGAATATTTACATGACCAAGTAGACAGGTGTATTCCCAGGAGAGGAGTCAAAGTCGTAACTAAGTCAATAGGAGTATTGTCCAAGTGTATGAACAGGCTGGCTGTTGTGCAATAGTTGTAATGCACAACAGTACAACATTTTGTGAGACAGGCTAACCTTGAACAATGACAGCACAAAGAGAGCAGTGTGCAACAGCCCCTGACAGAGCCACAGAGCACTGATAATCCAGAACAGAGAGCATTGGCAAGTCATGGGTACTCTGTGCTCAGCTGGAAAAAAGTTCCCCACTTTTCTCAGTGCCCCATTGTGTGTTGGGTGTCCCCACTGCACAAGACAACACCTTGCATGGTGTCCCATTGTACATGATTGCAGTTCTCTAATATGGTTGCATATCCTTTTCGTTATGCAGCTCAGCCAGTGTAAAGTTACACATTGCAGCCTATGATGGAGGATATTGGCCATAATTCCTATATGTCCCAGAGCAGAAAGAAAGAAAGAAAGAAAGAAAGAAAGAAAGAAAGAAAGAAAGAAGGTCAGGAAATAATACAATGCAGGTGATGCCAGTAATTGCCACAAAACAAGCTTGGATAACGGAAATGTTGTTTGGATATTTAAAAAGAAAAAGAACTACAACAATAAATTCTGCAACCTCCTGACACATTGGCTTTATCTGGAGTGCCTCAGAGGTCCTAAAGTGAGTTTATCAGTGACTTCTTAATGACGTCTCAGACTTTACTCATAGGCATTACATTATATTATCAAAACGCGGTGGCATAGCTAGAAAAATGTTGGCAACCCATTTTGCAAAACCATTTACCACATATTTAAGGGTTGCAATTTTGGCAATACAGTTAATGGTAACAAAATCCAAGATCCACAAAACAAAGATACCTTTATTGGTCAGCCAAAATACACAGAATACATCATTGATGTTGGTCAATAAAGGCATCGCTGCTTTGTGGACTTTGGATTTTGTTGCCATTTACTGCATTTTTTCTAGAACATTTGACTCTCAAAGCTACCATTGTTGTTATTACCAGAGTAACTCCACTGTTTTAGAATGATTTGTCACCTTTCACCTTCTTTCATAGTTTTTGGTCCCCAAGGTACCATCTGTACATTTTCAGTAGCGCACTTTGAGATCTTTTGCCTTGAAGGTGAGATATTGATGTGAACGTTTGCTGTTGTAGGATCACATCCCTGGGTTTTTACAAGAAAAAACTCCTAAGAAGGGTTGTGGAGATAGAAAATTACAATAATCAAGTCTAGAGAAGACAAAAGTGCAAATAAGACTTTCAGCAGAAGTGTGACTGATACAGCGTTGAAGATAGGGGCAATATGAAGAAGTGTTAATAAGCAGATTTACAGAGAGACAGAAAGTGAGAAGCAAAGGTAAGCTGAGGATCAAAGAGAGCACATGGATAGTTTCTACTGCAAGATGGCAACAAAACTTAAAATTGCCAAGAACAAATGTGTATGTCCTCACTACAGTGACTGCCATTTCATGGAGATGACTTCAAAGGAAAGTGTATGGACAGATTTTTGCTTTTTCTGAAACATTATGTGGCATCAGGGACCGAAATGACAGAGTCATTGGCACCTTGCAAATTTATTACAGCACATGTTTTTGTGGAATACTCAATAGCCCACATAAGCTCATGCTATAATAAATTTGTCGGCCTTTAATATGTCATAGGGTTCCCTGTGGAGATTCTTGCCTGTTATGTCATGCAAACCACCACTCCAATTGTATGGAGGTGCCATTTTTTTTCAAGTTGTGGCCTTTATTTTTCAGCTGAGATGTGGCTGTTCTTCAGGAGTACAATATTTCTGTCAACATGTTGATTTTGAACAAAGAATTATGATTCTTATGAGCTGCGAAATGGGCTTGTCTGCTGGGCTTTAGCCACACAAATCCTTTGCCTCGCAAAAGACACCTGTTTGACCAGTTGTGCTTAATGGCATTACAGGTAGTTCAACTCAATCGAAAAAGCCACGGCCCTGAGTTTGCAGGGCTCAAGCAGGGCTGTTGCAGGGGTGCACCAACAGGACGGGCAAAATAATGGCCTTGCGCCCATATAAGAAATTATGCCCCCTCCAAATGACATTTTTTTTCATACTCCAAATTTCTGGCATGGCAGAGAGTGAGGCACTGAAAATCAATCACACCTAGACCTCTTACATTTGCTATGATTGTATTCCCCTGTTAACTCCACCTGTCTCTTTTCTTTGGATGCCTAACTGTATTTTTAAAAGTTCAACTGAAGTTTTAAATTACAGCATGCTAGAAATTTGGAGACCAAAGCAAAATTTCATGGGGACAGAATTGTAATAGAGGCAATTCCCTCATTCTTCCTCCCGCCACCATCTATATCCTTGTCAGAGTGTCTTAGAGGATTTTCATTTATAGGGTTTCATAAGTCAAACCCAACTTGACAACACATAACAATAAGAAGTTATAAGATATTTAAAAGAATTAAACCCAACAAATGCTCTTCCTGTAGTTTATTTGTAAATCACTTGAATATATTCAAGAGTGGATTCTTGCATTATATTCAGAAACATTTTTTCACATTTCACAAAGATTGGAAGGTTTGTTTACAAAAGGAAAAATCCCTAGGAGGACCCCTTTGTGGCATAAGTAACTTCAGCAGATACTGGGTCCATCAAGAGCCACATAGGTTGCTAAAAACATGGAAGCAGGGAAGCAAAATTAGAAGTCCACTTCTAGTTTTGAAAAAAAAAGAAGAAGAAGATGTTTTGTAGTTGCTGCTGCTCCTAAATCCTGAAAGTGGCCATGTGATCAATTGAAAAGGAGAATTAAGCCTTAGGAATGGCAATTCATCTCTGTTGGGAGCCAGAAAAAAAAAAGAATACTCTGAGAATCTGGGGGATTTGGAGGCTCCTCAAAACAACGTAGAGCTGCACTTTGCCCACCCCTGCATACACAGAGCAGAAAGACAAAAGTGCCTAGTAAACACAGTAACAAAGTGGGAAAAAAGGAAAAGAAAAGAAAGAGATTGCAGCCACTTAGAGTTTCAAGTAGGAGTCCCAGATCTCAGTGTCTGGATCCTCTCCTCAGGGAGAGAGGAAGAATCTCAGGGTGAGGGCACTGCCTTGAAAAGTGTGTGTGTGTGTGTGTGTGTGTGTGTCTTTTCTCATTTGTTAGGTTTTGAATTGAATGGTATATTCTGTGTAATGTGGTTGATGCTTGATGTGCTGTGCTTGATAGTATTATAAAAGATTGCACTTGTAACACCATCCTTGTAACATCACCAGGGCCACCTCCTGAAACATCACAAGAAGTCATTCCTAGGTCTCAGGGTTTGGTCACAAATTCTCAAGGCCCGATATAGTCCTAATCCTAATTTCAGCCCCCTCTCATGGTGAAATACCCTAATGGCACCAGATCCTGTCTGATATTGGACGCTTAGCAGGGTCAGGCCTGATTAGTATGTGGATGAGAGACTGTAAACAAATATCATGTGCTGTAGGCTATATTTCAGAGAAAAGAACTGGCAGAACCACCTCTCAATATTCTTTGCCTAAGAAAACCCTGTGAAATTCATGGGGCCTCTGTATGTCAATAGGCAACTTGAAGGTAGACATACACACATACACACTGGTGGTGCAATTGCTGAGACAACGTTATCCCTATATTGCAGGGACACTACTGCTAAAGACACTTGGCTTCTGACACTTGCTTCTGACACCATTTCAAAACTCAGCTCTGGAACATGTGAGGTACAGTCACCCTCCACATTTATGGGTTTAACTTTCACAGATTTGATTGTGAGTATCTCCAGCTCCTGCCCCACCCTCCGCACCTTCTCAGCAGGTCTAGCCAGGACACGCAGCCTTTTAAGAAGCTTCGGCCATTTCCACACTAGACTGTTATAGTGCTATTATTCCACTTTCAACACCCTATGGAATCCTGGAGTTTGCAGTTTATAGTGCCTTTATTTTTCAGCTGAGATGTGGTTGTTCTTCAGGAGTACAATATTTCTGTCAACATGTTGATTTTGAACAAAGAATTATGATTCTTATGAGCTGTGAAATGGGCTTGTCTGCTGGGCTTTAGCCACACAAATCCTTTGCCTCGCAAAAGACACCTGTTTGACCAGTTGTGCTTAATGGCATTACAGGTAGATCAACTCAATCGAAAAAGTCATGGCCCTGAGTTTGCAGGGCTCAAGCAGGGCTGTTGCAGGGGTGCACCAACAGGACGGGCAAAATAATGGCCTTGCGCCCATAAAAGAACTTATGCCCCCTCCAAATAGTGCCTTTGGCACTATAACAGTCTAGTGCAGAAATGGCCATTGTCTGGTCCTCTTCTTCTTCCAACTGCTGCTGCCTGACAAGCTAAAGATGACCTGCAGCTTGATTTCTCAGTACCACAAACCCTATCCCAAAGCTGCTGCCCCCCCCCCGCCACAACCAAGGAATGAGATGGGCAACAGAGAAGAAACACAGGACCATCATGCCAACCCTCTCCCTTTCTCTCTCTTTCCTTGGCCTAGTTTGAACCCTGGGTGCTCCTCACCATGCCTTGGCCATTCCCCCCCCGACACACACATTCTGATATTTGTGATTTTTGCACTTTTTCAAGGATCTTGCACCCCTAACCCTCATGGATGTGGAGGGGTGACAGTGATAAGAACAAAGCTCTTTTGCATGACTTTTCCATCACTGGGAAGCCATAGCCAGCTGGAGAGCTAAATTAAAGGGCGAGGCTTTGAGATTGGACATACTGGCCAAGATGCAGTTAGCTGTCTGGTGAAGTATAAGTTTCTGCCAGCATACTGATGGCAGCAGTCTACTTAGATGGAAACTGCTCTCTCTGCCCTACTTTCTCCCTGGGCATACAACAAACAAGGATTCTCCAGTGCAGATAACAACGCAGTTGCATGGGTGTGCCTGACAGCAGTCCAGCTTCTTCTCTCAACATAAGACTTCTCCTTATTCCCTGGTTTTCTCAGGGGCAACTGGAACAAAGGAGTGAGGTCCTATGTTGTTATTTTCTTACCTTTGTGGTTATATTCGTTGTGTTTTACTGGTACAATTGATGAGAACACAGGAGAAAGCCTTTTTGGTGGCTGCTGCCACACTACGGAACACCCTCCCGCATGAAGCTAGGTTGGCCCACTTTCTGATCTCTTTCGGCTGGCATGCAAAGATCTTTTGATTTAAACAGATCTTTGGGTTTTTTAACTGGGTGTGGCAGATTTTTATCTGTTAGGTTTAAAATATATTTTAAACATTTTTCAATATTTCAATAGGATTGTTTATTTTTAAAAAACTTTTGCACTATTTAGTTATTTATTTATACTTTATATCTAGCCGTTCTCCTGGTACGGGACTAAACGCAGTTCACTTTACATTAAAAATCAAGTACAGCTAAAACTTATTTGATACACATTTTTTTAAAAAAATAAACAGTTCTATTAAAAATGCTAAATTACAACAATGCAAAATACATTAAACCATCATAAAACAAAACATCGTAAAACAACCCCCCTCCCGATATATCCCATTGAAAAGGTCCTGCTGCCACTGTGAGGCCATTTCCGCATTACACCGTTATAGTGCTATTATTCCACTTCCAACATCCTGTGGAATTCTGGGGTTTGTAATTTACTGAGGCCAAAGAGCTCTCTGGCTGAGAATTCTAAAGGCTCCTCCTTAAACTGCAAAGCCCTGGATTCCATGGGATATTGAAAGCGGAATAATAGCATTATAACAGTATAGTGCAGAAAGACCCTCTGTCTCTACCATTAGATGGAGCCAAGTAGCTGACTCAAGCAAGAGATGCTGGGGTGGGAATACCAGTGAAGTGCTGGGAGACAGGACTTTGTGCCCAACGTTGCATCCTCTAAGCTTGCTTGCTGTGCTCAGGTGTCCTGGATGACACCATCCCATTGCCAGTGTTGAAGTTAGATTACTCAAGTTGGCTTGGGCCAAAATACTTTAAGGTACCAGATCCTGTTTGATCTTGGAAGCTAAGCAGGGTCAGTATTTGGATGGGAAACCTCCAATAAATACCTGCTTCTGTAGTCTATGTTTCAGAGGAAGAAGCTGGCAAAGCCACCTATGAGTATTTCTTGCCTAAGAATTCACCACAGATTTCATGGGGTCACCATAAGTTGGCAGGCAACTTGTAGGCAGTTGTGTGTGCACACACACAAGTTGGCTTACTTCAGTCAACAAATTTTTTTGAGCTGGCCCTAACTGGGGTAGGTGTTGTGTGTACATCCTCATCCCTCTCCCGCTTTATGCCTATACATGTTACCATGAACACACAAATAAGACTTGTGTTGCCATCCTCCCTATTTCCAGGTCAAATGTAGATCAGATGCACATTCTTCACAGACAAATTAGAACTGTGCTGGCCAAACCAAACAGTTGTGCCACTATATATGAGATTTACTGTGTTTGGATACCATTCCCTTGGCAGCATGGAGTGGCTTAATGAGAAGAATTCTGTACTTAATTCTTCTGTTAATTGTTTTGATTAAGCATTTTCCTAATTAACAAATAAGTATACATTCAGACTGATTAAAAAGACCAGAAAGTCCCAGATTCTGCTCCTATTCTCTCCAATTTTATTTTGGAGATCCATACATATTTCACTTATCCCAGAATATTTTCTGTCAGTTCCCAGTAGGATCAGAGAATTTTTATGCCAGCTGCACAGGTCAGTTTGTTTTAACCGAGTATAAAATCAGAAACAATAGAAAGAAAATCTGGGACTTTTCAGTTCCTCTGGATGTGTCGTGAACTTGGGAGGGGAAAAAAAAACTTTTTGGACAATGGTTCCTGCAATCCCACAGCCACTGACATGCTGATTTGGAGCTTCTGAGGATTGTAATCCAAAAGGTAACTTTTCTATGCTTAGCATCACACTTTTACATTTATCTGAGAGGATAAAATATACCCCCTTGCAGCCCCCCTTCCTTTCTGAAATGTATTCAGAGTGATCAGAACTGGAGATGCTGTATAGGGCGATGCTCATTTGTCCAACCCATGTTTCTGTTGTAAGAATTTTTAGTAGAAGGGAGGCCATATCCTTTTTGTTTAAGCTATATGCTCTGAGCACAGGTTTTTCTGCATCATTATCTCGGCACACCATTAGCCATGCACTCTTGAGTGCTTTCTGTGATCTTTAAGGGGGTGAGATTTCTATACACAGCTTGTTAGGAGATGCCTCGGAACATGAGCCCGCAACATCTTCTCACCTCTGTCAGAGAAGAAATCATATAGACAGCTGGTCTGGTATTGCACATTTGCTGCATAAACCTGAAATGACATCTCTTGGCTGATCTTTTATATAGCACAGAACTGCATAATGAGAGTGTAAAACCAGACAAAGGAATGCTTCTTTTTGGCAGACTACCTTATGCAAATTAAGCATGATAACAATAGAGAGAAAGAAAGAGCCCACAAAAAAACCTGCTTTATCCAGAATAAATCTGCTGTGAGGGACTAGTTCCTTGGCTACACACAAATCCAGTGCACACTCTGTGAAATGGAAATAACTGCAATTTTTGCTATTTCTTGGGAAGTTAACTTGATCATATTATGGAGGAATAGCTACCAGCTCCAGGGTATTTCTAAATGTTAGACTTTACAAAATTCACTAAATATGACAAGTATCACAAGATTTGATACGTCCCTGTGCTGGTACGCTTCCCTCCAACCCCAGTCTCTTGTGCTGAGCCTTTGAGGGTGTGGTGTTCATGTTTTTCCAGTCAGCCCTTGTTGACTTCCAAATATCATGTACTAAGACAGTTCTCTCCATGCAGATGGTGCCCTATGCTGAAGTCATCCCAGTTTATGTTCTGCTACACCATGACAGAAATATTGAATTTTTGCATCGTGGCATACCAGCAGAAATCAAATTCCACTAATACTGGTAGGCACCTCAGCATGTGGTGGTGCATACGGAAATAAGCATGAATTGATTGGAAAAGAGATGTGTGAGAGCTGAGCCCATGGAACTGCTATTAAAAATCACTGGTATATTACACTGCACCAGGACAGGCCCTACCATTAGGCAGAGTGAGGCAAACATCCATGAAAGAGGATAAATTATTTTTTTTAAAAAAAAAAAATTATTGTATTGCCAGGTAGGAAATATTCTGCCTCAGATGCCAAAGTAAATGGGACAGCTTTGGCCTCTATGTTCCTTGTCTTAAGGATGCAGGATTTGCTGCTGCACCTCAGCCAGAAAATTATCTTGACACAGTCCTGTGTGACAGCTAAGTGCAGCGTTAGCCTGATGGCTGATGTTTTACCACAAAGCATACAACACCATCTACTATACATTGGGACATCATCTAGTCTTCTGACTCCACTTTTTTCTCTGAAATATTGCTTAGCTTTTCAGTGTTCTAGTTTCTCTGTTGTGTTGTAAACATGGTTCCAGAAACTCACTGGAGGACAGGAGAGTGAAAGGAAAAACTGAACTCCCCTTTACCCTCCTCTTTCTGCACCGGGGAGGTCTTCCTCTCAAGGGCTCTTTGTAATAGGGAGGGTGCTCTTATTTTGACAGTGTAACATCTGGTTCTATATGGAATGGGGAAAGAAAATAAACATCTGGCACTGTGGCCATGCAACACTCACCAAGTTGACCGCTTGCCAAGATACATCTTATGTTCAGATCTAGTTTCTTCAGCAGCCCTGTCTCTTCCCCTACTGGTCTTCCTGCTAAGAATATAAAAAGAGTGTACTGGTTCAGACTAAAGGCCAGAGCTTGGAAGTAACAAGTTACATATAACACGTTACATTCTTATCCTCTCCACTGAACCCACCACATGCACCCATAGCTAGTTGTTGTTGTGTGCATTTGACTCTGACATATGGTGACCCTTCCAAAGGGTTTTCTTGGCCAAGAATTCTTTAGAAGATGTTTGCCATTGCTTTCTCTTAGGTTGAGAGAGAATGACTTGTCCAAAGTCACCCAGTGAGTTTCCATGGCTGAGGGAGGATTTCAGCTCTGGTGTCTAAGAAGCTTAGTCCAATACTCAAGAAACTACAGCATCTTGGGGGGAAGGGTGGTGGGAGAGAGAAGAGAGAGAGAGAGAGAGAGAGAGAGAGATGACCCAGAGTCTAAATGCATAAGACAACTAGAAGCCTTTGGGGGAGGGTATATATAAATATTATCTCTTTGAAAGCGATGGTTAATAGCTGTGATTCATCTAAACTGATACCTCTCAACTGAACTTTCTGATTTCACAGAAGTGTGCATGTATGGGGACCTTGTGAAACAGGTTATTGCAGTACTTGTGGGTTGTGGGTTTGTAACACCACAGCCTCCAGAGAGGGCTGTTCAGATCATACTAAGTCTATATTTCAGCAGCTAAAACCACAATCCTTCTTCTGATGGTGTAACCCTCCCTCGCAGTGGCAGATTTAGCTTTACCACCTGAGGTCACTGGGAGTCAGAAGGAGATGGGGTGGGGAAGATCCAACAATATGTGTGCTGTGTTCTTAGTGCCTCTGACTAGTAGCTTGTTTTTAATGTGATTTATAAACTTTATTCTCTATCAGTGTTCCCCTGAAGATAACATTCTTACCGTCTAAATCAGTAGTTCCCAAACTTTGGCCCTCCAGATGTTTCGGACTTAAGCTCCCAGAATTCCTAACGTTTGGCCAAGCTGTCTGAGACTTCTGGGAATTGAAGTCTGAAACACCTGGAGGACCAAAGTTTGGGAATCACTGATCTAAACCAAAAAGAAGACAACAAAGACAACAAAGAAGATGCTCCCTTAAAGGTCATCAAAGTAATTACACAGTATGGCCAAGATCCTGCATCTAAGAGACATAAGTATCTTGTAGCTATGTCTTTATAGCTATATTTCTATTCCTTTCTAAACACAACCCTCTGCTCAACACGGCCCTTTCCATGGTGTCCCTGATGATCCCTCTACTTTCCAAGAACACAGAAATGGCCTTTAGGGCAGGGCTGCCCTGCTTACAAGGTGGGCTTGGAGGAGATTTAGATCATTTTGTGGTCAGAACAAAATTCTGCCCTCTGCAACAACTAAAAAAAAAGTGAGTTATTCTTTTTTTTTTCCTAGCCACTATAATCCAAGAACAGGATGTCAGCCTATATTTGTTAGTCTTTAAGTTCTCCTCTTCTGCTGCTGCTCCTGCTGCTGCTTCTTGTTCTCCTTCTCCTGCATTATTATTATTTCAAGCCTTTTCTCCAAGACTAAGGCCATTTCCTCACTAGACTGTTATTGTGCTATTATTGCACTTTCAACATCCTATGGAATCCTGGGGTTTGCAGTTTAGGGAGGGGCGTAAAAGGCCCCTCCCTAATCTGCAAATCCCAGGATTCCATAGGATGTTGAAAGTGCAATAATAGCACTACAATAGTCTAGTGCAAAAATGTCCTAGGACTCAAGGCAGCTCACGCATTTAAAATATTACAATTAAAAATATACAAAAAAACCCACATTAAAACTGAATTGACCTAAGAAACTACTAAAAACATATGCTCTAAAAAAATTTTAAAACGATGAACAACATAATTAAAACAATACAGTACTTATGGTCCTTTTTCCATTCTAAAAGTCTCTCTGAGGAAAAAGAAAGTTTTGGCCTACTGACAGAAAGACAGCAATGAGGGGGTCATTCTGGCATCCCTCGGGAAGAAGTTTCAAAGTGTTGGAGCACCCCTGAGAAGGCCCTCCCTCATGTGCGCACCAGCCACTGAGTATCTCTGAAGGTGGTAGAACCAAGAAAAGGGGCCCTCCTATGGATCCCAGGGTCCAGGCATGCTTATTTTGGGAGACACAGTCTATTAGATAGCCTGAACCTAAGCCATCTCTGGCAATTACATTAAAGAACTCTACAAACGCTTAAGGGGGAAAAAAGTCCCCATACTACCGTGGATTGTGACCTGTCAAAGAATGGACAAGGTTGTGAAGAAAAAGTTAGAACCCCCAGTGAATGCTGATACTCTCTTAAGAAATACCACAGTGATTTTTTTTGGGGGGGGGGATGGGGTCTTTTTTCCTTCTCTCTTCAGTCTCCCAGAACCCTTTCACATTATACCATTATAGCTTTATGACTCCATTTTAACTGCCTTGGCAATATCCTATGGAATCCTGGGATTTGAAGTATGGGGGAGTATTTAGAATTCTCAGGTAGAGAGCTCTTCTAGTACCTCACTGAACTACACGCCCCAGAGTTCCATGGGATGCAGCCATGGCAGTTAAAGTGGAATCATACCACTATAATTGTGTAACATGAATTGCCAACCCTTAGACAAGGATGTGGAAATATCACTGCATCAGCACCCAATTTCTAGTTCAGCCAAGTACTTGAGGGCCATATTTTTGTTTTGTTCTGTATTTGCTTAAGTCTTTTAAAGCTTATTGATTTGTTTCATTAAATTTCATTGATGATTAAATTGATTTCACAAAATTATACTATTTATTCATTCATTCATTCATTCATTCATTCATTCATTATTAATATGTTCTAAATTAAATGAACAGCAGCTTCCATAGTTAATTCCCCAATTATTTAAAGGCTCCTTTTTAATTTCATTAAATGTGCACAGCTTGAGGAAGCAAACTCAGAGGCAGCCAACAAAACAAACACCTGGACTCTAAAAGCCAAACGCTGTGGTTATTGGCACTGAATGAGTAGATAGTCACGTGAACAGGCAGGTTAGCAGGGAGGCAACAGGAGCAGGAAATCAAACTTCCTTGCTTGAAGAGAGACCAGTGTAGGCTGAAGGACGTCTTCTAGAGGCCTAAAAAGAAGCGAGACCCACCTCTAAAAATATGAAATGGCCCATACGGTGTTCCAGAAGCTGGTTATTTATAGGCAAAACAAAATTCACCACAACAAAAGTTTTGAGGAATGTGGACTAGCGTGGCAATTCTTGGGGGACATGTAAATAACAGTTTTGGGGGCAGGGGCCCACATTGTTGCCCTCCTTTGTGTTTTTGTCTACTTTATGCATTTCTACAGTTCTTACTGCTTCTTAAAGTGGACTTCATCTTTAGCAAACGGTTTTCTAAAGCAATATTTCAAACTAGCTTTCTTTGATGTCAGTGCCTTCCTTGCTTATAACCTTTAAAATACCACAGTGGGAGAACTTGTGAAGAAAACACACACACAGCACACACTCACAAAAACCAAACAGGTGCAGGCTTTACCCCACCACCCCCAGAAGTTCTCCTATTTGCTCTGCCTCTCATTTCAGCAGGGCATTTCCCCCAGTTTCCCATCACATTGACTTTCAAATTCAAAAATGAAACTAAATGAACCTCTGAGGCTCAACGGTGAAACAAATTCCCACTCCCCTGAAGGTGCAAGCTTAGGCTCACAACCACAGACCAAGATCTACTTGGCTTATATTCAGCTATACTGAAACTCATCCTGCTTCACATGAAGAGTCTGGAGGTGAAATACTGCTGAGCATTGCTATGGAGTCCAGAGTTAGGTGGTGAGGTAGGCCACGTTGCAAATGACAGGGATATGAGAGTGAACAAAGCTCAGAATGAATGAGGTTCTCCAATTTCAAACTCAAAGCTCATTGCAATTCAGGTACATATTCATTCATTTATTCAATATCCCATTTTTCTCTTAATTGTAATTCAGAGTGGCTGACAGTAGAAATTAAAACAGAGGTATTAAAATAATATGACATATAAAACTCTAAAAAAACCATTAAATAATACATTCAATTAAAACACTGTTTTTAAGACATTTAAATTTAAAACAATTAAAACATGAGAAAAGCTCACAGTGTATATTAAAACAGCACAACCAGTTGCACATCAGTTCCCCCTTCCTCTCAGTCAGCCAAGGCTGAATCCCTTTTTAAACGAAAGGTCGTTGCTTGTCAGCAAAAAGACAACAGATGGAACATCCCTCAGGAGGGAGCTCCAAAGCCTAGGATCAGATACCTAAAAGGTTCTCTTCCACATCCCCACCAACCAAGCCAGGAAGTGTGGTGAGATGAGGAGAAAGTCCTCCTTCAAAGATCATAAGACTCCAGCAGGCTTGAATGGGGAGGTATGAGCTTTGAGATAGTCTGGGCTTTATAGGTCAAAACCAGAACTTTGAAGTGTGCCTGGAAATGGACCCATAGCCAGTGAAGCTGTTTCAGCAAGTGAGTTATATGTTCCTGATAACGAACCCCACTCTGCAGTCTAGCTACAGCATTTTGAACTTGTTGAAGTTTCTAAACAATTTTCAAAGGCAGCCTCATGTAAAATATGTTATAGTAATCCAACTAGGATATGATCAAAGAATCTGGCTTCTCAAGAAGTGGGCACAGCTGGTGTACTAGTTTTAATTGTCCAAATGCATTCCTAGCCACAACTGAAAATTGGGCATCCAGATTCATAGATCAATCTAAGATTATGCCCAAGCTTCAAGGGAACTGTCCTGTCCAGCACAGGTTGAATCTCTGTTTCCTGATTAGCTTTCTAATTGGCCAGGAGTACTTCTATCTTGTCTGGGCCAAGCTTCAATTTGTTTGCTCTCATCATTACTGACAACAGACAGCACATATTAGTTGGTGATATTACTTTCCATCTTTCCATCAAAATTTCCATCTTTCCGTTGCACATTTTTATAGAATCTAAGCATTTTTCCACATTTTTTAAATATATACATTTTTTTTGCTATTGACTATAGCAGCTTTTTGTGTGCTTTTCAAATGCAAATTCTTCTCACGCACTCTTTTCAAATATATGCAAAACTCTCTTTTCTGTATGAAATTCTTCTAAATGAATAAATGCAAAGATTTTCAGCTACAGATTTTGCCTGGGTCTGTGGCCTGCATTCGATTCTGAAAAGTATAAATTTGATGCGTTATGGTGCCAGCAGGTGACACCAGACTATTTAAGGTGGTGCTGACTGAGAATGGACAACAAAATGGCAAATATATTCTCAGCTGAAAGCAGGGCTTTCCAAATAGTGTGCCACAACACATTAGTGTGTCACCTGAAGTGTGTAGGTGCGTTGGCTACAATCTTAGAAATGTAAGTTATCATTTATAAATAATATATTTGTAAAAATATATGAAAGGTATTCATGAGATATGTTGTGTCCCCATATATTTTGTTATTACAATTTATGTATGTGTCTGTATCTCTTATAAGGGGTTAGTTTAATGTCTGGTTTGCTAGTAAAACTAAATTACTGTGTCATGAAATGATGCATGTCTAAAATAGTGTGTCACCAACATGAAAAGTTTGGAAAGCTCTGAGATAAAGGAAGCTGGACACCTCAGTCTGCTGATTTTTAGGGAGTCATGAAAGGACAATCCTGGCACAGATTCCGAAATAATTTAAACAGCCCCGGTATGTGCACTATGACTTTGGGGAGAGCACAGGGAGTTTACTTTTCCAGTCAGTTTCGCTCCATAACAGCACATTTACCTTGCTTCTTGGCAGGACTATCCCTGGGAATGATTAACATGGTGAAGGATCCTAGAACATTAAATCCTGTTGGACACTGGAAGCCAAAGATGGAACTATGGACCTACTTGCGCAGTTTCATCACTTCATTACTTCAGGCTGGGCTCAAACTACTGGTCTGCAATTGCCTCAGGAAGTGTGGTCTATCAAGTTTAGTGTTCATGGCAAATGGACTCATGGGCATTCCTATGCATAAAGTCTGCAATGGCATTAATGAGGGCATTAATCTGGAGAATGGTGAACATTACTTTGAAGAGAAGACTAATTTGAAAATGAACAAGGTAGACCATAGTTCAGGAGGAACTATGCAAACATTTCAGTTAGCATGTGAAATTGTGCAGGTTCTTTTGTGAGGCTACTAGACCTGACAATGCCTTGCACAAAAAGAAAACAGTGGGCTATACTCAACTTTCTGAGATCCCACAGGGGACATTCTCCCACATTCCACTGTTTATTTGGTGTGCAAAGTCATAGTTCCCCGATTCATACCTTAAGACTGTTCTCATTGTGCCTTTCTAGACTTCACACAAAAACAACACATTGTGCCCCAGAGAATGATGGTACATCTCAAGGGGGTGATTTTTCCATTAGTGGAGATGTGTGATATTGGATATTATAACTCATATTTTCTGGTATATTTTCAAATAAACTAAGCTTGTTCACAGTGCAATTTGTTGAAAAAGGAACTGGAAACTAGGCATCACATTCAGCATCATAAAAACCACACAAGACAGTGATAACTTCAAGGTCACCATCTATTTTTCAATTATTGAGCATAGTTTGTGCAACAAACCGCCACAGCCACATTCACCTTATGTATCACGCTTGGTACTTACTGCAGTCCCAGCTCATGTCCTGAAAGAAAGTGTTGTTTCACATTACATGTAATTATAGGATTTGCTGCAGCAAGATGCGGTGGCTTAAATCTCTTTAAAAGAAGAAGAGACTAATGTGTGGAGGATGGGTCTATCAATGACTAACAAATCGGTCACTGTGTTTGAATAAGTCTATTCTTGGCCACAATCCAGGTGGAGAAAGCAGGAGGTGAAGAAGGAACCTTAGAATCACAGACAATATTGTGACTGAGGTTAGACTGGTGGTCAAATTCTATTCCAAGGAAGTGAGGCAGCCAAGGATTTTTGTGGTCACTTTAATCAGTGGTGTTTGGTGGCTTCCAAGTAAGTAGGGTGGTGAATCTGCTCCAAGTTTCAGACAAGACTTTGAAAGAGCTAACCAAGGTGCTGAATTTCGGCTTGTAAATAGGTTCAGAACCATGGATAGCTCCCATAAAGTCCCACTGGCATGAAAATGAACAGCCACCGTTGTATTCATTAAAACAGACTGTGCAATTGATTTGGATGTGAAGATTTTAGACAACCTTGTATTTCCACAGGCCTATGAAATCAATTGAACATTCTCTGACTAGAACAGCATCCTAAAAATCACATTTGCTCCACAGAATCTAATGTGCTGATGGTGTGGACAAAAGGAGTGTCAAGGTCAGAGACCCAGGCAGCAAGCCAGCCCAGAGAAGGAAGTGGGAGAGCTAGCAGAGTCCTGCCAGGAGGAGTCAAGCAAGCACTTACTCAAAGGGAGTCCTTCTACCTAAGCCAGAGCAACAAGCAAAAGCCATAGTCAGAGTTCCAAAAGCCAGGGGTCAGGAGCCAAGAAATCAATCCAAGGTATCAGGAGCCAGGTGCTGGAAGCAAGGAACAGGCAAGGGAAGGGCTTGTAAAAAGTTTGCCACAAGTAAAGGAAGGCTTCCAGGCAGGCAGTTATATAGCTCAGGCACAGGTGTGGCCAGTCACTGCTTCTTGAACTTAATCAAGGAAGCCTTCCTTTGCTCAGCTCTCTTGAGTCTCCGCCTTGTTTGTGGGCTGATTGGCACCGGCTCCAAGGCATCTTCAGAATCGGATCCCTGTTGCCCTAAAGGAGCAGGCAGAGGAACATCCAAGCCTGCTTGGTCCCTGGCAGCAGGGGGAGCTCTTGAGCTGCAAGACTCATCTCCAGCCAGAGCCACAGGGACCAACAGCTGCTGCTCGTCATCAGCAGCTCTGACAGGGGCTTCAGTTATCAGAGAGTTGAAGATCTGCTGCTGGAGAGACTATTACAAGCTTTGACCTGCAGGAGATTTTCCTGAAAACTTTCATGTCTCCAAAGTATTTACATGGAAGAACCACAAAAGGCGAGCTTATTTCTGTGCTTTTTAGTTTGCGCAATCCCTCACTAGCAGACTAACTCTTTGGATTAGCCAGTGGTGGCTAGGGCCTGTGTCATGAGTAAGTCTGTGAACCCACTCTGGGTCTTATTTTGAACATTAAAGGAAATACCCAAGGGTATGAAACCTATCCTCAAAATAGGTTCAGTACTTTGGATAGGTTCTTTAAAGTTTGTACTAAAACCCAAAGTGGATTCTTCACCACCTGACTGCCCTAGAGCCCCCAGCTGCCACTAAATCAAACTATTAAGAATGTGGTCATAAGCAGTTTTCCTGGTTACACAGAACTGCAACATCTTCCTAGACTACTTAATGATTTGGTCTGCAATGTTGTGTATACATTTCTGGGAATAAACCCCATTGAAACAATGGTGAAACTTGTGACTGACTGACTGAATAAATATGTATTATATTGTACTGAAACACCTGGAGTTCAAGGTCGTATTGGCAATGACTAATTTTTTGTAGCAATTTTCTATACCTCCCTAACTAAGCCAACTTTGCAATTAGAGAGCTGCTGACTTTAATATCATAGATTACAGAAGAGATAATTTTATTGATCAGTTGGTTGATATGAATTGTGTGTGTGTGTTTATATGTCTGATACTTCACAAGTTCCTATTCTGCTGCTTTACTGGAATGTAGATGTGACCTTGGTCTCTCAGAGGCTATGCCAGCAGACCATGGCTTTGAGTCTGGTCCCAGTGACAGATTGTATGTCCTCTATCATCCATCATCAGAAGATTAATCAACAGGTAATGAACTGGCCACAGCAACTATAAACACATAGATGGCCTGGAACAGTAGTGACTTCGATCAATCAGTGGACTATCTGCATCAATTAAATTTCAGAACTTCATGGTATATTCCATGTTATATAGACACATACTATAGAATATGTTTTTTAAAATATAAAGCTTAAGTCCTGCCCTTCCATGGCATCAAGAAGTAGTGCTTAGATGGGATTAAGAAGCTGTGCTCCAGGTCTTGCCCTGCTTAACATCAGTAATACTGTGACTTCAGGTATCCCTATACCTTTCACTGAGCCCTCAAGGCTGGTGCTTTATTTTGGGTTTTTATTGGGGAAGACAGACAGATGCAAAAAAGACTAAATAGACTTGAACTGGTCTATTTATTGGTGATGGGAAATCTGTAGAGAAAACAGGACAGACTGAAAAGGCCCCCCCAAATCTGCTACAGCCTGTTTAATATGTAACAATGAAACACACCCAGCTCACACAATGCTAACTATAGCACAAGGTGTTAATAATTGTTCACTAGGGTGTTCAGATTTTTAGGATTTGCAATGTATAAAAAAGCAGCTGCTTCAAAGGGCAAATAAGGCACTGCTATGCTTAATAAATGCAGTTGGGAGAAAATTTCTTTTACTATAGTAGCATTATTTCCAATGATCAAGACAGAAAATGCAAAGATTAGAGTCCAGTGAAGGAGGCATGTACGAAACATACAAAATTATATTTATTATCAGAGCGTGATCCATTTTGCTCTGTTCATATTTTGAGGCCTTTTTCAGTGTGTCAAAGAAAACGCTCTGGAGAAACTTCTGGTAAAAAGTCTTTAGTGTTACTTGCTACAACTGTAGTAAGTCTTTAGTGTTACTTACTTAGCAACTGAAGCCTGAGGAAAGTCTCAAAATATTAGTAGGCCAAAAGGCACCAGGATTTTTAATAATAATCATCACTTTCTAATATCTCAAAATACATCTCAGGGTGATAATGATGACAACAGCAATATTTATAAAATATCTGACTTTCCCTTCTTTAAAAAGAATAGTTCATGTGACATGTTATGTGAGGTAGGTCTTATTTCATTCAATCAGTAGCCAAGCAAAAGTGGCACTCATTTCTCACAATTTTTAAAATGTGGCCAGGACACTAAACCTAAAATTTCAACACATTTCTCTTCTTCAATGACTTGTAATCCAGTCAGGTTTCATTTTTATCCAATCAAACTCACTTCCTGTCTAACTAACTAACTAGGGAGATATCTTTAAGCTCCCTAAAGACATATTGTTGACCTAAAGGCTTTAGTACTTACTCCTTTTAGGTAGAAGAGGTGGCAATTTCTTTGTTCCCTGAACTAAACATTCAGATAAACTTGTATTATCTCAGCTAATCCTGAGATACTTACTTTTGTTTATACAGCTAATCATTTCCTCTATGTGAATTTCTGCACATAAGAGCAATTCCTGTAACCTGAAAACCACCAGTGCAAGCCAAATTTGACATGTTATCTAGTCTAAAAATGCTTGAGAATTTCAAATGCTCAATTTTTGCTTCCCATTGTACACTAACTTTGATATTAGTCTGAGTCAGAATCAGATCTGTACAACGCAAGTAGACCTCTCTTAAAGTACTTCAGAGTTGACACCTTGGGAGTGCTGTGCAGGAGTATTCCTCTCTTGTGGTTAAAAGTGCATCTATGATATACCCTGTTACAGAACTTAGAAACCACTTTAACTGCCATGGCTTCATCCATGGAATCTTGGATTTGTAGTTCAGTGTTGTGGTTGAGAGATCTAGCCCTCTGGTCTGAACTAGAGCTCTACAGCTGTTTAGCAGAGAATTCTGAGTTCCTCATCAAACTATAAATCCTAAGATTGCATAGGATGGAGCCACAGCTGTCAGAGTGGTATCAAACTGCTCTAACTGTGTAGTATAGATACACTCAAGGTTACTTCTTTCATCACTAATTCAAAAATCAACCATAAAAGGGCATAAAAAGTTGCCACTTCTCTGCCTGTTTGAAGCAGAAAACAGGAGTTTTTGCCATAAAACTTTGATTAAAATGTGACTTGTGGCACATAGAACAGAAATAGCTTTGTCCTTGCAGGGTGACAAGGGGCCTGCTTTCAAAAACTGACAGTCATGCATATTGACTCTGTCAGAAAAGCCAATGGCTTGTGGTGACTCCCATGCCAATGAAGTGCTGAATTATCTCTTAGTTTTAATCTATATTTTGAAAGTGCTATCCAAGGTGCTAAACCTATGTTGGAGGTATCCTTCAGTGCTTTGGACAGCTCCTTTAACATCTGAACTAAAACTTGCATGAATTCACTGTCCTGAACGTTATTAACATGCAGGACAGTGTATGTTATTAACTGTATGTTATAACTGCATGTTATTAACATACATTATGTTATTATCATACAGAGGCTGGGTTCCTGAGGGAAATATACTGCCCTCCTCCTTGGTGCTAGGTCCTGTCTCCATAGCAACCAGCCAGACTATTCAAGACAGACACAGTTGACTGCTTTTCCCCATATTCCCCAATCCAATCTGTATTCAGAGTTATTTACATACGCAGTGTGGGTTTCTGAGGGAATACACTGTCTTCCTCCCTGCTGCTAGGCCTTGGCTCCATAGCAACTGGCCTATTCCAGTATTGTAACTTTTCCCCATATTTCCAAATTCAATCTGTATTCAGAGTTGTTAACATACAGAGGTTGGGTTCCTGAGGGAATACACTGTCCTCCTCCTTCCTGCTAGGCCTTGTCTCCATAGCAATGGGCCGATTACAGTACCTGCCCTTGATTTTCTGGCTCTTTCCCTTTGTTTTTGAATTTGGGTTTCATGCTGCTGTGTGTTCTCTGCTGCCCATGATATTCTGGCTCTTTCCCTGTCTTTTTGTAGTCGGCTGTCGTGCTTCCCCATTGTCTGTTGCATGTGATGTTCCCGCTCTTTCTGTCTTCTTTTGATTTTGGGTGTCATGTTGATCTGTGTTGTCTGGTAACATTGATGTACTGGCTTTCTATTTTTTTGCTTTCTGCTGAATTTGTGCAATGGCTTTACGTTTTTCTGGAAGCATTTTTTATTTTGAATTTCAACTGTAAGATTCCTCACATATGGAACTCATAAAATTTAATATAACTCAGTAAACTATGTTGTGTATATCACTTTAATTTATCTCATATATGCCTCCTAAACGTTTTCTGGAATGCTTATTGATGGTAGGCCTTATCTCCATAGCAAGCAGCTAGGGCCAAGAGCTCTCCGGCTGAGAATTCTGAAGGCCCCTCCCTGAACTGCCAACCCCAGGATTCCATAGAATCGTCACTGCCAGCCAATCATATGAGGTCTTCTCACCTCACACAGCCAATCACATGAGGTCTTCACCTGCCTGACGCAGACAAACAGACAAACTCACAAACAGACAAACTTCGACTTCTATATAGTAGATTTCAATACCAATACTACTCAGTTCTTTAGAACATGAGAATGTAAGAAAAACCCACCTGCTGGATGAGACTAAAAGCCTCGTTAGTTCAATATTCTGTTCATACAGTTGGCAACTAGTTGTTTATGAGCAGCCCACCAGAGGGCAAGAGTGTGTCCATTTCACACTCTCCAGAAATTGATGTTGTTGTTAATTGCCATCAAGGTGACTTCAACTTATGGCAACCCTATGAATGAGAGATCTCCACGTCACCTAGTTATCCATAGCCTTGCTCAAGTCTTGCAGACTCAGGGCTGTTCCTTCCCTGATTAGGTCTATCTGCCTGTAATGATATACAAAAGCATGCTTTCTCAAGTAACAGTGATGATAGATAGCCATCTTGCATAACAGCCATTAAAGGCACTAATCTCCATAATTTTATCTAATAGCCTTTTACAGCTGTCCAAGTTGGCAGCCATCAGTATGCTACATTCCTGCACTAACCCCATTAAGAACATGGTTTGCTCCTGAAAGGTTTGATGGATAAGAACTGATAGTTTCATTAGGTCAGACCTACATGCAACCCCGTATGTTGGAAATGAAGTGGTAAGAGTCCTACAGTACTAGAATTAACTATTTTACTGTAGCTAGAGGAACTGCATTTTTTCAATTTCATTTTTCCTGGTTTACACAAATCTCCCTCTTATTAAGCTAGAGGTGTGAACTAGAGTTGTCTCCCCAACATTCTAGTGTTTCTTCTTTACAAATGCAGTTGGTTGCTTTCTTTCAACAAAGAAGAACTAGTCCAGAAGAGAATGACCAAGACAGTCAAAGGTCTTGGAAGCCAAATCTTATTATGAATTACTTATGGAGCTGGATATGTTTAGCTTGTAGAAGAGAAGATTAAGTCATGACATGATAGCATTTCTTTAAATTGCTAAAAGGATGTCATGTAGAAGATTGAATGAACTTATTTTCTGCTGTTCCAGAGACTAGAATATGAACCAATGGATTCAAATTACAAGAAAAGAGATTTCATCTAAACATTAGGGACAACTTCTTTGCTGTAAGAGCTGTTCAACAGGGGAATAGAGTGCCTTAGAGAGGGGTGGACTCTTCCTTTGGAGGCCTTTAAACTGAGGTTGGATGATTGTCACTAACCAGTATATTAGCTGTGTATTTTTGCATGGCAGGAAGCTGGATTAGATGGCAGTTGTGGTCCCTTCCAACTCTATGACTCTTTGATTCAGAAATGTGTTCCCTACCTTTATCTGAACTCATACAGTCTAGAATTCTACTATTTTCATTTCCTGCATGCATAAAACAGGCCTTAGTCAGTCATCTATACTATCTACCCAAAGACCTGGCTTTTCCCTGATCAGCTACTCCATGGTGCAGGTATATGCTCCTGGGTACTTGCTTGCTTTAAAACAGGACAGCTTGGACAGCTCCTTTGAAGCTGGAATCAAACCCCAGAGGATGTTCACTGCCCCAATGGTATGGTTATTACCAGTTGCTACTGATGTTGGCGATCACCTTTAAAGCCTAAATGGTTTGGGATAAGGTTGTTATATGGGTAGGGAAAGTGTGGCTTGAAGGCTGCATCCCATACCTGATGAGAAGCCCAATGCTTCCCAAAATTAAAACTTCTTTTGGCCAATTCTGCAGCCCAAATTGCCTCAAAAACATCCAAATCACCATAAAAATCTGGGTCACCTTCCCTTCAATACTTACTCAAAATCTTAAAATTCGGGGCGGGGAACAATAATGGACAGTTTTTAGTCAAAAAACAAAGCCAGAAATGTTGTGACATCACTTCCAGTCATGCTGAGAGCAACACTGCTATCCACTGGGAAGATGAGGAAGATAAGAATAGTGTTCCCCCTTCTACCCTAGCCTACCCCTGATCTATTAGTTTGGTAGATGAGAGAGAAAGATAGACAGACAGACAGAGAGCCATGGCATAATTTAGTCTTCACATTCTATTCACGATATACATTTGTAGCTCCTTCTCTGATTATTTTTGGAATGGGCCTAAAAAAAGTTCTAATTCTTTCAGGCTATTCTTAATTGAAAGTGGCCTCATCTTTTATAATGTGAGTTTTATTGCCCTGTTTTAAATCTTTAACATTGCCTTCATCTACTTAGTCTATATTTTATTGCTTTGTAAACGACATTCTTAGGGAAGTTTCATGTTATAACTCTATATAGAAAGATTTTAAAATAAATGATAACATTAAAGAAGCATTGCTTTATGTTTGAATCTGCTGTTTTTCATTTCTACAGGTAAGAGTTTGTTTGTTTGTTTTTTTCAAAGGACCGTGGCTTTTCATGCTCTTTGCCTGCCTTTTGCCTGAGGCTGTCAGTTGCTAAAATAAATTAATATATATCTTTTAGTGGACTTTGGTTTTGGGCTGGGTGCTCTTTAGTCTGTCCTGCCCTAGGCTCTGAAAATGAAAAATGTGGTCTTTCTCTCCATGTGACTTGCCAAAAGGGGTGTTAGGAAATTTCCCTGGTTCTTCCATATGTGTGAGCTGCAAAGAGGTGCTAAATTGCTGAAGGAAATTAAAATGGGGAAAGGGAACAGGGGAAAAGGTCTTTCATGTTTCTGGTTCAGGGCAGCTTTTTAAGAGCAAAGTGGTTTGTTGTGCTGGAGGAGAAAGACTGCCCCTTCACTGTGTGGATGACTTCTCCAAGAAGAATGCCAAATAAAAAAAAATATATATTAAAAGATGCAACAAGAAAATCCAGCCTCTGGTTATGTGCATGTAGACTTGGGTTTGATCAGGTGCTATCTGAAGGAGCGTTCATACCTTTAGAAAGAAAATTTGTAAGGGGAAGCAATAATATTTTGGACAAGCTGTCATTTTCAATAGGTTGCTGCTTGCATCTTGCAGTGAACATTTTGGGAAATATCTTGCCTTCCAAAGTTACTTTCCACAACTGACTAGTGCTGATCAGTAAAGCAAGCATTAATGTGTATTCCCCTGCAGTGGCCAGACCTCTCTCAGCAAAGTGCTGAGACTCTGTCTGAATGACACCCTACTGTAGCTGGGGAAAAAATTAATGGCTGCTGGAGTTACCAACGAGACTTTGATCGGTCTTCCTTTGGAATTCAAATATTCAGATTAGGCTCATTCCTTCTAAACTGGTGATTTGTCACCCATGCTTGTCTGCTTTGGTGGCATTTCTCACTCCTTTACTCTGCGTATAACAGCATCAACCATTTAGAACATCATTTAACTTCCACCTTCTGAACTGGTAAATCAATTAAACCTGGTGCAGATCTGGAGACCCTGAGAGAGAGCACATCAACGATAGTTAACAATACTAAGCAGAAGGGATTGCGCATGCTTTCCTACCTCTTGAAACATAAGTCTGCAGGCGTCAGTGTTCTGACAGGTTAGTGTGACTTGATCACAATTTAAAAGTGGTGATGAACCACAATATTGTGCTTTTTATTAAGTTAACAAGGCTGTGGAAGCACATACATACAATCCCTGATTCAGGTAAAGTGGAGGAGTATTCCACTCAAAGCTGATGTCTATGGATTTCAGTAACAACAGACTAATGCATTTGGCTTATACTCAAAAGGGGTTCTGATTAGTGCAATTTTTTTTTAAAAAAATCAGTACAGTGGAATGGTTCTAACTTATGTTGGTCACACTTTCAGAAGGTCTGTTAGTGCAGGTCCACAGAGAGCAAGAGCTATCATAATATATAGTACCAAGACTGGCCAGACTATTTTGTCACATAAGATGAAAAATCTATTTTCACTCCTTCCCTTGGAAAAAAAATAGAACATAACTTCAAACAACTAATGATCTGATACTCATTTTTGACATCCAGAATGAACTATGTGGCCTGCTTACATTCTAATGAAATCAATAAGATGAGTCATTAATTGTGAGCATCTCATCTGGAAATATGTGAGTATGAGATCAATTTCAAAATTTTTATTATAATTTTTTTAAATACCTGGTCTAATATCTTCCCCCTAGCATTCTACAAATGAAATTCCCTTATATTCAACCTTTTCTCTGTTAAGT